>OX387423.1:51413743-52615860 GCA_947563755.1 Lochmaea crataegi | reverse complement strand
TACAGTCCTTATCTCCTCCTTATCCATGTCCAGCAGGACTTTTACTTTCAGTTTTGTCCCATGCTTGCTGTTCATATGATCTGAGATAGGTAGTTCTCTTTGCCAGATTTAAAGGGATTTCCAGTCATGGCTCAAGGTCTATAAATTGGGACTAACCTCCTTTATTGGTTCACTATTTCATCTACGAGGATTTACTTTATCCTGCTTTTTTCCTCAACAACTTGTATCGAACTCTCCCTCTCTCTCTTTCTCGCATGGTTGATGAGTTGTGAAGTTATTATATTCTTTACTTTCTTCTTTTGGCTTTGGGCTCTCATTCGATATAGTATACTACACTACAAGGGCGGAAAGTTACTGCTCTGCGCGCCAGGGTTCTCAAACTTTTTGCCCGTGTAGTGTATACTATTTTTCTTTAGTTTCTGCTTCGACCGTGAGGCAGAAACTACGCAGGGGGAAGTCCCCTAGTGGCGGAAAGCTAAGGTTTTCAAAAAATAAAATAAAAACCACTTAGAGAAAAATCACTTTATTTAAGATATAATTAACTCAACTAGGTATAAAATCAATAAAAATGCAACTTCTGCTTAAACTATTTCATAAAACTAAATTAAACTTTGGTGATAAAAATGCAATTCTTGCAAGTGGCCCTACTACCGGACGGACTTAAGTTCGAATCCCCAGCTCAGAACACTTTCAAAGGCATCTGCATATTCAGGGATGTCTGCACATGCTTCATGTGCTCACCCATTGCAGCTAGAGCACTGTATCCAGTCTTCGTTGTGGTCCTCTAAGCAAACTACGCAAGTCGTTTTTTCTGTCTCAGGTTCGGGTATTGGAGTTAATGGTTCCTTTTTCTTTCCACTTTTCCTTTGACCATCAAGCCCTTGGTTTGTTTTCCCCTCTCGGTCATTGTAGTTCTGAACTTTGGACCCAAAATTTTCTTTTTCTCCTTGATGTTCTTTTCATTTCATTCTTTTCTTTTTCTGCAACAAAAATTTTGTATGGTGATGATGTTAGAATTTCACTTTTTTCACTTTTTCTCTTCCGAGTAGCTGATCGTTTTTTTTCAGCATCTGGCAATGGCGACAAGTTATGGACGACCTGAATAACATCTGGATTGAAGCTCGTCGATGGCTTGGGACTGCTGATTCTTGGATCGTTGGTAGATTCTTTAGGAGGTCAGTGGATTCCACTGTTCGGAAACTTCCCCGCTGTAACCCGGTGCGATTGAGGATGCTCCTGGCTCTCCTAATGGAATATTAGTCATGCCTGATAATCTAAGTCAGAAAATAAACGTCTGTCAAATGGGCAAATTCCTGTTCATTTGAATCCAGACGCCGCAATATCTAGCCGAGCTACTTTCGTGAACGCTTCACTGACCAAACCAGCAATATCGTAGTCGATAATCCGAGATCCAGCATTTGCTCTCATACACATGTCGCATAGTTAATTATAGGCATCTTTGAACGGGTTCATGAATGTTCTGTCCAGTAGTTGGAGCTTATGGGTAGTGTGTGGTGGTGAGCTGATCAAATGAATGTTGGTATCTCGGCAAAAGTTCATGACTGCCAGTGTCTTGTGGCTGCAATGACCATCCAGTAAAAGCAGTATATGGCTCTCTTTTGTCGGGTGTGAGTGTTTCACAAATAGCTGTAACCATTGTAAAAAAATCACTGTTCATCCAATCTATTGACTGAGCCGATCATTTATCCTTTGTCTAGGGAAAACAAAAAATGGCGGTATGAAGTGGATGTTAGCACTCATATAAAACCCACCTCGGCAGAAGTGAGCTTTCCTACTTGACGGACAGCTTTCGGAGCCAGAATTTTTTGATGTTTTTGCAAGCAGCTTACTCCAGTTTCATCACAGTTATAAATGTTGTAGGGTGGAAATTTGTACTGTGTCATCAGTTTTTCAAGATTGTCATAAAATATATCCACTTGAGGTTTGTTGAAACCTACGTCTCGCATCATGCTGGTCTACTCTGGCACCCTCAGTGAAACATAAGGATGTCTCTGCATAAAATCGTAATAAAAATGCTTCCCAGCAGTAGCTTTCTCTTTATTAAATCGACATGAGGGATCTTCATAGCTTCAACCAAGTAAAAGGCTAACTTCAGAAATAATTTTTTCATTAGCGGTAGACATCTATTGGACAAATCTTTTACATGGTCCAATAGAACTTGTTCGACTACGGTGAAAAAGTGTTAGTGAATCTTCCCATCTTTGGTTGCAGCGTCACTTCTTCTCCACGGATCAATGCCGATATCTTGTCATGTAGAGTACTTTTTGGGATATTAAAACGCGACGAAGCTTCTCTCTTGCTCATTTCTTTGCACAAAACTTTGTCTGTCGCAGTTTTTAAACTTTGTTGGTCCCATTTTCCTGCCTTTTGGGTCCCCTTTATCGGGATATTAAAACGCGACGAAGCTTCTCTCTTGCTCATTTCTTTGCACAAAACTTTGTCTATCGCAGTTTTTAAACTTTGTTGGTCCCATTTTCCTGCCTTTTTGGTCCCCTTTATCGGGATATTAAAACGCGACGAAGCTTCTCTCTTGCTCATTTCTTTGCACAAAACTTTGTCTATCGCAGTTTTTAAACTTTGTTGGTCCCATTTTCCTGCCTTTTTGGTCCCCTTTATCGGGATATTAAAACGCGACGAAGCTTCTCTCTTGCTCATTTCTTTGCACAAAACTTTGTCTATCGCAGTTTTTAAACTTTGTTGGTCCCATTTTTCTGCCTTTTTGGTCCCCTTTATCGAGATATTAAAACGCGACGAAGCTTCTCTCTTGATCATTTATTTGCACAAAACTTTGTCTATCGCAGTCTTTAAACTTTGTTGGTGCCATTTTCCTGCCTTTTTGGTCCCCTTTATCGGGATATTAAAACGCGACGAAGCTTCTCTCTTGCTCATTTCTTTGCACAAAACCTTGTCTATCGCAGTCTTTAAACTTTGTTGGTCCCATTTTCCTGCCTTTTTGGTCCCCTTTATCGGGATATTAAAACGCGACGAAGCTTCTCTCTTGCTCATTTCTTTGCACAAAACTTTGTCTATCGCAGTTTTTAAACTTTGTTGGTCCCATTTTCCTGCCTTTTTGGCCCCCTTTATCGGGATATTAAAACGCGACGAAGCTTCTCTCTTGCTCATTTCTTTGCACAAAACTTTGTCTATCGCAGTTTTTAAACTTTGTTGGTTCCATTTTCCTGCCTTTTTGGTCCCCTTTATCTCAATTTCACTCCGTTATTCCATCCTCTGAAAAAACGAACAACAATTATTATGAAAAGTGTACATACTTAGAAGAAACTCTGTATTGCTACGCTCCCCCGCACCCCTGTCGCAATATTTGAATCGCACGCGTAGAAACTTTCCGAGATAGTACGAGTGTCCGGCGCTAGGTGCCGTCTGGCGTTACGGGACTTTCCCCTACATATAAAGAAAAATAGAATACACTATAGTTTTAATAATAAGTTTATATACAGAGTTCGGCAATTGAAAAATCTTTCTTTACCACAAATTTTACTTCAACTTAAACTATAATTTGAAAATATTTTAAAATATATAGTTTTGCGTACCGAACTAAACTTTTTTTTTCAAATGGATCTTTGGCTATCTAATGGCAGATTTGAAAAGATCACGTTTTAAGCCTCCAGAAAATATAGGGTTTTGCTATCCTATACCGAGTGGTTAAAAAGATATAGCCACTTTCACAGAAAAATCACTATCCACTTAGAGACATTTTATGAAATAACCACTCGGTATAGGATAGCAAAACCTTATATTTTCTGAAGGCTTAAGACGTGATCTTTTTAAATCTGCCATCGGATAGCCAAAGATCCGTTTGAAAAAAAAAGTTTTGCGTACCGAACTAATAGTTATAGTTATATACGTATAGTGTATTGGGAAATGATTGATATATAGCACTAATTCCATAAAGCTACCCAAAAAAACTTTTTGAAATTGTAAATCGATACAGGAGAGGAAATATCTATCACTAATTTAAAAACTTAAATATTTTCAGCAAGATAAATCGACAAAAGAAGCAAGCACTGACAACATCCTCTTGGTAAAGGGCGAAGCAGAGGATTTGTAGATCGTTAAGAAATATTCTAAATATCTACATACAATTTTTCTCTAACCTTGGTGTACAGATAAAATACTCTTTCTATTTTGCATATCTTCTCGGAGAATAGAAATACAAATTTAAAAATTTTTGCAGGTAACAGTTTCTTCAAAACACTTCAACAGAATTAATTTTGTCATATTCTAATAAGCCAGTAAGCAGTTGAACACTCCATTTTCAAAAATTATAATCTTTCATTGCTATAAGACACTTTCTTACTTACTGTAAATTTTTTTGTAATAATAAATTTATAGTAGTTGCTTCTGTTTCCCGAATAATTTGAGAGGTTTATAGTTTACGAAATTTAATTTAATATTATTGGTAATCTTCCTCAGCAAAAATCAGCACTATTTGGTAAAACCGAAATATAAAAATGTTAGATGAGATTTCTGATTTATTTGAAAGTCATCTGTTACTTCGCAACAAGTGTTCTAATTGTAAAACCCAACGCAATTATGTAAAGACAACCTCAACAATTTAGTGACATAAAAATTTGTGGTTAACTTGTGGAAAGTTTATAAAATATGTCCTCGCAGTGGACAGAGGTGTACATCTTCATATTTACATAGAACATGCTTTTGTAAAATATACAGGCTGATCATTTTAAATGGTACCAGAATTTAGATTTTGTAAACCGTGAAAATTAGGAGATAGGTTAAATGAGAGTAAATTGCCTTTTTATGGGCCAATGTAATGGTACCAAAACATGTGTGTTATTTTCATAGTTATACGAGGGAAACAAAAAATTTATATTTTTTTATTATTGGCTGCAACACGTTTATTTTTGAAAAATCACCCATATTACATCGTTGTATTCGATTTTTGAAAAGCTTAAAATTAACAGAGAAATAGTTCGGGTCCGTGTTTAAAGAAAAACCTAAATTGAACTAGGAGCATTTTGTTACTTATGACTCTTATTGAAGATAGAAGTCATGAATGGTTAACTATGTCCTTTGTTACATCGTTGTATTTGGCATTCCAAATACTGCAAAAAATCTAGGTAAAAAATACAAGTCCGTATTTTAGAAAAAAAAATGTTGATGGTTTCATTGGAGACACGAAACGTCATAGAAAAAGAAAGCTACTCACTAAGCTAGCCAATGTCAAACCGTATAAATTGTTCTTCTACCTTTTTTTTAGATATTTTCAAAATGTGTTACTGCTAATGATAAAAAATTGATATTTTTTGTTATCCTCGTATACCTCTGAAAATAATACACATTTCAGACATGTTTTGGTACCATTACAGTGGTCCCCTAAAAAGACAACTTTACTGTCATTCAAACGATCACGTATTTACGGTTTTCAAAGTTGCTACCATTTCAAATATTAACATTGATTGGCATCGATGATAATATTTGTATTTTATATGATATACAATGCCAAGCAAAAAATTTAGGTCACTTTAAATAACTTGAAAAATTGCAAAGAATTTCAAAAATTAAATGTATCAGCTTATATTTGCAAATTGTAAATTTACCTACTGCATTTTCGTAACTTTTAAATATGGAATCAGACGATAACTAATAACGTGTATTACCCCCTCTTGCACTCGACGAGGCATACTCTGAATTAAATTAAGGATTACATTCTGATCCACGTTATTCCACACCTGCAAGAGCAACTCTCTTTGCTCCTGGGCAGTTCTTGGAGCTGGTGTATGCCTTCGGATACGCTGCCCTAACTCATCCCAGACATGTTCGATGGGATTCATATCTGGACTGCAGGCTGGCCAATTAAACCGCCTAATTCCTACTTCATCTAGATATACACTTACAATCCTGGCAGCTTGTGGTCTTGCATTATCATCCATGAAAATGCCTTGCTCGCCCATTGTTACCATGAAAGGCTCAACATGATCTTCCAAGACTTCAGTTACATATCTTTGAGCTATTAGATAGCCATTCTCTACGAAAAACAACTCGGTACGTGCTTCTGAAGTGATACCTGCCCAAACCATAACAGACCCACCACCAAATTTACGTCTATGGTCAATACAAGCGGGGGCGTATCTTTCTTCGGACCTTTTCCATACTCGTCTTCGTCCATCTGGTCCATTGAGGCAAAAACGCGACTCATCTGTAAAGAGTACCTTGCTCTATTCATCATCCTCCCATGCCAAGTGATTTCGAGTAAAATCCAATCTTGCAATTCGATGCTGGCGGTTCAATGTTGGCCCTGTAGCCATCCTTCAGCAAGATAATCCATTAGCACGAGGCCTTCTTCTAACTGTCCATTCGCTAACATTAACATTTCTAACCTTTTAAAGGTGATTTCGCAGCAAAACCGCAGAAGCTGTTCTATTCCGCAAATTTGACATCAACAAAAACCGATCATCTCTTTGACCCGTGACTCTTTTTCGCCCAGATCCGGGTCGTCTGGTTATAAAACCATTCTCATGGTAGCGTTGGTACACATTTTGTACAGCTCAGAGGCTCTTACCAACAATTCTGGCGGTTTCACGTTGTCCTCTACCATATCTTGTATCAACGCTAAAATTCGTGCAACGACAATATGATCTAGAGGCATTGTGGGGTAGTAAATAAACACTAAGAACAATGAAACATCACTATACACAATAAACCATACAACAAATAGGTTTTAGAGAAAAAAAGTACATTCAATTGAAAAATAAGTAACGAAATATGAATGTTATAAAGGACTAATTGTTGTTTAACAAAGGTTGCAAAATACGGTGTCAGAATGTGACAGACAATGAATGTGACAAGTAGCATCCATCCCACAATATAACTTTCATCGCCTACTAGACCTATGACTCCCTGATTGGTTTTATTTTTAAAATTATTTGTAATTTCTTAAATTATTTAAAGTGACCTAAATTTTTTGTTCGGCAGAGTATTCACGATTAAAATGTGACGTTGACAGTTCACTGTTTCAATTATGATACAATTTCTGTAATTATCGATTACCAATGACTTTCTGTTTGTCAAAAAATAAGGTTGAATCATGGAAACGTCACACGCGTTACTGTGGCTCAGTTGTACATGTGTTACCGTTAAAGTATGAAATCCGTTATTTTATAGAATACCTAGTTATTCCATGAAATAACTGATCTTGTCCGTTAAAATGTAAAACTCTCTTGTATTTCATGGTTTAACTAGTTATTTCATAGAATAACGATCTGCAGCCCGTTAAAGTGTAAAATAATTTATATCATGTAATTTGTGTAAAAGACAAGAGCGGTGACGGTGTAGGGGGAGACGTAGGAGCATGCAGTATCTAAGTAAACACCGTGCGACGCGGTTAAAACAGATCATTGATTAATCTACCGAGAAGGGCAAGGAAAATCGTTGAAGAAGCCATTTTTACAACAATGTATAGCTTCTTCAATGATTTTCCTTGCCCTTCTCGATAAAAACTACAACTACAAAATCTCCTACACTTTAACTGTCTTTCATTAGTTTATTTATAGAATACTTAGTTATTTAATTTTGGATAAATTGTTTATTCTACACTTTAACTCTCTCTCATTAGTTGATTTATAGAATACCTAGTTATTTTATAGAATAAATAGTTAAAGTGTCAAATTATTAACCTATTACACACTTTAACGGACACGATCAGTTATTTCATGGAATAACTAGGTATTCTATGAAATAATTGCATTATATACTTTAACGGTAACATATGCATTATTGAGGTAAGATTTTATTCGCAGAATTTTTCTGAAAATAATATGCAAAACGGTACAGAATAATAAAATAAAATCTAGTTGTCGAATTTTTTCGATAGTATCAAAAAGGGAAAAAATTTTGAAAAAACTTATTTATTATTTTTTCTGCAGCCGTCCCGAAAATAGAACTTTCGGTATGATTTATTAAATCGAAAGTGAAACTTTACACAAATCGTACCGAAAGTAGCTATTTTCGGAATGTTTTTTTTACTTTCGGGACGATTTTTTTACTTTCGGAATAATTGTCAATATCTATGTAGAGGCGGCCTTAGCAATGACATTTACGGAATTTTTATTATGACATCGCTTGTCAAAATAAATTTGTTGGTAATATTTCTTTATACAGAAAATATTTGTCATTACGTCAACCCAACACACCACATCGTAGATTATTTGTATTTTACAAAAACGGCAAATGTACTGTACAACCCATTGGTATTCACAGTTTTGGGAATATTGCCTCCAAAATTGCCGAATATCTTAAATTGCCACACCCCAAAGAATACACCGGCCACTGTTTACGAAGAAGTTCAGCCACTTTATTAGTTGATGGCGGTGGCAGTATCACCAATTTAAAGAGACACGGAGGGTGGAAATCGACGAATGTGGCAGAAGGATACCTAGAAAATTCTTCAAGAAACAAACTTGACCTAGCCTCTAAGATTCAAAATGGCCGTAACGAAATTAATATCTCGAAAGCTAGTACAAGTACTGCAACGTCTAATACTAATTTCAACACAGCCACTTCTGTTAATATTCCTAATACTATTAATATAAGTAATTGTTATAATTGTACAATTAATGTTCATAAGTAATATTTATAGTATCTTTCTCTATTATTTTTTAATATTTTATCTAATAAACGGCTGCAGAAAAAATATTGTACGTAATGCTATCCGAAGGTGATTTTACGGGGCTACTGCCTACTCATCCCGTAAAATATCATGTAAAATTCTTATGGAAATAAAATTGAAGTTATTTTATTACTGATTGTTTATTATTGTTAAGTATTCTATAACCATGACATCAAAATGAGAGCGCACCGCAAGTTAAGTAAAATACACTGAATTAGTGGCGGCTCGTGGTAAAAATTTTAAGGTGTTCTGCAATTTTTAAAAAAAAGTTCATTGAATTTCTAAGAAATGTTTTAATTCGTACCGTACCGTATGCCTCGTTGCGCTGGACTAAATGCAGCGATTTTAAGAGGGAAAATCGCGCATGATCACGGCTTACTTTTAGACAGTCAAGGGGAAGAAGAGTGCAGCGCGGGTGTTTTAAAGTGCTCGCAGAGCACGTTGGTATGGCCCAGCTATATAAAATATCAACGATCGCGCGAAATAGGTTCGTTATTCCACTGGTGGTCTTTGTTTGTTATTTCAGATGTGGTTTCAGTGTTCAGTGGCTTGTTTTTTTATCATTATGACAATGCGAATGCCTTAAAAAATATATTATAAATTTTATATGTGATAAAAGGAAATATTTTAGTTAATTAGAAGATTTTTTGGGAGCTATGCAGCACTGCAGCGCTTATGTACTAGCCGCCACTGCAATGAATACAATAATAGCAAAGATTACAAAAAAAAACATTTTGTAATCTTTGAAATAGATACTCGTATATCATGTCTGTTTTTTTTTTTCTAAAAGGCCAGTAAGTAAAATAGCCACTATTTTAAACTCATCAACTGTTTAAGCTTCACGAAGATAAAATAGAATAGATTATTTCATTCACACATGGCTGCACCTCTAAAATTGCATGATTGAAGTCACATGATGTGTAATATGAGCGGATATTTAGGTAAACAGAAGAATATGAGCGACTATTTTGTTTGATTGCACAAATGTCAAAGTTTGACATAAATCAAACAGCGAAATTTTAAAATGTCTCGTTTTGGTTTATCTTTCACTACGTAAATTAATGATTATGTGAGCAAATCCATACCAGTGAATACAAAGAGGAGTAAAGGAATAATGTTCATTTGGTCTCATCAAATTGTCAAAATACAAATTACTGTCGATAGAATTACTAAGAAAATAATAGTCGGCTATTTGTCATGGTCTCGGGATATTACTTTTCAATTGAGTCCAATTAAAAAAAAGTTATATTATTTTATGAACCTCTTTGCAATGGTAAATAAAAACTGTTCTATCACCTCCGCCCAACTGCAAGCAATAAGTTTGCAAAATTTTATCTCAATCGAATGAACGGTAGAGCAACGCATAAAATACGAATAAAGAAGAAACAAAAATCCATTTTCATACATAAGATGTGAGGTTATGAAATCATTACACATTTGCCTTTCACAGATTAAAAATGGCATTTCAAAACTGCAGCACTCTGTGACGTCATTATTTTCCAAATAAGAAATCCTGTAAGGTGTTGAGTGAAACAAAAACCTGTTAAAAAGCGAATAAAATGAATAAAACTATTAAAGAAATCGTCGATGAGATTTTCCTGTAATTTGACGGACTATTTATATTGTTATTATAGCAATTTAATCCGTTTATCTTGAGTCACACTGTAGAACAATGGTGTAAGTAAAGCTAGTTGTATGCATGAAATAACTCGATTTATATTTATTTTCTTTTTGTTTAGTTATCGAGTGTAAACGAATCGAACAGCAAATTTCAATTATATCGTCCGACCTCACACTTGGAATACTTATTGCGGCCTGTGTGGTACCCACATAGATCTATTAATGGTCGTTCCATCATGTTGGGGGGACATCTTTTGCATTTCTACAATATCATATCGATAAGTTAGATGGATTACTCAATTTAAACCGTGCAAGAAAACAGGATTGGAATAAGTAAACTTTCGTACTAAAATGTCTTCAACTACCAAAATTCACAATTAAAGTCCAATTCTTATGGAAAATAGTTGTGTTATTATTTTTAAATTTAACAAACGAACCACCCTTTTTTTGTAATTTGAAAATAGATTCAAAGAGATCCCAGAAAGGTAGACCATAGAGAAATTCAAACAGAGACAAGTAAGTTATTAATAAAGTAGAAGAATTAAGCTGTTCAGAGACATATTTATAGCAAAACGGGCAGAGGATGATTTTTTGCTAAAGTAACTATATGTAGGTACAAACCATCCAAGGGCATCGTCTATTTGGAGACCAAAAAACATTAAAAAATTTGTAGATTCTATTAACTTAGTGTTTAATTTAAGAGGTTGTAAAGTTCCTCTGTAAGATAAAACTATAGTTTTCTTAGTATTAAAATAAAGCCCATTCTAGTCAGATCAGACTTAATACTAACTAGATCTATGGATATGATAGAGTGTATAGTTTTGTTATATTTGAAGTACTGCAGGATACACTATTGTCATTGGTAAATAGCAGAAGCTGATTGTTCAGTTCCAAAACAGCTGAATAGCACACGAACAGCAAAGAAGATTAGGGCATCAGTTTTTTGGGCTGCAGAATAAATTGTTTTGTTTCATTGCCTTAAGAAAGATGAAACAATGAATATTATTGCGACCTTTTCGATCAGCTGGACATAAAAACTTTAGCAAAGAAAGAAGTATTGTTTCATCAAAATAATGCATTTATCCACAAAAGTGTTTTACCATGGCTAAATTCAAGGAGTGAGAGTATGATTGCTTGAACATCTAACGTATGTAAGAATTCTTTTTTCTTACCTCCCTATATAAAAATCTATAAAATTTTAAAATACGAAACATTCAGCACTCAGACACATGAAATATTCACATTCCTAAATAGTCACAGTCTATGTTTATGTTAGCAACATTAAATATACGGAGATATCGAATTACCTAAGCCGACTTTGGTAAAATCTCAAAGAAAGGCATAAGAAAAAGAACATTTTATTAAAGATCTTTGCTGTGTGAAGTGTGTGTGTGAAGTGTGTCTGGGAAGTGTGTGTGTGTGAAGTGTGTGTGTGAAGTGTGTGTGTGTGAAGTGTGTGTGTGAAGTGTGTGTGTGAAGTGTGTGTGTGAAGTGTGTGTGTGAAGTGTGTGTGTGAAGTGTGTGTGTGAAGTGTGAGTGTGAGTGTGAGTGTGAGTGTGAGTGTGAGTGTGAGTGTGAGTGTGAGTGTGAGTGTGAGTGTGAGTGTGAGTGTGAGTGTGAGTGTGAGTGTGAGTGTGAGTGTGAGTGTGTGTGTTTGCTGGTTAAGGTGAGTTTTCTCAATTTTACCTATTTGGTTATATTTCTGTTTCATGTTCTGTTTATTTCATTAATAATTAAAGAAATCTCAATAACGTTAAATTATTAAAGTGCTTAAGTCTGTAATTATCTAACTCATGTTTTGCGCTATTGCGGAGTGCTTGAGCCGCTAAGCGTGTATTGTGAATAATATGACTGGCGGAGTGCTTGAGCCGTACAGTTGATTCACGAATCCTGTATCACTGAAGTGGAGTGCTTGAGCCACGTGATACGTCCTGCCCCTTTGTTATTGTTATAAATCCTTTATAAAGGTGTGTTTTGACATACTTAGCACCTTTTAGACACAGTACTTAGAACTGATTAATTTAATAAATAAATACAAACTAAAGGGAATTTGAATGCTCAGGTTGATATTTCATTTTCAGGTATGTCACTGCCTCACGTCACACATCTCAAGCATTAGTTTAATTTATAAGTTTTTTTATTATTTTTTTCTACTCCTGTTTTATAATATACTCACTAAAAGATTAAAATCTGTATCATAATGATATTCATTATGATACAAATTTTCATTATGATACAGATTTTTAAGCCAATAGGAATGCGACATTCGCACAATATTTAATATAGCCATGGATACCTGGTTGACGTTTCTGAAATTAATTATATTAGGTGACACTTAATTTGACATCTGTCAAATAATTTTGATTTTCCAAAGTAACTATATATGATAATTATTAATTAAATAATTCTTATTAATCGGAGTAGAAAAAATATTGTATGCAACTTTCATGTAATGGTCATTAATACACTCGCATATTATATACGAAACTCGCCTGCGGCTCGTTTCGTATCCTACAACATGCTCGTGTCTTAATGGCTATCATTACATGATCGTTGCATAAAATACTATTAAATAAAATAATTATAGTAAGTACGATCACATATTATTTTAGATTTTATTGATACTGGATAAAAGTGATAAAATTAAGCTCACACGTATTTATAATATTTGGCTACCAGCAACTACTACCTTTTCAGAAACCTGAAACAATTTCTTCATGGAGAGCGCGAAATTCATCAATGAAAAGCTTCCGGAATTGAACTTTCAGGAGATTGTACTGAATGATAAAGAAATTTTTAGAATTAAGTATACATATTTGCTTTCAATTGGATTGTTTGAAAATTTCTTCATAATCCCACTACAAAGATATCCAAATTAACAGAAAAAAACCACGTATTGATAGAACCGCTGAAAATGACGAACAAACACAGCTCTGTAATGTATGATTTTTTTAAAGCTCTTAGCGACGGGCACTTTATTCCATAAATTCCATCTAGCAACTAATAAACGTTATGTACATAAAATATCTTGACACTGATTCTAAAATATAGCTTGGTTCGTAATAATTCTTCGAATATCGCGTAAGGATCTTAACAAATCAAACCACGAAGCCGATTAAATCTCGAGTGATCAATACCGCAGATGAATTTCGAGAAATTCAACCACCCGTATTGATATACAAGAAACAAGCTAATAAGCTAATTGAAAGAGACCACCATGTTGTGTTGTGCATTTCACAACAGCTCATCGGTCTTTATTTAATAAACAATAATTTCATTCTTAGTGACGAGAATGTCATCTGATATTTGACAAATCGCTTATTTCACGGATCACGGAGTATAAAAGGTTGGAGAAACCGCTGGGAATGGCTGACCTGGTGGAACGCTGTACTTTTAAGCCGTAAACCGGCGTTGACATCTCTAAGGTGATAGCTTTTCACTAAGTTGCAGGATGGAGCATAGAGAGATAAGTGCTCGGTGGCTTTTGATGAGTCGTATGGACGTTGCAGTTCATTTTAAGTAAAAGGGGCGTATTAAGTCGCGAACAAGAGAGTCATTAAATCGGGCATTTCCAAAACAAGAAAAACTACTTTCCTGTACAAAAATGTAATACTTTTCAAGAACATTTTTATTATCAAATAATATCGATACCGACATCTCTAAGGCCTTCGATACTGTTTCCCTTGAAATACTAATACATAAACTTCAATTATATGGAATCAGAGGAAATACCTGTGAAATTATAAAAAGCTAATTATCTAATCGTTTTCAACAAGTGTCCATGAATAATACGTTAAGTCACTTAAGAACAGTTTCATACGGAGTCCCCCAAGGTACAGTTCTCGGTCCATTACTATTCACTTTATATATAAATAGTCTCCTTACCTTAGATCTAAAAGGAACTGTACTGTGATGTTATAAATAACCTCATAAAGGATAAACTTAATACATGTAAATCTCAACGAGAAAGAAAGGTAGAAACTACTGAAGTTACAAAAATATTGTGATACTATATGAACATACTTTGTATCTTAACAAACAAACACTCTGTATGTTAACAGAGAAATATAATTAAATTAATTAAATTAAACTTATCTTATTATCACTTTTACATAGTTATAAAAACCTAGAATATTTGATTTGATAACAATTCAAATGCAATAATGAGAATTTTGTCATTCGAACAACTATCTCAAAAAGCTTGGGGCCAGACTATCTCACTGGAGATTAATATTGAAAATTTTATACCAGTTAAATTTACCCAATCAGATGCCTGCATTTTGACATGTTGCTATGACAATAACCTAATTTATTCGGAAATTTCCCTGCGTAGAAGGAAATTAATAAGTGGAAATTTCCCTCTGGCTTGACAGCTGTCATATATAATAATAATATGTCACCTAAGTATGTCACCAATTTAATTTCAATTTTAAAAGAGTTTTGGTATAAAATTTTCTTACCGAATCTCCCGCGAGCATGAATTAATATTCCGGAAATTTTCCTCAGTTGCGAATTTTTTAAAAAAATTCGCACTTCGAGAAAATTTCCGGAAATAATTCGTGCTCTAGGGAGATTATAAGTGACAATTTGATGTAAGAATAAGTTCTAACAATCCTTCCTCTTTAATTATAAACAATAAAGTCAATCAAATAACAATTTATAATTCACAGGGAGTGAAATTAAAGATATGTAGTCACAAGAAAATTTGACAGATATGAAATCAAATAAATAATATTTTCTAATAAGATTTTTAGTTAATAATTCTATTAGTAAATGTTGATATTATGTTTAAAAAGGTTATCAATATCATTAAAGTAATGATATAAGGTTCAGAAAGAACACAATTGTAATAAAAGACATAACCTTAACATTGATATTTAAAAATAGAAAAAGATTGTAAATTAGCATAGGAAAGGTGAAGGAAAGTATGTGAAAAACATTCTACGAAAGAATACAGTGTTTTTTTAAAATCGTTTCACGTGTGTTTAACAGAATATACTGCTTTTTACAACATTCAAGTGACAAATATTGAAATCTTCCAAATAAGCAATAAAACGCAAAAAGAACGCAAATGAGGGTTTATTTTAGTTATAGGATGTTATTAGCCTTAATTTAGTATAGTTTTTGCATATCCTGAAGTCATATTAAGATATTTGGGAAAATTTTGACCATAAAAGTATGGTTAGAGAACCCAAATTTATCAGTCTAGTGTCATAAAAGTCGTCGTTCAGGGAGGATGTATTTGGCTTCTCTCTGAAATTCAATTGTTTCAAGTTTTATTAACCTAGAAAAAAGATTAATTTTATAATCAAGTAGGAACATAACCTAACTTCGACAGTCAAGAAAAATAGACAAGAAGTGACAGCTTGATGTTTACTAAAATATTATAAATCAAATTCAACATTTTAAATCATAAAGAAAAGAGTAATATTCACCGATTTTACAAAATATTGGAGAAAACGAAAAACATTTCCAATTGGAAACAACTTGTTAGAGATTCCAAAAATCTTAATACTATCTCCAGGAGTTTTTATTTTGAAGCACATTTCCATACTGATGATTGCTGAGAGAAATTAAAATTAAACTCTTGATGTTTAATAAAGTGAAAATAGAATGGCATTGATGGTTCAATGCGATCCAGAGGTTAATGATTAACTAATATTAATAACTACTTGATTTGTTTGACTAATGATAGAACTTACATTTCTTGATAAACTTCAAGGATTTTTCCAAACTTCGTTGACGACATCTCAGTCGTGACATAATATTTTATAATAATAATTTATACCATTGATTTTTTTAATTGTGAATAATTTGACTGAATGCATATCGTGGCGTGAACTGTAGGCCATTTTGTAAAACTGAACAAGGAAGCTTGTCATTAGTCAACGTCACGATCAGTGAACACTGTTGTCACACTAACATTTAAAATTATAGTATTTAGGTTTGTAGTTTGTATAAAAATTTTGTTTTTTATTTTTTATTGTTTAATAAAATCTTATCAATTCAACAAGAAGGTTAAGGAGTTTGATTTGTTAAACATGCATTTGTGAGGAATTAAACCGCACGTCCTTTGTTGGAGAATTTTGTTTTGACTGAGTTTAACTGAGCATAAAAATCCACAAAGTTATTTCACTTCAATTTATATTCTATAAAAAATCAACCCACATTTAAAATAGTAATAAATCAAAATATCAACACTCCACGAAGAGAAATATAAAAAATATTAAAACGTAGGCAACACGTTATGCACGCATGTATAACAGTGAACCTGCATAAAATAAAAATATTAAACATAACATTACAATATAGCTCACCAACGTGGGGCATTAACATTTCATAACAATTTGGCCCACCAACGTGGAGCTTTTGGGGGCATTTAACATAACATAACATAACAAATTTGGCTCTCAACGTGGAGCACATTTGTGTAATATAAAATATTACATAACAGTACATAGCTTTGCAGACGACACTATTATTTTTATACAGGAGAAACTTGGGAAAAATTAAAAGAAACCGTAGAAATGTATCTTGAAGACGTATAGTAAATTTTATACCCATTTAGAATAAGACCATCCTTATTTATTATTAATAAATCGGTTGAAACAAAAAATTACCAACAAAAATGAACGTCGTAACTAATTTATTAGATGTCACGTTTTTGAAGTTACGTAAAATTTTGATTTCATGTTATTGTCAGATGGTTCAAGAAGCCGCATACGTTAAGTTACTAAAACGGCTGGTACCTCTAAATAGGTATTAATTTTACTATAGATACATGGTTCTGATATAATAAGCTTACTCTCAATACTAAGAAAACTAATTATATGCCGTTTACTTCTTAAGTAACACATCTTCCTCATCTGGGCTCTTTAAATATATCCAACATTTATATTCAAGAAGCCGAATTTGTCAAATATATAGGAATCATTATCGATCGCCACTTACGCTGGGATCTACAAGTTAATAATATTCTGAAAAAAGTGAGAGGTCTTATAGGTAAAATCAAATACTTAACAGAATTCTTGGATGTACATAATTTAAAAATCGTATAATATTCCCTTATCCAATCACAGTTTTCCTATGGTCTGTTGGGGTGGGGTGGGGTGGGGTTTCTGACAACTTCTTAGAAAAATTAAACATGCTACAAAAATGGATCCTTAGAATAATATATTAAAAATATAAGACTTTCTCTAGTGACGAACTATTTAAAATCAGTAATGTTTTTTATATTAGACAGCTATATGTTCAAAAAATTGTAGTAAACTTATTAAAATAATATTAAATTGGAACCTTTTAGTCATAATTTTATTATAACAGTAGACAAAAATTAAATAACGTAAGAATTCCAAAATGCGAAAAAACTATTAAACAGCCAAGCATTGAATTCTTAGCTGCCAAAATTTATAATTTTCTTCCCCCAGAAATAGTAAATATGTTGAAGAAAAAAACTAAACTTTGGATTAAAGGAACTGATAGATCTACTTTAAATAATATTATCAATAACTGTAACTGAAAAAGCATGTTCTAAATGATCGATCTTCCTTCTAAAAAGAAAAATTTAGAATTCTAAAAGGTCTTAAATATTATTAGCTACCTACCTAATATGACTAATTCATCCATCTGAATATAACCTATAATTACCTTCTTAGTATGATTTACCCTATTATGACCTCATTTATTGCCAAATTGCGACTTATTATCTGATTAAGGAAACACTTCATATTATACACTCTGTATTTTGTATTATATATTTTTGGTATTATGTATTTTGCATTTTCTCACGTACAAACAGTTACGCTGCTTCTGTGAGTAAATTATGTTTATTTGTACGTGTATCTATTTATTGTAAATGTTGTATGTACTTTTATTTTATCTGTATTCTCTATTGCAAATAAACATTATTATTATTATTATTAATAATAAAAACACTAGAAATTGGTATACAATTTACTCCTGACGATAAAAATGTAATTGGTGAAACATGTCGAGTAATATATGTCATCTTTTTGTAGTGAAATTTGTTATTTATTTATTTTATTTGATAATTATGGAAATATTCCACATAGTAATGCTGGAAACCATAAACCTGTTAAAATTATAATTATTTCTGATATGTTATTGCTTCTAGCTTCACATATAAAACGTGAAAATTGATAATAATATCAAGACAGGACAATAATCTTAGTGAAAATCTAGAACTATCACTGCAACACCCAAAATATTTTTGAAAAACTCACTGATATTAACATATTAACAAAAATATAATTATAATTTATACAGGCTGTTTCACGACGAGCTTACACTATCTATATATTGGACACTACTTACACGATTTCTATGGAAATAGGCATAGATGGATAAAAAGTTATGGCGAATGTATGGAAAATATTTTGATATACATGCCACATTCAGTTATACCGATAGAGAACGACATCTTTGTTATTTTAAATGTAGCACCCTGTATCTAATTAACTTTTCGAATTCTAAATTAAATTTTAATGTCACTTTGTGTAGAATACCCTATATCTAAAATTTATACTCATAGTGATAATAATTTTTTTTAATAAAAAATTGACAGGTGTAGACCTTCATATTGAAAATTCTGTGTGAATATCCCCAATACCAAATAAAAAACATCTTGTCGGGTTGAGGCATTCCATGAAATTCCTAGGTATTCCATGAAATGTCTAGGTAAAGTATATATAAACTCCACTCGTGGTTGCATTAGAGGCAAAGCTATAGAAAACGTATTAAACTCCTCCGGAACCTGCTTGTTGAATTCAGGACTCAAAACTCACTTTAACATATCCTCCGGCTCCCTCTCTGCCCTTGATCTCAGCTTATGTGACCCTAAAACTGCACTTTCCCTTTCTTGGCAAGTTTCTGATGATCTTCATGATAGCAACCACTTTCCTATCATTATATCTAATCATTCTATTAAAGAAACTATCTCTAGAAGCTTCTGGCACTTACAAAGTGCAAACTGGTCTGAGTTTACTTCTCCCTCTGAAACTTATTTATCCTCATTAACCATTTCTGCAAATATAAATGACACTCTAAAAATGTTTACTGATAGCATACTTGCTGCTACCGAGACTCACATAGGTAAAACAGTCACTTCCTCGGCACATAAAGCTGTGCCTTGGTGGAATTCAGCTTGCGAAAATGCCATCCGTGAGTCCAAACACGCTCTTAACAGGTTTCGACGATATAAAACACAAGAAAACCTTCTCCTACATAAAAAGCTAAAAGCTAAAGCAAAATTCTTAGTCAAGCAAAGCAAAAAATTCTCTTGGCAAAACTATACCTCCTCTTTGGATCATAATACAAATCCCAGTCAAGTCTGGAAAGAATTGCACAAATTCAAGGCAGGAAAACCAACACTAAAATTCCCTCCTTGATACTTAATGATACCGTTATCTCCGAAAACCAAGCAATTGCCGACTCCCTCGCACAAAACTTTGAAGACAAATTTAATAAACGTAACCCCATCTCTATTTCTTCCAATTCACATATTCAGCCTTCCTCCTCTCTTTAGTCAAATCCTCGTGATGTTACGTCTATCAACGCCCCTTTCAACCTAAATGAACTGAAATCCCTTAAGGATCAGTATTAAGCTCTACCCTATTCATCCTCACAATAAACGAACTCTGTTACAATTTTCCTGCGCCCATAAAACACGTACAATATGCTGATGACCTAATTGTGTATTGCCATGGTAAATCGATCTCAGCAACTTGCGAACTCCTTCAAACCGCAGTAAACCCTCTACAAGATAGATCTACTCACATTGGATTATCCTTATCTCAAAGTAAATCCAAAATAATCAAGAAGAACATCTTCTCCTCTACCTCACATTTTCTTTAATAACTCACCTCTACCCGCTGCAAATCAATGTAGAATTCTTGGAATAACCTTCGACTCTCGACTTAACTGGAAAACCCATATCCAGGAACTCAAAGACATCTGTATAAAGAGACTAAACATAGTTAAAACCATCAGTCACTTTCACTGGGGTGCCGATGAAATCGTATTATTAAGAGTATACAGAGCTCTCATCCGCTCAAAGCTTGATTATGGCTGCTTTATTTACATGTCAGCCCCCAAATCTGTCACAGATTCACTGAACTCTGTACACAATATCGCTCTCCGCCTCTGCCTTAGTGCCTTTCGCTCTAGCCCTGCTGATAGTCTCCATATTGAAGCTAATGAACCACCCCTACCCCTTTTCGACAATCCCTTCTCCTCTCATATGCTGCCTCAGTATCCTCCAATCCTCTCAATCCTGTTCACCCGCTTCTCATTTCAACGACTAATCTCCCTACTAACCCTCGAACAATTATAAAATCTATTCCCCAATTACTCACTCCTTTACTCAAAGATACTGACCTTTCTCTGACCTCCCCGCTCCCTCTTCCTTCTTCTCCTCCTTGGACCATAAATATTCCTATAATCGATACCTCACTCAAGTTGGGAATTCTGGAACCGTTGGCGATACTTGACACTGAACACTGTTTACACTACCACTACACCAACACTAACACTTTACACTATCTTACGCGCGTTTCCATAATTACCTTCAGTCTCTGAAGAAGATAACTTGGTTATCGAAACGCGCGTAAGATAGTGTAAAGTGTTAGTGTTGGTGTAGTGGTAGTGTAAACAGTGTTCAGTGATACCTCACTTACCATTTATAATAAGCATGAATCTCCCACTGCACTTATAAAGAAAGCATTCCTAGAATTACTACAAAAAAAACCTTATGATTTAACACTCTACACAGATGCTTCCAAAACTGATTCCGGTGTTGGTTGTGCAGTTAACACGAAGCATGAACTCATAAGCTCCTTCACTCTACCTTCAGTGTGTAGCGTTCACACAGGCGAGCTTCAAAGCATCTTTCAAGCTTTTAAAAGCATCTTCCTACCCCACAAAAATATTGCAATATGCACTGACTCCCTTTCCTCCATTCAGTCAATCAAGTCAATATTCACTGACCACCTAATTGTCCAGAACATACACGACATCTATCAAACTCTCGTTGCTCAAGATATAACAGTCTCTCTCATCTGGCTTCCATCCCACATCGGAATTGATGGTAACGAAACTGCGGACCGTCACGCGAAAGAAGCCACCACTAATCACAACCCAATAGACATTATCCAACTCGCAACCGACCTAAAGATCCACTTCAAAAACGTTACACAAGATTCTTGGCGACACCTGTGGCGCAATAGCACGACAGCACTTCATGATATCCATCCATCCACGTCTCCTCTCTCCCTTAACTTCTCAAACCGGAAAGAGGCTACTATAATCAGAAGAATCCGACAACTGTGATTAGGCCAACGATCACCCATGTAACAATAGTCTGGTGGAGGAGGAAGAAGTGTCCTCTGCAGTTAATATATTAACTGCAATCCAAAGACCTTCCTGGTATTACCGGGGCAATAAACAGTACGGGGACGGCATCAATGGAAGCCCTTATTGGACTTCTTCCTTTGGAACTGTTTATAAGGACGAAGGACGGAGGCAATGATGGCAATTCTTATGCTGAAATCGGGAGACTTATGGTCCCCGAACAGTGTAACACTGATACAACTGGGACATTATGAGATGAATCCATATTTCACATGAGTTTTGATAGCATAACACCCGAGAATATATTAACTGAGCGAGTGAACATCATAATTCCATCTAGGGAACAGTTGATGCACCCAGGGAATTCTGGTGAAATCAACCGATGGCTCCAAAACAAACCATAGCACTGGGGCTTGTATAAAAGGACCTAGAAAGAGAATGTTCTTTAGCCATGGTTGATATACGACTGTGTTCTAAGCAGAGACGATTGCCGCTATAGCCTGTATTGATGAAAACATCAGAAGAGGATATACTGGACAAAAAATTAAAATATTCACTGACAACCGGGCTCTGCTTAATGCTATCAGTCAGTGATCCAACAGCTAGGCCTAGACTGGTAAAAAATGCTAAGAATCCCTTAACAGGCTGACAAGAGTCAACAAAGTGTCTCTAATGTGAGTGCCGGAACATGAGAGAATTGCAGGTAATGAAATGGCGGACCAGTTAGCTAAAGAAGGCTCTAAAGGAGACTTCATAGGACCAGAACCGTTCTGGGAAACAGGGAACACCAACTCAAATGGAGGTTGACACAAGGGCACCTCTATTCCAGGAGTTTACTGAGCAAGGTAGACAAGGAACTCTCAACCAGGCAATTGAAACTGGGTAAGAGACATGTGAAGACAGTACCGACCTGGTGACTGGACACAGCACCCTGAAGAAACATCTGCACAAAATAGGCAAAGTTAGTGTACCTATGTGCAGAAAATGTGAACTAGATGATGAAACACCTACTCACATACTCTGCTTCTGCGAGAACTTACAAGTACTTAGACTGAAGCACGTTGGAGAGGAATTTATACAACCACTACAACTACTGAAAATCCCTCCAGTCTAACTAGTGGCCTTTATAGAAGACACGAAGCTTCTGGAATGGAAGTAGGTAACATGGGAAATGGTGCACAGATTCAGTGCAAGTGCCTGGGCTGTTGTTCACAACCCAAACAAATGAGTGAATGAATGAAGTATCCATTCAAAAAAAATTTCTTTCAAAAGGATTACTCAAAATACTCTGGCGAACTGTATACAATATATAAGGCACTGCAACAAATCTCTCATTAAAATCAAGTAAAAGGTTGTATCTATTATGTTTCTACGTACTAAATGAAACACCGTAGGTTCTGAATTGAATTATACTTCATATTTTTAGAATACATATTTTACAATTTTCACGATACCTACCGCTGGCTGTCTGACTGACATTTCGGCAGGGAGACAAATACATAACATCTTCTCTCTTCCATCAAAGAGAATAACAACTCTTACAACTAAAGATTCAGTTGTTGTGGTGCTTGATGAACTCTAGCACTACGTCGTAAAACAGGAGCTTCAGGCACTTGAACTTGAATCGAACTTGGAACGAACATATTATTTTTAGGTATATTACCTGGACTATTCAACACTTCTGTAATATTTTCTTGAACAGTGACTGGATTATTAATTGTTGGTGACTGAAGATGGAGACATATGTGGTAAAACACTAGTTGAACCTGATTGAACATTTTGTGACTCTGTAATCATACTAGGCTGTTCTAAACTTGAAAATTTTTTGATACTATTAACATGCTTATACATAATGTTATCATCAACTTTCACCAGATATGTCACACCACTCACACATTTTACAATTTCACCAGGTTTCCACTTATCATAACAATAAGGACCTAGTTTTCCTACTAGCACTTTTTCTCCCACTGAAAATACAGGAGCTTTAGCAAAATTGAAAGAATTTTTCGAATATATATTTCCCCCTTTCCTAGGTATTAACAAATCCAATTTAGTTTTTGGTTTAATTTTGAAAATCATTTCATTGGGACTCAAACCAGAGCTAGTAGGAGTAGTTCTATAACTAAATAGAAAATTTACCACCATTTGTTCAACAGTTAAGGTGGATTTTTGCAACAAATATTTATCAAATGCTGTCTTTACAGTATCAACATGACGCTCAGCGCTACCATTCGACTATGGGTGATAGGGTGGCGCCTTGAGTAAATTAATACCATTTATTTGACAAAACTTATCAAACTCAACTGAGTTAAAAGGAGGTCCATTATCACTCACTATCGTATCCGGCAACCCCATTACAGAAAAAGTTAATTTTAATTTTTCTATTGTCTGTGTAGCATTTGTACCTTTAGTCATAACATGAAGATCAGGCCACCTAGATTCACTGTCAACAATCAATAAAAAATATGTATCATGTTTCTTGAAAAAGTCTATATGTACCCGTGAAAACACATTTTCAGTTTTTGGCCAAGATATTAGGTATTTTTCATGATTTCTTTGATTTAACTGACAAATATGGCAACTATTGACTAACAACTCAATATCTTGTTGTAAATTCGGCCACCATACTACAGACCTAGCTAACATTTTCGATCTCACTATTCCTATGTGATCTTCATGTAAAAGATGCAGAATATATTTTTGCAAGGCTTCTGGTACAACAACTTTCATGTCTTTCATCAAACAGTTCTCTTCCATAGATAATTCATTACGTTTTGAAAAATAAGGCATTTAACTTCAATCTACTTTATCAGGCCAACCAGTTTTTACAAAATTTATTACTTTTATCAATACAGGGTCTTTACTTGATACTTTAGCAATATCCTCATAACAGATAGGAAGTTCATCAGTACAATTGAAAGCATTTATTGAGCTATCTATATCAGTTGAATCACTTAATGGCAACCTTGATAACATATCTGCTTCAAACAACTGTGAGCCCTTTCTATATTCAATCTGATAGTTATAAGCTGACAATATAACACTCCAACGGATTATTCTAGATGCAGACATAACTGAAATATTTGAAATTCTGGGTGTACTTTTAACTGTCGATAAGCACCGGATAGATCTAAAACCGTAAATACTTTACCACCTGCCAAACTTGCAAAAATATCTTCTGGCTTTGGCAATGGATACTGATCTACATCTACTACTTTATTAACAGTAACTCAAAAATATGTACAAATACGCACATCACCATCTTTTTTTGGAACCACTACGATGGGTGATGCCCATTCGCTAAAATTTACTGATTTTAAAATCCCTACTTTCACCATCTGTTCTAACTTATTTTCTACTTTAGGTTTCAATGCGTATGGCATGTTATATGCTTTTTTCACTATTGGCACAACATTATTTTTAATGCTAAATTTAACCTCAAAGTCTTGGATCGGATTACATAAATTTTTATCAAAAACATGTTTGTATTTTTTTCTTAGCACATCCACTAACTTAGATTTTTCTGAAATACTTAAGGATTTTATTAGAAAGTTGTTTTTCCAATCTGGAAATAAAATATTAAGCCAATTCCTACCTAACAAAGGAACAAAATCTTTTTCAGACTCAATTACAGTAATAACCAATTGATTTTTTTTATTATTATTATCTATAGTGACTACACACTCGCCTAATGCTTTTATTGTTTGACCTGACACTGTATTCAGTCTGAAATATAATTGCTTTAATGGTAAATTCAACATTTCCACAAACTTTTTCTTAGAAACAACTGTCTTACATGCTCCTTCAAACTGAGTTAGTTGGTTGTTAACTTTCAACATGATGTAATGTGGAGTACTACTACTAGTACCGATACATACCCGATTGAGGTTGTATAAATCATTGTTCACATTCTCATCATACTGCACAACATTCACTGTGGTATCAGAATCCTGGACTGGACCTACCTTTGGCTTCGATGGACACAAATCTCTGACATGACCAAACATTTGGCAATTGAAACACTTCCACCTTTTTGCAGGGCATTTATCTTTGCTATGAACTCTGCCACATTTTTCACAACGACTATCATTGTACCGATTGTACCGGTTGTTGTCACCATGCGAACTACTTCTTGCATTTGACTTGCTTTGTACTTTGTAGTTTTGTCTTTTTAGGTAATTTACTTGACTACTGTCATCTGATAAACCTTTCACTTGCTTTTCCGCAATTTCTGATGCTTGCGCTGTTTTACAAGCACTCTGAAACGTCAACTGGAAATCTACCAACAATTTTCTCTGGATATTTTCAGATCTCAATCCACATACGAACCTATCTCTCAATGCTTCGTCAAGAAATGTTTTAAAGTTGCATGAACTCGCTAACTTACGTAATTCCACTATGTATTCTGAAAGACGCTGATCAGGTTTCTGGTTGCATCTGTTGAAAACAAATATTTCATAGATTTCTGACACTGGAGGAGCATAATGCGATTTCAACAGGTCCACTGTATCTTTCTTTATATGTCAATTCTCCTGGCTTTCTTGGTGCAGCCAAGTTTTTCAGTATCTGATATACTCCTGTACCAGCTAATGTTATGAACATTGACACTTTGAGCTCGTCCTCCACTCTATTTACTGCAAATAAATGCTCCCTTCGCTCAAGATATGTTTCGAATTCTTCAGCCACGCCATTAAATGGCTCTATATTATCAATCATCGACATTGTTCCAACGTATTAGTACTTGATTTGGTGTTTCTGTATTGAGAAACGATCTTCGTCGCCAAAATATTGTTTCTACGTACTAAATGAAACACCGTAGGTTCTGAATTGAATTATACTTAATATTTTTAGAATACATATTTTACAATTTTCACAATACCTACCGCTGGCTGTCTGACTGACATTTCGGCAGGGTGACCAATACATAACAGTATCCTAACCATCCGATATTAGCGAACATGTGTGAGTCGCTTCAGCAATTAATTTACCCATAACAATATTAAGACCAAAATACTGAGTCTGAAAAATTGTGATTAATAACATAAAATCCTCAAAGTCAAACAAGAGAGACAAAAGGATGTAAATATTATTATTCACCGTCTGGTCGATGGTTAAAAATGAGTTAAATATGCAAATTTTCCGACTCCACCTTAAAGTGTCTGAAAAAATGTAATCTAATCAGGACACTTTGTAAAGTAACGCTAGCGTATGTAAATAAAACATTCTTTGAACCTCGATTTTTCTTTCTGGTTTCACTTAAGCACTTGTTATCGTATTTTTTATTTTTCTGTTCTTTCAGATAGTTCCGAGATTTATACTGGGTCAGAAGCTCGACAGTGCAATAACAAAGGTGGAACACACGGCTATTTTGAAAAGGGTCAAGTAATTGAAATTTTTCATATTTAAATTAATCCCTTCAAATTCAAACTACAGAAATAGGGAAGGGCTGGTAAACTATAACATGCAAAAAGCAGGCTCAGAAACAATAGTTCTTGGGGTAACAAAGAAATTGGTCTATGTAAAATTGTATTTGTAATATGCTAAATACTTTTTGATAAGTTTTCTCAACATCAATAAATGATGTGATAAAAAATAGCATTTTGTTTCACTATGGCGACTCTGAATTGGACTGACGTGTTTGACAAATACGCATGCTGCCCGCAATCGTTAAATAAATACCCTACAATGAAGATGATCTTGAAATATAATACCTGCCTGCCTAGCTCTGCACCGGCAGAAAGGTTTTTTTCTTATGGTGGCATGATTATGAGACCGCACAGAAGGTAGATGAGCGTCATAGTTTAAAAAAAAGTACTAACTGAAATTTACAAACCTGATCAGTTTCAAAAATTTATATACAAGCAGTCCATTTGAAGTTGTGCTAGATTAACCAATCATTCAAAAATCCCAGATTTCGGATCATTTTAAATTCTTCACGACAGTCTTAACATTTTCACTGTTATACAAAAACCAACATGTTCAAAGCTAAGCTTCACAATTGTATCTCTCGTCAGCTTAATATTTACGGATAGTGTGACTTACAGTAAAACTGTATACTATAACTACGAAAAACACATTCAAGCAATAAAAATTATAAACTGATATTTGGAATACTTCACAACCATTGAATGTAGTAGAAATCATATAAATATTCTCACATAAAAAGATTGTCTGAGCTTTGAAATAAGTCGATCATCGTCTAGCCCGCCACTGATTCTTGAATATACCTTGGATACGTGTATAGGTCCGTGTAACAATGTTTTATGTAGATCTGGATTATAAATCACTCGGGATGTGTTTTCGCATCTCGTACTATTTTTCCTTCTTCTCTTTTTCTCTTCTTCTTTGGATGAGTCAGGTCCAAATTAGCCAGAATATTAGGTACGTTTAGTCTCACCCAAAGATAATACATTTAACATCGGACAAAATAGTCAGAAAGTCAGAAAAACGACTACTAGGACTATTTGTTTTCACAGACCTTTATACTTTTATCAAAAGACGTGACAGAAAGTTGATAAAATAAAAAACATACATCCACTTATGCAACCGATTATTTTACGGATTTTACCAAAAATAACATTATATTTTGCACACATAAATTGTTTTCGAATTTCTGAAAAAAAGGTGACAGAGCATTTAGAATGAACTTTTGGTGGCAATAGAAATTGATGATAACTTAACTGTGAAGCTTTTTCAATTTATTAAAAAAACGAGAGGTGCTTTGTTATATATTGATATGAATTTTTAATTTATATTGTTAATATGTGTTTTAATTTATTTATTGTAATATATTTATTTGGGCGCCAATTAATATGAATTTTAATTTAAATATTAGTGATATCATACATCACTCACCTTTTATGACGACTCTTCACGTCAGGTTGGGTTCATGGGTAAAATGCTCACTTAGTTTTTTTATTTTTATTTTATTATTTAATATATCCTCAGGCCGGTCCTGTGTCCTTGCCCTGGAATAATAGGAACTATCCAACTGTGAAGCAGTTTTGCCAACTTAATAGGAATAAAACTCTTTATATTAGAAATTTATGAAATATTATTTAATTTATTTTTTAATGAACGGCGTATTTATATAGAATTGATAAGTAAATACATAAGAAACAATTCAAAACACTTATCTAAATGATCTTTCGCTCAACGTTCACACTAAATGAAGTTCTTATATCTAATAAATATATGAAAATTATGCAACTCTTTTTACATGTAACACTAATAACCAAAGACAAAATAGAACATCTGTTTTTAACAGATTTTATATACAAATTGAACGATATTGTAATCGTAACGAAGATGAATAAATATTAAGTTCTGGATTTAATCACACGCAAGTAAGATTAATGATTTAACTTATAGTTTATGAAATACCTTTTTATCTTGTATTATTTTTTTGAAGATTTTCTATGTTTTAGACCTTTCTGGGCCTTGGAGTCCCTCGTAGAAATGGCTTCAATATGGCTTCGGGGTCGGCTTGGGAAGATTTTCAGTTTTGTTTACCTCTCGGAATTTTCACTCATGGTTTGTTTAAGGAATTTTATATTTACAGAGATTATTTAACCTCTGTTTTTAACAGGAACTTGTTAAGGAAAGGTTAGCGACACCAATTCACTTTATAGTTTCACTTTTAACACAACGTAGTCTAATTTTAAATAAATTTTTAAACATGAAAAAGCCTATACTTCTCAATTCTGTATATTTTTTGTAACTAACCGTTTTCTAATCAATAGCAACCAATATCAAATTTTTCTATCTTTTCAAAATCCATATGTCTCTTTAATTTTAAGTTTTTCTATATTTGCTGACCAATCAAATTCATTTAATAATTTTTGATTTCTGTTATTTCACATGATTGTTTTATAATTTGATCTTTTTCTGATATGAAAGTTTATTTTTAATGTCTCCAAATAATTTATTATTATTTTTATCTTTTTTAAAATTATTTGACATCTGTTTTAATTTCAGTTGTCATCTCCTTTCTTCCGTTCGAGTTGACAAATCTAAATTCACACTTTGTTAGATATGTTCATAAGTGTACTTCTTCTATTTTTACCAGTGTCAGATTTTATAACCTAACTAATAATTTTTAATTTTCAGGTTCTTTCTTTTTAGATTTATGATGAGCCAAGTAACTTTTGCAAAGCTTTTGAAAATTCTGAAACTATGTGATAGGATTTCAATAAATTAAAGAAAAGTTATAAAGATTCCCGTTTAAAGTTTGGGTTGTAAATATTTGTCAGGTGATTTGTTTATATTTTATTTAGATTCTATACTGAAATAACCCTTGTTTGGTGTATGTGTTGTATGATTTCACTTTCCATATCAATATTTTCCTATTAGGTAACCCCATAGGTCGATCTGCTATAAAAGCATGGTTTTTAGTTGTTTGGACTAATCTTTATTTTTGCATTTTTAGTCTTCAAATTAAGTAGTTTAATTAGACGTTTTAAAGTTGATTAAAATCACGTTAAAAGATTCCGCTACATAGGTACATAGATACAGGAAATAAATCATTAAATGTTAATCATAATTCATGAAAATAATAAGGTCCGAGGTTACTCTAATCTGAGATGCAGGGTGGTGAAGTTGAAAAAATCAAATATCTTTTTGGATATCGAAGTTAATAGTTTTATGCTATTATAACGCTTTACAAAATTTGAAAAATATACACACCGTTCACTAAGAAGCAACAACTACGTCTCGGGCTATATGCCCCGACAGACATTGAATTACACTTCTAAGTTAAACGGGGTTGGTATATCTGCAAGATAGAACCAACCATTCTGGTTTGTGATTAGAAGGAACAACATCACTTGTAGACCGGTTTCGGTGTATTTGCGCCGCATCAGTGCAAGGTAGATGCTATTCGTCCAGAAGCCCTGAGAGCATAATCCTGGAATGGAGACTACGTGGAAACCACACCAATACATTAACCTCAGTAAAGGAAATGCTAATAGTGCGATATCAGCGACTTCCCCACAATAAAGACCAAAATTCTATATCGACATACAACCATCTCGGCTTCGTAGTTATTTACTTTATTACAGTTACCTGTAGAAAATTGTCATATTTTAGTAAAGCGTGATCAATAGACGTCAAAGTTAATAGTTTAATACTATTATAAAGCTTTACAAAGTTTTTGAAAAATAAATTTCAAAGAACAGAGGCCGTTCACTAAGAAGAATCAACTACTTCTCGGGCTATATGCCCCGACAGACATTTAATTACACTTCTAAATTGAACGTGGTTGGTATGTCTGCAAGATACAACCAACCATTCTGGTGACAACGCTGAAACCACATCAATACGTTAATCCCAGTAAAGGAAATGCTAAGAATGCTATAACAGCGACATCACCACATCTAACCACAAAACAAAATTCTCTGTTCTTCATAAGGCGTTATAATCGTCGCCAACTCAAATCCGGTCCTGTCCCTCGACTGTAAATTTTGGTGAATGCGCGTTCTAGAACTTTCTAGTCACTGCAGTATTTACGCATATGGGGAGCGTCATAAAATACTAGAACTTTCCAGAACCGATAAGGACTATATATATACGCGGGCTTTTGAGTGCGTGAACAATAATTATTGAAACAGTTAGTTCGGACAGTGAATTAAATAGTGTAATATCCAAGTGGTAAAAATAAATTAGAACTATTATACCGAGTGTAAATAAATTAGTAGACATTAAGTAGAGTGTGTATATAAATTAAGTTTAGTACAGTGTGTGTTTCTTTAAATAAATCGATAGTAATTAGCCATAGAAGTGTGTATAATTTTATCCCACCGGTAAAAACTATTTAAATAAATAACAAAAACATTACAGTATACACATAAGCCTTACATTTATAGCGTTTGATGCACCTCCAGACAGTTTCATTAGTTGAAGATCGATGTTTAGAAAACTAATTTTTGTACACCATTTGAGTGTTTCCCCGTTCACTAACAATTTCTTTTACAAACGACATTTTAAATGAAACAATGTTAATGTTACTTGTTAGCACGTGAAACTCGAAAAATATCATAAATATGGGAGACCTCATAAAAAAAGACTATAAGTAAATTATACGCGGTTTCTTTAAAATCAAAATATAACTAAAACTTCAACATCCGCCCATCCTCTGTTCTTACTAAAGAAAACTAGGAATGCGCAATACTATCCGATATTCCAGTGTATCGATACTTTTACTTCCGATACTGCATTCCAATTATCGATAAATTTGTAGTGTATCGATACCTTGCGATACGGGATTTTTAGTGGTAGCGGCGAGTGGGGTTATCTATAGTGATGAGCGATATCGTGATTTTTAATCACGTTGTGAAATGATGTCGTGCCTTTTTTAACGAAACTAAAAATAAAAAACGAAAAATGTTTTTTGTGTTTTTCGAGCTTTTTTTTTGTCGGTTATTTATCGTCGGTCTATTTCTGCAACTTAATTTTGAGGTTATGTGAAAAAGTCACTCATGTTAAAGTTGTAGATTTTCTCAAGATCTACAACTTTTATATTCAACTTTTTATTCTAGGAACCCGACTTTGGACAAAAATCGCAATAATGTCTTTTTCCACCCCTCAAAAAAGTGTGTTTTACCGAAAAAACGTCATAACTCGAAAAATTTCCAATATTTCAATTTGAAATTTTTTTTCATGGTTTGTGACTATCAAAGCTACCTTCTACTGAATTTTCATCAAAATCGAACATTTTTTAACGAAACCAAAAATAAAGAACGAAAAATGCAGTTTTTTGCGTTTTTCGAGTTAATTTTGAGGTTATGTGAAAAAGTCACTAAGAAAAAAGTTGTAGATTTTCTCAAGATCTACAACTTTTCTGATCAACTTTTTATTCTAGGAACTCAACTTTGGCCAGATATCGCAATAATGTCTTTTTCCACCCCCCCCCCAAAAAAGTGTTTTTTATCGAAAAAACGACATAACTCGAGAAATTTCCAATATTTTAATTTGAAATTTTTTTTAATGATTTGTGACTATCAAAGCTACCTTCTACTATATTTTCATCAAAATCGAACATTTTTTAACGAAACCAAAAATAAAAAACGAAAAATGCAGTTTTTGCGTTTTTCGAGCTAATTTTGAGGTTATGTGGAAAAGTCACTAATGTAAAAGTTGTATATTTTCCTAAGATCTACAACTTTTATAATCAACTTTTTATTCTAGGAACTCATCTTTGGACGGAAATCGCAATAATGTCTTTTTCCACCCCCCAAAAAAAAGTGTTTTTCACCGAATTACGTCATAACTCGAAAAATTTCCCATGTTTTAATTTGAAATTTTTTTTCATGGTTTGTGATTTTCAAAGCTACCTTCTCCTAAATTTTCATCAAAATCGAACATTTTTTTAACGAAACCAAAAATAAAGAACGAAAAATGCAGTTTTTTGCGTTTTTCGAGCTAATTTTGAGGTTATGTGGAAAAGTAACTGATGTAAAAGTTGTAGATTTTCCCAAGATCTACAACTTTTATGATCAGTTTTTTATTCTAGGAACTCGACTTTGGACAAAAATCGCAATAATGTCTTTTTCCACCCCCCCCCCCCAAAAAAGTGTGTTTTACCGAAAAAACGTCATAACTCGAAAAACTTCCAATATTTTAATTTGAAATTTTTTTTCATGGTTTGTAACTATCAAAACTACCTTCTATTAAATTTTCATCAAAATCGAACATTTTTTAAGGAAACTAATAATAAAAAACAAAAAATGCATTTTTTAAGGAAACTAATAATAAAAAACAAAAAATGCAGTTTTTTGCGTTTTTCGAGCTAATTTTGAGGTTATGTGGAAAAGTCACTGATGTAAAAGTTGTAGATTTTCCCAAGATCTACAACTTTTATGATCAACTTTCTATTATAGGAACTCAACTTTGGACGGAAATCGCAATAATGTCTTTTTCCACCCTCCAAAAAAATGTGTTTTACCGAAAAAACGTCAAAATTAACAAAATCTCGGATCGTTAACGTATCGATACTTCGAGTATCGATAAATTAATATTCGATATTCTACTGTATCGATACTTTACGTTCCGATCCGTATTGATACCGAATATCGATGCTTTCTAGTGTATCGCGCAACCCTAAAGAAAACCATGTATGAAGAATTTCGGGCACCCTTTAAATTTACCTGAAATCTTGACCAGTACCCAGTAATAAAATTGCGACGAATATCATGCATCCCTTTTCAACAATGAAGAGCTTTAAGGTTCACAACAATACATACTAGTTTTACCCATGTTTACAAGGGTCGTTTATTCAATACGGAAATAATTAATTAGATGAAATTAACCAGCACTCAGAAAAAAATACCGTGAAGTTACCCGCCTTTCTGAGGATGTATCGCGTGGCTTGATTTCTGAATAGCACGATTTCTCCATTTAAATATTGATTTTACCGTCATTCTCCTCTGTAAATCGGTCAACCCTATTCACGACATATTCTCCTGCTTAAAAAACTCCCGTCCTTGACAAAACTGCCGCCACAGAAAAGGAAAACTTTCTCCAGAGAGGCATAGTGGAGAAACTTCATTTCTCCTGGAAGGAAAGTTGTATTGAAACCTTTGAAACGAACTTTCCGCGTGTTCCACACCGCAGCGACACAAATAAATGGGAAAGTTAAACTAGGAGCGCAGAGACGGGAAGCGTTATCCACCCCCGTTTTAGTTGGGGTTTATCAAAGGGTGACTAGAGCATTTAATTACGAATCATAAACATATACTGAGGGTGGTGTTTCAAGTTTTGGTATCATGAATGGAAATAAATCAACAAAAATATACTACTCTCTAAATAAAACAATTCTTGGACATAAAGATATAGACTTGGAAGTGAAAATGAAAATTCATAATATATGATAACAGTTCCTACAATATTATATGCAAGTGAAAATTGGACTGTGCGAAAAAAGGACGAAACTAGAATAAACGCCATAGAAATGAAACATCTAAGAAGAATTGTAGGGAAAACTAAATGGGATAGGATTATAAATGACGTCATTAGAGAGACAACTAAACAGGAACTGATAACTGGTAAAATAAAAAAGAGACAACTTAGCTGGTATGGTCATATGGTAAGAATGGAACCAAATAGTTTAACTAAGAAAATAATGGAGATTGGGAAACTGGTCAAAAAACAAAGGGGTGGGCCTAGAAGGAAATTGTTAGACCAAATACAAGAGATGGGTTTAGAAAGAGGAGAGACCATAGCAGAAATGAAAAACCTTGCAAGAGACAGAAAGATATGGAAGAAATGGGTATACAGGACATGGAATCCACATCCGACGCCTGAAAGGGCAAAAGGATCTAGAAAAGAAGAAGAAGAATGGAAATAGTAAATACATATATGATAGGGGTAATATTTCTTTTTTTTAGATATATTAAAATACTAAGTGTTTCATTAAAAAACCTCAATCTACCAGCTTTTTGGGATATCCTGTAAATTTTGAAATTATGTCCTAGTGAATATAGTTTTTATACTGATGCAATTTGAAGCTACTGGACCCATAAAACAGGGTGGACAAGTTAAAGGTTGTATAGTAAACTAAACATTTACTTTCCACCTACACTCCACAAATCGTTCCTAAAGTGGAATAAATGTAACATGACAACGGCGTTACTACAGGTAGATGAAAACTTATATACGGTGTGTCCAGAAACTCTACTGACAGACGCAAATTACAGATACTAAATGTGATTTTATATCCATCCAGCCTAGTTAACCTTTTTCAAAGAACAGAGACCGTTCACTAAGAAGCAACAACTACTTCTCGGACTATATGCCCCGACAGACATTGAAGTTAAACTAAGTTAAACGGGGTTGGTATATCTGCAAGATATAACCAACCACTCTGATTTGTAATTTGAAGGGACTACAACAATTGTAGACCGGTTTCGGAGTTGTCTCCAGTCCAGGATTATGCTCTCAGAGCTTCTGGACGGATGACATCTACTTTGTACTGATGAGGCGCAAATACGCCGAAACCGGTCTACAAGTGATGTTGTCCCTTCTAATTACAAACCAGAATAGTTGGTTATAACTTGCAGATATACCAACCCCGTTTAACTTAGAAGTGTAATTCAATGTCTGTCGGGACATATAGTCCGAGAAGTAGTTCACGTTTACTAAAAGTTCCTCCTAATGGAGCTATCACCCTTTGAAGATGACGCTGTTAAGTTAGTTTTTTAAGCATATCTCAAAAAACCGTTTTCTACAAACTTCAAACTTGGTAAATTGTGCAGTGATATTAGTGGCGGACTAAGGCTAAACGGACCCTAGGCAACATTGTAATTCCGGGCCTATTTTCCAGTCATGACTCATACCATACTTTGCGTTTGGTAGTTTGGATTTAAAGCATATATAGTATGTAGTTCTATTCAATTATCGGATTTCAAGGAAAAAAAGGAGAAAAATAATATACATGTACAAAAATTAAATAAAAATAATTTAATTTATTAAAACAAACAAACATAAACATAATTTATTAAAACAAACAATAATTCTTAAACAAATATACCCAAATTGATTAGTTATATTGCCTTCTTTCTCACTTTTAATTCTGCAAACTCGTCAATTAGTTTGTCATAATTGATAGTAGTAACTATTTAAATTCCCATAAACTATTATTATCAATGCTACTTTGAATGCCACACGCTGGGCGCCAGTTATATTTAATTTAATTTAATTAATATTAATTAGTTTTTTTATTTGCCCCAGCTACTAACATTTTCTGTCTCTCTTCATTTATTTTCTAGAGCCGTCTCCATTTCCTGTAATTTCTTTTCTGTTTTGCTTAATCCTTGTTCCAATTTGCCTTGTCCTTGTTTCATATCATTTTTCAATTCATCTTATCCTTGTTTCATATCATATTGTACTTGTTTAATATCATTTCTTAATTCATCTGGTCCTTGTTCCATTTTATTTTGTATTTGTTTCCTATCATTTTGTGCTTGTTCCAATTTGTTCATTATCGTAATCAACATTTTCATTATCTTGTCTTATTTATGTATTTCTTCGTCAATAATCTCTTCCGATGTCTTCTCTTGAATATCTTTGTCTAATTTTCCTTCTTCTCCCTTCACACAATATATTCTTATCATATCTGTTTTTTCCATTGGTTGACTATCTTCTTCTGTTTTGTCCATAATGATTTTTCCTTTTTTTTTCTATTTAACTAGAATATTAGAATATTATTTACTTAATGATTTTATGGGTAACCTCCAGATAGATTAGAGCCATATTTTTGCGATCTAGCGTCTTTAAGCGGATTAACAGTGTAGCTTAAGCGTGACCTCATAACGGTGACGTCACGCTTAAGTTCGCAAAAATGGAAATATCTAGCGATATTCTGACATATGTCAACGACATTTCTCTCACGTCACGTACATACTTTACTTTGTTAATTTTTTTCTTTCTGAAATTCTGAAACTGTAATAAGCAAAATAATATTAATATACCTAATAATATTGCTTTTGTCAAAATTTGTGATCTTAGAATTTATAATGAAAAGGAGGAGAGACTCTTAAGAAGCTCTCAAGAAGTATAAAAAGTTTGCAAATAATTTCTTCAATTCTAAGAGACCATCACATCAGATCAATTTATGAGGAAGAATGGATAAGCCGTAATCTAAATTATGACTTTTATATTTTATTTCGGATGTCTAAAGAAACATTTTATGATTTTTTGAAAGTCCATTGGTCCACTCTATATCAATTTATTCTGTCAATGCTGTCAATTTAATGACGCACAGCAGCTGAACCGCTTCAAAGTTTTCTGGCGCACTCCCGACCACGCCAGTTTCCGCTTCAAGCGTTTTTAAGCGTGACGTCATTACTTATTCGCGAAAATGAATCGCTTTAATCCGCTTAAAGACGCTAGATCGCAAAAATATGGCTTAGATATATAATAAAAATTTCCAAAAAATATTTTTCTTCAAACTATTTAAATTCCCATAAACTATTATTATCAATGCTATATTGAATGCCACACGTTGGGCGCCAATTATATTTAATTTAATTTAATCAATAATAATTAGTTTTAGTTTTTTTTATGTGCCCCAGCTACTAACTTTTTCTGTCCCTCTTCAAATTTATTTTCTAATGTCGCCTCCATTTCGTTTTGGTTCATTCTTGTTCCAATTTGCTTTGTCCTTGTTTCATATCATTTTTCAATTCATCTTATCCTTCTTTCATATCATATTGTACTTGTTTAATATCATTTTTTAATTCATCTTGTCCTTGTTTCATTTTATTTTTCAATTCGTCTTTGTTCCATTTTGCTTTGTATTTTTTTTGTTTTATTTTGTGCTTGTTCCAATTTATTCATTGTCGTAATCATCATTTTCATATCTTGTCTTCTTTATGTTTTTCTTCGTCAAACATCTCTTCCGATGTCTTCTCTTGAATATTTTTGTCTAATTTTCCTTCTTCACCCTTGACATAATCTATTCTTATCATTTCTGTTTTTTCCATTGGTTGACTATCTTCTTCTGTTTTGTCCATAATCCTTTTTCCTTTTCTTCTATATAACTAGTATATTGAATATTATTTACTTAATGATTTTATGGGTAACCTCCAGATAGATTAGATTTTCACTTATAATATCACAAGAGCTTAAATTATTTCCGGAAATTTTCTTGAGGGCACGAATATTTTGAAAATTATTTTTAGTTTTAGTTTTTTTATGTACCTACCGAAGCTTCTCAGGTTGTGGTTCAAAATAATTTTTTTAATAAAATTGTCCAGAAAGTTTTTTTATATTGAATTATAATGATACAATAAAAGAATTACATTGCATAGTCTTTAGATATATCTATAAATTATCTACTTAAAATTTATCATGAAGAATTATTATTGTTTAAATATAATTATTATTATTACTTGATATTCCTCACAAAAGTTATTATTTTAATTTTCAAAAACGTCCAAAATACTATTAATTTCTGAGAATTTATAATTCTATAATATCTTAATATGAATTGTTCCGGAATCAAATAATTGGAAATTAATTTGAAATTTATATTAATTAAAATTTACTTTCCTTGATTTTTGTTTTCTCTTTCTACAATTTTAACTCTTCATAACATGAAATTTTAACTCTTTCTACCCAGAAATTTCTTGTCAATTGATTTTTTATTCTGACAAAAAAATTTTAAAGTCTGACTGGGTTTCTAACATTTTATGTTCTGCATATTACTAATTCCATATTCTTACTTATAATTTTGATTTATGTAATTGATTTTTTTGTGTTATAATAATTTTTCTTCTCCCCAAAATATTGAAATAACAACAACCTTATTTATATCGCAAGCCCCGCCTCAATTTTTTTTAGATAACCCTTCTTTTCAAATTAAAATTTTTCAATTGGTTTATCATAAATTTGACATGCGTTAACATTATCTTCTTTTTTTTTAATAATTGACAAAAAACTTCATCATCTGTCATATCTATACAGAATATACCACAAGGAACATACAGAAGATATTTATACAAACTTTAGAAATATTGCCTTTAAATTTTTTTTTTCAATCTTACAGCTTAGTCAATATGTACCGAGATGTTACAAATGCACCTTCCTGTATAATTTTAATTTTACTATTTTAGTAAATAGTTTTATTTTCAACTTCTAACTATGAAAATTTGCAGCTCGGGTGAAAATAAAGATATTGAAAATATATAAAAGTACAGATACGATTTTGATACACCCTGTCTATATTTATTACCACTACAAATACTAATAATCCACCTGGAGAAGAAGTGACTCAAAATAGACCACAATTACGCAAACAATCGTATTGTTTCATAGCCCTGAGTCATAAGACACGCAGTACCCAAGAGTAATGAACAATTCACCTGAGAGATATACCAAAGTAGGTGGTATCAATGTTATTAGGTACTCTATGGTACTTGCAACTTAAACTAATTGTCGCTGTGTAGCAACAAAAATTGTATAGAACCGGTTATTTTATTTCAGACTGGAGCTCTACAGCTGTTTTTTATAAAAAGGATTTTATGAGGGCGTTCAAGTAGAACGTGCCTCAAGAAATTGCTTTTGACGACTAATCTTTTTTTCACAAACGATTATTAGACGTTTATGGTCAAAGATGGAATATCATATATGTGCGATAAAAACATTTTGCTTAATGTTTTCATCGCCGTCAAGCTTTGATTTATTAGTATATAGGTATCTACTCGTAGTGAAATAAATAAAAAAACTGGATATAATTTCATTTCATGTACAAAAAATTGAAATAAACAGATATTTAATGAAGTATATTCATTTAAAAAAAAAGTAATAATTTAATTAGTGCCTAAAAATGTCAATGCCCTTCATCCTTTCTCGACAAAAAAGTTTTTATGTTCTGAACGACTCGGTAGAATTTGATTTTTTATATTGTTGGAAACTTGGTAGGTATTTGCTCAATATATAAAATTGTATAAATAGAAATATCCAATCCAGTTATTTTGTTTTAGAGCAGCTAGATCATGAAATTGGTTCTACCAATCGTGAATGGTAACTTGCGTTATCCATGATAATTAAACTTGGTTCCTCTATGCTGGGTATAAATTTGGTAAATAACCAAGTTTTCGCAGTTCATATTATCATCATGGTAGTCGCCGGATTTTCGGTTACTTTTAAAAACTATACCTATATCTTCAACAAAACCGTCCCCTCCTCCTTCATGCACGATTATGTATATTGAGCTCTCGTCTGTTTTCTTGCACTGAATTAATATTATCTTGTCGTTTTTTCCCATGCTAAAAATCCACGTCTCATCCAAAACCTTTAATTTGTACAGAGTGGAAAGTCTAACTGGAACAAATTCTGTAACGTGATAAATAAAGGTTTATCGCAAAATTCCTAAAACACGTCAATTTTTATTTTCAATGGGGCATATTACAAATAGATTTGTTTATCTTTTTAATTATCTGAGGGGTTGCAGACACCCCAATTTTTTTTAAATGGAAGGGTAGCTTGATTAATTTTTTTTTCAATTATAAATACAATTCCATTTTTTTGTTACTTTTTATAAGCAATGTGTCGGACAAAAATGAAATAAGGAAATATTTACTGAAATTACTTTAATGCAATAAATGTTCAAAGTGCTCTCCACCTTGTTGCTGACAATATCCTTATCGATTATAAACAGCATTCCGAACCTTTTGTAACATTTCCGGAGTTGTATAATTTCGTCCCCGATTCTTTGTTGAAGCTCGGCGATGTCGTTAGGTTTAGTGGCATAAACCTTGCGCTTTAGATATCCCCATAGAAAAATATAATGGAGTGAGATCAGGTGATCTTGCTGGCCACTCAATTGGGCCCCTTCTTCCAATCCAACCATTTGGAAACACTTCGTTAAGATAGGTCCGTACATTTTGAGCAAAATGTGGTGGTGCCCCATCTTGTTGAAACCACATCCATTGGTCAAATAAGTTGGGATGATCCAAATTATTGTGGAATAAATGTATTAAAGTAGGAATCAGTTCTTCTTGGAGCATATTAAGGTATGTTTCTCCGGTTAAGTTTTCATTTACAAAAAAGGACCTACTATGCGATCCCCAATAATTCCAGTCCAGACGTTTGTTTTTTGAGGCCTTTGGGTATGGCATTCACGCATCCAACGGGGATTGTCGTCAGCCCAATAACGGCAGTTCTGTCGATTGACGTGCCCATGTAATGTGAACGTAGCCTCATCAGAAAACAGCACCCATTCCAAAGCAATTTGTCCACCATCGATAGAAGCCATAATTCGTTCGCAAAATTCGAGTCTACGATCAGGATCATTTTCCGTTAAGCTCCTGCAGGTTTTGCATTTTATATGGGTGCTTTTTGGCTTCTTTAAGAATTTTTAAAACGCTTTTGTGACTGACACCATGAACGCGAGCTATTTGCCTAGCTGGAGTAACAGGATTTTTTCAACTTCCAACAATATGTTCAACTGGGCTTCTTCGTCGACTTTTAAAAGCTTTTGTCGAGGAGCATCCCTTACGTGGCCCTACTCCGGATATCGAATTTCAATTTTGCTAATCGTACTTCGATTAATTGAAGATAATTCTGGATGAACTTCACTAAAAAAACAGTCGTTTACCGTTTGTATATTTTATTTCTTGAAAATAGCAGTAAGTAATTGTCGCCTGCCATAAAGCAGGCAGTTTTCTTAAATAAAGTAAGAAATATTTAAGAGGGGTCATCCATAAATTACGTCAAAGGGGTGGAGGGTATCACCGGAATGTGACATTGTATGACAAGGGGCGGGGGGGTCAAAAGCTTTGTGACGTCACATAAATACACACTAAAATATTCAACTTTATCTTGATTTTATTAAAAATAAGGAAAAAATGAAAATAACTTTCTTTTGATTATTTTTACATACAAGCATAGAATTGAAAAATGTGTGACATCCCATCAGGGGGTTCTAAAAATGTGACAACCTGTGACGGGGGAGCGGTTCAAAAGTCCTAAAATTCGTGTGACATAATTTATGGATGGCCCCAGATGATTAGTGTACATTTTTATTTTTTCATTAGAAGAAGTTCCATTTAATATTCGCAGAAAAATGTGGTATTTGTTCATAATACTGCGCCTATACGAGATCATCTCAATACCGAATTCGAAAACAGATGAATTTGAAGACGGGGCCCAACTGATTTTGGCCAGCTCGGTCTCCCGATTTAACAAAAGTTTATTTCTTTTTTGGGGTTTTATAAAAAATGAGGTTTCTAGAACTCCCCCGACTACTAGAGAGGACATGAAAGAGAGAATCAGAGCAGAATTTCGATCTGTTAATGTTAATATGCTGAGAAATGTGAGTCAATCATTTGGACTTAGACTGCAGCATTTCATTGATGTTAACGTTGAACACTTTGAACATTTAGTTTAATATTACGATTAGGATTATAATTTTAGTGACTTGTTTTGTTTAGATTGAATAATTGATTAAAATTTATTATTATTTATAATTTTTTTATACATTCAACGCTCCCTTTTACATAATAGGTTAATAATTTCGGTTTACAATGAATATTACAAAACTACTCTGTTTTTATAAACTTTGAATATAGGGAAAGCTTAAAAAAAATTAAAGTTACATAAACGAAGATTCTATTTGTGCTATAATATACAGGGTGTTCCATTTGAAAGATAAAAGCAAATGAATGGTTCGAGTTTCCGTCCACCCTGTATACAAAAGAGTATCAAATACGGAGATATTGCATCATATTACGAAACTCTGTAAGGCAAAATACAATTTTTTCTCCAACTTACATTAAGCTACAGAGCGATGATTTACCTGCGATTTTCGCATAAAAGTGTCCATACCTTTTAATAGACTCTGTATAACGTAGCAAAACCTCATATCAAAAGCTTTAAAAAAATTCGAGCAGTCCGAATTCGGAATATATAGGGTTGCTAATTTAAAAAATCATATGTTTGGTTTGTGACGGATTTAAGCAACACTCAATATTTTTTTAATATCTCTTCAAATAACCCATATACCAAACTTTGTCGTAAGATTGGTACACCCTGTATGTAGGCCACTAGTTTGACTGGGGAGATTTTGGGTAGTTCCAATGGATATATTATTTCCTCTCCAAACTGCTTCCGTCTGAGTCCTTGTAAGTTATCCCAGGAGCCGAGTATGTGAGTAGATGTTTTATCCCTTGGTTAACATTTTCTGCACATAGGTTCACTGACTTTTCCCATTTTGTGTAGATGTTTCCTAGGAGTACAGTCGGTAACTGTCTTCAAATGTCTCTTACCCAGTTTCAATAGCTAGGTTGAGAGTTCCTTGTCTAACTTGTTCAGTAAACTCTTTGTATGAAGGTGACCTTCTGTCAACCTCCATTTGAATTGATGCTCTTTATCTAGCCAGCTCCGGATTTCCCCTTTTATGATTCCACATAACTGTTCCGCAACTATGAGGTCTCTTTTAGAACCCTTTTTGGCTAACTGGTCCGCCAATTCATTACCTGAAATTCCCTCATGTCTCGGCATCCTTGCTAGAGACACTGTGTTATGTCTGGCCAGCTTATTAAGGGATTCTTAACAGTTTTTGACTAGTCTAGTCTTAGAGGTTGGATTACTGATAGCTTAAAGCAGAGCCTGGTTGTCAGTATTTATTTTAATTTTTTCTTCTTTATATCCTCTCCTGATGTTTACATCAATACAGGCTATAGCGGCAATTGTCTCTGCTTGAAGCACAGACGTATATCGACCGTTTATACCAGCCCCAGTGACATGCTTTGTCTTAGAATCATTGGTGAACCAGATGATGAATCCAGGAATACCTGGGTCTATCACCTGTTCTGTGGATGGGATGATGATATTCACTCGCTCAGTTACTATGTTCTCTGGTGTCATGCTATCCAAACTTATATGAAATATTGTCCCAGTTGTATCAGTGTACCAATGAATTTTCTCAACAACAGTATATCGGTAGACTCAATTCAGCATTTGACAATGAAGCACCATCATTTACCTCTATTTATGGAAGGTTTGCATACGCAGCGTTCAATCGTAGCCGTAGTTCGTTCACCGACCAATTTCTTGAAGATCGTCCAACATCGATTGCTGTGTCCAAGAACATCGATACTGTACACAAGCAAGATCGTCATCATGGGATAGAAGTATCCTTGTGAATTAGTATGACGCGATTTTTTGATCATAAAAAAGTGTTGAATGGTAGGTAAAAAAAATGATGAACTCACTACATAAAATTCTTGACACTGTATCAATAACATATTATACTTTTTATTCCCTAATTCTAGTTTATTCGCCTGCGGAATCACCATTCCGAATAGACGTTGTTAATTTTTAATGCGGTGAAGTGTGTCATGGGAAAACCGTAATCGAGACCGCAATCGCATCGGTATCATCATAGTGGCTGGTGTGCCCGGAAGGTTCTCTTCATCTTGATTCTCTCCTCATTCTTTCTGCTGCTATATGTCGATCTAAGCAAAAGATGTGTTTGTGTAGATCTGACAAATGCGTCCTGTGCAGTTGCAATAATTCCATAGACGTAGACGCTCCAAATTAAAAAAAAATTAATCAAAAAGGAAAATCGCCAAGTCAAAAAAGGTAAGTATAGATTTTCCGCGTATACAGTTTTATTGAAGTTTTTCCGGAAATACGGCTGATCAGAGCCATATTCAATGAAGGTGATAACCTCCCTGTAGACACCCTCAGTGTAACATACTTTATACAGTTTTTGAGAGCCAATAGGGTACAAGCATAAATTTTGCTATTGGTGGGAATTGACGCTTTATCAGGTCTCCTTGCATGCCTATTTGTTCAAAAAAATATAAACTTTACTTTTAAAACGACTTTAAAAATCATAAAATTTGAAAGTCCGCCAAAAAGATGGCCATAAAGATGGCTGCCCCATCCGTTGACGTCACTCCATTTGTTTACAATCTTATTCGTGTATCACGCTCTGAGTTTTTGTGACCTAATTTGTTTCTGAAAGCTTTAAAAATGGATAAAGGATATTCCAAGTATTGCATTGTTCCAGAGTGTAAATCAACGTCTATTAAAACTCCAGACAAAATATTTGTTACTTTGCCTGGTGGCGCAAGCAAAAATGCACTTAAGAGAAGGGCATTGTGGTAGCAAGCTATGCGTCGAAACAAAGACGATATTTCAACAAATACTACTGCTTTTGTTTGTGAAGACCCTTTTAATGTAAGTACCTACTTCTATGTTGGTAATTTTTCTTCTTAAATAGTTTGAGGTTATGTACCTATATGTCTAGGAATCAACCATAAAAACATTATTTTCTTACGACCACACATCAAGTTTCCACTGAAAATGTGCAGAAATATTATTCAACAGGAGTGAAATTTAGTGGTTTCCAAGTGGGTACCCAAAGAGCACGATTAAGTCATTTTTGAGTGTATTCGTAAGAAAAATAGTGAAAACGGCTCGTGAGACAGTGACTTTCTTACACTAATGTGATTTCATACCCGTATAAAATTCGTCACTTTCTATACAGGTTATGTAATATTCTATTTTGGTATTACCTATAAAATCCCCTTTTAAAATGATGACAGATGAAAAATGTACATGGAACTCTAGCCTTCTAAAATTAAATGTATGTAAATAATGTGCTACTTTTAAACCGACATCAAGGAATTTTCATTTTAAAAATTTAGAATGTATTTACTTATTTTATATTAACTTAAAAAAGTGAACACTGAACTAGTAAATGAAATATTTTCTTCTAAAAGTTTCAAAATATCCTCGGAAATATCGAATATTTATGTCCACTTTCCACTTTACGTTGACTTTTAGAAATAAAAAAAAGCACACACAAACACGTAATGGTCTCAAACAAACATATAAATGATATTTTTACGTCGATGAAGCAATTAATAGTTAATTAAAATACAATATAAACACAAAACTACACAGAACCTAATGCAATACCGGCCATATTGACAAAAGTAAACAAATGGTATGACATCACACGTATCATCGGTAGCGTTCGGAAATCCTCGGGTGGTGGTCGGAAAGTGCATTAAAATTTGAATTTTATTTTAAAATTTGGAAGTAATTTCCAAAGGAAACTGGTTTATTTCCTATTATTTATATAAAATAGGGAAATTAAATAAAACAAGTCCTCTGACTCCGCCTATGAATCCGTCACAATATTTCTCTTGCCTACATATTGAGGTCTGGGTTCTCTGTGGTGATCACTAAGCCGTTATTTTATACAGTTTTTTAATTTTAATATGCTATTGTTTTGAACTGATATCTCACGGCTTGACAGGTTAGCAAAAGTATGAGCTTATTTCCGTGATATACCGACTTGAAATTGTTTTGTGTAGAATTCCGTTCAGTTAGACGGAAAATAACAAATCGGCAAACTTCAATATACAGGGTGTCTCATTATATTCTGACTGTTTTTAATAGCTTATATCTTCGAAACGGTTCTAGATAATAAGATGCGGTTTTCACAGTTAGGTTTTGTTGTGACACATTTATATAAATGGCCTACTTCCGGTTTACCCGCTAGAAAAGTGGCGTATTTTCAGAATACAGTAGATGTCATTTTTTAAATGGGACATCCTGTATATTTAGCAATTTCCTAAAAGACGCATATTTTTACTTTATAACGGTACCTTAAAGTTTAAAATCGGTGCACAGAAAGCGAAGTTAGATAACTTTAACCGGGATACTGTAATGAATCAGATATCTTATTAATAAATAATAATCAAGGAGGCGTTAATATGTCACATCACAAAAATATTGCCATCATTGATCAGAGACCTTCTATCAATTGTTCGCTAATTTATATCCAAAATCCTAGTTACATTTTTAGGCCGTAGTGAGGGAATTAAACGTGAAATTTATCTACTTACAACAGAAAGTGGTACCTATACTGAACGGCTTCGGCTTTAATTAAAATGGTGTATATACCGGGCGTCCCTTCAGTTGAAAAATTTAAATATCGGAAATGAATAAATTGTGTATGGTAGAATTTGGATTTGCGTAACTCGGACTTATACTAAAATATACAACGGTAATAACGGAAAAAAAATCAATGCGGTAGTAGAAAGGGTTGTAAAGTAACGAGTTATATACAACCTAGTGGTAAAATAAAATATATTACGGCAAAAAATAAAAATAAAAAAAAAATAACTCGTTACAATGCCCAAACTCAATCCTATGTTCAGACTAGAAGACGATTTAGGATACAGTTCAATAAAAATCCTCCTGCTAAAAATACCATAGAAACATAGTTAACCAAATTTAGGAATACTGCTTCTATATCTAGAAAAAGGAGAACTGTAAATGGAAATTTAGAAGAAATGTTATCTGTTTATGAGCTTGTACACAGAAATCCGAAAATTTCAATTAGAAAAATATCATCAAATTTGGAAATGGACAAAACTAAAGTTTTTAGAATTCTAAAAGTTCTCAAATTTAAACCTTACAAAATTCAAGTTCTACAAAAAATTAACGATCGGGACCATGCTAAAAGAGTGTTAATGTGTGAAACTTTAACAGATTTGTACAGAACATATCCAAATTTTAGAATTATAATGTCTGATGAGGCTGCGTTCCATATAAATGGACCAGTTAATAAACATAACTGTAGAATTTGGGGATTAGAAAATCCAAGAGAATTTCATCAACATGAAAGAGATTCTCCTAAAGTTTATATTTGGTGTGCAGTGTCTCGTGAAAAATTATATGGGCCTTTCTTTTTTGCAGAAAATACAGTTCGTGGTAATAATTATACCGATATGTTGGAAAACTTTTTGTATCCCCAGTTAGAACAAGATGGTATTTTAAACCAAAAAACAAGACGGGGCTCCACCCCATTATTCCAACATAGCAAGAGAATATGTTAACCAACAATTTGGAAATAATTGGATTGGTAGGAGTGGTCCAATAGAATGGGCTCGAAATTCTCCAGACCTGACTGTTCCAGATTTTTTTGTATGGGGATATGTGAAAGATAGAGTCTACAGCCCGATGCCTGCTACTATTGAGGAATTAAAAAATAACATACGGCAGGTGATGGAAAATATTCCTCTTGAAATGCTGACAGAAGAATTTGACAACTTAATGGTTCGATTCCACAAATGTATAGACCAAGAAGGAACTGTGAAAACCGCATCTTATTATCTAGTACCGTTTCGAAGATATAAGCTCTTAAAAACAGTCAGAATATAATGAGACACCCTGTACAATATATTATTTTTTCAAATTAATATTATCATTTTGTTTTATGCTGGTTAACACTGCATTTATTTTATAATAGTAAAAATAATAAATAATTAACACACCAGATGTGTAAAAAGTCGAACTAAGTATACAGGGTATTCTGGAATAATACGTTGTCTAAAAATTTGAAGTTTTATTCTAATTACATAAGAAAATATTAAATTTTATGTACAGGGTGTGCCAAATTAGATGGTGAAAAAAACTTTTGATAGAATAACCGAATAACCGGTCAGGCTTTATCCTCTTTCACCTGATATGTCATATTATAATCTATTTGTTATCATTTCTACTACAGGTTGACATAAAATGTCGTGGTAAATCTATATCAATAAAATATATATTTTTTAAATTGAGTATGCCTTATTTGTTAAGTAACCAAATAAAAAAACAGTTGTTTCATAAATATGCAAATTTAATACGTAACGTTTGTTGAAGCATGTGGATAACTTGAAATTTCTCCAGGAAATAGGACCAGAGAAGCTACTAGTTTCTGAGACTTTACTAAAGAACTAAGTAGAAGAAAGGGGACTCTCGATAGATTTTTCAGGTCTTAGTGAATGTCATAAATACGTAGATACATCCTAATAAGTCAAAAACTTAAAACTAGCTTAAAACTAGACGTTTTCTCGAAAGTATGTCCTAATAATTTTCTGAAGACTTTCTCTTCCACTCCACGTCCTACCTAAAATTGATCATATAATCTTGAGATATGACGCTACAAAGTTAAAATGATACCCTTAAAAATGTATTAATTAATTGACACTGATATGGAAATGTAACTTTGAAAGCAAACCATTTTTAAATAGAATAATGAATGCATTAACATTTAACTTATTTATAACTTAATTTATATACTGAACAATGGCAAGTAACCAGGACAAATACACAAAAAGAAAAAGCGAAAGGGAGGAAGACGAAGATACCGAGGAAGAAGTAACTAAAAAAAGTGAAAATATGGAAAGATCATCAGATAGAAGTAATAAGGAAATTGAGGAGAATATGGAAATTCTGACTAAGATGATGAGACAAATGGGGAAGGCGATGAATACAATAACAACAGAGCTAACGGAGATAAGGAATGAACAAAAGGAATATAGAAAAAAAAAATTTCATAAATTCTCTAATTAAATAGTGGAATTAATTAGAAACAGTTAGTTTCATTTATGACATTTATATAGAAAAGAGATTAAAGAGTTAAGATTAGAAAATGAAAAATTACTGAACGAAAATATAAATTTGAAGAAAACAGTAGCAAATATGGATGAAAGGCTGGAAATAATTGAAAATGAAAAAAGAAGAAATAATATTGTATTGCAAGCTTTAAGAATAGATAACAAAGACAGGATAAAACTAAAACAAGTTATAGAAAATTTTATGAAGTGTGAATTGAAAATTGATAGAGAAGTGTTGAGCGCAACGAGATTAGGAGATAAAACCTGGTTAATACAACTAAAGGACCAGGAGCAAAAGATAGAAATTATGAAAAATAAAAGTAAATTGAGAACAAAAATGGGACAAAAGATATTCATACAGGACGATTTGTCAAAGAAAGATAGAGAAATAATGAAACAAATAAGATGTAGAGCTAATGAAGAAAGAAAAACAGGGAAAAACGTTAAAATCGGCTACATTGAATCTGATGAATGGAAATGGGAAACAGAGACGAATAACCTGATTAAGATACATAAGAACGCACACAAGCTATTAACAGATAAAACACAATGATTACAAAAAACTAATAGTAACCCATAAGGAGACTGAAAATGGAAAAGACCTGGCTATGGAAAAGGATATAGAACGACAAAAAAATGAGAATATAAAGCAATACACAGGAAAAATAAATCAAAATATGAATGGAGTCCAAAAAAAGAAGCTAAAGCAAAACACAAAGGTAAAATTAGTAAATGGAAAATAAGGGGCTTAACAGGAAAAGAAAAAGAACTGGAAGATGAATTTGTACAAATGGGAGCGGACTTGTTAGGAATAACTGAAACTAAAAAGAAAGGAAAAGGTATTATAACAATGATAAATGGAAATATATTGATATATAGCGGAGTAAAGCAAGATAAAAGGGCATCTTCAGGAGTGGGTTGTATAATAAATAAAGTACTGGAAAAACAAATAAATGGTTGGGATGCAATATCGGACAGAATATTAAAATAGAAATAAAAACTGATCAAAATACCCAAAAAACAGTTACAGTAGTTTATGGACCCAACGAGGACGATACAGCAGCAAATAAGGACCAATTCTGAGAAGAATTACAAGTAGCTACAGAAGAAGCCAAAGGAACACTATATATATTAGGGGATTTTAATAGTAGGGTGGGCATAGGAGATCAATGGTAAAGAAATATATTAGGAAAGCATGGCGAGTAAGTAAGAAATAATAATGGCAAAAGAATGCTAGATTTTTGCTTGATAAACCAATTGGTAATAACAAATACGTTCTTTGAGCATAAAAATATACATAAATACACCATAGAGGTAAAAAACAGAGGAGAAAAATCAATAATAGACTACGTACTAGTAGAAAAGAACAATCAATAGAAAAGTAGTAGAAGATACAAAAGTGAAAAGAGGACCAGAAATAGGCAGTGATCATTATGTAATACTGAGCACAACAAAAGAGAATGTACTGGAAAACAAAGAAAAAAGAGAAACTCCGTCCAAAAAAGAAGAGTCGGAAACAATAAAAACGTATAAATTAAGAAACAAGGAAATAGCAGAAAAGTATGAAATGTAACTCAGAAAAAAATTAGAGGATGTTGAGAAACAGCTTAACAATCACATTGAAATAATTTGGAACTCAATAAAAAATGCGTTCACAGAAACAGCAAAAGAAGTATGTGGAATAACTAGAAAGCAAAATCATAGACAACAAACTGCATGGTGGACTGACGGAATTAGAAACCAAATCAAAATAAAGAAAAAAATGTGGAGAAATGACCAAGGGTCTATGAAAAATATAAAACCGAGAGAAAGAAAACCAAAGAATTAGTTAAAAATGCAAGAGAAGATCAATTTAAATAATTTGAAGAAAAAAATGGAGCAGGATAGCAAGAGTAACCAAAAACTATTTTACAAATTGCTAAAATCATGGAGAACTGGAAAAGACACAAATATAACTAATATTAAAAACAGGAAAGGAGAAATGTTAACAGAAGATGGCAGGAATTTTCTAGAATTATTAGATAACGGAGAAAGCACAACTAAATCAAATGAAGAAAAAAACAAACAATTCAGGACAATAATGATGAAGAAATATCCATAGATGAATTCACGGCAATAATTAAAAAGTTAAAAAATGGGAAACCACCAGGATGCGACAAAATAACTGGAGAAATGATCAAAAATATGGGTAAAAGTGGAGAAGAACTATTATTAAAAATATATAATAAGTGCTGGAAAGAAGAAAAGATACCGAAAGAATGGCAAATGACATCAATTGTACGTATATATAAAAAAGGTGATAGACGGGAATGTGGTAACTACAGGGGACTGACGTTGCTCTGTAGAAATATGAAAATATTGGAGCAGATATTGGACCGAAAAATTAGAAAAGTCGTGGAAAATACACTAGACGAGGCGCAAAATGGGTTAAGAGGTGGAAGGAGCATACAAGATAATGTATTTATGATAAAACAGATGACAAAGAAATGTATACAATAGAAGAAAAATATATATTGCGTATTCATAGATTTAGAAAAGGCTTTTGATATAGGGAAAGAATGTGGAAAATATTAGAAGAATGAGGGGTAGATAATAAAACAATAAGAATGGTACAAAAAATATACGACAATAATCTAATTAATGTTATAAGCCATAATAGAAGATCAGAAGCATTCACAACTAAAAGTGGACAAGGCGGAGGGCGGAGGATTAAGCCCATTTCTTTTCATTGTGATTATGGATGAAGTCGTAAAGAAAACAAATAATAAATGTAAAAAATATATGGTAGAACTAGAAAATAACAAATGAAGCCTATGTAGACGACTTTGTTATATTTGCACAAAGTGAAAGGGAACTACAACAAAACCTAAACATATGGAATGAAGCATTGAAGGAGTACGGTATCAAAATAAGCACGAATAAGACTAAAACTATGATGATATGGTGATAAAACAGAAAAGATGAAAGTTTATATTGAAGATCAAAGTATAGAACAAGTGGAATCATTGTAGTATCTTGGGGTAGAGTTAGATCAGGGCGGAACACAGGAAGCCGAAATAAATAGAAGAGTTCAAAAAGCAGGTAATCTATATTATTCTATGAAGAACAACTTTATCAATAAAAAGGAAATCTCAAGAACAACTAAATTAAAGGTCTCTAAATCTGTTTACAGACCAGTGTTAACGCATGGCTGTTAACATTGGATACTTAATAGAACACGAAAGAGTAAAATACAAGCGGCTGAAATGAAGTATCTAAGGCGAATAAGAGGAATAACAAAAAAAGATAAAATAAGAAAGAGAAGAACTGGAAGTACAGTCAACTTTGGAGTATATTGAGGAAAGACAACTGGGATGGTGGGAACATTTGCAGCGTATGGAGGAGACTAAATTAACTAAAAGAATATGGGGAGCGAAAGTTCAAACGAATAAAAAGAAAGGTAGACCCAGGAAGACTTGGGATGGGAAATATTACAGAGGAAAAGGAGTAGCTTGGATAGAAGCTTAAAAGCTGGCCACTGATAGAAAGAAGTGGAAAAAATTTATGAAAGAGTAAAAATATCACTCTACACCACAAGGTAGAAGAGTTATTTGACTATATATATGATGGATGCATATGAGGAAAAGAGTCGGAATGTTAATGCAAGTTTTTTTCAATTTGTACAGTTGTATTGAACAAAGTTAGCAGTTTTGAAAAAAAATATCAATGTCATCCTATTTGCGTAAAACGAACTTGAGTTTGAGGTTATCAAATGTTACAGCTTCTTAAAATAGAGCCTCCGTCTATGAGTTGCATTTTTGACAACTTATGACATTTAATAACTTCAAACCTAATAATTCCAGTCGATTTTACGCAAACAGAACGTGAACGTCTTTTTTATTACAATAATAGTTTGTTTCGTTAAAAAAACTTACCCTTAATTGACTGGCTCATTGATGCTGGTAATCCTGGAATAAAACAAAAAACTATATATTTTCATTTTAATTATTTTTAAATTGAAATCTTGATTTTGATAGATCTTGACTATATTTAGATTGCGGTATTTATAAAAAATTTAGTGCATGTATTCATTCAAATTACCTACTCCATATATTTTAAAATAAAACCATTCAATTTCTGTTATTTTCAATGGTCTGTCACTTTTTATAAATATTCACATAATTACTTCATCATTGACACTATTATGTGTGTGAAATATAGATGGTGGCTCCCTAATTACACTTTCTGGTACCTACTTTTCTACCTTATAACTACTTAGAAAAAGAAAAAAAAAACGTGGTTTGTATTAATTTGTATAATTGAAAAATTTTAACATAAAAAGGGACCTTCTAGATCCGCCACTGATTTATGGTGTTTATAAACGGATTAATTTCGATTCATTCAATAATAATTATATAAAAAACACAATTTTTAATTTCTCGTTTTAGAAGCTATAAAGGCACAAATTTCATGTGACGTTCATGCTGCAATGATTATTTTCATCCCCTCTATAGTCTCTCAAATTCTCGATGGTTGAACTACCTATCGAGCGCGTCCCCAGGTGGCGGATAGGGGAACGGCCAAGTGGCTTGAGGTCCCTGGACCCCTTGGTTAGTGGCAGAAGTAGTAGGGTGAGGGGAACTAAACCTCCCCAAAAGCCTTTGCGAAACATGCCACCATCGACCAGCATACCCAAGCTAAGGTGTAAGGAATCGTGCCGACAGCTGAGTGGCCGCAGGGTATTATGCGGTTACGTTCCCTTGGGGAACCGGGCGAAACCCCATTGTAATCAGCCCTCCTCTGGTAATGCGGGGCTATGCCAGAGGAGATCAACTCTTCCCTTGCTACTCGTGGGAACACACATAAACAAAAAAAAACAAAACAAAAACCAATCCCGAGGCTGGACAGAAGTGCTCACCTCAATCAAAGGCAATAGCTGGGGAGGTACAGAAGCCCAAGCTACTGCACAGAATGAGGCTGGACATGAAAGAACACCTCGTGAAGATACTCAAAGGCCAAGGCGAAAGCGCATTTGCGATGCCGAGGCCAAAAGGAGGAAAAAAGCGAAAGAGACAGGGGCGGCAGCAACTACAAGTGCACCCCCCTCCTCCTCCATTCCGCCTCCAACAGCAAGGGCAAGGGCACCTCCTGCGGCGGGCGCCAAGAGCTCAGCCTTGAACAAAGGCAAGGAACCGGCTGCCCCTGCAGGAAAGCGCCCTCACTTTAGCACCTCCACGGAGGGAACCCCAAGAAGGTTAAAGACACCTCAAGGTAGCAATAATAGCAGAACGGGAGAGTCTCGTCAAAAACCAACTGCTGGAGGAGCTGGACAAGATCATCTTCTCCACCTCCAGCAGCAGCAGTAAAGCGCCCACGTTCAAGTCGTGGACACACTCCGGTGAAATCATCAGAGTGGTCTGCGATGACGACGCGACGGTAGAGTGGCTGAAAAAAGCCACAAAAAACCTTAAGCCGTGGGAGGAGGCATCACTGGCGGTCGTCAGTGTGGATAAGCTGCCAAAGCTTACCAAAGCCTCTCTCTGGATCCCGGAGGACGTCCACAAGACGACATCCGGTGAAAAGGAGAGGGTTGAGGGCGCAGAATCCCGATCTGGCGGTGACAAGATGGTACACTTTTCACCATGGGGCAAAGGAAAGCCCACAAGGACACCTCTTCGTCTTCAGGATCTGAGACGAGGATATGGCTATCCTCAAGAAGAATTGACAATAAGGGCAACGAAAAAAGAAGCAGAGGGTACACCTCTGAAGACCAGAGGTCCTTGGAAGTCGAGCCACCCGAAGTGGATATCGACACCAAGGCCACCATGGGTCCCGAAAAGATCGTCGAAGCATCCGAACAGATGACAGTCGATGACCTGACGGAAGAGGCACCCGAACTCAGCGAGGTCGTCTCTCCCCTAGCGGAGGAGCAGATGGACATCTAAAATAAATTTCCTTTTCCCACCTTTCTCATGGGCAAGGACGTTGGGAAAAAAAGGCAAATATAATACAACGCAACCTCCAACACAAAAATGCGGCAACGGCAACACTATGTCGCCACCTTGATGTACTGGAGGATGCAATAGCTTTGATCCAGGAGCCCTGGACAATAAAGACCAAAATTACTGGTTTCAGTAGCCTAACTGGTGACATTTTCAGCTTACCAAGCAATCAGCAACCTAGGACAGCTGTTTAGGTTTCTAGGAAATACAGAGCCCTTCCGATGGCACCATTCTGCACCTCCGACCTTACTGCGGTTTAAGTGGAATGTCCAGATGGAAAAGGCAAATATTCGGCGTTGATACTCGCATCGGTTTACCTCCCTTCAGATGCAGCCACCCTACCACCGACTAGAGAGATGGAGGTACTAGTGGATCACTGTCTCAACCAGAGAGTGGAGCTTATTTTGGGTTGCGACTCAAACTCTCACCACTTGAGCTGGGGCAGCAATGATATCAACGCCCGAGGTAAGTCTCTATATGAATATATAATTAAGAAAGATCTAACAGTCTTAAACAGAGGCACGGAGCCGACATTTATTAACGCCCGTAGCCAAACATTAATAGATATTATGCTGGCGACAGCTAAAATATCAAACAAAATTCAGGAGTGGCAAGTGTCAGATCACATTTCTATGTCAGACCACCGCTGGCTGACCTATACGGTAAGCCAGGATCTCAGGACCACTGTAAAGTCCCGTGACCCGAAGAGGACGGATGTAGCTCTCTACAATCGCCTCTTAAAAGGAGCTCTGCGAGAAACAGAGGTCCCGACTCCTGGCAATAATGAGGAACTGGAAAGGTACACACTATCTATTCTAAACAAAATAAACATTGCCTATAAGGAATCCTGTCCGATGAGGATGGTCCAGACAGACCAATACTTGGCGGTGCCCTGAACTGGAACACCTTAGGAAGACAGCGAGAACGACCTTTAACAAGGCAAATAGAACAAAACTCAAAGAGGACAGGGGAATATACCAAGCCAACCTCAAAGAGTTCAAAAAAGTCTGCAGACAAAAACAAAGAGCAGCTTGGAGAGCCTACTGTGACGTAGTCGAAGACTTCCCACAAGTTTCTATGCTACAGAAGGCACTCTCAAACGACCATCATAAGAGTATCGGCATCCTGACGAGGGAAAATGGCGACAAAGCTGCCAACCTCCAAGAAAGCGCTGAGATTCTTATGGAAACTCACTTCCCAGGATCTGTCTTTCCTGGAACGACGAACTGGGTGGAAGTACCAACAACACCCTCACAATAACAATACGACTGGCAGTTTGTTAGTGCAGTAATTGATGAGGACAAGATAAGGTGGGCCATTTCGGGCTTCTCCCCTCTCAAGTCACCAGGACCTGACGGTATAAGACCACCCCTACTTCAGTGGGGAATGGATATCCTCATACCGCACCTGGTTGGAATATTCAGAGCCTATTTAGCTCTGAGGTACCTAGGAGGACAACTCCTCGGGAGGATGTATAATGGGTCACATGTGGTCTAAGTGATGTGGGTCTAAACTCACCCTCCCTACTCTACAGATACAGATACAGAGTCTCTCAAATTTTTGATACGAACTCCTGGGACACTCCTCGTATTATTTTATTAATATTGTTCAAAATTGTTAAGTCGAAACGTCTCTACAGTCTAGTGTATTCAGTTTTTAAAAGAAACAAATAATGTTTACGGGAAAATGCAAATAATTAAAAGATGTAATCTATGGCTACAACGGCATAAATAGCTGATCGCAGTGAAAACGTACGTGCCAATATAAAAAAATGTTATTAAGTAGACACTTAATACCTATCATTACTAAGTAATTAAGATTTTTTTGTATTTTCCACAGTGAAAGCGTGTTCTTCCTGATTCTCACAGTAAATTCACACTGAAAATTTAACCATTTAACGGTCTCTAAGAAAGTTATGGAAAAATTTCTGTCTACCTTTTCGAATTACAGATTACACTGGTCAACAAAAAACTACGAGTACGAAAATGAAAAATTTTAATTAATTCTGCTAGGTTGAGTATAATCGAATTAGGTATCAGAATATTTTATACGAATAATTCTTTTTTTTTTTCCAAAAAGTTTTTATGAAAGAATGTAGTTATTGTTGAAGTTAACGGGGAACTTGTGCACTCATCGAATTAACCGTTGGACATAAAATAAATATATGGGCGTATAGGGGAATTTTTTTTGAACAAAAAAACTGGACATCGATTTTTACGCCCCCAACATGCACTCTCGGACCAAATAGCTTCCTCCGAAACTGAAAATGATATCGAAATAAAAACATATAAAGAAATATTTACGACCATTTTGGCCGACAAAAAAAATACGCCCCACCTACGCCCCCCAAAGTATAGCCTCAAATTGATAGTGGAAACCGCGTATGGTATTTTAAGGCATCGTTTAGAACTGCATATAGTGAAAATAGTGACCTAACCCCAAATTTGGCGCCACTTGTGGCTCCCTCTATATCTACTTTGTTTTTAAATGGATTCCCATAGAATCGAATCTGGATCAGGATTTTCGACTTTTTTCGGATTTTTAATCATATATACCCTATATGATTTATATAATCTATGCGTAGGTCTTGGCGACTACCTACTTCAAAATTGAATTTGGGTGTTTTTCCATATTTTCATAAATAAAAAAGTTACCTTTATATTTTCGTATATTAGCACTAGGTACAATATATTACTTTACTTTCACACAGGGTGTCCCAAAGTTCTGGTCTCGGAAAAATTTGGTGAAATTTGTGCCATAAACGAACACATTCTGAAAATATAATGGGTGTGGTATGTGTGGCTAGCTTACATGTTTTAAAATGCATTTTATTAAAAATTTTAATTTTCACATTCAAGAGCTTTTCAAAATTATACGATCCTACTAGGTTATAATGGGTATTTTGTAGAATATGGCCAATAGTGTACAAAAATTATCTAATCATTAACCACGCCAGTCACTAAATCTACTAATGCGTGAAGATTTTTTCGTTTGGATAATATTGTGAGGTTATCAGGTTTTTTGTTCGCCCAATTTTATAGACAGGACCAAAAATACCTCCAAAGCGGCAGTTGGAGTTGTATGCACAGCTCCTGTTATACCCAGACACATTTCATTGGTTTTTGCCCACCACACGAGTTATATGTATGCGACTTATTATTGAGGTTTATGATCCTTTTTTGTCTTAGCCACCAAGTCCTACCAAAAATTTTGCGGCATCGTTGCTTTAGCAAGAGGTTTCCAATTGAGAGCTAGGAACAACTCAGAAAGAGTAGATGATAATATCATCCAATATACGTTGGATGCTGTCCACGGTCAGTGCTAAGGGGAGCAGATGTCTGTTAACCCCGGCAAAACTGTAATAGTTCCCTTCACTAGGAAAAGGACTTCATTTTCCTACAATGGTGAGGTTATTTCATTTGCAGCGGAAGTAAGATATTTGGGGAATTTCATAGAACGCTCACTTGGAAGAAGTTATCCACAAGGCTGGACTATCCATGTGGACATGTGGTAGGATCTGTGAAAAATCTTGGTGCTTGGATCCAAACAAATCTATTGGATATATGTGATATGTTAGACCAATGATTACATATGAAGCTATTGCTTAGTGGTCAAAAGCTTTACAGCGAACGGCCCAAACAAAACTCTCTGTTATACAAAGACGGATCTGTCTGGCAATTATTGGTGCCATTAGCATCACACCGTCTACAGCCATGGAAATCCCTCTGGATCTACCTCATCCCTATATATTTTAGGAAAGAGATGCATATTTACAAATGAACAAAACAGGCTTATACGGTGCGTAGCAGATTGTTGTTGGAGACTGAATGCCATAGTATTCTGGGAATGACCTCTGACATAATGCCTCCAGCAGTAAACCACGACCTGTCTTATAGTGTCCTGATTCCGAATAAAGATGACTGGGTACTCCGTAAGTAGTAAATACTACAAGTAGATAGCTGTTCATACACGGATCACTCAAACCCTCAGACTCTGGTGCAGGTGTATATACGGCCGCAGATCTAGAACATAAATATCAACCTCGCTAGGATCCTACGTAACTGTATTTCAGGCGAAAATGTATGCCATTGATTCATGCATGGAGAGATTGGAAGAAACCAATCTCACACATGGAAAGACAATCCGACAATCAAGCGACTTTGAAAGCCCTTAGCTCTTATCGTGTAACGTCGTAGTTGGTATCAAACTGCCAAAAAGGATTCTCCTCAACTCAACTCTCTGGTCTGAGTCCTTGGTCATTCTGGTAAGCATGTAAACAAAAATGCAGACTCCTTTGGGTCGCAGGTGATTTTATCGGACCAGAAGCTGCAATTGGCATCTCATCAAGTTTTGTAGAACAAACACTAAATACCTTGACATCAAAATTGTTTTGGACTTCTGGCATAATTTACCGGGATTGGTTCCTTCAAAGAATGTCCCCAAACTAGAGTTGGACTATAGCAGTATTGACCTACGCTGTCTAGAGTCCACTGTCGTCTGAATCATCATATGGTAAGACTTGGACTGTCGGAAGATCCGACGTGCCGTCTTAGTCTGGAAGATGATTAAACAGTGGCTCAAATCAGGTGTCTGATTTTTGCCTCAGACCTGAAATATCATTCACCAAATAAACTAATCGGCTTTGTTAACAAACTAAAATATAAAATGTGAGCCTCCCTCAATAGACTCTTGCAAGTATCCTGCAAGTCTGAGGAATGCCTAATAGATCCACTAACCATAAGCTAACCCTAATCACCCCCATAATATATTTGACCTCTCCTGAAAAAGGTAACGATAAACCTTGAAGATTTCAGGTCTATTTTCCTATGCTAAGTAAATGGGAAAATGAGGGTTTTTCATAAATTCTGCTTTTCACGCCAATGGTTTATTTTATTAGGGCAGTTTGCAAGGGCTTCAAATTAATGTTTACCCCCTATTTATTACATATTATATATTATATTTTCACCTATTAAAACATAAAATCTAGAGAAACGATCAAAAAGGTAAAATTTTCGGGAAAATAATAATTAATCCATAAATATGGTGCTCCTCCCAATCCTGTATATACTGAGTTCGAATTTTAACACAAAAATTTTAAATAAAGAGGCAACCTAGAAAGAATAGAATAAATTATACATCCCATTTAGTAAATCAAATTGATTATGATCGATTTTTGTCCTTTAATAATACCGAGTTATTCAAATTAATGTGAAAGAGTACGCCTCTGGGTATTGTAAAGATAACCCGGAACTTCTTTGAGTATTTTTTATAATTAAGTCAATACAATGCAGCCTACGCAAAGAACAAGTAATTTCGATGTCATAGATAGGAGGTACTACACACGAGATTGAGAAAAAAAAAGACAACGTTAAATAATAACGGTTATCCTAACTTTTATTTATTCAATTAAATTGTCCAAATCACAACAATGCTTTATGGGATCTTGAAGAGTTTTTTATGCCGCATATGGTGTTAGTTTTAGGTCATGCTTTTTAAATAAATATTGAATGAACAATAACAAATATTAAACGATCCACTTAATGTAAATTTCTAAGCGTATACAATGACGAATTTAAATGATTCAACATATCACATTATAGTTCGTATATCAGTTAGACAAAAAAAAATTCAAAAGACCGCTTGCACCTCGCAAATGATTTACAAAAGCACCGACAAGCGGCTTTTTTTGGTCCAACTGAGATTCTACTAAAGTAAGTCCAAAATCAATTGCAAAAGCTACGTACATGTGTTCGTCTCCCTCGCCGACTTTTTCCTTTGATTAGACATATGCAGATCAAAGGAAAAAGTCGACAAGAGAAACGAACACGTCATTGCATAACAGGGGAAATCGGGAACTGGCTAGATAAAGAGCACCAATTCAAATAGAGGTTGACGCAAGGTCACCTCCATACAAAGAGTTTACAGGGTAGACAAGGAACTCTCAACCATGCTGTTGAAAGTGGGTAGGAGACATTAGAACACAGTTACCGACCAGGTCACTGGACACTGTACCCTGAGGAAACATCTGCACAAAATGGGAAGAGTTAGTGAACCTATGTGCAGAAAATGTGAAGTATATAATGAAACACCTACTCACATACTTTGCTTCTGTGAGAACTTACAAGGACTCAGCCTTCCGTCTGAGTTCTTGCTTTCATAGAAATAATACATCCATTACAACTACTCCAAATCCCCCCAGTCAAACCAATGGTCCATATAGAAGACACGAAGCTTCTGGAATGGAAGTAGATAGCATGGAAATGGCACAAAAATTCAGTTCAAGTGCCTGAGCTGTTGAGCAAAACCCACTACCCAAACGAATGAATGAACAAATGACCTATAAGATATTTTGTGTATGTTTAGTTCAAAAGATCTAGGCTTCTGAGAAAGCCTATAAGTAGATCTTAGAATGATTGAATATCGCTACACCGAATTCTTTATCGCTTTCTTCAGGTATTGAGAAATCCCCGCCTGCTCTCGGACTTCTTGCCAGAAGAAGAGACAGTAAATAAATAATATTTCTGAGCATTATGCGGCGTGTGAGAGAGAGTTTACCATATGTAAACTACTCCAGGCCACACTAGGTGTCATCAGCAAATAAAGTAAATAGGTATATCATTAATTCGTCTGTGAGATCGTTAATACAAATAAAAAAAATAACTGTACCTAAAACTGAGTCCTGGGATACCCCACTACTTACTGACAAATTTTCAAAATATAAGTATAAGTTCCAATTGTTTCCTGTATCCAAGATAAGATTTAATCTATTTCGAAGGAATACCTCGGATGCCATAAATTAGTAGTTTTTTATTGAAATTTCATAATCATCATCAAACTGTATCTCACCGTCTCTTCATATCGTCCAATAAGCTTACTGCCAATCCTGTCGAAGGTCCTTGAAAGATTACTACTACAAAGAATAAACTCAGACTCAAACTCCGAGGAATGGATACCTCTACACCAGTTTGGATTCAGGAAGGAACATTCAACTATACAACAAATCCACAGGATAAGTCACACAATAAATCAAGCACTAGAAGAAAAAAATACTGCACATCAGTGTTTTTAGACGTTAGTCAAGCATTCTGGCACAAAGGCCTATTCTATAAAATCAAAAACTTCAAACACATACTTCAAACTGTTAAAATCTTACCTAAGCGACAAAGAGATCAGAACAAAAATTAATGAAAGCACCTCCGATAATCATCCAATAAAAGCAGGCGTACCACAGTGCAGCGTCTTGGGGCCATTACTATATGTATTATACACGGCAGATCTACCAGCCAATAATGAAACCATTATGGGCACCTTCGCCGATGACACATTCATATTAGCAAGCAATGAAAGTCCAGCAGAAGCTTCCAGGATTCTGCATACACATTTAAATGAAATCCAAACGTGGCTGAGCAAATGGAAAATTAAGACAAACGAAACAAAATCCTCCCAAGTGACCTTCACCCTAAGAAACGACCAGTGCCCTCCTGTTTATATGAACAACGTACAAATACCACAAGCTACTAACACGAAATACTTAGGCATGCACACAAGGCTCACATGGAAAGACCATATCATTAAAAAACGCAAACAAATCGACCTGAAAGTAAAAGATCTATACTGGCTAATTGGTAGAAAATCCAAATTAACACTCGAAAACAAGCTTCTACTCTATAAAACTACAATCAAGCCATGGTATGTGTCGAACCTAACCCTACATAAAGACTTAAACGTCAGTTTCGTCAAAGATGTCATTAAAGAACTAAGTACGAAACATCATGAACGACTGGTTAACCATGAAAACACGTTACTCCATCCACTTTTAGAACCGCAAGATGGTAGAAGATTAAAAAGAAATTGGCCAGCAGACCTACAAAACGGGTAAAGAGGACTTGTCGCTGGAGAAGACCTCATCGCGCTATAGTAGAGCATATATGCTCTGAAACCATCCCATTAGCTTATAGAACTGTATATGTTTTGATTGCTAATAGAGTAAAATAAAAAAAATCATAAAAGTCAAAGGTCTCCCAGAAATGACAAAAAACTGCGCCGTATGCCGTTTTAAGATGTCATATACTTACATTCATTCATTGTTGACAAAAAACATTTTTTAGTGTCCTGAACAAACAAATTTCTGGCATTATACAGAGTGTCCAGAAGATCTCCTATCAAACGCAAACTACAGATACTAGATGTGATTTTATGCCCATCTAACGTAATTTACCTTTATTCAAATGTTCCTCCTAAGGGAGCCAGTTGAGTCAGTATTTTAAGCATATCTCAAAAAATCCACCTCCTACAAACTTCAAATTAGGAACCAAGTATAACCCAGTCAGTTTTTTGACTAATCATTTTAGGTAGCCCCAAAAACAAAATTCGCATGGATTTAAATCGAAAAATCTTGCAGGATAATTGACTGGCCTTCCTCATCCAATTCATCAATTTCCATACTTAGTGTTAAGATATTGACGAACTACTCGACAAAAATGAGCAGGACAACCATCGTGCTTGAACCTTGAATTTTGCCGAGGGGAACGTCGTCCATCAAATTAGGAAAAAATTTTGCTAAAAGTTATTCTAATCCTGTCCAATTAAATGGCCGGTACTCTACTGAACAGACCATCGTCGTTTGTTTTTAAGTTACAGAAAATCAAAATGGTCAGTACAAGTTGTAGGAAAAAATACTATTTAGAGTAGCCAAATATTTTAAGTTGCATAATCCAGAACAATATACCGGACAGTCTGAGAAGAACATCTGCATCGCTCTTAGCAAATGCGGGAGGCATTTTATCATTGAAGAAACTCCGCATAAGAGATTTGTTAACGTTCCAATGAAAAAAAACAGAAATGTGTGCCTGAACCTTGCAAGGAGAGACCCATCCGAGGAGCATGACAGGATTAGAGGATGATCTGAGGGTGTCAAAATGGAAAAGGAGGATCATTAGGAGAATGGTGACAAGGGACTTCAATGCTAAGAATACTGTATGGGGGGGGGGGAGAAAACGGACAGGAGAAGGGGATCCTGGAGGAAGTGTTGACATAGTGGAAATAGGAACGAGGTGCTAGAGAAGAGGGAGTTGGAGGCAGGATTCGTGAAGTCCAGGATACTAGGGGGGTAGGGAAAATGAGGGGATGAGGCCGGTAGAAAAGTGGGAAGTAGAGGAGGGGGGGAGGAACATTAAAGTAAGGAAAGCCCCAGTGATAGATGGCCTGAGGGGTGATATGATGAAGAGGCTGTTGGATGACAATGGGGAGTACTTCTGGGAGCTATTAAACAGGGTGCTAAGGAAGGAAGAGTTTCCAGAAGGATGGAAGGTGGCCAGGGTGATACTGCTGAAGAAGGCGGGTAGAGAGGGGAAGCGGGCGGACTACAGGCCCATCAGCCTACTGTGTGGTATGGGTAAATTGATACAGGGGATAATAAAGGACAGGGTTAAGGAAGAAGGTGGTAGGAATGGGGGTTTTAGGGTAAACCAGCGCGGGTTTGCGAAGGGAAAATAATGTATCTCGGCGCTGGACAGGGTAATGGGCTTGGTAGAAAGGGCTAGGGAGGGCAGCTGGAGGAACAAGAAATTGGCCTTACTTGTGTTCTTCGACGTCGGGAACGCGTTCAACAGTGTCATCAAATGGGCAGTATTGAGCGCGTTGCTGAGGCTTGGAGTGGGGGACGGTTTGGTTAACCTAGTGGTCCTAGTCCCTGACGGGACGTGTGATAGTAGACACTAGAGAGGGGAGGTAAAATACCGACGCTATGGAAGTGTGTGTTTGATGAGGATTGTGGGATAGTATCTCAAGAGGGATGTGAGATCACGGTATATGCGGACGATGTGTGTCTGGTATATACGGCAAAGGGAGAGGCGGAGATAAAAAGCAAGGCGAAGAGAATGTGTAGGAAGATTGTGGAGAAGATAGAGTGGTGCGTACTAGAAGTGGCGGAAGATAAGACGGTGGGGTTGCTAGTGAAGGGACGGAAGTGGGGGTGATGGTGAAGGAAAAGAGTCTGTGAATTACCTAGGGGTGTGGTTGGATAGTCAATTATCCTTCAGAACACACATGTTAAAGGCGGCAGAGAAGGGGAAAGTGAGGGCAGCATGGCTGGGAAGATTAATGTGTAATGTGAAGGGGCCGGGAGAGTGGAAGAGGAGGATAATTCGTAGGACGGTAGAGCAGAGTATGTTGTACGGTGCGGAGGTGTGGGGTGAAAGAGCGGGAGTGAATGCGAGGGTTAGGCCACCCCTGCGGGTGCAGAGAGGGATATTGCTGAGGGAGGTGCTGGGGTACAGGACAGTGGGTGGACTGACAACAGCGGTTCTGGCAAGGACCTACCCATTGGACGTGATGACTGGAGCCAGAAATAAACGCTAGAGGGGTGCGACCAGAGATGAAGTACAGGAATGGATGATGAAATGGATGGAGAGAAGGTGGGAGGAGTATGAGGGCACGCTAAAAGGAGCGATTGGGAATAGGAGCGATTGGATGGACCGGAAATTCGGGGAGGTGAACTTCCTTGATACAGGTGTTCACTGGACATGGGTCCACAAGATTGGAAAAAGAGAGACTGGAGTGTGCGAGAGGTGTGAAGTGGAGGATGATGTGGGGCATGAGTTTAGATGATGGAGGAACGAGGAAGTGCTGAAGAAGTTGGAGAGGAAACTAGGGGAGAACATGGTGGAGATAATGTTGAGGGGGGAGGAGGAATGGATGGAGGTAAGTGGCGTCGTAGAGAGCATGGTTAGGGCAGAGAAGGACTCGATATGGCATGAGAGGTAGGAGTGAAAGTAGGGAAAAGACGACGGTGTGGGCGGAGAGTGTGCGAGGGACCGCCGCCCGTCTTGAAGTATGCTAGGGTAGTGATTCCGAGGCGGGGGTAACGGCGAGTTTGAGGTGGGTTTGGTTGGTAGGCATCCCCTTGGGGATGAGTCTAACACTGTTCGGGTTCTGGACCCACTCGAACATGAGTTTCCCATCTCTGACCGAAAAAAAGGAGACCCAGGAACTGTATCTAATGATTTGAGATCCCAGATTATGTCTTAACCACTAAGATATGCAATACTTGCATTGCAGTTTTAGCATCTCGAAATTCAGCTGAACAAGAGACGAATGAAATACTCCCAGTCTCAACAAGTCGATTCTTTAGAAATTTGAACTATTTATTTGAAAAAGTCTTTGTTTCACTTCTTATCAGTTTATAACGAGTAAATGTCACATAAACGATACAAAACCAGCAAATACAATGGAAGTTCGAACGATATACAAAATAACTTTTCAAAAGGTTGACGTCACGCACTTCTGATCGGCGTTTGAGGTGAACTGGCGGGTTATATTTTTTTGTAATTATATTTTTACTAAAATAAATGTCATCAAAATTGTAATGTAAAAATTATGTTAAACTTTATTTAATTTATAGGGGGGAAAAGTCAATTTTTAGAGGAGGTGCCAAAAATACCCATTTGTAATACTGGGGAGGAAAGTGCCACTTTTCCTCCCGCAGGATCTAGTTTACTACCCGATACGAAGCAGAGGAAATAAAGAGCATCACGATTATATTAGAGTTGATATTCTTGATCACGTTTACGGAATAATTGTTAATTTCGTCTAGGTCGAGATGGCTTTGGCCGGCTTTTTTCTCTTTCCAAAACTCAACTCAAAACCCGTTTTTAATCGATAGAAGGGAATTGACCTTTTCCAAGTACGTCATCGTAACGAACTTCTGTCACCGGGCAACCTTCACATTAAATTCTAATACAACTCCAAACCGAATAATACAACACGATAAAACTCTTAACAATTGCTTTTTTACACTTTTAAATTATTATAGTATCCAACTAATACACCCTAGTACACAAATTCACCACAAATTAACTTTTCTTCTCAATTTATATTTAAATCAGTAAAAAATGCTATTTCCATCCATCTTTCTGAAGGTTGTCCGTGATCAGCTGACAACATGGCGCGGGATGACGTCACTTGGAAACGCTCTATTCTCGGTAGGCACCTATCAAAGTCGATTTCTGAAAAAAATGTTTAAAGGTAAGTCCCCATGCGTACGAATTGCGAAATCCGAATTGCGATTCGCAAAAAATATTCGTACGGAAAATTGTCCCCATGGGAACGCATGGAAAAGTTTCGCATTTTGTAGGGAATTTTATTGTTATAACCAAATTCACGTTGGCGATTTTGTTTATAAAATAACGTTTTTAGCATTGACATTTTATGATATTGGAATTATTTGATAGTTCTGACATATATAATATATTTATTTTCATCATCGTCAATGTTATTATATCATTTCACTTAGTTTTCCACGCTATTTTTTTAGATTAGTTCTTTTCATTCTACTAGTACTTCGCCAAATCAACGAAAACGGCGGCTTAGTTTAGGTCAGTTAGATCTGTCAGAAGAACTGTCATAATATAATAAACATGTATTATCAAATATTGGATGAAGAGCATAGAATACTAGTCTGTTTATCGTTCACATTCCAATCTGATATCTTAAAAACCATATAAAGGTTATCTATCATTGGTTTGTTTTCGTGTTAAAACGAGGCATATTTAATAGATTTTGAACACCACTATTACGGATCACGCTCTTCAGTAACTAATCTAGTAACTTTTAGTGCTGTGAGTAAGGCTTTTGAAATTACTCCTCCTACTCCAAATTATTTCAAAATTTTGCGGTGCCGCAATTTTCTTGAAATATTCAGACGAATATTTCCCGCCAAAAATTCAAACACCCCTGCCAATAGGAAAGTTTCGGCATTTCGGAATTTCGCAATTCCGGAGGTGTGGGGACTAACCTTTAAACATGTTTTGATGATTGTATTGTTCCTTGGAGTGACCGTATCATTTTTGAAAGCGATAAAATAAACGTAGATGAATAGTAATGCATTTTTTATGTTTCGTTGACCATTGACTCTTTTGACATAAAAGTACATATATATACTGTTACGAGGTCACCTACTCAAAGCCGGTCCTGTCCCACGACTGTAAATTTTGGTGGCTGCGTTCCTTTCGAGAACATTATCGAAAAGACGCTCTGTGTACGCATAGAACGCGCGCAGAAAATACTAGAATTTTCCAGAACTGATAAGGACTATATATACGCGGTTAGTTCGAAATTAGTGAACGGACAGTAAAGACTTAGTTACAGAAGTTCTCAGTAATCGAACAGTGAATGAAATCGTGAAGATAAATAGTGTAATAGTCAAGTGGTGAAAATAAATTAGAACTAATATACCGAGTGTAAATAAATTAGTAGACATTAAGTAAAGTGTGCATATAAATTAAGTTTAATACAGTGTGTGTTTCTTTAAATAAATAGATAGTAATTAGCCATAGTAGTGTATAATTTTATCCCACAAGTAAAAACTATTTAAATAAATAACAAAAACATTACAATACTAAAAATTTTGAATTTCTAATTAGTACCTACGTGCATTCAGAAAACCTCTTTTTAAATTTAACAGTTCGAGTAATAAAAGTTCTTCGCAAGCGTTCCATATCTTTTTATATTTTCTAGGTCGTCGAGAAGAACATTTCGGCATCGAAAATATCATTTAGAGGCTTAAAGAGTCAATCTACGGCCCACACAGGACACTTTATTGCTTTTATTGATTGTAATAAAAAGCAGAAGTCATCCGCTTAGCAATATAATAAATCAACCATAGAATTTCATGGTCGTTTAACTGGATTTCGAAGATTATATTTATTATGTACGAAATTACGTAAAGTCAATGTACTTCAAATTTTTTATAATTAAGTATGAATAAACCTTGTTTTTTTTTTCATTTGTCGATATATTTATTGGAATCACTGTCTCAAAACTACTCCGGGTGAGTACTGTTATAGTTATTTATGATATGATATTTAAAGTGGCATTTTATTTTGTGAATGCATAAAAAATTGTTATTTAGACGGAATATGTTCAATACGAGCCTCTCCACTACGACATTTGCCGATCTATAAGTCATGCAAGATTTTGCAGCTTACTCAGCTCAGCCGTGGCTATTTTTTGGATTATCTTTTTCCACCATACCAAAGATGCGTATGTGATAATAGGTTTCATCACAATGTTGTATATCCAATACATCGTTTCGGGACTTAGCCCCCCTGTTTTCCCATGTGCTCGCTGGACTATCATCAATGTAGCCTCGGCTTTCTTCTTTTCGTTTGTCGGCTGTTTACTTCGGCCGTAAATGAAATCTGAATAAAGTATACATTGATGTACAGATTCTCTATCTCAGTCAATACTTGAACGGCATTTGGTTATACAGACCTTTTCAAGTCACCTTTGTGACAAAATGTGCAACGACTTCTTCCATAAGTTTTTGCATTCGATTGCTTTTGAACAAACAATTATACATAAATCATCTCGATGGCTAGTAGAAAAAGAATCACTGTGTACAGTATTCGCCAGTTAACTTGATGTCCTAAATGCTTTCTAGGGAGCTATTGACGCCGCCCATCCGATAACTGTAAACAGTGCCGAGCAAGTTCTGAGGATACGCTTTCTGTTACAAATTAACACAACTTCTACAATTAATAAAGTAAAGTCCGTCCGGAAATATATGATCCCAACTTAATAAATAATATTTAATTCTTTGTTATAATTATTGGTATATTGATTTTAATAGAAACGGATCTGCTTTATACCTGAATTCTGAGTACATAAATAATATTTTAACAATAAGGTACCCATTACAATAACATGTTATTTATCTAATTGAAGATTATAAAGTTAGGATCTTATATTTCCGGACGGACTATAATTAAAATTTGTTAGAAATTAAATAATTTCTTCCAGGTAGTAATGAGAATAAAAGAAACACAAGATAATGGGAAATTATTTAAGCTAGGTATATTTCTAAGAATAGGTATAAACAGTTTTTATCTTTACGAAGAATCTGACTCACTGCCGCTACTGGAATCACTTTCATCTAGAGTAATCACAAGAGGGTTGACGTCATAAAACATATCTGTTTGTTTTACAAACTCTTTATTGTACAAAGCAGAAACAATAACTGTGTGACGCTACGCTACTGAAAATCTTAACAACTGATAAGGTTCGATGCAATTGGCGTTTGTCAAAATTTTACCACCAATAGCAGCCGAGTAGGCAGGGCACTATTACTCTGTCTCTCTTAGTTGGTAAAATCTGGGACATCAAGTTAGCTGGCGAATACTGTAGTCAATATAATATAAATCTCACTATATTGTTATATTACATATTCTAGCCTATTATATTTATGAGACAAGACCCATTAACAAATATGTCACCTTACTTTATTAGACAAGGCCCATTAACAAATCACTTGCTTGTGAACCAAGAATTGTTAATAGTTTATCACATCTCTCGTAACACGTGCAGGAGGCCAGGATTGAAGGGGTAGAGGGTAGGGGTTCTGAAAAGTGAAGTGGTCTGTTTGGAAATGGGATGATTGGGAATAAGGAGTCGATGTGTAACCGTGACATTGAAGATAATAAATTCAGATAGTTGTATTATTTAATTTGATCCTATTTGAATCTTACAATATGTGAAATATAATTTTGTATCGCTTTATTTACTCTATTATTGGTAACGCGTTTTACTAAAAAATTCGACAATTTTACAGGAAACTGTAATAATTCTTTCAGAATTAAATTATTATAAGAAATAGTTAATAAAAAGTACAGAAAGAATGAGAGAGAAAAACTTTTTTCAGGTGTTAAAACAAAAACAAATTAGTATGTTTCCATTTTGTAATAATAATCATCAATATCACGTTCGTGACAAAATACATCCATTTAAATTTCACAACTTCAACAATCTCGAAATATTTGTTATTTGTAATCAGTAACAGAATACACTTCATAACAATAACATCATTTCTTTTAAAGTAAAAATACTTCAACATAGACTATAGTCGTGTTACAGTATTTTACGCAACCACAATATATACCAATAGTAGAGTGGAGGGATACGTTGAAAACGTCACAAGTGTAGCAAGAGCATTATCCGTATACAGGATGGACTAGATACGTTTGAATTTTGAGAAAAGTCAAGTTTTTAGGGTTCCGTATCCGGTCAGGACGTTCGTCCTTACGAATTTCCGCCCGTCAGCTGGACAAGTAGCAATACACAGTGAAGAATATATTTTTATTTCATACTGTACTGTAATAAGCTATTTCCGGGAAATAACTCATCACAGTACTGATTCCGGGAAATTTTTACTTCCCGGACTGCTTTAAAAAAACACAATATTCACATTTTTGAAAGATTTTATCTTTAAAACTACAAAATCAATCCTATAAAAACTAATTATAATTAATATTAACAGTAACTGTGCAATGTGAATTTCCTTTCAGACTGAATGCAGGAATACCTTTAGAGACAGAATCTTCACTAGACACGGTAATGGCGGTAGATATAGTTTGTTGCTTGGTCTAAAGAACCTGTATAACATTTTCTCCATTCTGAATCATCCTTGCTACACAGTATGAAATAAAACATTGTACGATATACGACCGAGAACTGTCATTAAAATACTCGTCTAGAAATTCCAACATCTAGACTTGTTCTTTAATGAGCCATTTCCCGGACTTATAACGTAATAGTATATTACGTAACAAGTCCGGAAAATACTGTTTTTTTGGACAAGTAGACAAGATTCTAGGACGAGTCGTAGGCGAGTCCTGGAAGTCTGCGAGTCAGAAAAAAACAGTTTCCGGGCGTGTTGCGTACTTTTTTTTTTCGGCAACCGTGTGGTAGGTATAACAAATCAATAAAACACGTTTCTTTGTAATATCTAAATGGACTAAAAATGGCGTCGATTTGAATGTTTATGTTTGTCATGACACCACGCTAAAAAAACTAATTTTTAAAACAAAATTAGGAATATTCTAATTGAATTTACTGTTTTGTGACGATATTTTCTTTTTATTTATTTTCGTATTTGTATTATTATTTGAAATTTATTTTATTCCACTTTATTTTTATGTTGGGCGCCAATTATGAAATTTTAATTAATATTTATTTTTACTTTTGTTTAATTCTATTTTTTTTTAAATAGAATTTAATGAATTTATAAAGATTTAATTTTACTTTACCTTGAGAACTACGATTCGATCTTTATGGTTTTTCAAATTTATGGTAGTCGTCACAGAACTATCAACACACTATCTACTGTAGAAACAACTAATTTCATGAATATAAGTTTATTTATTGAAAACAAATTTGATCTTTCTCAAAAATTACCTTAAAATATTGGATCAAATAAATTTATCTACATACTAATTTTTTAAATGATATACAACGAACCTTTAATTATATTTGCCTATTGACTGAATAGCGTAGAATGCATTCTTTCTATTAAAAAAAAACTTAACTAAGTTAACCTACAAATACATACAATGCGATATAGGAATGTAATGAGTAATTTGTAAAAAAAAATATAACGATGTGGGAAAAGTTTTTTTAAGACAATTTGTTATACATCTACCGATCAAATATTGTGGAAGTCTATTTTATATACGAGATTAAATGTGCACTAATAATTGTTCAAACAAATAAACTATTACTTCTTAAAATTTTAGGATAATATGGAGGTTATTTCCAATGAAATGTTTGTTACCTTACATCTTCTAAATACAAGGAATTGCTTCATCCATAAACCATGTATTGTGTGGGATTAGTTTCCGAGCTATAGCATATTATATTTATTTCACAGCTTCATAACCTTTTCGACAACTCTAAAAGTATGTATCCATGTAATTTTTCGGAAAAAATCTAGTTTAGTGAACCAACGCGGATTTTGATGAAATATTTTTTTTTTAATTAATTCGAGGTCGCTGAACACGAAAATGAAAAAAGAAATCGGCGCTCTCTTACCAAAAACGAGTTATGAATTTTTGAAGATGAGTTCAGATCAGCACTGCACTGGTTTTATTGTCATATAACAACTGATTTAAATGATGCATTATAGAGTCTACACAAGGTTAATTACACTATAATTACTTTTTACGATATTCCTCTCACACACACATTTAAAAAACACTGATATTGATATTCATTTCTTGCAAATTCGTTTTTTAATTCCACAATTATTATATCTTTTGACATTTTCATGTAACATGACTGACATATAAGTTTTGGTCTGTTTCTTCTTAGTCGTACAACTTGTACCTAATAGCATATTCAGCCATAAAAGATATTTAGCCACTTGAATTAGTTGCTGAGTATATTCGTTTTCATGATCGTGACCATATCGTGACATAGAAGATATAAACAAGATGAACATCATGAACATACACCTATTTTTCCGATAGCCAGCGCCGTATTACAGCTGAAACATTTTTTTTCAAATTTTGAGAGATGTTGATTTTAGGAAGATGGTTAGTTTTGAGATAAGTTTGGTTGATATTTATCATTTATTTAAAGGATAATGAACCATTCAATTTGATCATTGAGGATGCTGAACAATTTTTTTTCTCTGAATTGCACTCATCAATTAATTCTTTAAAAAAATCACCTCCTCAGTTGTTCGGCCTCTATAAACACTGCTGACAACGAAAATAGTTGCTGCAGGTGTAATTCCAAATCAAATTTTTAACATACTGCTAATATTATAAGACTTTGGTTATCAGAAGCTGTTTCCCCTTTTTAGAAAATTTGAAAATTCTACTAATATCGCTTCCCGACCAACTAACACCGATCAAAGTGAAATCGCAATCGTTTCTTATCATCTTGATACATTTATTAGATTGGATTTCCGTTTGAAATAATGAAGTAGATTGATTATCGCGAGCGCGCCGGATCGACGTTTCGCAATTCGCGCGCGCGAATTGCGAAACGTCGATCCGGCGCGCCTTTCTCACAGTATGTAGATGGCTGTTCATATAATTTTTCCATAACCGATTTCAGTTAAACGAAAGTTGAGCCAAATACAGCGCCAGCTATCGGAAAAATAGGTGTATGTTCATGATGTTCATCTTGTTTATATCTTCTATGTCACGATCATGAAATCGAAAATATTCAGCAACTAATTCAAGTGGCTAAATATCTAATGGCTGGATTTGCTATTAGGTACAAGTTGTGCGACTGAGCGGAAACAGACCAAAACTTATATGTCAGTCATGTTACATGAAAATGTCAAAAGATATAATAATTGTGGAATTAAAAAACGAATTTGCAAGAAATGAATATCAATAGCAGTGTTTTTTAAATGTGTGTGTGAGAGGAATATCGTAAAAAGTAATTATAGTGTAATTAACATTGTGTAGACTTTATAATGCATCATTTAAATCAGTTGTTATATGACAATAAAACCAGTGCAGTGCTGATCTGAACTCATCTTCAAAAATTCATAACTCGTTTTTGGTAAGAGAGCGCCGATTTCTTTTTTCATTTTCGTGTTCAGCGACCTCGAATTAATTTAAAAAAAAATATTTCGTCAAAATCCGCGTTGGTTCACTAAACTAGACTTTTACCAATTTTTCTTTTAAATATAATTAATTACTACCTTTATTCTGTATAATTCCAAAATTTCTTATTTTAAAAAACTTCTGACAATCATTAAAAATTTTCTGTCAGAATCTTCCTTTTGACACTTCCTTATTTATTTTAGCTACCTGGGTAGGGTTGTCTCTGCCTGGATCTGTAGTTTCAGAAACAAAAGACTATCACAGCAAAAAATTAACGTGCTCCTCTGGCAACATCAAAATACAGACTCAATTTGACTTTTTGATGGCATAACCACCAAATATGAGGACTTTCAAAATTTTTATTTCAGCTAGGACACCTGTGCTTGGCCCCATTTTATAGAGCTTGAGCTCCTGATTCTGGAACTAGTCTTCTTTTTCCTTACAAGTTCCTAATTCACTCTAAAACTTGAATTTTTCACCCGCACTTGACAGTTCACAATTTTAACCTTTTTTTAATTTTCATATTCCTTTCAATAATATTATAAAAACACTAATTTAGAACATAATTCTGTATGTTCAAGTCACATTACCTCACCTTCCAATATTTAAACATACATTTCTTATCTACAGTATAAAACATTTTCACAATAAGCAAATATAATTAGTTTTTTTAACTACTTGTGAATTATTTAATTTTCAGGAGCTTGAGAAGGCCTATTTCTTTATTTGACTGTATCGTTTTACTATATTCTAATTCCTAAACTTTTCTTCAACTTTTAATTACCTGTTATGCTTGAAAATAAATACAGAGTGTATCAAAAGTATCTATTATTAGATAGATCATAACTATAATATAATTTTTGATATATTCCTTAAAGATTTTTTTAATTTCAAATTTCTAAGACGATAAATTCGTCTTAGTTTGGACCCTTACTTTGTGGAATACACTCATATTACTAACATTCTAATTTTTGTTTTTATTAATATTTATATTGAAATTCGAACAATTGCTAATATTAAAGGGATTCAGTTTGTTTGAATGACAGCAACGATGTAATACTTCCCGGCCTAGTCCGGGAAATAGGTACTTTCCGGACTAGGCCGGAAAAGTGCTACTTTCTCACAAATAAGCGTCCGGGAAGTGGGTACTTTCCGGAGGGATGCCGAAAAATTACTATTTCACATCAGTGCACGGGTTTATCTCCGTCAGAAATAAATGCCAATATATCTACCATTGATTAGCAATTACCCTATAAATTAAGGCATCTCATTGGCTGTTGTTAATCGCTGAAGTAGGGTCATTTAATGTCATCACAATAGAAAAACAGTTTGATTGAATGAATGAATACATATAATAATACTTATTATGATTATGGAGATAGGCAAATAATTGAGAATAATTATTATTATATTATGTTGTATTATATGAAAATAGAAATATTGGGATAAATGTTAATATTTATAAAATAATTTTCTAATTTTAGTCATCCGAGAAGTACGATAAAATATCGTCGTTAAAAGGTCCAGAAAAATAATAAGTAGCTCTACTTACAGTGCTTTGTAACAGCTCTCCACATTATTTCTTGTATTCCAATCACATGTTCGACGATTTCTCTAATTATCTAATTAGTTTTTAAATACATTTTTGTTAATTTTGTATTAAACGATGTTAAATATCGTCAAACGTATCAAGTATATGAAATCAAATCCCGTTGGGGCATATACGTCCCAACCAATAGTCATAAATTCCTGTTAATGTAGAATACTCGTAACTGGAACGATTCAGTCATTTACAGTCACTTTTGTATCACTATAAAGTGCGGTAACACTTACACTATAGCGTACCCTCCAGTACTTTATGGTGGTAGAAATTTATTCATATAGTATTGGATCCTAATAAGATAATCATTCTGCCCAGAATGAATAGCCGAAGAAGGGCTACACATTTTTTTGTTGCGATGAGCGCAATAAAAAGTTAAACTGCATTTTTTGTAGTGATTTCCATCACATCCACTGAAATGGATAAAAGTAGTACAATTGCCAGAAAATATTTTGTAAGGATATGCTCATATAAAATGGCCGTATGGAGTATAATAAACTGCAAAATATTTTTTCGTTTGAATATTTTTATACTGTTTAATAGTGCGAAAAGAGCAGGAGAGTGGGAAGAATATTACAGTCTGACTGTAAACAACAAACAGATCAGGAAGGCAAAAAGGGATTCCTGGAGAAAATTCTGTGGAGTGGAGGAAATAACCTCGGAAACGGATCCTTTCAAAGATCTTGTTAATCCCATAGGCAATATATTAAAACCCAATGGGTTATACACGAGAATTGATAGCGAGACTCTGGAGATTCTATAGAGACAGGAATGGAACTATCAGCAAATTGAACTGGGCTATGGCCTCGGTTGAGCCATACAGAGCTCCTGGTCCAGATGGTATAACCCCAGCGCATCTGAAGCAGGGGAAAATACATATATATATATCCAGTATTTGCAAACTCTTCAGAGAATCCCTGGCAACTGGATTCATTCGAAGTGCTTGGAAAAGAGCCAGAATCGTCCTCATTAATAACTGTCATCTTTCATGTTGAAGATAATGGAGAAACTTCTTGATAGGCAAGTTACGGTAAACTTTCTCATTGGAAGGCCACTACATTACAACTAACATGCCAATCAATCAGGGAAATCCTGTGAGACAGCTTTACACCCACTGGTGTCAAAAATTGAGGCTGTCATAGGAAACCAATAAATATATAGCACTCGAAGCATTTCTTGACATGGAAGGAGCATTCTATCATATCTCCTTTGACTCTGTGATAGCTGCTGTTACAAGGCGTGGAGCAGACTTCACCACATGTCGGTGGATATAAAACATGCTTTCCAATAAGACAGCAATGACAACTTTATTTGGAGGTTCCATGAAGGTCTCGAGGAGAAATATTATCCTCTCTGTTGTGGGACCTAGTAATAGACGTACTTCTGAAGGAATTGAGCACTGAGGGGCTCTACACCCAGTGGTATCAAGATGATATGACAATACTTGTAATGGGGAAATACCCTAACGTTATATGCGCTTATGAAACCAAGCTCTGCCAAGACTTGAAGTATAGTTTGGCATGTCTATCTGAAGCTACGCGGCATCGGTAAAGGGCGAGGAAACATGGCCGATATCTGCCATAAACGTACCAATAGCGTACGGTACCTATTTTATAAAAGTATTAAAAATAATAATTATTATTATATTATTATTAAGTATATAGAAACTGATTTATGCTTTGCTTTAAAGGTAAGGTATTTTTCAAAACACGGTATTTGTTAAAAACAAATAATGTTAAAACTCGTACTTGAATTCAATATGGATACGAAATAATAAGATACCAAGAAAAACTGAAAATACGAAGGTAAATACTGACATTATAAACGCCACTGGATAATCAATGTCAGTCAATTGTCGAAGTGGGAGGGAAGAACACCCGCACGCGCTTGCCAATAGGAATGCAGGTGCTTACTTAGCGATGGAGGTTCGAAAAATATTCACCAATTGAGTTATTCCGGAGGGCGTGATAATTATAATTTTCGCACGACGTTGCCGGCTTGAAGGAAACCCATAACATCTTTGGAAAAGTGTTTATCTTTTAATATTCAGAAATTGGAAAAATAATGTTAATAGACAAAATCCAATGAAACAAGCACATTAAAGAACTAAGGTTTATTCATTATTGACATATTGTTAATAATAAAAAGTCCATTTTCTAATTATTATCACTACATACTTAGCACTTTAGCTTTTTCATAGTTAAACGTGGCAATATCGAATGTTTTCGACCGCATTCCTTTCACAGCTTCAGTTATGTTTGCCAAACTATATGTGGGTATAGCTCTGAATGTAAAACTAACCTGGAACTCACACTTTCTGAAGAAAGGAAATAAGGAGAAAATGGCACTACTGGTACCTAAACAGGCGATAAGAAGCACATGGGAACTAAATCCATGGATCGTACACAGCTGGAGCGAGATCTATGGTGACCTATGGAGACCTAGTCTGGTGGCCAAAAACAGATCAAAGGAGAGCTAAACTTAAGTTATAGATACAGGCTTGCCTGTTTGTGCATAACGGCAATGGAAGCCATACTCAATCTTCTGCCCCTTGCACGTTAAGGTGGAAGTGAAAATGGCTGCGTAGAGGCTGGAATGCATTGGGAATTGCCACGAAGGAACCAACACTCTCAGTCATTCCAGGATAAGAGATATTATCACAAACTCGCTTCTTCAAATGAGAAGTTTAGATAATGATGATCAAAAAACCTTAGAGTTGCTGCCTCAAGATCCCAAGAGAGGATTTCTCCAAGAAGGATCTAGTGAAAAGACATAAACGGTACAAACAAGAGCACAAAAAGCATAAATGTTGAGGTAGCGAGAATTGGTGGTACTGTAACAATCAATCAATACTTAACTGTTTTCGCATCTAAGTACATAATTGAGGGAGGGGGAACACGTCGAAAATCATATTAATCATCATCATATTAGGTAATGTGGTCATTATAATATGTCCAAAAATAGAGATGAAATTTGTGTACTTCTAGATGAACTCATTACCCTGGTTAACAAAACAACGTCCAAGAAATAAAAATTTCATTATACCAGCTTATAAAGGTATACAGACTATAAATAATGTATCCTAACGATTTAATTTCATAACTCTAACTAGCGCTTACAAGTATTCTGGTTAAGAATAAGAGAAAATATGAACTAAGAACATAGTACTATTTAGAGAAATCGACCAATAGGGATGATGACGGTCACTAAGAATAACTGAAATAATGATTTGAAATCATTGTATAGATTACAAAGATTCTATAGCAGTCACTTATTTTTACATTACAATTATGATTATATTTATTTTAGTAAAAATATAAATACAAAATATGACAATCCGCCATCTTAGCTAAAACACCGATCACAAATGTGTGACGTCAACCTTTTGTATATCGTTAAAACTTTTATCGTATTTTCTGGTTTTGCATCGTTTAAATGATATTTACTCGTTATATAATTCATGATTATCACACAAAATAATTCAAATTAGTAATTTTTAATTTGTAAACTGTGAAATATTTTTGAAATATTTACAGATGTGTGATGTCATAGAGACGCCATTACTATTCTAACGTTTTGGCGCGAAATCTGAAATGTATTTTAAAAACGTGAATTTCTTCTTGAAAATCTTTATTTTTTCAAAAAACAAAATTTTTTTTATATAAACCTTATGCGTGCAAATATCGTGGAGCAGTTTTTCAAAATCAGTCATCATGCCTATTATAAGATTTTTTTAGACCCACCGTATAATGCAAGTATAACATGTATTCCAAACCGCATTTTCTGATACTACATAGATAAAACGTATGTTCAGTATAAATATACTCGGTGGATAACATTGTATCGAATATAAATAGAACATTTTGACACGATGCATTTTATTGCCCATACGAGTATATAAGTTTAAGGCGAACTTCATTCTCTGAATCTGTAGAATATCCGCCCGGCACGATGAGCACTTTGTTAAGTACCGCCTTTGCATTTATCTATGTCACTAAACTTGAGATCTGACTGAGATCTTCTGGAATTCTGTAAATTTAGTATTAATGTTCTTCTACATATAAATATATATGTGAAGTTGTTTTTTGTTTAATGACATTGTAATAAAATCTAGTGGTTAATAGTCAGTAAACAGAAAATTGTGGTAGTTAATCAAAATTTTATTACATACGAATAGTGTTTTACAGAAAGTAAAAAAAATTTTGTTTTTTGTTTTGATGTGCTAGTGTATACCTGGTGTCGTTTTGGCAGTCCAATATCTCGGAAACTGTTCACATTACAAGTATGAAATTTGGAATCTATATAAACAATCCAAACTGATGCTCCTAAATACTCCTATACGAAAATCCTCACGTTTTTCTTCTCATTTTGTTCTGTATGATTTTAAATAATAGAACCAAAAATAAACTATTCAATTAAAAAACATAAGCAATTAAAAAGTACAAGTCATTAGAAAAAAAATTGAAGTAAATGTCCAAAATGTTCAAATGACCATGTACCGGGTGGACAAATAAGAACGGTCGTCAGTCATATCTTAGAATCGGATTGTAGTACAGTTTTAGCGTAATTGAATTTAAAAAACCTAATTTCACAAAATTTACCCAATTAAGATGCATAACAAAAACAATAATCGTATAACCCAAGAAATTCTGCATATATTTGATATTACAAGTTCTAGTTTATCTACTGAAATTAAGTAACGTGCACGTCAGAGGGCACTATTTATTTATTTTTTAATTCTAGTTTTTTTTGAAAAACATTGAATGGAAATATACAGTTTTAACTATAGCCTATGAAAGTTACCGAAATTAGCAACAGATTGGCGAAAACCGCAATTTTATATCCCAATATATCTTAAGAGATATGTAAATTTTAAGACTTTTCCTTTGATGATTAAATTGCTCCTACTATCCAGAATTAAACTGTTACGTCGGACCTCTACTGAGGACATGTAGAAGTACATGAAGAAAGAGAAGAAGACATACATCTATAATCATCTAGAATTGTCATCGAAAAGTCTAGAAATGTCATCGAAAAGTCTAGAACTGTCTGGAACAGGTGAAAAGTATAAAAAGCCGGACAATTGACATTGGTGAGTTTTTGAAGTATTACAGTGTTGAGTTTTGTGTTCTGAAAGTGAGACGTTATTAGTTTTGAATTGTTAAAGTTGTAGAAATAAAGAAAGTTTGAGAAAGTAGAAAGGAGTAACAGCGGTGGGATCTAAGAAATATTTGTATCTGCTTATGATAAATACTAGAACCACCGTATACGACAGAGACATGGATACTTCCGGAGCCCCAGCATGGTTTTTAATAATGAAGCAGAGAAGGAAAGACGTAGAAAGGAGGAAGAAAAGGAGAAGAGGGGGCGTAAAAAGGAGGAAGAAGAAGAGAAGGAAAGATAGAAGGAGGAGAGGTGTAGACAAGCAGATGAAAAAATTAAAAATGGCCTAACACAAATTCAGGAAACATTAAAGCACGAGGTAAGACAGCTTAATAATAGTGTAGACCATTTAAAACAACAAGAAAATTTAAAATCTTATTTAGAAAAACAACAAGAGAAGATCTGATTTAGAAAAGCAAATTCGAAATGAAATAGTTGATTTAGAAAGTAGAATTCGTACCCAAGCTTCAGTAACTAATATTGAAATTGAAGGCACGACCTCGTCCTCTTCTATAACCGAACTTGTTCCAACTCAAAATACAGTTTCTCAAAGCCATCGCTTAGATCGCCATCCCGTAGCCCCGCACAAACAAGAAATAACCCGAGAAGTCGATCTCCCACACCTAGCCGGCTTTCATCAAGCAAACAAATAAAAGTTGACACTATCGAACGTGCATCTACTGGGAACCCAAAATCCGCACTTACATTTCAAATGAAAATGAACAAAACTTATTATAGTCAGCGGGCACGTTGATCATTAAAAACTCACTAACTAATGTCAATTGTCCTACTTATAATATTGTTCACCTGTTCCAGACAGTTCTCGACTTTTCTAGACTTTTTGAAGACAGTTTTAGATGATTCTAGATGTATGTCTTCTTTTTTTTCTTCTTGGACCTCTACATATCCTCAGTAAAAAATGCCAAAAATGAGGCAGGCCAAATAGTTCATCAAGGAACCCTCGCCAAAATTCACGGAGTATCTACTGAGCCAGAATAGGAAAACAAACAGGATCCTGGTTGGGCTCCTGACAGGGCACTGTAGACTTAGCAAACACATGAGTAACATCGGATTAGCAGAAACAACCATATGTAGGTTTTGCCAAGAAGATGAGGAAACCCCAGTACACATACTGTGCTACTGCGAAGGCCTGACTGGGCTGAGGTTTTCAACGATAGGGGAGGAAAAACCACAACCCTCCCAATATATGGAGGACCTGAGGTTTCCCATCCGTCTAGTAATAAGAACGGGTCTAGACAAGAATAACAGGAGGGCATACACAATAGTTATGCAAAGGTCGTAGTGGAGAGGCTCTTAGAAGCACTTAAGCCCCATATATTTATATATTTATCTATCCTCAGTACAGGTTCGACGTAACACGACGATGCCATTGGACTTCTTAAAATTGATCTTGTCATTATTTTGTTGTGCAGTAATGATAATATGTGCCATTCATTGTATACAGTTGTATAATTGCAAGTAATAGAAACAAAAATAAATTATTTAATTAAAAAACGGAACATAAGCAATTAAAAACTACTATCCTATTAATAACATTATCTCAATACTACTGTTACCGGTAAACGGCGTTAGAGATTTTCTAGAGGATACATTCTCTAATTTTTTGGGCCAGACACACTTAATTGTCTCAGACTCCTATTTCTGGGGTTAAGTGTAAGACCTTGTTTTTGCACCTAGGCCCATTACTTAGAGCAACTTCATCCAGAGAATCTATTCCTATGCTATTCAAACGGTTTCAATAGCAAAACTGAAGAGTATTGTTCAATCTACCCTTTAAAGAGTAAGAGCTTGCGTTGAAAATTATGGGCGATACTCTAAACATTTAGGTTGTCATTGTCATTGTCATTGCTAGGATTTCTCATTTTTGTTATGATATATTAACACGCCTGCTTATTTTTATACATTTCCACGTTTACCGATGACATTAACAGTAAAATTGAAATAATTGAAATCATTATAAATGGGATAAGGAAAGTCCAATATTGTTTAATTCCGTTGAGTAGATCCAGACTAACCCAACCTTCATGTGAGAATTCTTAAAATAAAACTAGTTTTCTATAAGAAATTAAGTAACGCCCTCTAACGTTACTTAATAATAAAAAAATGTAGGCTTTCATGATCGAAATTATGATTAACAAAAGACCATGTTTTAATAGGGTTGGACCCATACGTTTCACGCGTCAATGGAAGCGGAAGAAAGATCTGAGTACTCTTTCCGCCGAATTTGAATTTTGATTTTCAGATAACACTGACGGGAATTTTGACTCTTACATTTGTTGGAATTGGTCTTATCTTGCTGGATTTTAATAAACCATGCCAAATTTTTTTAAATTCCTCTCACACATCCTACAACCATATATAGGACTTTCTGATTAATAAATAAAGGAATCAACAAATTTTATAGAAAAAAATTAAGATCATTTCTTTTACCCCAAATGATATTTTAGTCAGTTTTGATATAGTGTCGCTGTTCACTAAAGTCTAATGTCCCTTTAGGAGATGAATTATCACATACCAATGAATAATTCACTGAAGACATATCTTTATTTCATTTTCTCCTCAACAGACGAAGTAGTAATGGGAAGTCCTATTATATTGCCAAATTTTAGATGGAAAAATTTCGAACAAACAGCTCTACAGAATGTCTACAAATCTCCAAGTCATTGGATCCGATATATTAACGACACCTTTATTAGCTGGAGCCATGGTGGAAGCGGACTAGATATCATTCTTCAACACCTCAATAGCATTAACCTAAAAATACAATTTACTATGGAAAGAGGTTAACTAACAACTAGCATTTTTAGATGTATGGGTAGTCAGACAAGATAATTCAAAACTAGGTCATAGAGTATATCGTAAGGAAACACATACAGACATATAGCTTCATAAATCTTCTAGCTACTACCCTAGCCAAAAAAGGTGTGTTATAGAAAGTGTTTTTGTCAGAGCTTCACGAATTTGCGAACCAGAATATCTACAGGAAGAGTTAAGACACATCAACCAATCTTTACCTTCAAATGGTTATCCTCAAAGAGGTATTACGAGTATTTTACATACTAGACTGGTTAGAGAGAAAGAAGATAACACTATTTATCTACCGTACATAGGAGGTGAAGGAGGTAAAATGAGAAGACTAATAAATATGACGATGAAACGATCGGCAGCAAGAGTATTGACAGAAAAAGGGCAAACAAAGGAATTTGAATTTAACAGTGGTGTGAGGCAAGGAGATACAATGTCTGCAACTCTTTTTCATCAGAGCTGTTGGTTTAAGAGGTACCATAATAACAAAACTGACACAAATCCTAGCGTATGCAGATGATATAGCGATAATATCAAGAAATCTTAAAGAACTCAATGACATCCTCATAAAATTGATGATAGAAGCTGAAAAGAGAGGACTGAAGGTAAATCAAGAGAAAACTGAAGCAATGTTTATATCCAGAAATAGACCTCAGCCGCAGACAATTAAGATAAGAGAATACGAATACGAAGTAGTGACAAGTTTCAAGTATTTAGGAATCTATTTAAAAGGAGTTAATGATAGAATATTAGAAATAGATCAGCGGATACAAGCAGGACATAGAACTTTCTTCAGATACAAACGATACCTTCAAAATAAAAGAATTAGTAAAAACACAATAATAAAAATATACAAGGCAGCGATTCGACCAGTGGTGGCCTATGGCGCTGAAATAGCGAATCTGACAAAAAAAGAAGAGAATAAATTAAGGATATTCGAGAGAAAAATTATGAGGAAAATTCACGGACTAGTTAAAACAGGAGAAGTGAGAAGACTAATGAATTATGAAATTGTGCAAAAAATAATGGGAAAGAAAAATTAATAAAAGCACGCAGACTGGGATGGTACGGACACATTTATAGAAAAAGTGGAGATGAAACACTAAGAAAAATAGCATAGGATACCAGTTGCAGACAGAGCAAAGGGAAGACCAAAAACAAGATGGGAAGACCAAGTAAACGAGGATTTAAATATCATGAATATTAAGGAAGCGAAAAATAAAGTAAAAGATAGACAGTTGTGGCGTAAAATCGTAGAAAAAAACTAAGTGACATCATAATATCTAGGTAAAGGAAAAAATACTATAATGGACTGATCCCCCAGGATAAATGGATCGACAAGACACCCACTGGGTGTGACTACAATTCCCACGGGAATGTATAGTCATATATTGATATGAATTTTTAATGTAAAGTGTTGATATGTATTTATTTGCTGTAATATATTTATTTGGGCGCCAATTAATATGAATTTTAATTTAAATATTAGTGATATCATACATCACTCACCTTTTATGATGACTCTTCACCTCAGGTTGGGTTCATGGGCCTAATGCTCACTTAGTTTTTATTTTTATTTTATTATTTAACATATCCTCTGGCCGGTCCTGTGTCCTTGCCCTTGAATAATAGGAACTAACTGTGAAGCAGTTTTGCCAACTTTATAGGAAAAAAACTCTTTATATTTGAAATTTGTGAAATATTGTTTAATTTATTTTCTAATGAGCGGCGTATTTATACAGAATTGATAAGTAAGGACATAAGGAACAATTCAAAACACTTATCTAAATGATCTTTCGCTCAACGTTCACACTAAATGAAGTTTTTATATCTAATAAATATATGAAATTATGCAACTCTTTTTACATGTACCACTGAAAAACCAAAGACAAAATAGAACATCTGTTTCTAACAGATTTTATATACAAAATGGACGATATTGTAATCGTAACGAAGAGGAATAAATATCAAGTTCTGGATTAATTCACACGCACGTAAGTTTAATGATTTAATTTATAGTTTATGGAATACCTTTTATCTTGTATTACTTTTTGAAGATTGGATAATTACTTATTTTCTGTGTTTTAGACCTTTCTGGGCCTTGGAGTCCCTCGTAGAAGTGACTTCGATATGGCTTCGGGGTCGGCTTGGGAAGATTTTCAGTTCTGCTTACCTCTCGGAGTTTTCACTCATGGTTTATTTGAGGAATTTGATATTTACAGAGGTTATTTAACATCTGCTTTTAACAGGCACTTGTAAGGAAGGTTAGTAACACAAATTCACTTTATAGTTTCACCTTTTAACATAACGTAGCTTAATTTTAAATCAATTTTTTAACATGAAAAAGCTTATACTTCTCAATTCTGTATCTTTTTCCGTAACTATCCGTTTCTAATCAATAGCAACGTATCAAATTTTTTATATTCAACAACCATATGTCTCTTTATTTTTAAGTTTTTCTATATTTGCTGACCAATTAAATTCATTTAATAATTTTTTATTTCTGTTATTTGACTTGATTATTTTATAATTTAATCTTTTTCTGATATGAAAGTTTATTTTTAACGTCTCCAAATAATTTATTATTGTTTTTATCTTTTAGTTAAAAAATTTTAAAATGATTTGACATCTGTTTTAATTTCAGTTGTCATGTCCTTTCTTCCGTTCGAGTTGACAAATCTAGATTCTCACCTTGTTAAATATGTTCATAAGTATACTTTTTCTATTTTTACCAGTGTCAGATTTTATAACCTAACTAATAATTTTTCATTTTCAGGTTCTTTCTTTTTAGATTCATGATGAGCCAAGAAACTTTTGCAAAGCTTCTGAAAATTCTGAAACTATGTGATAGGATTTCAATAAATTAGAGAAAAGTTATAGAGATTCCCGTTTAAAGTTTGGGTTGTAAATATTTGTCAGGTGATTTGTTTATATTTTATTTCGATTTTATACTGAAATAACCCTTGTTTGGTGTATGTGTTGTATGATTCCACTTTCCATATCAATATATTTATATAGGAGGTGTAACTGAACACATCGGAAAGGTTCTAAAACGATATAACATCAAAACTGTCTAGAAACTAACTCGAAATATACAGGAACATCTGAGATTAGTCAAAGACCTAAGAAATTCATTATCCACAGCTGGTGTCTATAAAATACCTTGTTTCTGTGGAAGGAAAAGTGTATATTGGTACCCCAAAACGGAGCATAAATACTCGTCTCTCCGAACACAAGAAAAACTGCAGTTCAGGACAAACCGACAAATCAGCAATATCAGAACATGATCTAAGTGATGGAAAGCATAACATTCGTTTCGACAGAACTGAGGTAATATCGACAGATAACCATTATATGTTAAGATCACATAATTAACCCATTGAAATACACAAGCACAAAAACAGCTTGAATCAAACAGAAGGATTAAACGTTAACAAAATTTGGCTTGGTGTCTTAAAATTCAATAAGTTAAGACCTATTCCAACAAATCTAGGAGTCAAAATTACGACGGTGTCATCTGAAAATCAAAATCAAGAGTAGTCAGGTCTTCCTACCGCTTCCATTGACAATGTCTGCCGTAATTGCAGCCAAAACATCTCGATCCAACATTATGGTCTTTAAAACCAAGAAATATTGTTACTTAACAAGTTGGATTGAGTATAATATTACCTGTACGTAGGTGGAAAAGGTCCATTTTTCCATAACAAGGTTCCCCCTTTTCTCCATCATTTATTTAAGTAGATAGAATTAAAATGGTAATATCAAATATACGCAGAATCTTTTCAAAAATGCGATATTTGTTTTTGTTGTGCAGTTTATTTGGGTGAATTTTGAAAAATTGGACTCAATTACGCCCTTTAGCGTTAGACCTACAAGCCTGTACATACTTTTTTCTCGAGGCTGCTTTTGTCATAGAATTTTCTTTCCAAGGCTGTACTACAATACGATTCTAATATATGGCCGACGGCTGTTCTTAATTGTCCATCCGGTACATTGACACAATGTTCAAACCTATTAAAATATTTCTTGTACAGGTTGCTATAATAATTTTAGGTGTTACGGTACGATATGCCTGTCTGATTCTATCCTTTAAATCAGTCGGATGGTATCATTGAATTTGTTTTTGGAAGATTATTCATCTAAAAATGTAATAGTATATAGCTGCAAGCGACACAAGCTGGAATACACCACAAGGAACATACAGAAGATGTCAAATTATAAATTGTGTAATGTAATAAATTGATGGGTTTGATTTAAGTTTGTTTTCTTCTTTTTATATTATTTAAATGGAATTATATTTTTAAAAATACTTTTTTACCATTAATTTATTTTTAATTTTACTTCGGTAAGCACTGTGAAAGGGAACTAATATTGACATCACTAAAACTTGTAAAATTAGTTTATTCACTTCTATGCCTATTAGGTTGAAGAGTTTATTACAAAAAACTTAAATGAGACATCCATAAAATTTTATATGCATACGTGACATCTATAAAGTGTCCGGTTTATGAGTTATAAAACATTTTGTTAAACATCCAATGTTCATATTTAATTGGTGGTAGCATTGTACCTACAGCTATTGGTAGTGGGAAATCTCTTACACTTCTACATTCACATTTAATGTGTTTACTATACAATGTCACAGTCATTGAAATATAGATAAAGAATAAACCCGGAGAGTATTAGCCAGACAGAAAACGTGGAAAATATTTATTGTTTTTGGGTTGATTTTATTGTTTTAAAACGCTTTACGGACCAAACGACATACATATGTAACGAACAAAAAGGCACAGGTATGTCATTTTGTCCATAGCATATGTAGGTATGTATTTTTTTCAGATACCAAAATGCCACGTGATTATAAACGAACGACTGGCAATCTTGGAGTACGGAGTCAATGAAGAAAGCCATCGAGGCCGTTCTAGATAAGAAAATGGGCTGGTTATTGGCCTCAAAAACATTTGGTGTTCCTCGAGCAACTCTTCGCAGGCATGTTTTAGGCATTGAAAAACATTGGAGTCAAATTCTAAAGGCGTTGGTTTTTGAAAAGCTACCTTTCCATCTGATATAGAAAGGCAATTAGTTGAGCATATAAAATTCCTTGAAAGTCGACCCACAAGCTGAAAATTCATCTCAGGTTCCAACAACAAACTCCGGTCTAAAAGTTGTTTTAACTGCTGCTGCTCTTCTTGATGTTCCTTTTAAGGTGCTTCCTCCGGTGCCAAAAAGAATGTTTTATTAGTGGACAAGGGAAACGTAAACAAAAAATTCGACAGAGCTCGTTGGTGTTGACTTTACTCCTAACTTGTTAGAAATAAAATCTAAAAATGAGCTCAAAGCTTCCCCGACAAAGAAAAAACGCAAAGCCACCAAAAAATAATTTGAAGAAAATGATGAGGAAGAAGATTTTCCTACTATTTCTCATGACGATGAAGAGGACTGTGCTTGCATTTATTGTAACGACCTTTATTCATGTTTTAAGCCCGGATAAGGCTGGTTGCAATGCTTACAATGCTCGCTTTGGGCTCACGCTTCTTGCGCTGATGTTCCAAGAAGAGCTAAGCGTTTAATTTGCAAATTATGCCAATAATTTTGTAGCTATTATATGGATGTCATTTTGTTCATTAGCAGCATGTCATTTTGTCCGAAGCATATGGACAAAATGGATTATGATTGATCTCAGTTGAATATTTTTCTGTACATTTTTTGCTAAAAATGTTTATTCGTTTCGATAATTCAATGACCAAAGATAATTAATGTAAACTATGGATGTGCTGTGAATACCAATAAACAGTTATGATACAAAAACAAAACTATAATATGTCTTTTTGTACATATTTCCCCTAAAAGTATGAGAAAGCATCACTGTGTTCATTTGAAAAGGACCCACCCTTAATATTTCAGAAATGCGACATATTAGAAAGAAATGCCGAAACACGTCAACTTTTAACTTGAGGGGGGCACTTTTTGGCGCTAATGTCATAAACGTCAGATTCACCCCTTCCCTTCTGGAGATACCCATTGAATTTTTTCAAATGGCATTAGGTATCAAGTCATACCTCATTTAAAAGGTCTGGTGAATTTCTATCCAATCATTTTGTTTTGCCTTTGATACCAGCCTTCCATTATTATTTAATCGTTGTTTAAAAATGGCTCTCTTTCTACTTTTCTTGTCTGAATGTTAACGGTGCTCACTTTGTACACATACTTGAATAACAGTTATTTCTTGTTAATAGTTGTCTTTTCACTATTTGTAAATTTTTCATTCTTTAAAGGGTCTTTCTATCATAACAAAATGTGGGAGCATACGAAAAGTTGAAAAAGAGCCAATTTTAAACAACGATTAAATAACAATGGAAGGCTGGTATCAAAGGCAAAACAAAATGATTGAATAGAGATTTACCAGACCTTTAAAATGAGGTGTGACTTGATACCTAATGCCATTTGAAAAAATGTAAGGGCTGTCTCCAGTAGAGAGGGGGTGAATCTGACGTTTATGACATTAGCGCCAAAAAGAGTCCCCCTCAATTCAAAAGTTGACGTGTCTCGGCATTTTTTATAATTTTCTAAAATAATGACATAAAGAATTTTATTCCATAAGTGGTTTCCACACTTTATATGAATTTATTTTAAATGGAAGTATGTACTATTAATGGAATTATTACTAAGTTCAGTCTCTGAAGAAGATAACTTGGTTATCGAAACGCGCGTAAGATAGTGTGAAGCGTTAGAGTTGGTGTAGTGGTAGTGTAAACAGTGTTCAGTGAATGGAATTATTATTATGAATGACATTTATGGAATTTTTATTATGGAATTTTGGGATTATTATTATGGATTTATCATCATCATTATCATGGAAAATGGATAATTTATGGAAATTCTTGAACATAAAGAATTCTTTATTTTTTATTAGAATGGAAATATATGGTCCTAAAAGAAAGTATGAATAGTGATATTTAATCTTAGTGAGGTTATTATTTGGGGTAATTTGTTTTTACGATTTTATTTTTATGTTCCATCATTGATACAATTTCTTAAATTGTAATAATGTTTAGTAAGCATTTTTATTTTTTCACTGCATAACGATTTTTTCATTAATTTTAATATTTAAGTAAAGCGTATTATCAATAGATGTCAAAGATTGTAGTTTAGTACTATTATAACGCCTTACAAAGAACAGAGACCGTTCACTAAGAAGCAACAACTACTTCTCGGGCTGTATGCCCCAACAGACATTGAATTACACTTCTAAGTTAAATGGGGTTGGTATATCTGCAAGATATAACCAACCTTTCTTGTTTGTAATTAGAAGGGAGATTCTTAGCATTTCCTTTACTGGGGTTAATGTATTGATATGGTTTCAGCGTTGCCTCCAGTACAGGATTATGCTCTTAGTGCTTCTGGACGAATGACATCTACCTTGTACTGATGAGACGCAAATACGTCGAAACCGGTCTACAAGTGTTGTTGTCCCTTCAAATTACAAACCAGAATGGTTGGTTATAACTTGCAGATATACCAACCCCGTTTAACTTAGAAGTGTAATTCAAAGTCTGTCGGGGCATATAGCCCGAGAAGTAGTAGTTGCTTCTAAGTGAATGGTCTGTTCTTTGAAAAATATTTTTTGTACAACTGCCATTAAAAGTGATATTTTTAATGAATTATTACAGTTTCCTGTACAATTGTTGTATTTAGTAAAGCGTTTTAACAATAGATGTCGAAGAATAAAAATATATTATTCTAACGCTTTGACAAAGTTTTGAAAAATAATTTTCCCAAAAACAGTGACCGTTCAACGAAGAAGAAACAGCTACTTCCCGGGCTACCTGCCCCGACAGACATTGAATTACACTTCTAAGTCAAACGGGGTTGGTAAATCTACAAGTTTTAAACCAACCATTCTGGTTTGCAACTAGAAGGGATAACATAACTTGTAGACCGGTTTCGGCGTATTGCGCCTCATCAGTACAAGGTATATGTTATCGTCCGAGAGTTAATCCCGGACTGAAATGTGACTATAATCAACAACGGTACATATTTTTAATGCCTGTCAAACTTGTTAAAAGAAGACGTTTACAACGTAGCGTGTTAAAAGTAAAATACTTTTAACACTAGTGTTAAAAGTAAAATATTCTTAACACTAGTGTTAAAAGAGACATAAAGGAAATAAGAATTATTGTTAAAACGTCAAGAAAATAATTAACTGACAATAGACGTCAAAATGTGATTTTCTTGAGATACTTTAATTTTATTATCAAAATAGGAGTTGTACAAAAAACTATGTACGATATTTGTGTTAAAAGTAAATTTTATTTTGTTCGTGAAATTGCTCCACTCGCTTCGCTCGTTTCGCAAACTTTTTCACTCACAAAGTAAAATGTTACTTTTAACGCTAAAATCATAAATAGCTATTTCAAAAACTTTGTAGGGCGTTATAATAGTATTAAACTATTATCTTTGACATATATCTAAAAACAGTTATGAATGTATTAGGAAAAAATAAATTAATGTTTTTTTAATGTATAAATGTTTAGTTTTTCTACGCTCTGGTAGTGATGTGGTTTGTGGCAAAAATGTAATTTCACTCTACTCTAGAATCTTCGTAAACTGGTAGGAAGAAGAAGAAGAAGTAAAATTTCATACTATTCGGTTGTTGAATAAATCATACGTTCGGTGGAACTGTTGCTTATATCTATTATTTTCATGTAGTAGAATGTCACGAACGAAATAAAACATTCAACATGATAATGGGATAAGGTATATCCTTAACTGTAATCTTCTGTATCAACAGATTCCCATGGCTAGAAGCCACCATTTATAAGTTTGAATACCAGGGCAGGTGGATAAATAAAAAAGATAATGAAAACCTACGACCACAAGAAACGATGTGACTACAAACTTTCAAGAGTTCATCTGGGGACTATTAAAAGTATGTACAGGGTGAAAATATGATACGCAAGGAGGTAATTGTGGTGATTGGAACAGAAGTATATGCTATTTCACTAATATACGCCTGTTTCGGATTATAGATGATAACAAATATTTAACTGGACACACTTACAACCTCTAATATATTATTTCATAAAAATTCCAAATCTCTTAATAATTTTATTTATTGTTAATGATTTATAGCTAATCAAAAAAAAAACAAATTGATTACTAGAAAAGTAACTATGTAGTGAGTATATTAATGTCGTTTAGTACAGATTGTGATTTGAAAGAGTTTGTGTTTAAGCCTTTAAGATGCCGAGATGTGCTTTAGATGTAGATACATTGATATACAGGGTGTCCCGAAAAGATTGGTCATAAATTATACCACACATTCTGGGGTTAAAAAAAGGTTGATTGAACATATGTACAAAAGTGCATACAAAAAAAGATATAGAGTGATTTATTTGAAAATTTAAATTAATCTTTTGAACGTTTCTCTAACAGAGTAATGTAAATTCATGAAAATGTATATGACACTAGTAGGCGATAAGTTATTATTTTTACCCCGTTTTACAAAAATCGAGGTTTCAACAAATCTCGACGTTTTGAAGCCCTAAGAAGCTTTCCTGGCTATTTTTACGATGATGTCCGTACGTCTGTATGTATGTATGTATGTATGTGTGTGTGTGTGTGTGTGTGTGTGTATGTAAACCTCTTATAACTTCTGAACGGCTTGACCGATTTGATCGCAGTTAGTGTCATTCGAAAAAGCTTCACCAAACTTAGACTTCCTGTATGTTGGAACCAATTCGGACTCGTAGATTCCGAGAAATTGCAAAAAAAGTGAAAAAAAAAGTTCAAAATATCTCCGAATTGGCTGAACCGATCGACCTCAAAAACTGATCAGCTCTTAACCTTGAATAACTACATCGATCGCCACAAACCGCGTCAAAATCGGTTGATTCATTCAAAAGTTATAGCAGTTTGAAAATTTAAAAAATCGTGTTCCATCGAACTTTGACAAGACTTTTGAACTCAAAGAGCTCAAAAGCATCGAATAGCTTTATCTTTGAGCTCGGAGAGCAAAATAACACAAAAATTGAATTTTTGAGCTCGAAGAGCTCAAAAACATCGCAGCTAGCGACAAAATCGCATGCGTTTGAAAATTGAATTTAGCGGGAAGTTGCAGGGATGGCCTTTAGGGTCAACCGATTTCCAGATTTTTTTTAGGGTTACATTTAACAAAATATGGAACGTCACTGGAATTAAACGTCTATTTTTAAACTTTTTTGCCTCTTTGTATTTATTTGTAAACATTTTAGTTTGGAAGATACAGCCACCCTTTTAAATGTCAATTTCAAAATATTGAAATATTAAACTGTACTGAATTTTCATAGGTGTCAAAAACAACTTTATTATTACATTAAAAAAAAACAATGAAAAAAATGTTAAGACATATAAACGACTACCAACATTCGAATACTGTTGATTTTTCCAAGGTTCACAAATTTGAAAATTTGAGAAACTATATATGAAATGCGATAAAAAAAAGAATACGTCTCTTCAAATTAAAAAATTTGAAAGGAAAAAATTTTAAAATTTCCAGATCCAGTCTTCAGTCTTTGGAGAGTTTTGAGACATAAAAGGTTTAAACTCAAGAAGGAAGACAACAAGAAGGTTTTGTGTGAAAGAAATGGTGCTGATCACAAAAGAATAGATTTTTTGAGAAATTATACCAACATTAAGAAAGAGTATTTTTTATTTCTATATTAGGACAAAACCTGGATTTTTGCTTAAGGTTGAACAAACAGAATTTGGTAGGACGAAAGGATAAAATCCTTAAAACACATTTTTGTGCATGCAGGTGGAAAGCATGCATGGTTTTGTTGATGGAGGAACTCTTATTTTAGTCAAAATTACGATACTTTGTATAAGGAGATGTTTGTAAAATTGTTGAAAGAGAAACTTTTATCAGTTTTACATGACCCAGCTGTTATTGTGTTGGATAATTCTCCGTACCATTCGGAAATTTTAAATAAGCAACCAACAAACGCTTGGTTGGTCCGTTGATAAAATAAAAGAATGGTTAAGGAACGAACACATAACATTTTCACAGTAGATAGGTATTGCATCAAACCGGAATTATTATCGTTAGCTTAAAGAAGTTATTGAGAAAAACTGTACGTAGTAGATGAAATTATACTCAGTTGTGGGCATCATGTGCTAATACTTATACAATATACTTGGGAAATATGCAAAACATATTACTGGTGATGGTTACAGTGACGAGGTTGTTTTGGAAACCTGGCAGCGAGTACTCAATATTGCTACTCCTGAAATTTGGACAAAAACTGTAAGAAAATTCGAAAATTTAGGAATAGTGGGTTCGTGAAAACCGAATCGAAGAAATGTATCCAATTATAATAATATTTACAACCCAAATGAAGATGATTGAGGATGAATGAGGATAATGAGGAGAGTAGCGACAGTGATTCTGACTGAAAAAACTGTAAGGACAACATAATTATATATATTCATCAAATTAACATCGAAAATTTATTTTAGTTGCATTCCCTTTCATTATCACTAATTACGAGCACAGAGTTATAAGCAAAAAAAAGAAATTTTGAATTTTCTGTCTCACATCAACAAAAATTTTCCGTGTTATATGAAATGGTAAAAAATAGTACCGTTGTCATTATACTACCTGGACACAAAAAGTCGTAACGTTTATAGAGCCCATAACAAAAGTCATCATAGTGTAACGCCCTCTGTAATAAGCAACTATCAGCACTGTAGCCAACAAAATATAAAAAATGTAAACGAAGAAGCGTAACATAGAAAATGAGAGTGCCTGGGGTACAATACCGAGATGATTGGCGATTGTAGAATTTTATTAATTTCGCGTATTATAACAGTGACGGTTCTAATTTTTAAGCACAGGGGATAAAGCATGGACTTATAATATATGTCCATGGTATAAAGTATTATTGAATTTACTGTTTGGACCCTTACTTTGTGGAATCTACTCATATTACTTTTTTTGAATGAAACTAAGTGTTTCTAATTAATTCCACTATTTAATGAAAAAATTATGAAAGGATATTGATAATTATTTCGATATTGACATATCATCGTCAGAATGATAGAAGTTACATTTTATGTGAGGCCTACTTGATGTTTAATATTTTGGCTAGACCAAAGAGTAAGTAACCCATCTTGTGATTGGCTTAATATATATGAATAGAAAAAAGAAGAAGATATGATTTTACAAATATTAAAGTTTAGGTATTATTAGCCCTATGGGGATCTGGATATCTTTTTCCCATTTAGGATCAGTATAACTGTGCAATGATATAGGAAACCAAGGAAAACTATATCTGCTGATCTTTACAATAATTGTTACTTAAGAAGACAATTTAATAGTGGAGAGCTCCCTAGATTTATCTGTTCATTGACAACTTCATATTGTGGGTCTCTTAAGTGTCTTCTTATTTCTAGTCCTTCAAGGAAATCTAGTTCTTGTTTCTTATCACAAATATGCAGTACTTCTAGTTCTGTGTTAGGTGTTAATGAATGTTTTGTGTCAAGTAGATGTTTTGCGTAATGTGATTTATCTGGCTGTTTTAATCTGTATGCTCGTGAGTGTTCATTGTATCTAATTTCAAAATTTCGAATTGTTTGACCAATATAGACAGCATTACATTCTGGACATTTAAGTTTATATATTCCAGACTTTTTTAATGGGGGTATTTTTGTTTTTACATTTAACAATTTTTTACTCACATTGTTTTCTGTTTTAAAAGAAATTGCTGTATTTGTTGAACAAGATATTATCTTTGAAATATTATTAGAAATATTACCAGCATATGTGATGGTTTTGTAATTTTGGATTTCCCTAGTTTTTTCAGGAAATATTAATTGTAATGCCACTTTTTCCTCTTTTTTATTAATTAACTTATTTATTATATGTAATGGATAACCGTTGGATATGGCTATTTGTTTAATTATATTAATTTCTCTATCAAAATTATATTGTTAATAGGAACTGAAAATGCTCTCTATGTATCATTGAATTATATGCTGCTAATTTATGTGACATGGGATGATTAGAATTATATGGTATAGTCACATCAGTATGTGTTGATTTTCTGTAAATTGAAAAATCAAGTATATTATTGAATTTTAATATCAAGAAAATTTATTGAGTTATTTTCTTCAACTTCTAATGTAAATTTAATTTTTTGATGTAAATTATTAATATGATTTAACAATATATCTAATTGTCGTTCACTACCTACAAAACAAGCTAATATGTCATCTACATACCTATACCAAAATAATATATATTTTGAAATGTTACATTCAAAGATTTTTCTTTCTAGACTGTCCATAAAAATGTTTGCTAAAATTGGTGATATAGGGCTTCCCATTGGTAAACCTTCATTTTGAATAAATACCTTATTATCAAAAGTAAAATAGTTCTGATTAATACATACATCAAACAAATTAAGTATATCTGATATTATTTCTAGATTGATACATATAGGTAACATCAAATGAAATAAGTTTAGAGTTATCTTGTAACTTGTATGTTTTTAATTTTTTTAATAGTTCTATTGAATTTTAAATTGAGTATTTAGATATACCTCCATAACTATTAAGTATATTGTTTAGTTTTTCAGCTAACTTATTATTAGGAGTATTAACGTAAGAAACTACAGGTCTAATTGGTTTCGATACTTTATGCAATTTAACAGTTCCATATAATTGTGGAGACTGAGGATTTTTATTAATAATGTGAACTATTGACAATCTCTGTAACATTATTAGAAAACTTTTTTGTTGGGTCTGCCCTTAGAATTTTTACATCACAAGATTCTATAAAATTATTAACTTTAGATTTATATTCTACGGATTTTAAAATGACAGTGGCATTTCCCTTGTCAGATTTTGTTATTGTGAGGTTATAATCTTCTACTTTCTGTTTAATTGAATGCTGAAATATCATTTTTTGTTTGACGTTTAACCTTTGAAGGTTTCATATTTTTAATCAAATTAGCAATTTGTAACTTTTTATAAAGAAAACTGTTTGACTGAGATTTTTAAAAGCTATTTCTGACTCTGTAGATAAAATTTCTTTAATATTATTCGTGAATTTTGGTGGTATGCTGTATTTTAAGCCTTTATTTAAAAATCCTATCTTACTATTTGTGAAGTTAGTGTCTGAAAGATTTTCGAATCGTGGTGCAAAGTGTATTGACGATGATATGTCAATATCGAAATAATTATCAATATCTTAGAGTTTTCATAATTTTTCATTAAATAGTGGAATTAATTAGAAACACTTAGTTTCATTTAAAAAAGTAATAAAGTATTATTATTTACTTAATAAAAAGCAAAGAATTCACGTATAACTGTATAAAGTGCAAAGTGGCTACCTACTGTCATTAACCGTATTCATAAGAAGTAAATGAATGTCTGTAGAACTAAAAACTACCCAAAAGACGGACTTTTACGGATTGGAAGTGGAAAGGAGTGAATATAATGTCATCGATATATAATTTTGGAATGTATGACAGATTGAACATTTTGAAATTTTGTTATTATGGTTCAATATTTATTAATCTTTACGTGTAATTAATAAAATTTACATGCAACTACAAGTCATCTACAAAAAATCTTGCTCTACACTATATAACTTTCAGAATATGTGCTGTTGTTAACACTATTTATTATTTTTGGTTAAATATCTATAAAATATACTGTATGAGCTTTATGCAGGCCCATAGCTGACTGATATATTTTCACTCTTCTATTTTCGGCCTTGGATCTTCACTATCTTATACTCCTTTAATTCAAATCCCCCATTACTGCTTCTCGTCATTATTTTTTTGGTCTTCCTTTCCGATTTTCATATAATGGTCCTTTCCATCCTATTGTTTTTGGTACTCTTTCTATCCTATTATTTTTAGTACTCTTTCTGCTTCCATACTTTCTGTGTGCCCCATCCAAGCCAGTCTTTTAATTTTGATTATTTGATCCAGTAGATTTCCCTATTACTCATAAATTTCCTTACTCAATCCTTAATCCTATTTTGTCTGCATTTTCTACTAATTTCTTTGTAACCTTTTCCAGCTCTTTTTAATTCCTGGCTATAATAGACAAATCATCGTCATACCTTATCATTTGATGATTTTCATTCACTAAATCTCCAGCTCTCCATAGAGGGCTGTTTCTAATTACTTTTTCCAACACTGGATTGAATAATAGGGTTGATAATGGATCTCCTTTTCTCGACCCAATACTAATAATAAAGTCACTTAATGTTTGCCCTTGTGATCTTACAGTACTTTTTGTTTCCTTCGTGGTGTTTATCATTAGACTTATTAACATTGACGATACTTCCAGTTTTTCTAACAATATGCTTATTTCCACTGTAGTGAAGAGGCTTCTAAGAGCACATAAGCTACCATAACCCATCTTTATAAATTTCGTTGAAGATCCGCTACTGAAGTATAGTACACCACGGGATATCTGATTGTTATTAGAAGCCCACTGTTTTACCATCTTAGTGCTTGCAGCTCGAACGAGTTTGTTTTTTTTTCTTCTACAAATTATCTTATTTTAGTTCTTGTAAAAATAATATTATCATTAAAACGTGAATGGCTTTTAAATTTTGGGGAAAGCAAAAGCGAGATCGTCAAATTATCTGCTAAGAATAATGACAACTATAGAATCAGCAAAAGAAATTAAAAAGGAAGATTAAAAAATCACATCTTTCGATGATATTTAAAAAAATTTTAATGGTACTGAAAACGAAGTACTGAAAATGAAGTTGATGATGGGGTAAAAATACAAAGCCAAGAAAAACTCGAAGCAACTTCAGAAAAGACGAGGAATGTTTTTTTTGTAATATCTGACGTGGAGCATGTACAAGAATATTAAGAAGAAAGTTGACGTATATCAACAAATTCTTCTTATGCGTGAGAGTTGGAAACTTTTGGGGCCCAATCATGAGTGGACTACACACAACTGATTTCTGGTACGATTCCGAAGGTGATTGGATACCAAGATAGCTAAGAGGCCACACACAAACCTAGATGGTGAGATAAATAGTTAATGAAAAATGTCGGTTTCAAAACTGAGTAGAAAGATATTACTGTAATGTTTTTGTTATTTATTTAAATAGTTTTTACCGGTGGGATAGAATTATAAACACTACTATGGCTAATTACTATCTATTTATTTAAATAAACACACTCTGTATTAGACTTAATTTAGATACACACTATACTTAATGTCTACTAATTTATTTACACTCGGTAGGTATATTAGTTCAAATTTATTTTCACCACTCTGAGTATTACACTATTTATCTTCCCTATTCCTTCCCTAGGTGTGAAGTGGAGGATGATGTGGGCCATGTGTTTAGATGCTGGAGGAACGAGGAAGTGCTGAAGAAGTTGGAGGCGGTGTATTGGGAGAACATGGTGGAGATAATGTTGAGGGGGAGGAGGAATGGATGGAGGTGAGTGGCGTAGTAGAGAGCATGGTTAGGGGGAGATATGACTCGATATGGCATGAGAGGTAGGAGTGATAGTTAGGGAGGAGACGACGGTGTGAGCGGAGAGTGTGCGAGGGACCGTCTCGAAGTATGCTAGGGTAGTGATTCCGAGGCGGGGGTAACGGCGAGTTTGAGGTGGGTTTGGTTGGTAGGCATCCCCTTGAGGATGAGTCCAACACTGTTTGGGTCCTGGACCCATTCGAACATGAGTTTCCCATCTCGACCCGAAAAAAAAAAACGTTCTAATTTTCACGTAAAATCTAGCGGATTTCGTAAATAATTAATTTGACAACAGCAAATGACAGTTATTGTCACAGTAACTTCAGCGGACGAAAAGTCCTTGACGTCAAAAATAGACGACTTTTCATCCGGAAATTAGTACGTAAAATGTCATTTTTTGTAAAGGTCGACGAAAAAAGTGTTTTTCAGTGCTATTCGAAATATGATTCATTCCTTCAGATTAGCGAACCAAAATCGAATGGAATCGAAAGATGCTGATATTCGTATTATGATATTAATCCTTATCTAAGTAAAAATATATACAAAACTAGATTTTATACTTGCCTGTCGTAGGAGTGTATGGTTCAACTTACCTAAAACAAAAAACAACATTAATATTTTTTATTTTTGACGTCATCTATGTGAGCGTGATAACTTCATCGATAAAAGTTTTAAATAGAAAAGTTTTTAAATTTAGCAAGTGGAATACACTATTTTTTCTACAATCACCAATAAAAGGGACGTTTTTTTAATTGATTTTCGTTCATAAAATATGTATTTGTTAAACAGTTTAAAAAAGTGACATTAGGATGAGATAAAGTGACATTAGGGTGAGATAAAGTAGTTTTCCAACGCTAATTTTAAATATTTCCGCTAATGGCTCTGCAGATTGCACTCATTTGACATTTTACTTAGCGTTTTGTCATCATGACAAACATAAACATTCAAATCGACACCATTTTTAGTCCATTTAGAGCAACCTAAATAACACATTTTTTGGTTTTTGCTTGATTGTAGAAAAAGTAGTGTATGCAACATATGCATAAAATGTCTTTTTTCACTCATGGAATTGACGCATTCGCCTGCGGCTCCGTCAACTTTTCCACTCGTGAAAAAAAGCACCACTTTTTGCACTTGTTGCATAAATAACTATTTCCTACGATAATTTTACGAATTTATTTAAAACATAGTTGTCGGGCAAAAAAGATAGAAATTGAGTAGGTAGTTATGGTTTTTTTGGTTGTCAGATTCTGACAGAAGAAAAAATATAGTAAAACAATCCATAAAAACTTTTTATTATTGGGTTTGAAAATTTAAAGAGATAATGCTAGAGAACCAGTTAGTTTGAAAATTTGACATGGATATTTAATATATGGAAAAATTGAAGTAACAAGTTGAAGCATTGATTTGATACACTTTTGTTTTCCAAACTATCCTCCACGAAGAGAAATGCATTTTTGCATTATTTGGTACCAATTCTAGAAGCAGTTATTCCATTCGTTTGTTGGTACATTCAATATAGAGTTTTTGAAGGCATTGACTGCTTCTTCTGGAGACTGGAACCTTTGAGCACGCAGTTCATTCATAATTTTTGGAAAAGTAAAAAAGTCGTTAGAACTTAGGTCGGGAGTGTATGGAAGATGATCAAACAATTCGATATTTTCTTGCTTTAAAAACTCAATTGTTTTTCAAGCTGCATTGTCTTGGTGGATGATCATTCGTCGTTGGGGGTTATTTTTCGAAACTCAGCAATTACTACCGGCAAACAAATGGATATGTACCAATTAGCAGTAATGGTTCTTTGATCTTGCAGAGGAATTGTTTCCACATGACCCGCTTTTGAAATAAATAACGCCACTATCTTTTTGGAAACATTTTGTTGGTTCTTTAGTTTTAAGGGATGCACAAACTTTAACCATCAATAACTTTTTGTCGAAAAACCCTTAATAAATAAGTTTCCGATATGGTGCATACTTTGGAGATGACACTGTATAAAACAGGGAAGTATGTATAAATTATTTATATGAAGAGGAATTTCAATAAGTAATGATAAATACAATTGCAATAAATCTAATAATCCTAACATTTGGAAAATAACTGGAGAAAAGATTTGAGGAACGAAAAAGCATATAAAAAATTCACTTGATTACAGTTTCCTGTAAAATTGTCATATTTTAGTGTTATCAATAGATCGAAGATAATAATAGAATTAATTCTATGATAACGCCTTACAAAGTTTTGAAAACTATTTTTCAAAGGTCAGAGACCGTTTACTAAGAAGCAACAACTACTTCTCGGGCTATATGCCCCGACAGACATTGAATTACACTTCTAAGTTAAACGGGGTTTGTAATTAGAAGGGACATCACTTGTAGACCGGTTTCGGTGTATTTGCGCCTCCGTTTTTATAAACTTTGGGTATAGAGAATGCTCAGCAAAAATTAAAATTACATAACCGAAGATTCTTTTTGTTCTAAAAAATACAGGGAGTTCCATTTGAAAGAAGAAAGGAAATGAAAGGAGTTTTCGACCACCCTGTATACAAAAGAGAAAATATTTAAAATTGTATTGAACACGAAGATATTGCAACATATTAAGAAACTCTGTTGGGAAAAATAAAATTTTAACGTGCAGTAAGCTGCAGATTTACCTACGATTTTCACATAAAAGTGTCCATACCTTTTAAAGGACTCTGTATAACGTAGCAAAACCAAATATCAAAAGCTTCAAAAAATGCGAGCAATCCGAATTCAGTATAATATACAGGGGTTCCCATTTAAAAAATCATATAATTGGTTTCTAACGGATTTATTCAACACTCTGTATAATTCGAGATAATTTCAAAGAATGGACCATCTATTAATTTTTTGATATCTCTTAAAATAACCCATATAACGAACTTGGTACATTGTAACCAATAAAACGTTAACATTAGAAATATTTTTGAAATATTTTTGAAATATGGTGTTTATGTTTATTTTCCAAAATCTATTGATATTAGGACGAATGGCTGCAAGATGTTGTTTAGAATGTTCACTTAATCCAAACCAGAAGTGTAACAAAATATATATACCTGGGAAAATATCCTTTGGTTGATTCATTTAAAGTAATAAAACATGTGCATCTGTAAGGAGGAATGATGAATAGAAATCCTTGAAACATCTGCATGCCAGAAATATTTTCAAAAAATAAATTATAACAATAAATTTCAGTTTATAATTTCTAGGGAACTCTCCAACATATTTCATAAAGTAACGAGTACTTCCAATTTTATTTGTAAATAAATAAAGTATGGAATAAATTACTTTCCAGCTAATCGAACAATCTTGAGGAAAAATCCGAAGAAGGTTCGAATTTCAATCAAAATTATTTTTGGTTTCCAGTAAATTTTTATTTATTTCTTGTTTTATTATATCTTGTCTAGTTCACTTTTATACACTACATTTTTTTAGTTGGCCCCATAATAAGAAATATAATGGTGGGAAATTCAGAGACATTGGTGGACACTCAGGTGGTCCTGTCTACTGATTTACTTATTTGGGAAAACTTAGTAAATATATCTTAGAAGATCGGCGCCCCATCTTGTTGATATCACAAAGTTTCATCAATATTTTTTGGATTGCTTGCATTAAGGAAATTATTGTATCATCAAAACTGTTGATTATCGAACATAAGTATTATATTTTTGGAATTACCTGGAGAAGTAGATACCAAAAAATATAAAATATACAGGGCTATTTGAAAAAATCATCGATGGTTAGATCATTCACAAGCGGTTTACCCTGTATATTTAGCAAGTTCTTTCTTGTTTACTATTTTTGATAAGAAAATAAATCTTATTATTAAAAATAAATAAAATTAGGTTAATGAAAGTATGTTTGTTTACTGTTTGCATACAACAGCTGTAACAAAATAACCCTACTGCGCATGCGTATCGTATGAATTACTCCGAAAATGTTTGGAAGATTTATTGCCTGTGTAATACAGATTTTAGGAAAATGTTATAAAATTTTAGGAGAAATTTATAACAATGTAAAAATACAGTAAATTGAAATTAAAAATCGACCTGTCTCAAGATTTTTCCTAAAAACTGTTTGAGTAGCTGCAAATTGATTTATTTTGTACCTTATGAGCACACTGTATAAAATATATTGCTAAATTTGATAATTGGGAATTAACTGCGTTTGAATTCAATTGGCACATCTGTAGGAATCATAGGGATTCGCGGCAGCAACACATTTTCGCCTTGAAACTTGCCATTCGAAATGTTGGCTTCAATAACGTATTTCAATAATTTTTTAATGACTAATCGTGTGCCATTACACAAATTAGGAAGCAGAATGATCGGAGATCCAACCTTCAATTGTAAATGGTGTGGTGGCATGCCTGGCAAATCCAATGAATTTAAAAACTCAATTGGATCATTCACAGCTTCGTTGGCATCGCACACTGCATCGATAGATTTGTATGACACCAAGTCCCCAGGCAACATCTGCTGTATCTTGAAATTTAACCCATTGACGTCCACATTTTTTGCTGCCAAAATCGCTCTTTCTTCCAGCCACTTATGATTTTCATATTGTGTGTGTACATCGGGAAATATGTGATCGATGAGAGTATTTTGCGAGTCGATGATCGTGAAGAATTCCGTCTGTAATTTTATGCATCCAGTATTTTCATGTACAGCAACTTTTCCATCGCCAATATCTAACAGTTGTTTAGAGAAAGTTTCGGCGGATGGATCCTGAAGCATTTGAACGCGCATATTCACCGTCAAATTGAATGCTGTATCATAAAAAAATAAAAACAAAAAATTTTGTCTAAAAAATAAAAACAAAAAATTAAGGGGTGGGCCACCCTTATCATTTAGGGGGATTAAAAATAGATGTTGTCCGATTCGCAGACCTACTCGATATGCACACAAAATTTCATGAGAATCGGCCGAGCCATTTCGGAGGAGTTTAATTACAAACACCGTGACACGAGAATTTTATATATTAGATTTATTTCAAGAAGCGTAAATTCAGGTAGAAGTGTCTATTTGATTGGTGGGAATAAAAAAAATGAAATCACAAAATGGCGCAAGCACTACTGTGCGTGCGTTGAAAATACTAGCAAAGATTACAAAAAAAATATAAGATAGTTCACTCGAAGGCGGTATGATTCTTAGTCATAGTGTTTCAAGCGATCGCCGCAATCATAAATCATATTCATGGCTCGCTTTTGTTGTTAATAACGAAACCGCTAGGTACCAGGGCATTTGGAAAAGTATATGTTATTCCAAGCTATACAGGGGTAAACTCTTGACAGTAAACGAAAGTCACTAAGGCCTTCTTTGTCGTGTAAGCTTCTAGCCTACAGAAAAAGGTTTCTTTATTTATTAAATTATCAGCCGAATGGGCAAAATTCAAGCAGGTGTAAGTACTAAATAACTAACTAATTTATTATTATCAAATATCTTTGTTACAATATTTCAAAAACATTCATTCCATCTACTAAATTGGATTAAAAAAAATTGAATTCCCTATTTGATAATAACTAATTTAATACCCACCTCTCAACGTCTTTGGAACAACGATACCACCTTGTTTGCATCACAGCACAACACACAGGCATTTCAAAACCACAATTATAATATTATTAATGTTACTTTTAAAATAATAATATCAAGAAATTTTACTTCCAGAAGGTTTCCCGAAGTATACAAAATCCTAGAGATTGCAGGCACATTTCTGACCCTTAATTGCTTCTCTAATTTTTATAATTGTTTACATTATAAGTACTTAAAACCAAGATTGCATTCACAGTGGGAAAGTGATAAACTCTACGATTTATTATGTAGACAACTAAGACTACTAACAAATATTACAAAATATTTATTTTATAAGTTTTGCTATTGAAGAGATAAATATTAATATTATTTTTTGCTTATTACAATAATTTATTGATAAATTTGAAAAATATATACAACATAAACATTAAACACGAACAACGAATTATAAACACCATTCTCTCGACGGGCGGCGACCCGTATAATAAGCAAGTAACGATTTAGCGACATACTGTATTATGGCGCCAGCCGCTAAGTCACCAGACAGTAACCAGCGGTATGAATGCTTTATTCTATAGAATTCGTACGAGTGAACTATCTTATATTTTTTTTTGTAATCTTTGATACTAGGTACATTCGTAAAACATTAATTCATTCATGTACCCGATTTTTAATTATTAAATTGAAATGTTATCCCACTAAATGAGTTCAAAATTGACCAGTGAAAGCAAAATTCACAATTTCTGAATCGCATCTACATGAACCACTCTCAATTCGTAAATTAATTCTATTTGAAATATGATTCGCACAACGAATATTGACATTTCAGACACCCACGGCTTCCCAACTTCTGATACCACCTCAGCATGGTTCCCACAAGAGAAAACAACATATTATATTAAAAAGAACCGTTTACATATTATGTTGTTACTTTTTTCTTTTACTTCTGCTACATGGACACTCACTGGTAATTTACAGTAAGAAGCAGATAATTTTCGAAAATACATAAAAGCTATACTTGAAATGCATTTTGCGTTTTACTTGAACTTGCACCGCTCAGATAAGATTGTTTCTACAGAAGATAATGTTTCCAAAAAAGCTTTTGTTCGACTATTAAATCGAGCGATTGAAATTGGAAACTATTAAAATTGTAATTTTAAACAAAACTGGATGTTACAGAAACATTCATTTAAGATGCAAATACTTCATCACAATTCACAATAAGTGATCAAAATGTTGACAATGATACAATCTCTCATCGAGCTACGAATAGAATCGAATCGAAATAGAGGAGCTGTGGAGGGAATGTAAGAAAGAACGAAGACGGATGATGAGAGGAAGAGGAAGAATAAGGGAAAACTGGGGATACAAAGAGAAGAAGAAGGAAATGGAGCGTAGGGTGGAGAGGGAGAAAAGAGGGAAGTGGGAAGAGTTACTGGGGGAATTGGAAAACAATCCATGGGGAAAGGCGTATGAGAAAGCGGTGAAGAGGATGGGTGGAAATAGGAACGAGGTGCTAGAGGAAGATTGGGAGGAGGAGATTATAAGGAAATTGTTGACAGGGGGAGAAGGAGGAGTGGGGGGCAGAATTCGAGAGATCCAGGATACTAGGGGGTAGGGAAAATGAGGGGGATAAGGCCGGTAGAGAAGTGGGAAGTAGAGGAGGTGGGGGGGGGGGTAACATTAAAGTAAGGAAAGCCCCAGGGATAGATGGCCTGAGGGGTGATATGATGAAGAGGCTGTTGGATGACAATGGTGATTCCTTCTGGGAACTATTCAACAGGGTGCTGAGGAAGAGTTGTTGGAAGGATGGAAGGTGGCCAGGTTGATACTGCTGAAGAAGGCAGGTAGAGAGGGGAAGCGAGCAGGGGACTACAGGAACATCAGCTTGCTGTGTGGTATGGGTAAATTGATGGAGGGGATAATAAAGGATAGGATTGAGGAGAAAGTTGGAAGGAATGGGGGTTTTAGGATAAACCACCACGGGTTTACGAAGGGGAAATCATGCATCTCGGCACTGGGTAGGGTGATGGGCTTGGTGGAAAGGGCTAAGGAGGGCAGCTGGAGGAACAAGAAATTGTCCCTACTAGTGTTCTTCGACGTCGGGGACGCGTTCAACAGTCTCGGCAAACGGGCAGTGTTGAGCGCGTTGCTGAGTCTTGGAGTGGGGCATGGGTCGGTCAACCTGGTGGAGTGCCCCAGGGCTCAGGTCTTGGACCGACGCTATGGAAGTGTGTGTTTGATGAGGTTTGTGGGATAATATGTGAAGAGAGATGTGAGATTACGGTATATGCGGACGTGTGTCTTGTATGTACGGAAAAGGGAGAGGCGGAGATAGAAAGAAAGGCGGAGAGAATCTGTAGGAGAAGATAAAGCGGTACGAAATGGAAGTGACGGAAGATAAGTCTGTGGGGTTGCTAGTGAAGGGACGGAGCAAGACGAAGGAAGTGGGGGAGATGGTGAAGGGAAGGAGAATTCGTATGGAGGAGTCTGTGAAATGCCTAGGGGCGTAGGGGTGTGGTTGGATAGCCAATTATCCTTCAAAACTCATATGTTAAAGGCGGCAGAGAAGGGGAAAGTGAGGGCAGCATGGCTGGGGAGATTGATGTGTAATGTGAAAGGGCCGGGAGAGTGGAAGAGGAGGGTAATTGGTAGGACGGTAGAGCAGAGAATGCTGTACGGTGCGGAGGTGTGGGGTGAAAGAGCGGGGGTGAATGTGAGGAGTGGGTGCAAAGAGGGATACTGCTGAGGCTGGTGCAGGGGTACAGGGATGGACTGGCAGCAGCGGTGCTGACAAGGTCCTTCCCATTGCACGAGATGGCTTGAGCCAGGAATAAACGTTGTTGGGGTGCGACCAGAGAGGAAGTACAGAAATGGATGGAGGATGAAATGGAGAAAAGGTGGGAGGAGTATGAGGGCGCGCTAAAAGGAGCGATTGGGAATAGGAGAGATTGGATGGACCGGAAATTCATGAAGGTGAACTATTTCTTGACATAGGTGTTCATTGTACATAGGACGAGATTGGGAAAAGAGAGACTGGAATGTGCGAGAGGGGAGGAAGGAGGAAGGGGAGGATGATGTGGGGCATGGGTTTAGATGCTAGAGGAACAAGGAAGTGCTGAAGAAGTTGGAGAGGAAACTAGGGGAGGCGGTGTATTGGGAGAACATGGTGGAGATAATGTTGAGGGGGGAGGAGGAATGGATGGAGGTGAGTAGCGTAGTAGAGAGCTTGGTTAGGGGGAGAGAAGGACTGGATATGGCATGAGAGGTAGGAGTGATAGTTAGGGAGAAGACGACGGTGTGAGCGAGGGACCGCCGCCCGTCTCGAAGTATGCTAGGGTAGTTTTTCCGAGACGGGGGTAACGGCGAGTTTGGGGTGGGTACGGTCGGTAGGCATCCCCTTGGGGATGAGTCCAACACTGTTTGGGTCCTGGACCCATTCGAACATGAGTTTCTCATCTCGACCCGAAAAAAAAGAGGCATGGAAGGCAGGACCTCCAATTAATGCAGAAATAGCCTGCTACGCAGATAGTTCAAAAGCCGAGAAAGATGAAAGACAAAGAATATTTAGTCAAGCCAAAAGCAAGTGACTCACTGTGCTTAGGCAAAAACACGTGACGATATTCCAGGCAGAAGTTGCAGCAATACAACTCTGTGAAGGCAAGAGTTTTACTCAGACAGCCAAGCGACGATTATAAAAGCAATCAGCTCCATGCAGATAAATGTCAAACTCGTTTGGGATTGCTTAGAAATCCCACAGGAGTTGGGCAGTCAAAACAGACTCTTTTCCAGATATTTTGAGCGTGACGTGATTATAGGCAATAAAATGTGAGCTCACATAACGATAATAGTCTGTCTGCGCCTTCAGTGTTCACCAGCATTCGGAAATACGGAATTTAAAAAAACTATAATTGCAACGAATACATCCTCCCTGTTTTATAAATCCTATCATCACATGTATATCAGACTATAGGTATTTATGAAAGTAATTTTTTTGCACTCTCTATAACCAAAAACAATTTTAAAACCTACTTGAGATATTCAGAATTGACTCATCAATATACCACGTTTTAACTTTCAATAAATCAAAGCACGAGTAATAAATATCAACCACTTTTATACAGACACACATTCGAAGGTAATTGCGAATTGTTCACCATAATATCCAGTGAGTCATTTCTAGTGTATGTATATATGTTAAGATTAAGAGTGCGGAAACGGAAATCATACATCACATAACTTCCTAGAATCGCACAATATCTGTCCACCTACAAGAAGTCTGGAAAAATGAAATACGGACCGATTGTTCAAATGTTTCAATAAAAATTATAATATATACAGGTATGCGTCTGAAATCAGTAATTTACCATCTTTTCATGGTTTGAATGGCAAGAAACTGAGTTTGAAGCTGAATAATCGTTCAGATTTAAAATTTGTTCTGAATAGATTTTCGTGAGTGATAGGAATATTATATCTACTAGGATAATTGAAAACACTTATTTTTTCTCTCGGAAGCTGCTCCTATCGCCAGCTACACCTCAGCTTCTTGCAATTTTCGTGTTTGCCGTGGATCAGTTGCTAGCAGCACTTCGGTTTTATGCATGCGCTGGTCATTTGATAACCATTCCTGATTTCTGAAGTTTGTTGTTTTCTTTGTATTTATAGGTTAACCGTTCACATTTGAATTTGACGTGGATGAAAGTTATCACTCGATACAAAGCATCGGTGCAACAAGCGAAAAACTTAAGTGCTTCTTAAAGTTAAGAGCAACTTACGAAAGGCGTGCTTAAATTCCAAATGGAATGTTGTAGCGATTTCAGCAAAGAGTACATTTTATGTAGAAAATTTAGTGCAGAATTGAGACAAAAGTACAGGGTATTTCAAGAATATGGAACAATAAAAGTCTACGAACTCCTTATACCACGCCACTGATCCATTGCTCACTGGTCTTTATTTAAGCACCACAGGTTCAAAGTAGTTATTTTATTAAAATAATTAGAAAATGGAAGAGAAAATGGGATGTCTTGTACACCTTCAGATATACGAGAAGCCTCACAAATTTCCAGTTTGAAAATCTGCGCCTGAAACGTTTATACAATGGAAATTTAACAAAGAATCTAACGCTCGTGTTGGAAACGCTATCCTCGCGAATAATACCCATCAGCTCGTTGAATAATATACTTTTATTACCAAAATGTATTTTTTATAATCGTCGAACTTACATTATTCAACATATGATTACTTGCGTCCCACAAGAATATTGCTGCATAACAAATCGTCTTTCTATAACGTCAATAAAGACTTATTCCGATTAGTTGAATAATAACCATTTGTAACGGGAGCAGCAAAGTGCCACCTACTTTCATTAAGAAATCCGGTGCCTCTCACATAAATCGGCATTGTAGTAGTTACATGCTGAACACCTGATATATAATGAAAAATCTATTTGAGACCCTATTAGTTCGAGAGCTAGTCTGAATCATGTAAGTATAGGAATTGTAATTTTTTTTAAATTAAAACTTAATTTTTTTTTAAAGTTTCTAGGTATTTTATAAGGGTGGTCCTCCTAACTATCGGTCTTCAATTAGTTGTTTAATCAAGGCTTTGGATCGGATCTGGTTATTCCTTCTCCTTTTCTCATTGGAAACAATTTAAATTTCCATGACAACCACGGAGGTTATAAGCGACAACGTTAAGTTGGGAATTCTGGAACCGTTGGCGATACTTGACACTGAGAACACTGTTTACACTACCACTACACCAACACTAACACTTTACACTCTCTTACGCGCGTTTCGATCACCAAGTTATCTTCTGAAGGTAAACAGTTATTGGTTATCGAAACGCGCGTAAGATAGTGTAAAGTGTTAGTGTTGGTGTAGTGGTAGTGTCAACAGTGATCAGTGTCAACATATTGCTTATTTGAATGTCTGCTAAAAACTTTATAACGTTGTTTCACTGTTATATTGGTTTGACATTTATCCAAATTGGGGAGTTTTCTTTAGTATTTAAGTGAAGGTGTATGCGGCGAGTGTGGCCGATTCGAAGGCGGGTAAAAATTATTTGATTATTTCTTGTTAAAAATTTGGGTCGTTGAAGTGTAGTTTCTTTTATTTCTGTTGATTTTTCGGAGCATTGTGACTACTTATTTTGCCACGGATTGAGAACCATGTTCATATTCATAATCATTGTAAATCCAAGATGCCACCGTCACAAAATGGCGGATTATATTTGTGTTTTCAACCTCCTCAATATGGATATCAAATGAAAGGTTTTTACTATAATATATTCCTTTTCCCGTAGGATCAAAATGCCTCATTATTTATTCAAAATTACTATAAATATAGTATAATATTAGATAAAAGTATAGGCTGAAGTATGGTTGGTAGGTATTTAATAAATTACAAAAAAGAATCCTCAAGATCTAAAAGTTATATAAAAAGCCAAAGGTAAAAATAATAATTATTTAAAAAAAGTCACAAGCAAATATTCTTTAGTTTGCTTTATTAAAAAGAATCGGCATACAAAATTGTGAAAAATTAAGAAGTGCAATGATTAAAATTATAAATGAACTTTCTTTTAATATACTTACAATAGATGTAGATTTTAATAATAATATGACTCATTGTAATATTTTAGAAATTGTTTCGACATTTCAAAAACTTCGTTCATTTCCTCATGGTAATCTTTTGTTGACTCAGATTCGAATTCAACTAAAACATTCAGGTTTTTACCGAAAAATGTAACGCCAATGGTTTATTGTCGCTTTATGGCTATCGTCCCTTTCTTGTGCTCCCATGCAATAGGAAATCTAGTATAGTAGAATACAGTACATAATAAAAAAACAAATTCAAGATATTCGCCACCACTAAATAGCAGATTTCATATTTGTTTCAATACCTTTAATTTGGGTAGCCAGTATCTAATTAAAACAAAAGACACTGAAAAGACTAAATAAAATGAGATATATTAGGTAGGTAACATAATAAAAACTAAAAACTTGGAAATAAAATAGCTAAAAAAACTTTTTCAAGAAAAGCGATTTTATTGAAAAGAAATATTATTATACTAAAAGTACATTATCTATATCATTATTATCTGCCTTTTCAACGGAACCATTTATAAGCCTTTGTCTACTTAATATTAGAATTATTATAATATTTCAACAGCTAACTTGTGTAATATTTACTTGAATACTTCTTTGACTCTTCTAACTTTTGTATTAACACATTCACCATAATTTTATCTAAACACAGATACCAATTTTATTATTAAAATCTTGATTAAAAAAATTCTTAGAAGCAGGAGTAACATTTATAGAAGAACTCGACTCGACTGACCTCAACTCGGTATATAGAGTATAAAGTATATCCATCGAACAAACAGAGCGACCCAAACAACGATAGATGCGTGATCGAAGTATGATTACCATGCGCCTTTACATCTATTGTCTAAAATAAATATATGCCTCCCTACGCTGGCCAATCGGATTTAACTGCAATCGGCCGGCAGAATTCATTGTCTTTGGTACATCGGTACAGAGTCGGAGAGATCACGTGCACTATGCATGATACTGTTTTGGAACACTCCGTTGCTTGGATGGACAAAGTACTTATAGTTTAAAATCACAGAAGTTACTGGCTCAATGTCAATATGGCTTTCTGTCTGGAGAAGGATCAAGTGAAAAGGCTATATTTAACTCCCTGATGTATTTGGTAGATAGGATTAACAGAGGGGAATTAGTTGCAGATATTTACTTTGATCTCTCAATAGCCTTTGAGACACTGGACCATAACAGATTACTGTATAAGTTACAGTGTTATGAAGTTAGGGGACTTCCATTACAACTTTTCCGATCTTATCTGACTGGTGGAATGCAACAAGTGGTACTTGAGTATAAACTTGACAATGAGATAAGGTCTTTCTACTCTACTTTTAAAAATATTGGAATGGGAGTTCCTTAGGGTTCCGTTTTGGGACTTCTTTAATTCATAATATATGATCTTTCGGAGGCTCTATCCACACCAGCAGTGTATCAATTTGCGGATGACACTTCATGATTGGTATCTGGTCCAGATCTAAAAGCCATAACTGAGAGGTCTTCTGGAGTAATTGATAACATGCTTAAATGGTGCAATGAGAATGGTCTTATATTAAATAACCAAAAAAATAGCTGCAATTCAGTTTCATAATAGAATTAAACCTGATCACGATGTTTATATCAGGGTTGATAGTAAGTCATTGCCTATTCAACGAGAAACTAAAATTCTAGGGGTAGTGTTTGATGAGGGTATGTGTTTTGAACTGCACATTTCTGGGCTTGTCAAGAGGTTGGATCAAGCGGTGCAGAAGCTCAGAATGTTGTAAAAACATATTATTATGCACATGTTCAGTCTATTTTGAGTTATGGTTTGATCTTTTAGGGAGGCTCACCTGCTGCGGAAAGGGCATTCACATCTCAGAAAAGGATAATCAGGTGTATTGCTAGAATCCACGAATCCACGTGTAGACCATTATTTAAAAAGCTGAAGTTAATGTCACTCACAAGTTTATACATGTATAATCTGGCAATATTTGTCAAACACAATGGCAATCTGTTTACGAGGAACATTGTATATGTAAAACAACCTTACAAAAATTACAAGGTCAGCTGATGAATTAAGAGTAAGTTCTCGCGTTTTTTTAGAGAGGAACTGAGTAAATGTGTATAATAAGCTGCCCGTTGAAATTAATAATTGAGAATTTTAATCGCATCTATTTGTTTAAGAAAAGAATTGCAACATTATTTTATTCAACAGTGCTATTATTCCGTTGAGGAATATTTTAATTAGTAGCATTGTACTTCGGTGGCGACTCCTCCATTAGGTCTTTGGGTCAAAGACCTCCCATTAAAAAATAATTGAATAAGCATTTAAAAAAATAAAATATACCTACTATACATATAGTAGAGTATTCCTCTTAAATAAAATTTACCTAAAACGTTTCAAGACCCCCGTGTAAACATTATTCCGCATCAAGCATCAAGTAGGTACTCGGCGAAAACCAAAATTGTGAAGCGGGCTGGTGTCCACCGTTGACCTCAAGGTGTTATATGGAAACGGAATTTGCCGAGCGCTGACAATCTTCGCGTCGTGAGAGAAACACGCCCGAAGTTTACACGTGATGGGTCAAAAGCCCAGTTTAATATCGACGATGAATCGACTTACGTCGGCTGATTATTACACGCTTAGGAAAGAGATGAGTAGAGGGGTTGGCAGGCCACGCTATATTTTGATTTGAAGGTTGAGCATTTGAAGCGAAATAATGAGAATAATGAGCTGTGTTTTGACGTAATAAGTTAAGATTTAGACTAATTATCATTTTTTTAATTTAAGTTTGTCATATTTAATATGTATAGAAATGAATAAAATATGGTTGTTTTTTAAGAGAGTATTATTTTTATATAAAACAAGCGTGGTCCAAAAATGTTTTTTGCCTCTGGGGCTCTGGAAAGGAACTCTACAAATTTTGCTTTTTTAACAATTTCAACGACTGCTGGGCAGAAATTGGGAGTGGTTTTTCGAAAAATTTCCGCCCACGGCGGATAGGCCTCCGGGGGGCTGGCCAGTGGCGTTCCGTATTTTAAGATTTTGGTCACATCACCTATGACCCACCTAACAAATTAACCACGAGCCGCCACTGTTGTACTTATATTTTAAGGAATATTTTAATGTGTTGTGCTGAACTAAGGAATATTTCAATATGTTGTGCTGAGCTTTTAACTATAAACTTCAACTTGTAATTTTTTTATGTAGGTATTAGGTAGGTATACAGATTGCGAAAAATTTTGGCTCGACATACGATTTACACAAGTACGACAAGGATAATATGAACAACACTACTTGAAAGATAGAGAAGAATTGTTCGCACCCGCCCACCAAATGAATAAATAAATATTATTATTATTACTTTGTTTGAGAGCTGCGATATTGTCGATATTTATTATCGATGTATTTTGTTCAAGTATCTTCACAACAAACTGGTTTTCATTTATTATTGATAGATTCGTCAATATAATTCTTAGCAGCAGCGTTGGACTTCCATCCACCATGTCTTTTCAAAGTTTGAATATATTTTCGGACTAGTACACAGATTAATTCCAGCAACATCACCTTCGGTTATTGTAAAAATTCTCTCAATCTTTCTATCTGGAATGCTTATTTTAATAAAAGAACCACAGTCACTAACATTCTCGGGGCGTATACTTGGTAATTAAAGTCTTCGGCAACCTCCGGCTATCCCAACTATAAAAATTTCTTCAAATATGATCATAAGCTTCTATTTAAAATCTACTGAAATCTTCTTTAGCTAAAGTTATTAATCTTTTGGTCGATATTATTCCGCATTCCTTTTCAAAGAGGCAATCAAATTTGTAAACTTACACTTTTTTACTGACATTGTGTAGGAATTTCCTATAAATTCTTACAAAGTACCTTAACTCGTCATTAAGACAAAGGTTCGAATTTCAAATCTCCGCGCCTTTTTGAATGCTCACGGAACCAATCGGTGCTGCCCGAGCTACTTGCCGCGAAAATAGCGCCAACGAAAGGCAGTTAGACAGTTTTAGCTCATTTCTTGTGGCGACATGATCAATGTCAATTCATCTGCTCATCCATATAAATACTTCATCTAATTAATGGAACAAGTGTAAAGTGTTCACCCGATGTCTATCAGTAAATCAGTGTTAAATTTGTAAGTACGATTGTCTGTCCCAAGACCGGGTTTTTCATGATATTTAGCGCTATTGCCCTATCCGCCATTAAAGTTTGGTTCTTTTTTACTTTTAAAAAGGAAATTGTTCTAGCTGCAAAAATTCAAATAGATAGGTTGTATTTTTATTATACCTTTATTCCCAACGGCAATTTCCACTTTCCCGTCAACAAGAGGTTGACGAATATTCTTTTTCAAACAAGCACAAAACGTGACGGGAAGGAAAGGGTCAACCAACAAAACTCATTGGAACTAGCAGAATCTTGCTAAGGCGAAATCCCTTCCCGTTCACATTGATTGTTGTTCGTAACATAGAACAGTGACTCCACATCGTCGACGGTTGAAATACTTTTGCTTTGTACCAAAAATCAACAAGAAGAACCTTTTCTGATATCGTTTTTTCAGTATTTATCTTCTTCACTCCGCACTACTTTTGGAAGCTAGAATACTGTTTCATATGCAGCTTTTGACTTACTTGGCAGCAAATTTGCTACAACTGCTTTTACAACTTCTTCAATGTCTGATTGTAGGTAATCAGACTGAAATACGCTCATTTTAACGACAAAATTAACAAACGTGATTATTTTGACAAATTTGTCTTTTTATCATTGTAATCTAGTTCCAAGGTTGTAATGGTCATAATACTATCTGGTACACTAGACGAGAATAATAAAGTCACCTTACTGTGGACTCCAGGACACACTGGAATAGAAGGAAATGAAATAGCAGATGAACCAGTCTTTTGGGGGTCGGAACCGTTTTCCGGTATCAGCTCCAAAGTAATATTGGAAGAAATAGGCAAAGCCGAAAAAAAAGAGAAGATCTGTCCTTTGGAAAAATCCAGATCCTGTTGAGATCAAATGAATGTATGAGTCAAAGTAAAAGTGCACTAAGAGTTTTAACAGGGATCCTACGGAACATTGTCGCCTGAATAGGCAACTGAAAAAGCTCAAAATAATGGAGGAAGATGAATGTAGATTCTGTGGCATGAAAGAAGAAACCTCCATCCACATACTTACGTATTGCACAGATCTTTGAGGTCTAAGTAAATGTCACCTCTATATACATACATACATAATATCTAGCCGAAATAGGACAATGTTAAATAATAACCGAGTAAAATAGACTCAAAATGAAAATGGAACGTAATTAAATTTTTTTTTCGCCAACTGAATTACAAAAAATCTTGTATGGAAGCAGGATGCAAAACTCCGCGTTTTTTGCACACCATGGGTTGGAAACTTTACATCTAGTGAAAAAAATACGTTAATTTTGGGCACTTCCATTTTGGAACTAGTTGTATAAATAGCTATTATATTATAGGGATACCGAGATAATTTTTTTAATAGGCCCAATGTATTTTGGCCACTCAGAGTGTAATTATTACAAGATTATAATTAATTTAATGCTAAGCTCTCGATGTGGATTATTTAAAAAAAAACATATACCAGTCTTATCGGCCAACATTACGGTTAGTTTGAGTCATACATTTTAAAAAACCAGCTCATAGACCAAAGATATAAAAAAGTTGTGTCACTATTACTCTCCTTATGTTGCTTGCATTGCATTTCGTGATTTCATTGATGCCATACGAGTAAACATGTTGATTTCACACAGGCCACAGGTGGCTTGATTAGACCGTAATTCCATTTCTACTAACGTTTACAGGGTGATTAAATTTCGTAGATGTCTAAAGTCAACAATAGCTTAAGTTTTTTCTTCTAATATTCCATGAAAAATAATGAAATTTTGGTTTGCTCTTACTATAGTTTATTTTTTTTTAATTTGATATAATCAATTATACTTCACCAATCTTAATCCGCTAAAGCACTTACAGGGTTTTAAACATGGTAAATCAGCAGCTTCTTCTATGAATTTGAAAACTTTATATAGGGTAATTCCGAGAGAGATGACCCAACTGTATAGATGACCCACTGTAATATTTCCGGGAATTTTTAATCCACGTTAGCGTTACTTTAGCCAACTTTTTCATATGTGCAGTGTATATCGTGCTCCATTTTTGGTTGATTTTTGTGCAATTTTGTGTAATTTATGTTGAAAAATATTATTTTGAAGGCATGAAAAAAATTAAGGTCTATGATAAAATAATGTTTTGGCCCTACCATTCTATTTTTTGTTATTTGTTATTTGTTGCTCATCATCATTTTATGGTTCTTTGAGTTTATGTTAACGCACTGGCAGTTTAATATTTGCATCAAATTTTAAAGAGTTTGAATGGGCCATATCTCCCAGACTTTTGGGATAGACGGCCTAACGGCTGTTCGGGTTATTTGGCCCACGGGCTATCTATCCCGGATTAAATATTGTAGATTTTTTATCGTATATTTTTAATTTTACAGTCATGCCAACAGAATATACCCGAAAAGAAAATGTACAAAGAGGAAAGTGGACAGAAGAAGACCTAATTAAGACTGTTGAATATTAAAGGAAGCTGGTTTAATAAACAAGCCGGGTCACATATTTAGTCTGCAATTGAACAATAAGCCGGGCTATGTTATTGCAGAGAAAGACTCAAAAAATGTTTCTGCAATTACGTCATCTGAAAAGGGAGATATACTAACAGTAATTTCGTGTTGTAATGTAGGTTTTCACATACCGCCTGCTTGTATATTCAAGGGTAAAAACAAAAAAACAGAGTTTGAAGACGGTATGCACCGGGCTCAATTGTAGGTATATATGAATAAAAAATCATTTTATTCCACGTAAACCGGAAGGAAAGGTTCTACTCCTACTGGATGGCCATGTCCCTCAAACAGAAAACCAGGAAATTGCTTTTACGTCAGCTTCAAGTTTAAACAGTATTGGATTAGAACATCAACTAGAATTGTCGAATTCTGCCGATCAAGACACTCCCGGGATACTGCTCGACAAATTTTCTCCTGTATCATCAGCGGGCATTGAAAAGGTAAGAAAAAGGGCAAAACAAGTAGCTGCTGTTTTAACATATTCAGATCACATCGTAAGAAAGAAGAAGAAGAGAAAAAAGAAATAAAGCGAAAGACCTTAATGATTAAAAAAGGAAATAAAACAAAGAAAGAAAAAAGAAGAATTATCAACGGAAGATGATGTTGATGATATATCAGATGAGTTGGTTACTTATTTTGAAAGATAATATCAACATCAGTGAATATCCCTAGTTACGTTCTTTTTTGAAACGAAAATCTGATGGTTTTAAAAGTCAGAAGTCTAAATTTTTTTCCGATGAGATACACACTTTTTTAAAGAATGCACCCGACTCCTAATACTTAATGACTAAGGTAAGTTAATTACTTTACTATTGCAATACGTAATAAAAAACAAAAGTGTCGTGTTCCTTCCACATTTTTGGGTTCTTCTACGCGATTTCTAAAATATATATGAACCTTCGTCCACTAAATATGAACAAAATAAATTCAAGATTTTTTATCAACTACCAGAAAGGAGAATGTACTATACTAGATTTCCTATTGCATAGGAGCACAAGAAAGGGTCGATAGCCATAAAGCGGCAATAAACCATTGGCGTTACATTTTTCGGTAAAGACCTGAATGGTTTCATTTGTCGAGTTTATTTAATAGTGCAAGTGCGGAGACCATTCAATTGGGCCAAAATACCTGCTATAATCCGTTACTGAAAATGGGTATTAACTAGGTATTCTAGGTACAGCTAAACAATGAAAGTTTTGACAACTATGCGGTCACAAAGTATTCCAGGTAGCTATAAATGTAGATAGGTACCTACTTGAATTGTGCAATCCTTAATATAATTAGGTAGTTATAGATGTTGTGGGAATAAATAAATTCAGTGAATTTCCTAAGCAGATAGCTTTATATCTAAACTTTCCTGATCCCCAAAAATATACTGGGCATTGTTTGCGTCTGCAACGCTATAAGTGGATGTAGGCGCCCCACGTTGGGCGCCATTTTATAATGATATTTAAATTTATTATATTTATTTCTTCGATCTTCAAGCTATTCTTTAACTTCTATTCATTCAAAAATTGACTTATTATTTATTATCGTACTAAATGTTGGAATATTACTTCCTTCCCTGGTTTATACAGGGTGTCCAGAAACTCTCCTGCCAAACGGAAACTACAGTTACTAGAGGTGATGTTAAGTCGATTTAGCTCAAATTACCTTAATCCGAAAATGCTTCCTAAGGGAGCTACAGCCCTTTGAAGAAGACGTCCTCATATGAGTTTTCTTCAAATTATTCAAAAATACCGTTACTTAAAATATCCAAACTTGGTATAATCAATAAACCAGTCGAGCTGCAGTAACGCACTTTTTCGTAAAAAAATATACTATCTCCTATTTCAACAAATATAAAGACAATCATGTCCATATATTCGTTATTGTGGTAAGTTACGAAATGTCACACCCCGTATAAATTATTAGCCAACAACTTTGTACCCTGGTATATTTAGCGTCGTAGTTCGTTATACAATTTTTCAAGAAAAAATTGGGTTAACAAACCGCGCCTACACAAAAGAAAGCTTGCAGAATAAAATAAGATAATCAACTAATAACAAAAACCACAGATGTTCAAACTATTATGTTATTGTTGAACAGATTTTATTATTGATATGTACTCAGTTGGTAAACTGGATCAGTAAACAAATATTCAAATGCTTGTAAATTAAACAAACCAATATATTATAATATCGTACGCTGATGACAATTTGATATGGAATTAGTTTTATCAGTTTAAAATAGTTTGATATACAATTTGTAAACTGCATATTACTGCAAATATTGATAATATGTTAAAAATATACCGTTTGCTTTTGACTGCAATAAAACCCTTATAATCACTTAGGCCATAAAATATCCCAAATTCACCATATTTTAAGGAAATAGTGCTATTTGCATACATGTGTAAGTGAATTCTAACATAATATATTTAACACTCAGTATAATAGTTTGTATAATAAGTCTTAATTATTAATTGATTAGTAAACATCACCTTGAGTTATTACAACAAACTAAGTAGACGTGCCGAGAGAGACTATAAATAGATATTTGTTAGAATACACGAGGTTTCTTTTAAACATAAACTTGAATTGGGAATTTTAAAAAATATATATTGATTTTTCATGTATTTTGAAACTTTATTATTAATAAAATACTTGAAAAAAATTTTTTTCAATTGATTATAAGCAATTATTAAAAATTGAAAAAATTTAAAAATAACACACGTGACTATGACCGCGTCATGATTGCTCACCATATTCGTGACGTCATAATGTTATAGCTATTTAATAACGGTACAGCTTTTACGGCTATTACACGTGACTTGACAATAATATTGAAAATTTACTGCTAAAAAACGATTTGTTAGTTCTATGTGTGATAAAGGATTTATAAAGGCAGAGTCTGATAATATTCCTGATGTTGAAATATTTATGATAACCAATTTTTGTAAAAATTACGTTTAATGCTATGATTTTAAAGGTTAAGATTTGAAGTCCAGTTGAAAAAATATTATCCTTGAGCAACACGCTTGAAGGATTCTCTATGACAAAATTTTGAGTATTTATCAAGGCCCGAGGAGTATTCGATAATTTTTTACTTTGTAGATATCAAAAAATTGATTGTCAATCTGACGTTTGATAATTTTCAATACAAAATTTATCAGTTTTAATCAAACAAATATTATTCATTTTTATTCAAAACTACAGTTGTGAAAAGTACAATTGGTAAATGTTAAATTCGAAGAAGAGTTTGCTAAAGTTGAAGGATTGTTAATTTCCACTGTTGAAGAAATTGTCAGTTTGACGATTAATTAATTTTTAATAAAAAAACACCAAACTGAAAACACCACATGTGGGGTATTATCACTAGTAATACCACTAGAGGTCAAATTATTTCCGGAAATTTTTTCGAGCTTATGAATATTTTGAAAATTGATGATAATTTTCTAAAAATATTCATGAGCGAGAAAAAAATTTCCGAATTTAATTTTACCTCGAGTGGTATTCGGTAAGAAAATTCCACACCGAATTGTGTTTGAAAATCAAATAATTAAAATTTATTTTTCGATTTCCAACAACGTCAATTTTTGAAGTTTGAAGTTTGGTCGACTTGGTATTTAGTTACCATGGCAACTACGTGAAATCCTAACCTAAAAATGATTTCAGTTTTGAAGCTGTCAAGCGGCTCGACGTAAAAAAGACCTTTAAATTGTTGATTTCTACTGGTTGTAGTTGCACGAAAATACCATCTCAAGACACAACACAGTATATTCTTTAATTTTACATAAGTTTTAAGTAACTACAGTGGTATAAAATTGCTTTTTTCCAAATATAAACCAGAGTGTCAAAAAAATATTCTGACATTATAAACGTCACAAAATATTTCCACCATAATTATCTGGTAGGTACCCACCATGAAAAAATTTCCGATAAAATTCATCCGTTGCCATGGTGATGTGTCAAAAAAACACGTTTTGATTGGTTAAAAATTACAGGTGTGGAATTTTCGCTGTAATCCAGAGGTGATTGGATGAAATTTGACACATGACTAGTAATTTGATTGGTTACTATATTTAGTAAAAAATTATCAAATACTTACATCGAAAATGATCTTCACAACAAATAAATTCGATTTTGTTCTGGGATTATCACAGTGCACTTGTTGAAACCATTTATTTCGACGTTTTTCATCTTCGGGAACAACTAAAAACATTTTGTCAGGAGTTCTTTTCGTAATATTCGTATATAATGGTACAAAACAAGAACGATAACTTTTGAGGTTCGACATTTTCAATATAAATTTGATTATTTAACAATGACAACAGACTTATCACTTCTGTCAAAGAATACACCACCACTTGGTGTATTCTGTGCTTCTGTATAAACTGCAATGAGTGAAAACTAACATTATGACGTCACACGCGCTCGGATTTGTTTGGGAGCTGTCGGCGTGTATTCGGTACTGGATTCAAAAATTAATTTTTATTTTGATATAACTTTTGAATCATTGGGAAAAAAAAAAAATAAAAAATAGTTTTGTTATAAAACATATATGATCTTGTAACGGTAAATGGGTGTAACCTTAAAGGGCACCAGCTCGAAGGGCTCCGGCTAGAGACTCCTCTCAAGGGTGATTCGACCCCAAGTTTATGCTGCACAAGTGTTACAGGAAGTTTGTAAAAGTTGAGGGCGCCACTACCTTTTTAACGATAAAAAGTACTAAAAAACTAAGGCGGAAAACGTAGAAACGCCTTGTAAAATTTAAATGAAAGTCAATAATAAAAAAAATTAACAAAAAATTACCCCGGGCGGTATCTCCCTCAACTTTTATAGTTGAGAATTTATAATGAAATAAAAAAAGAATTAAAAACAAATTTATAATTTATTCTGCCACAGGAAATGAACAGAGGAATTTGTACTTTTATAGGTACTTAGCTTATATGGAGTGGTTTCCTGAAGTAGGTAGGCAGGTATTGATCTGAACTGATTTGTCCTGGTCTAGGGCGGTATTCTGGTCTAGGGCTGTATCCTGGGGCTCTATTCTTGGCTAGGGCTTATATTATAGCCTAGGTCTTGGGGTTATATCCTTGGGGCTGTGCTTACCACAGCAAAATTCATAAGATACTTAAAGATATGAAATATAACGAAAGATAGTCTTTCTCCTTAGGCAGTCGGCAACGAAAAGGGGTGTCTCTCGTGGCGTTGGAAAAAATGGAAGCGTCCGTTGGCAGACGTCAATTGTCTTACGTTCGGGGTAGAAGAGTTTGGGATCACAGAACTATAATTGGAAGTGGCTAGAGACGACGAGAGGTAATTAAAAGAATTTATTCTGTAAAATCGAAACAGGTCGATAGACATGTTACAATCTTTCCATTTATCACAAAAACATTTTTTTTCAAAAACCCAATTGTGGCCAGTCGTTATGTTTTCGGATACTACTTAAATTGTATGTACGTAGATAATCCCAGTTATTTATATTATATTGGAAGCAGCTTATCCTATAACCAGAACTTATTACATGGCGACCGTGACGAAATGGAGAAATTCAATGGTGAAAATGGACTCTTCGGATAGTTAAGTAAATGGATGGGCCTTTGAGGGCCACGAATGAGGAAAAATTTTATTTTTAATTTTGTTGGAACAGTATGGATAAGTATATATAATATTTTTAATGGATAATAATATGGTATATGGGAGAATAGTATTACTATATAGTATATTATTGTAATGGAATTTTTAATACGGAATTAGGGATAAGAAATATTATGGTTCATTTTATGGATTTTATTATGGGAAATGGATATTTTTTTTAAAAGATTCTGGAAGATACACTATTATATTGTCTTATGATTTGGTGAAAAATAGAGATGGTCCAAATCGATATTTAACATTGGTAAGTTCGTTATTTGTTGTAATCTGTTTTCACGATTTTTTTCATTATTGATACAATGATTAACTTGTAGTAATTATGTTTAGAAAACATTTTAATTGTTTTATCACAGCAGAATAATTTTTTATCATTTCTAATCTTTTTTCACTCAGTTTTTCACTATATATACGCTATTTTTGTTCTTTTCTATACATATTTTATTTTTAAGTGAGGCATTCTTTTTCCATTTGTGCGAGATACTTAAATATTTACGAATTTAATTAATTCCTTATAAATCACAAATTAAATCCAGTTTTTGAATTTTTAATAAAATTATAAATAAAAATAGTAGAATGTCAGTCTTAAAATTTTAAATAAGATGTAAAGAAATGTACACAAATTTGAAACATCTCACAACGCATAAAAGACTTTTATCGTTAAGACGATCAAAAGGTGTCGGATGATGAGATGAAATGTACTAAGGTTACGTATGATGATGCTAATGAAGAAAAAAATATTGGATTCCGATATTGACAACCTTGACCTAAGGGACAAGCGCTGTATCGACTAGATAGGTCGGCGGATAAGCAATATAAGGAAAAGTAAATTATTTACGAATGATGGAAAGGAAAACGATTGAAGAAAATTATTGAAGAAGTTATACCTTCCTACACAACAAAAGATTTATTCAGGTAGGTGTACGCAAAAAGCACTCTGCCGAAATTTCTTTTGCTGCCTGTTATCCAACTGCTGACCCTTGTACGCAGATAGCACTAAATAATCCTTGTTCGCAAATAGCACGACACCATTTTAAGACTAGCCTGCTGTTAATCCTTCTTAATAATCTACTTATAAGTTTATACCTTTTAAATAGATATAACTTTCGTAAACTTAAATTTAGTTTTATTTATTTTTCCAAGAGATAACTTATGTAGTATCAGTATTTGGTTTATTGTTAAATGTTTTTGTTGTTGCATTACAATGTGGTATTAATTGGCTTATGCTGATAATGAGAAATCTTTTAGTTCTTCATATGTAGTGAAAAAATTTTAACGAATCTTAGCTGACAAGAAATTTTAATTCAAGCGATGCTTTAGCTGATACATCCGCTTTGACAATCCAGTAGAAGAAAAACCTATTGTCTACAGAAAAAGGCGAAGTGATTCTGATACATTTTAAACTAAAAAAACTATCTTGGATTTATTAAGAAGAAAAATATATCAAATGTATGAAGAGCCAATAAGTACCTACCCTGGTTTCCTTTAAAAAATTTGGCCAATGACAAAACATTTCTTGTAATATTTCAAGCCTAATTTATTAATTGAAATGGGTTTTAAATACGTGAAACCTGGTTAATTGAGACATCAAAGGTCCTGCAAATTTGTCTCACTTATAGAGGTATTCCACTTACCCAGTGTCTCAGATATCCAGGTATAAATAAATATCTGTCTCATTTACAGCGGGTTCCGATAATAGAGGTCAGAATACAGGTTATTCCAGTTGTAGAGGTGCGATTATTAAATAAAATAACGTATTATGTAAACAATATATTATTATAGATTTTGTGGACATATACCAATAGAAATTCAAGGTGTCACAATTTAAAATGAATTAGAATAAACAAGTTATAGAAAAAAGTAGAGTTCAATTATCCATAAACAATTTTGATACACCCTGTATGTGCATATTATGAAATATAGATGTTGATATTCAATAGTCAAAGGTAAATTCATATCAATAATTATTTGAAGCAAAATGTCAATAGTATGTCCAATCGGAATATAATGTTTACATGTCATTGTATTAATTTGGTTTAATTGGGACGCGAAGAAGAGCGTCAGAAAAGAATTTGTTGTGCGTGAATTTTTCTGGTAGAAAACCAGGAAAAGTGGTTAGCGAGGTGCTAACGAGCAGACTACGAGAGTCCAGAGTTTGCAGACAAGTTGTGAAGAATTTCCCACATAAAATCAGAACGTAGAATCTACTAAATTGGTGAGATATCCACTCCATAAATTTTTCATTTGTACTCCAAGTATTTGTATGAGATAGATTAATCTTGTTGATTAATCTGAACGAGGTTCCAGTATCCAGAAACTGAAATAAAATCAAAAATATCATTTATGAATCGTTCATATGAGTTGTGTATTGGGGTTAAAACTTTCACATGATAATCTAAGTGATTTAAAGTGCTTAAATAAGATTAATTTATAGGTTGTATTATTTAGGATAGAAATTTTCATACTTACAAAAGAATTTGATATCAAATCCTTACGAATATTCGCAATATAGCGTTCGCAAATCAATTTTTTCTTTATTTAGTTTTCTACAGCGGATTCCAGAGAGGAGAACAGCTGATCTTTCATTTGTAACGGGAGCCGCGTTCCGTATTTCTATTCGGTGCGTTGCGAATATTGGTAGTAAAGTATTTCGCAGTTGAGTTATTGTCGAAAAGACAATTTTTTGTATATCGATGTTTGTTGTAATCGCTCGGCATATTAATTGCCATTTTTATTGTTGATTACGATTATTCTATTAAAGAAAATCAGAGTGCATATCTATCTTTATTCACATATGTAAGAGCTTAATATTTTAAAAAAAGGATTGGAACTCCATCTATGCGCCGTTATCTCTACTGACCCTGAAACACGTCCTTGAGGTGAGCAGTCGAGTCTCTGTCTGAGAAGCCGTGGCATAAATATAATATATTTATTAATTAAAACGAACCACACCACACAAATCAAAAATTATTATTCAAACACATAAAAAACACATAAAAACAAATAATTGAAATTAATACAAAATTATAATAATAAAGCCAAAGCAGAAAAAATATAATAATATGTATAGTTTGGCAAGTCTATCTAAAGCTACGGGGCATCGGTAAAGGGCGAGGAAACATGGCCGATATCTGTCATGAACGTACTAATAGCGTACGGTACCTATTTTATAAAAGTATTAAAAATAATAATTATTGTTATATAATAATTATATATAGAAACTGATTTATGCTTTGCTTTAAAGGTAAGGTATTTTTCAAAACACGGTACCTATTTGTTAAAAACAAATAATGTTTAAAATCGTACTTGAATTGAATATGGATACGAAATAATAAGATACCAAGTAAAACTGAAAATACGAAGGAAAATATTGACATTATAAACGCCACTGGATAATCAATGTCAATCAATTGTCGAAGTGAGAGGGAAGAACACACGCAGGCGCTTGCCAGTAGGAAGTCAGGTGTTTACCAATTGAGTTAGTAGGAGGACGTGGTAATTATGATTTTCGCACGACGTTGCACACATACACATACATACATATAGACGTACGGACATCATCCTAAAAATAGTCAGGAAAGCTTCTTAGGGCTTCAAAACGTCGGGATTTGTTGAAACCTCGATTTTTTTAAAACGGGGTAAAAACAATAACTTCCCGATTTTTCGAAAATCATTAGGAAGAATCATTGATTTTCTTAGCGGGAAGTTAGAAAGTCCATTTTCTAATTATTATCACTACCTACTTAGCACTTTAGCTTTTTCATAGTTGAACGTGGCAATATCGAATGTTTTCGACCGCATTCCTTTCACAGCTTCAGTTATGTTTGCCAAACTATACGTGAGTTTTAATCATTATTGGGAATCAAAAAAAGATAATAAAGGTAATACAAAAAGTAATAAAGAAAAATATTCAAGCACGTTTTTTTGTAAATAGTATAAAAATGTAGACAGAATGTATCAATCATAAAAATCTGTCATTCTAATTTGTCTTTTGGAAGTATCAGCCATCAGATGCATATTATTGTGAGCAGTACAATTGTCAACAAAGATCAACATTTTTCGCTTCTGGGCTTTCATTACTTGGTTCAAATTCTTCAACCAATCGGAAAAAATAGTAGATGTCATCCATGCTTTTTTATTATTTTGGTAATTCACAGGCAAAGTTTTAACACATTTGAAACATCTTGGAGTTTAAGATTTTCCGATTGATAAGATAGGCAGCTTTTCAGTTCCTGACATGTTAGCACCCAGAAGCACCCACAAACAAAACGATGTTATCTCAGTTACAGAGGTTAATGCATATAAAATTCACTCGCTGTCTCAGTTATAGAGGTAGTAACTATGACGATAAAATCGAAAGAACGAATCCCAGATATAGAGGTTTCCTTCGTCCCACTAAAAGATGAAATTCAGTGCCAAAGTGTTGGGACCTCAGCATGAGTTCCAGTTATAGAGGTTTCTCTCTTATCTAGGTCCCACTTGACCAAGTTTCTGAATCAAACAGTTAATAAGCGGCAAATCATTATGGAATCTCAACGTTTACGGGGATGACGTCGTGTTTGGTTGACAGCTATTAAACAATATAGAAAAAAAATTGACCAATTGTTTAACTTGACGAAACATGGTTCAATACATACGATACTATACGAAAAGGATGGATGATTTTTCGACCAAATGTCAATTAAAGGCAAAAAGATAACAATCATACATGAAGGTTCAGAAAGTGGTTTTGTTCCAAACTCTCTGTTGCTTTCAGCAAATTCTTCTTCAGATTATCGCCAGGACACTGATGCCCAACACCTACAGAAAATAATACAAAAAGGTACGATAGAAAAGTATTTGATAATATCACTTTTAGTAAATTGTTTTTTAATAAATTGATAATTTGTGCTAATTATTTTCGTTAATAAACTTGTCACGATCATGTGTCTATTAAATCTCGGCAAATTCGTAGAAGAATCGATAAATAATTAGGATTACAGCAACCGCCCTCAATTTTTTTCTGTCTGCTTGATTGCAATCGATTAGAAGTGCAGATCAATGTGTAGTTCGCGAAATCATGGTCCAGGGGCGGGCTATTACCAAACACTCTCTATTTTTATTTATGAAAATATATTTCATATTATTTAATTTATAATAAACATAGTCAGATAAAAATAGTGTACAATTAAACTTCCATGTATGATTCACCAGCTTCCCAATTTACAGGGTGTTCCAAATTGGATGGTTTTGCAAGGTTTTAGAAAATTAAGAAGGTAGAAAAAAGTAGATAGGATATCAGACTTGTTTCTCTGTTAAACAAGCCATGATCCAAGCAGATCTTCATTAATTTGTTTCATTTTCGAGATATAGATTTTCCAAAATTGAGCCACACTGCTATATCGAGTATCTTCAATTTTCCTGGATGATTAATTTTTTATTTGAATAGGTTTGAGTTTCCGAAACGCAACATGGATACATTGTAGTAACTAATGTTATAATAAATACAAATAATAATAAATCGACTTATTCATCACAATAATTAGCAAATACAAAAAAATCAGGTTTAAAATAGATATGGTGACGAAAAGGCTTTTCAACTTGACTTATGCTACATTAACCTTAGAAGAAAAAAAATATCGACACATAAAAAATAGGTTTACAAATAGTAAATATGAACACATTACAAAATTAGCATAATGAATTTCTTAGAGGAACTGAGTCCTAGAACATAGCGTAAATCGTTATAACAAAGTCACGTTTATTTAAGAGGAAAGACCTAAGACGTTTTTCAAAGTTCTTTTTAAGGTGAAGGATCTAAATTCCACTGGCAATAAATTGTATTCTTTACTATCCTCAAATAAGAAAGTTCGTTTAGTATTCTGGTGAGGAACTAATATAGCGTCAGTCTATTAAGCGTTGGTAAATTATTCATTTTGGAGAAAGGAATAAGTCTTTTGAACAAATGCTCAGTATATTTGAGCGTTACAACTTTATGGACCAAAATAACCAAATGAAGTAATTGGAAGTTGGTCAGCGCTAACCAACCTGATGCTTTCATTTGGCTTGAAATATGATTATACTTTCGAATACTGTAGGCAAAGCGTAAACAACTATTTTGATGTCGTGAGCAGTCTGACTGAAGAAGAGCTGCCATATACTGTATCGCACTAATGAATTGTAGAAAAAATTAACGATTCGCATAGTCTTAATTTGATTTTAGTCTAGAGAAGATCACATATATGGTAAAGATGTCTTAAAACGTTGAGTGAATTTTGGGATATGGTGGAAACATACTTACTATAAGCCCAAATTTTCACCAGCGTTAGTGGAAGGTAAAATAGTTTAAGCTGAAGTTAATTTAGTATTGAAGATCTCCTTTTTCTTGGGCCAAATAATATTGGGACAGATTTTGTAGAATTTAATTATTATGAATATTATTTTTTTGAATCTACAAATGAAATTCAAGAGGATCAACTTCAGGCGTACGTGGAGGCTACCTTGCTAGTCCGTTGGTACCGATCCACTAATCAGAAAATACTGAATTATGTAATAATCCAGGAAAATGGGGGACATTTTGAATATTTCGGGGGGAAAATTTATGTTTATATTGTTTATCATTGTCATTTACTTTGTGGTTATTATGTTGATTTTTTCAAGTAAAGCCAATAATTTAAGTTTGTTCAATAGACGTTACGTATTAAATTTGCACATTTTATATGATGTAGTTCTTAGAAATTATAAAAAATAGAGATATAATATGTCATATCAGGTGGAAGAGGATTAAAAAAGTCTCGAAATATACTGGGTGACCCATTTAATATTGATATATCTTTATCGCGACCCTTTATGTGAATCTGTAGTAGAAATTATAAGAAATAGGCATAATATATTATAATACGTCATATCAGGTGAGATAATTGAAAAATGAAACAAAAAAAGTCAAAATATACAGGGTGTTCCGTTTAAAATATGTAAGTTTATGTCATGTCGACTAACCTGAACCCCCTAAAAATTATGGCCTACTGCACTGAATTTATTCACATCTAGATGAAGAAAATGGAGCAGTTTGGGTCAATTTTGGAAAATCACTTTATATCTCCAAAATGAAACAATTTACTGATGTCCTGGTTGGTCCAAAATCTTATCTGCATCCAATTTGGGATACAATTTATATATCCTGTAAAAATTCATTTGTATTCTATCAACAAAACTGTGAATTTTTTTCCATTAATTATAAAATTTAAAAATAAACGTTGCATGAGTATCCATTGAGGAGATTTCCAGAATTGTAATGCCGGGTCCAGAACAAGCAGACAAAACAAAAACATTCATGTTTTGCGACAAAGTGGCGACAAATCGAAAACATTTGTGAGACATTTCTGCGACAATTTTGTTTTGTTTGCAAATTTGAAACTTTTTTCAAGTCCCGTCTCAGGTCGGTAAAGATCAAAAGGACTGTGTTTTGTCTGTGTATTTGACGACAAGTTGTCGGCGCAGTGTGGACGCGTGTGCAAGTCAAAACGAGTTAGGCAGTAGGAGAAGGAGAATGTACAATTTTATCAAAATTAAGTGTGTTTTTCTGTTGTTGTGTAGTGATTATTAAATACTAGTGTATTTTTCTAAACATGTCGGGGGACAAAAAGTGGAATACACAAAATACATGCAAGTTAATAGAACTTTACAGAAGGCATCAGATATCGTGGGACCCTAAAAATAAAGACTAAAAAAACCGCTACAAGAAAGCCGATGCATTAAAGGAAATTTCTTTATCGTTAAATGTGCCACTAAATGATATTGACAGGAAAATTAAGAATATTAACAACCAGTATGCTAGAGAAAGAAGAAATTATAAGAAAGTTAAAAAATCTGGGACAGGAAAACATTTCACTTCAAAATGTTTTGGATATGAATTGCTAAGTTTCTTGCGAGACAAAAATAAGCCTCGAAAGAGCTTGCAAGCTGGATGTTCAGGAGAAACACCACATGGTTAACCAACACTAATCACAACAACAACGTCACCAACTGAATTTTGTTTTTATATTTTGTCGTTCTGGTGTGGACAGTTTGTCTCAATTTTGTTTTGTCTTTTGACGACAAATTTTGTCGCCAGTTTGTCGTGTTTTTGTTTCAGAATTGTGTTTTCGTTTTGTCTGCTTGGTCTGGACCCGGCGTAATATGCTGTTATCTCCAAAGCCACACGTTGCTTACAGAAAGTTTATAGACTACCTGCTCATGTCGCCCCCTTTTCCAGCCACCGTTGGCTTAGTAGACAAATAATCCCGCGTAATACGTCCATTAATTACCAGCGCAGTCAATTCCACCGCTATCAATATCCGATACAGCCAACTGCCCTTTCACATATCCTCTTCCAAATTATTTTCACCAACTTGACTTTCCATTGGCGTAACTTTTCTTTGTCAAACATCACAAACTGATGGAGTGAAATATTTTTAGGACAATAAAGAACTTCCAGGCACACAACAACAAGAGAGTGTTGTCTACTCAATTACTGGGGACATTTTCAGAGACTAGCAGTTTAGGTAAGTCTTCCTTTTCTATCCAGTAGTCTTCCTGGGATTCTCATTCTGCAGTGAATGGAAGTTTCTTTTCCATTCCACAGAATCTCCATTCTTCTTGCTTCACTAGTGTGAGCTTCTTGCCCATTGCAGTGTGTCCTGGAACCCACAGTAGATCGAGAGACTAGTGATGAGCGATATTTCACGGAATGCGACTTTTTCACTGATACGAACAAATCACAGTCAGTCACAGTTCCTATAAGCAAATCCAAAGTGTGACGTGATCACATCCAGCAAAAACGACAATCAATTGAATGAATGAATCTAAATCGAACATAATAAAATTTTCTTGACCTTCATCTCTCTGATTCGACAACAAAATTGAATTTCGTTCATTACCGTAAGATTATAAAGAGACTTCGTGCTCTTTTTACCAGAAACGAGGAACGAGAACGGCAAACAGGATTTTGATATTTTGTATTCACTATATTGTTAGAATATGTGGACTCGGATATCTATTTATGATGCCGTGAAAAGGAAAGACATTATATTGATAATGCTTTTAGGCGACATTAATATTGATACCGCCAAAATAAAATATACCTCGACGCGTAATTGCTTGTTACTTTTTTTTTATCATGTATATACTTTTTTGGATAGTGAGTGCTGCTGTTGGTAACATGAAAGAGATTTTCCTATCAGTAATTTGTAGGAAAAGATGTTTGGAAAAATCGGAAAATTGAAAATGAGGGACAGGCATTAGAAAACATTTTTTTCTATAGTCGCGCGTAAAATAACGAATTACTACATTCAAATGAAATCGTAAAGTCGACAAATTCCGAGGATTGTTACTTTACGCTCTAGAACAAAAAAGGAATCTTTTTCGCTCGCTTATTTCATCAAATTTGGTAGGATTAGCCATGACGACGAAAAACAATAAATTAACGTCAAGTTACCAGATAATACTATACTATCTACTTTATCAACCATTTTAATCGGCTTTATTAATTTCTACATTATAATAATTTAAAATAAATTAAAAGGTGAATTTCAAAAGTCATTGTTATTTGCTGATATCTCGGGCACGCCTCTACCTAGAGCGACGACGAATCAAATGTCGACAGGGGAGGGAGGTATAAGCGCTCTGTAGATTCTGACAAGTCTAAACAATTCAGTAGATCTTTTTAACGCCATAAAGAGAAAGCATTCAAATACTCAAATTGAAATAGGTACTTAAATAGATAATAAACCAGAAAAACACAAAAAGGTTATTACACGTTTTTTATTCATTTGTGAATTTCATTTTCAATCTTCAGTATTGGAAGAAATTTCTTCTGAATCAAAAATTGTACTTTCACATTTAACATTAATAAATAATATGACAACTAAAATGTCAGAGTACTATCTTAAATCATAATCCATTCCTATTATAACCTAAGATAATATAAAAAACTGTTTTAATTATTAAAAGTGCGACTGTAGAAAAAATTATGTGTTTTTCGAGCGTAAAGTAAAATTGCCGCTTTCAAAAGATCGCCGCGCTCCGCTCCGCGTCGCACGGCAATCTGTTACTTTATGCTCCAAATACACAAATAACTATTTTAGTTTAGTAGAAAAATTTGAGAATACAACAAAATGTGATATACTGATACCGATGACTATGGATACATTTTTCCCATAATATATTCGGGGGTAATATAACTAGTGTTACGATTATTATCGATGATACGCCGAGTTAGAGCCGATGAAGATTGAACGAGTGCGCAGCACGAGTTCAATCTTCTGATGGCTCTAACGAGTAGTAATCGTAGCACTAGTTATATTTGGGGAGAGAATATAATTAATGTCATCAGATGAAAAAAAAAATTAAAACTAAAAAAAACGGCTAAAATCAGTTAATTTACAAAATAATTTTAAATTACCTATTACTCAGTAATAGGTAATTTAAAATTTAAAAATTATTGCAGAAGTAAACGCAAGTGACGGTTTCTCAATATTAGCCGATTAATCTGCTGATATTTCTGGTGTTGAGCAGCTTTCAGTAGGAGTCAGATTCGTAGATAAAAAAAATTCAGTGCGTGAGGAATTCATAGGATTTACTTCGATGACTGCTGAAGGCATATCATCAGCTGTTTTGGAAGTATGCGAAAATAATGGTTTGAGCATGAAAAACTTAGTGGGATTAGGTTTTGATGGTTGTGCAACAATGGCAGGCCGCGAAAACGGAGTTCAGAAAATAATTCGTGAGAAATATAATAAAGCTCTCCTTTTTCATTGTGCTTCGCATAGGCTCAACTTGGTGGTCAACGACTTGAACAAAATTCAGGAAGTGCAACATTACGTAGATGTGATTAAAAAAATTATCAACTTTTTCCGTGAAAGTCCATATCGGAGAAAATATGTTCCAAAAATTCCGCTATTTTGTGAAACTAGATGGTCTGCTAAGTACAAGTCTATTAGAATGTTCTCGGAACATTTGAGGAAATAAGAAACGCGCTTGACCATTTATCTAATACAATGGAAGTAAATGGAGATACACGATCGAAAGCCAACCAGTTACTATGCGCTATTTCTAATCCCAAATTTATTGTGTGCTTGCATATTATTTCACACTATAGTGCTAAACTGGAGCCTGTATGTAACATTCTACAAGCAAAAACAATAAACCTTTTGTCTACAAGAAAACATATTCAAATCCTCTTATCTATTCTGAAAGATCACAGGGATAATGCGGTGACTCATTTCAAAGCTATTTTTCAGAAATGTTTATTGGACGGGGAGAAATTTGATGTTGATATCAAAGTACCTAGATTAGCTGCGAGGCAGACACAAAGGGCTAACTTCGCTACTGATAATGCTGAAGAATATTTTCGTTTTTCTTTGTTCATTCCGTATCTGGATTCAGTTATTCAGTCGATTGAAATCCGATTTTCCCAAGAGACGGAAAACGCTTATGCTCTGTCTATTTTTCACCCCTATTTAATTACGAACGATGAAACATTTAGTTTATTAGAAACAAAAATTCATAGCATCTCAAAACTGTATGAAATCGAAAATTTGGATGTTGAAGCCCAAACTTGGAAAGAAATGTGGGTGTCAAAACTCAACAATGACCTCGAGCAGCTTGAGGTGGTTGAATTAATAGATGAACATTGCCAGTTTTTCCCAAACATCAAGAAAGCTCTAAAAATTTTCGTAGCTCTACCTCCTACCATAACAACAATTGAAAGATCTTTTAGTACCCTTCGTCGTGTAAAACTTGGCTAAGATCAACAATAAATGCGTTAATGGACGTCATTAACGCACTTTTTTTCATTAACGCACTCTTTTTGTGATTTTGACGTTTTGATGACATTTTGATATAGACAATATACCAATGTCATTATGGATATTTTCCAAGTTGTTTGAAGTCATTTTGATGATATTTTGATATAAACAACCAGCTATAGTCATGAAAAAGAAAATCTTTATATTACAATTGTTCAAATATAAGAACGGAACAGATATAGTAAATTTTATACCCATTTAAAATAAGACCTTCCTTATTTATTATTAATAAATCGGTTGAAACAAAAAATTACCAACAAAAATGAACGTCGTAACTAATTTATTAGATGTCACGTTTTTGAAGTTACGTCAAATTTTTATTTCATGTTAATGTCAGATGGTTCAAGAAGCCGCATACGTTAAGTTACTAAAACGGCTGTTACCTCTAAATAGGTATTAATTTTACTATACATTGTTTGTGTTATGAACGTCATGACATTCTACGTCATTGGTATGGAGTTGACATTATCATCTCCTGATAGTCTTTGTGGAAAAGTGAATTTTGCCACAAAAAAAGAGTTTAAGGCCAACGAAAAAATATTGTAATCAACTCATTTGTTAATGGGCGATTAATAAACTCAACTATTAAAGGCACTCACTCGCTATCGCTCGTTCGTGCTTTAAACAGTTTCGTTTATTAAACGCCTTCATTAACAAACTAGTTTATTAAATAACTATAAATGTCAGTCCTGTCATCCCATCTACTGCAGCATGGTTCTTGATGCATTCTCAGTGAATTTTACGCAGCAATATTTTGAATGTCAAAAATGACAGTACCCATTTTTTTCATAAGTGGGCCATAATAATAAACAATTACGTTGTAGCATGCGGTGATAGAACTATCATCAGTTTGATATCCTCTTACTACTCTATTTCAGCCAATTAAAATCGTAGAAAAAGGGTCAGATGACACATGAATTGTATTCTCGACAGAATATCGACTGTCTTGAACACGTCACGTTTTAAATTAACTGATAATAAAAAATCACGATATCATTTCACAACGTGATTAAAAAATCACGATTTCGCTCATCACTAAAAGAGACTAAGTTACTACAGGTATTTCCAAAATAAGTATAAAGTAGCCTATCGTTGATATTTATTAAATTTTGCATTGCAATTTCTCCTCTTCAAAAACTGACGCAACTGATCTCTGTTTTTATTTTCAATTGTTTAATCAAGTCCGATCCTTATTAAAAATTTGTAACAATATAATGCCAAATTTAGAAAGTTGCAAATCTATTGTTTAGATTTATTGCGATTGAAAAGAAATATATAGGTCAAATGTATATTGGTTTAGTGGTATAGTCCGCTACATTATCTTAAACTTTATTACATAACCTTGATAAATGGATGGTTTTCGGTCTGTGACGTTCAATAAGAACGGACTTGTGTTCAGACTTAATCATCAATGAAATAGCCTACGCTTATTGCATAAACAAAGGTAAATAACAACAGTGTTGTCATCATTTGAATAATTTGTTCAATTTATAAAAATAATCGTGCAAATTTTATTGTCTAACATTTTTAATTTTTACAATTTATCAAATAAGGGAAACCCCTTTTTCTAGGAAAAGAAAGCGCTTCGAAATGGAATAGACATTTTCGACAAGAAACTAATTTTGTTCCAATCAAAAAGGACACACAGAGTTTGAAAATTGTGAAAAAATTAATAAATTTTTTATCTTATAGGTGTAGGTACAATTTTCGTGCTTATAATCAGAAAAAAAACAAGATTTTTCAATTTTATGAAGCCTGTATAAAATGAATCTTGCGGACGCCTTTTGTATGGCTGGAGAAATACCCCAAGTCCTTTTCTCTTTCACTATCATTTACACATAAAATGTAAAGGATGTCCTCAATGTGGAGTACTTTCACCACTTTTATCGGACCTAATTGTGAATGACTTGATCTGCAGGTTGAATGATCAAAGCATATGGACGCAGTGCTTTACGGACGACATAGTGATTGTCAACAATGGGAAATTCGTAGTTATCAATGTCTACAAGAAGCACTACGAATTGTGGAGGAATGGTGCCTTAAAGAGAACCTTTCAGTTAATTCAAAAAAAACTAGCTGCTTTTACGAATAAAAGAGTTTTCCCGCGGGGTAGAGTACTGATGTTCGGAGAAGAAATAGATATATCCAAAGAAGTTAAATATCTGGGAGTGACCATTGCTTCCAACAGCACGAGGACGGCATCAATGGAAGCCCTCATTGGTCTTCCTTCTTTGGAACTATTTGTAATGGCGGAGGCAATTATGGCAATTATTAGGCTGAAATCGGGAGACTTATGGTCCCCGAACAATGTTCGAGAAGGTCACACTAATACAACTGGGACAATACTAGATGAATCATTATTTCACATGAGTTTTGATATCATGACACCCGAGTGAACATCATCATCCCATCTAGGGAACAGGTGATGCACCCAGGTAATTATGGAGAAATCATCTGGTTCACCAATGGCTCCAAAACAAACCATGGCACTGGGGCTTGTATAAAAGGACCTATAAAGAGAATGTTCTTTAGCCATGGTCGATATACGACTGTGTTTCAAGCAGAAACGATTGCCGCATTAGCATGTATTGATATACCGGACAAAATATCAAAATATTCACTGACAGCCAGGCTCTGCGGACCAGTTTAGATAAATGCTCTAAAGGAGACTTCATAGGTCCGGAACCGTTTTGTGGAATCACAAAAGATTTCATAAGAGGGGAAATCGGGAATTGGCTAGATAGGGAACAACAACTCAAATTGAGGTTGACACAAGGACACCTTCATACAAAGAGTTTACTGAACAAGGTAGAGAAGGAACTCTCAACCAAACTATTGAAACTGGGTAAGACACATTTAAAGACAGCTACCTACCTGGTGACTGGACAATGCATTCTGAGGAAACTTCTGCACAAAATGGGCAAAGTTAGTGAACCTATGAGTGGAAATATGATCTTGATGATGAAAAACCTACTCACATACTATGCTTCTGCGAGAACTTACTAGTACTTAGACAGAAGCACTTTGGAGAGGAATTAATACAACCATTACAACTACTGGAAATCCCTCCAGTAAAACTAGTAGCCTTTTTATAGAAGACACGAAGCTTCTGGAATGGAAGTAGATAACATGGGAAATGGTACAAAGATTCAGTTCAAGTGCCTGGGCTGTTGAGCACAACCCAAACGAATGAATGAATTAATGTATGAAACAAAAAATAACTAGGTTTGGGTACGTCGTAAATTAATATTAATTGACATTAAAACTTGAATTGTCAGAATAATTTTGAACTGTCTCGAACATTCTATCCGAATATATTTTATATACTTTGCAAATGTGTACCGTTTGCAGCAATCAACGGAGAAAAAACAGATTATTCAAAAAAATATAGTCTCTAGATTACAGTTGCCAAACATAATATGGTCAAAAGAATTACCGACGTAGTTTATACGGAAAACCAAGGCTTTTATCGAAAAATACATCGTTCTTCCAAAAAGTTTAAAGAAGTCAGCGACCGCACTAACTGTGGAGGCGTTGGTGATATCACCAAAAACTCTATGTAGAACAAACAAAATGAAGACTCTTATTGATGCCGAATTCAAGAGAACTCTCTCTGGGAAAGTTAATGAAATAAAAACTAGATGCACACGTCCTACTCTAAGTAGTTTTCGACAACTGGTGCATAAAATGTATGGCGAAAGAGATCATGTTTCAGCAGAGAACAAATACCTGTTGTACAATGTAGCAGAAGAACCATTATTAACTGGATACATAAAATTGGTTTCAAGTTTAAATAGACTAGAAAATGTTTAATGGGGGAGGTATCCAAGAGGTTACAGTTTCTTAGAAAATATTCCGAAGAATTAGGTACCAACTTACATAAATCAAAGGTTTTGCATGAGACGTGGATTTTTAGCAGATGAGGTCAGATAAGAAAAACATAGCAAGATAATACTGTATTAAGTGCAAGAAAACAGGCGAGTGCCTAAGATATATAAAATCGTGCATGCTGGAGGACATGACGGTTTTGTTGAAGATGCAGGTATAGTTTTTAAAAGTAACCGAAAAACCGGCGACTACCATGATAATATTAATTCCGAAAAGTTTGAAGCATAGCTCAAAACCAAATTTATTTCCAACCATTTACGATTAATGGTACCAATTCCAGGCTCTAGTTGGTCTAAAACAAAATTACTAGATTGGGCCGAGTCTAATAATATCAATTTTCAAGGAAGACTTATGAAGTACCGAATATGGATAATTATAAAAACAAAGTTGCCAAAAAGATAGTATTATTTGCACTGTTATACAATATCAATAGGTTTCAAAGTTTTATGTTCACCGCCATATCATTGCCAGTACAGCGGAATTGAAATGATTTGATTGGTGAGAATTACATCCTTACCTGAACTCACAAGGGTAGTGCAGATCTGTTTATACTGTAACGACAGCAAAGGTGTATTTTTGATGCTAATACACGGTTGAATTTTAATTCGTTCCAAATAAGTCGTTCAATTATTATAAATAAAATACAATGTTTAATTTGTAGCTTTAGAGGCCCATAGCTCGTTAAGGAAGGGAATAGAGAACAAATTGTATATGAAGTATCATCATTATTTTTAGCACATCTATCAGTTTTTGGTACGAACTCATAAGGATGACTACAAATTTTCATTATTAAATTCATAAACAATCATTAACTCTTAAAATCCCTTTGAACGTGCTTTCGACTGAAGCAAATTTTTTGGTCGCAGCTCGTATATTTTAATTACACTTTCACTATATAAATAAATCATGTATCGTAAACAGCGCTTGGTAAGTACAAAAATTAGCATCGAAAATTAAATTAATTAAAAATCTTTTTCACCAATCATTAATCGTTTTAATTTCTTAAAGAATTTTTGTAATTAATATCGACTTCATTAGTAAAATAAAACCGTGAATTTTACCATAAAATAATTGGAAAGGAACAGATAGAATTTTAAGTATTGTTGATTCCACTTTACGACTTTTTCGTAAATTACAGGATTTTTTTAATAATTTTCTGAGCAGTTGAAATGACCAAATATTCATTTAAAACACAGAAATGAACTTAAAATATAAAAAAAGTTCTGCGCCTTAAAGGGTTTTAAGACCAAATCCCACAGCAGGTAGTCGTTAATCCGATAACAATAGCACAGTATCATACTCGTTTCTTCGAAAAGCGAAAAGATAATGCCTAATAGTATGATTACTTTACAACTGAAATGTTTGGCTGGTAAAATAATATTTGAGACTAATTTTTTAATTTATTCAATTATCTATTTGTGCTTCGGAAGATATATTTCCGAATTAAAAGTAGTTTTCACGATAAATGGTTGACCACCTTATCTAAAAATACCCGTGGTTAGTCCTTTGCGAGTACACAAAAATTACAGAATTTCAAGTTTCTAGCTGTACTGAAATTTTAGAAAAAAAAAATAAAAAGTCAATTTTAGTCACCACCTTTTGAGGGTGGTATCTCGGAAAGGGGTGGGCTGAGGAAATTTTGTTATAGGAAAGACCCATCTTAATTTCATACGAGCAATCACCTCCTGAATTTTGTCGCAAGAATTTAGAAACACCCTGTATTTTTAAAATGTGGCCATTATTAAACTTCATATTTTCAGTATGTTTCAACAGTTTAATTTGTTCAATTCCAATAATTTGTTTTTGAAAAATTTCGTGATTTTTTTTTACAAAATAAATTTAATTTATGTTTTAGTATCTAAATTTTACCAACTACGTATCTGTTTACTGTACAATAAACTTTTATTACTAATCCTTAAGGCCAGATGCCGAGTCAACGAAATATTGTGAAATATTCTTTATAAAGATGGGTTAATGCAAGCCAAAATTGAAAACTAAATTAATTTAAAACTGAAACTAATAACATAAAACGATGTTATGTAATGTAGGTGTTCATGCAAGAAATTAAAATTTAAACTAAAAAAGATGCCCAACTTTCAACTAAGAAATTTTCCATCAGTTCGACACAACGCATGCGTCAAGCTCTGGCCACAGATCACCTACTGGTTCTGAAATAGTTATTTATGATACAAGTACGTGAAGTGATAATTCACCCATGAGTATCATACAATGTTTTATCTACAACCACATTAAAAATACTTTCCCTTAATTATATATTACATAACCTCTATTTTTAATAATTGTGTTTGAATAATTATTGCCTACCTTCATCATAAGAAATTCATTATCTGGTGCTCCATTCATAAAATCCAAAATCTGTTCCGTTATGAAAATTTTTGATTTTTTTGGTTTATGGCTCTCCGATTGTCGTTTTATGAAGGTATTAAGTTTATGAAATTTACTTATATCAATGTTTATATTTAAATTTATGATAGTTTTCAACATTGAATAATGGGACCATATCGTTGATGATTTTCATTGACTTTTCCGAGAAATATGCAATAAGAACATTTTCCGTCTAATTTTTAATTTTTTTAGTGTTACACCAATCCAAAAAAAAAGGTGAGCGGTCGTTGGACCGCCGACAGAAGCTTGCTTCTTTTGCACAATAAAATGACCATTTTTGACCATTTTTCGAAAATTTTGACCATTTTTCAAAAATTTTGACAATTATTGACCATTTTTGACAATTATTGACCAATTTTCACAGTTTTGACAATTATTGATCATTTTTGACAATTTTTCAAAAAAATTTACGATTTTAGACCATTTTTCCAAATTTTAACAATTATTGACCATTTTTGAGCATTTATGACAGGTTCTGACTATTATTGACCATTTTTGACAATTTTTCAAAAATTTTGACCATTTTTCAAAAATTTTGAGAATTTTTAACAATTATTGACCATTTTTGACAGTTTTTTACAATTATTGACCATTTTTACAAAATTTTGACCATTTTTCCAAATTTTAACAATTATTGATCATTTTTGACGGTTTCTGACAATTATTGACCATTCACGTTCCACACTTTTTAATGACAGTACAAAATTATTACAATTACAGAACCTTTGACAGAAAGCAAAACACAAAATTATCTAAGGTAACTTAATAAATATACAAATAAAAAAGAGTGTTATTATGATTATCCCATTTAAAAAGCATGGTACTTTTTCGCACTCTTTTGGGTGTTATGATGAAACTTCCATTTAAAAAGAATTGTTCTTTTTCGCACGCTTTAGACGTATGTATAAAACGTAATTTCACGTATTTATATGAGTTTTTAAATGCTTAATTTTAATGGTGGTCGTAGATAAAGGATAATATATACAACTTTACGTTTAATATTTATCTTCAGTTATCTGAGAGTTCGATTACTTTTGGAAGTTTTGACAGATGATTGAAAAAAATGCGCATGTCTGCTCGAACAGCTGAATATTCTTAGTTTAAATTTAATCTTAATCTTAAATTAGTTTTAGTTTAGTTTATGCTGCATGAATCCACCTTAAGTTTCACTAATGATTATAATTATCGCATTTTCTAGATCCAACGTATAAGAAGGGATTTTGAATTTATCATTTTAAACATGGAGGCTACATAAGGAGATCGAACTCCATGTATTCCAATTTCTGGTCATTATAGAGGGCGCCACATATGCTAAGGTACCAAAAAATCTGACGACAGCCAATCATAAAACTCGATTTCATGATGTTTTATTGGTTCCTAGCTTCTTTGACAGTTCGCTGTTCACGTGTGAGGTAGGTGAGGCTAGGTCACAGAAATGGAAAATATTGTGAATAAGAAATCCGTTTTCAAAAATATCGAAAATTGTAATCGTTTGGTGGTAAAATAATTAGTTCCACTCTGTGCTGCTGAATGTATTTATGTTTTTACGCGATGAAAAATATGAATATCATGTCTTCTCTTCAGTATAGAATTTTAGAACACACTTAAAGTTCCAGCACAGTTAGAATGAGTGTAAGTCTTTAAAATAGAAATTTGAAGAATAAAGAAGACACTCTACGTGAAAGTAAGTATATTCTAGAACCAAGTTCACAAGTTGGATTGCCCAATTATAAAAAATAAATTGAAGATGAATAAAGAGATATGTTTACAATACTTATGTATAAAGTTTTTCAGAATCTGGCTTCCTGAATAGTAAAAAAATATGAAAAAAAAAGGAAAAATCACTAGAAATGCTTGGAGGAAATGTGCCACTTCAAGTGTACTATATTAAATGGCCTTCGAATAATTGAGAATTGCAACTAGAAGAAATACAGTTTGAAAACATAGAAGGTATGTATAGATAAATAGCCAGTAGTCGTAAGCTCTAATAACACACAAATTACGTCCTATTAATAAGAAGTAATAAAACAATTACATAATTAATAATATCTAATATTTTAGGTTATTTTCCATGAAATGAACGAATAGATGATTGCTTCCAAGTTGGTGAAGCCTTTACAAGAAGAAATTATGAAAATATTGAATATACAGAGAGTTGCACGAGAAGTAATTTACTACACACTATGTAACTTCTTTTACCTAAATATAAAGTGTACAATCCTTCGATCATTAAAGATTGTTCAAAGATACAATCAGTATTTTGTCTCTAACTTGATACCTACCTATCCTATTGCCTATTATACTTATCCAGCTTAGGTATTATGAGTAATAAGTTAAAATAAGGTAATTAGAATACTTCATATTTACTGCTCAATTTACCAATAGGCTTTATATGATTACTAGTAAATTTTGGCTACTCTTGCAAAAAATTTTATATATATATGTATATCTTGATACCAGATGCTCAACTATGCATTCACTATCGAACCTGACATCAAATATACAAACCTCTAGTCTATGATGAAAACATAGTGCTGCTATTTTTCTAGGCATTACTGAAGCGTTTGATGGTGTTTGGAACTGTGGAATGTTCTACAAACTATATGAAATGATGTGTTCTAAATACTTGCTATTGATCTAGAAAACTACCTTAGTGATAGAACACCACAAGTAAAAGTGAATTACAGTTTTATTCCAAACATTTATGGACTTCTCCAGTGTTCCTCACTGTCCTATTTGCTCTACAATCTATCTATCTTGTTACAACTATGATTTAGCAACAGAACATTTAAATTTGCATACATATTGCAGTATATAGATGACATCGCTTTGATCAGTCATAATAATCTCAAAATAACAGTAAATAAGCTACAAAAACTTTATAACAGAATACTGAAATGGTTAAACATGTGTAGGATGAAGCCCAAAGTCTTAAAACTCAAAGCATGATCTTCAATCTGTTCAATAACAATGAAAAATACAATATATTTTCAATCAATAGGTACAACTTACTAATGACATTAGTTCATGCACAGATTTTCAATATAAAATATATTTAAATAATTCCGTATCATACATGAAAATAATTTTTTTAAGTACTTTATTTTAAAAATACAAAAATTGCAATTTACAAAAGTTTATTTCCTAACGAAGCAAACACAGTGGAAAGTCACAATTAGTAAAATACATATAAGTACGTACACAAAATATATAACTGTGGACGTTCTGTAACTGAACTTGCACAAAACATTATCTACACTATTTTGAATCCTCTGTGTTTTATCTATGAATGTTACACTACAAGTGTGCCACACTGGAATTAGGTAGCTGAAGATTGGTAAGAAATAAGTGTCACCGATTAGTTTCAATGTCTTATGGTTTTAGTAATCCCTACATTGGTAAAGTGCACGAATAATTGGCAAACATAAATTTTATTCTATTTGATGTATATGTTACCGGCAATCTGTATAATCCGGTATTCTATACAATACCTAGGCAATGTATAGAATACCTAAAACGTTTAGGTAATGTATGAAATATAATTTATTTTATACATTACCTAGGTATTCTATACAATACCGAATGTGCAGCAGGTAATGTGTATAAAAGACGAAGTGAATTTACTTGTCGTCAGTTAGTGTATGGTGAGGGCAAGGAAAATCATTGAAGAAGCCATTTTTACAATACTGTATAGCTTCTTCAATGATTTTCCTTGCCCTTCTCGATAAAAAAATCTCCTGGTGGTTAAAAACAATGAACAAAATATTACTTACCTTTTTTATAAAGATTATCTTTAATGGGTATCCTAATTGTTGATTTCAATAAAGTTTGAACAAACATAAGATGTTTTATTTGTCCTTCTTTTTCTCTACGAAAACTGGTTGTTTTTTTTTATGTGAAATCGATTATGAAAAATCGATTACATACATTACCTATGCTTCAACCGGCATTCTATACAATGCCTAGGTATTCTATACATTTCCTAGGTAAAGTGTAAAATAGTTGAACTATTGAATATCATTTCATACATTGCCTGAAAGACTCCGGCATTCTATACATTTCCTAGGTATTGTATAGAATGCCTGCATTATACACATTGCCTATAACATATATATTTGCTTCAATATATGTTCTCACCTTATTTATATTTTCATTTCCTATTTTTATCTGAATATCAACTGAATTCATAATTTTTTGTATAAAGAACATGCCAGTAATATTTTCAAATTAGTATTACAGCTTATTCCTTATCAACCATCTCTGGTTTTTCTTCAAATCTTTGTTCACCTTTTTTCTTCCAGTTCTCTTAAATTATACTTGTATAGAACATAATAATGTCATCAGCAAAAGTAATCTGCACTACCAACCACTATTGCAATAAATTTCAGCAACATTATCAATTTTTAACAATTTTAATTTTCTAGTTTTTATAATTCACAAGTTGTTTACTATTTGCCTACTGTCAAATTGGTAAAATATAAAAAGAAAGGTTATTGTCGTGACACTTTTAAAATAGTATCTTAGGTACAATGCGCGACGCCGCGGTGAAAAAACAAACTGCTTAGATTGACAATTTTGCCGTATGAGTTCGATCTCCTTGTATAGCCTCCATGATTTTAAATCTGCCAGCCTTCGGATTTGACAAACGCGCCTGAACGCGCCCATGATAACAAAGAGTGAGCAAACGTCAAAATAATATATTCTGTCAAGGAATTATTAATTTTATTCGGTAAGAGTTTCGATTTAAAAATGGAAGATTTTTTATTCGATAACGACGAAGAATATGGAGATTACGGATTGGAATATTCCGAAGAGAGTACTTCAGAACCAGACGTAGATTTAGAAAATCAGTATTACATAGCTAAAAGTCTTAAAGGAGATGCACTTGAAAGTTCAGTTGCGGCTTTCGAAAAAGTTCTAGATTTACAAGGAGAGCATAAAGGAGAATGGGGATTCAAAGCTTTGAAGCAATTGGTGAAAATACATTTTCAGTTGAAAAATTATGGTGAAACAATGAAAAAATACAAGGAACTGTTAGGTAAATATTCAAACTATTCAAAATTTCAAATAATAAAAAGTTAGTTATTAAATTCATTATTAAACTTTGATGTCATTTATTAGGTTTGTTCGCGGGTGCAATTCAGGGTTCTGGTAGACTTCGCGACCCTCGGAATTTTATGTTAATTTTAAATTTGTTTGATAGCTCACCTTTAATAAAGTAGATTAGAACAAAAATTTCGTTGGATTATTCAGAAATTACTTTAAAAATCACGAATTTAGTTCAAAAAATGGTACTTTTTCAACACTATTTAATGCTATTTTACGGTGAATATTTTCACTTTAAACTGTAAAGGTTATTATCTTAACTAAATGTAAGTCTGTTTCACAAAAAAAAACTCGAAGAAAATACTTAAATTTCGCCAATTTTCAGAAGTATTTTTAAGCATAATTATTTTCACTTGACCTGTGCTATGAACTACACTAAAAACTTATGTCTATATACCTTAGGTTCACAAATCATGGTAATTGTATGATCAGGTGATAGCTTTAGCGGCGTTGTCAAATGGTGTTTATTTTCTTTTAGTTGAATTAATTTTGCATTGTAATAGATTACAGGAATATATAAAAATATAAAATGATTTGTATTTATAATAATAAAAATTGAAATATTAAGCATCCTTAGAATATAATGTTTATCTTAGATTTTCTTTATTTCTTACATTAAATGTAAGAGTTTATAACAAACTTACTGGTGTACCTACCACATAGTTATATATACAGTGCTATTCAAAAGTCCCCTCCCCCCCTCGTATCTTTTGAACGGCTAAACTTACATTAATAAAATTTGGAGGGTGAAAATAAAGTGTTGTAAACTTCTCTACGAATGGTAACAGGTGACGTAATAGTAATAGATGACGTCACAGTGCCACTCTGGCCAATAATTTTAAATAGGACCTTATGGCAAGTGATATCTCGTTTGAAAGGCATTGATATTGGCTACATAGCCACATTAATTTTGTTTGGGTTTAAACTAATTTTGACGGATAAATTAAATAAATACCAAAATTATTGAAATTATTTTTTTAAATTTAAGTAATCAAATATCAACAATGGGTTCTTATAGCAAGTGTTCGAAATGTGCTCCGTCTACTTCCTGACAGTAATACATCCTATTAGTAAACTCTTGTCGTTCTCGTTCGAATGTGTCAGCTGAAATTGCATTGCATTCTTCAATAATTCTTTCTTTCAAAACGCCAATGCTATCTGGTGCCGTAGTATAAACCTTGGATTTCAAGTACCCCCATAGAAAAAAATCTAATAGTGTCAGATCTGGTGACCAGGGTGGCCATTTTATAGGACCTCGCCGGCCGATCCATCTACCTCGATATTCTTCATCCAGGTAACGTCTTACTGCACCACACTTTATTTTCACCCTCCACATTTTATTAATATAAGTGTAGCCGTTCAAAAGATACGAGGGGGGGGAGGGGACTTTTGAATAGCACTGTATATATATATATATATATATATATATATATATAGAGAGAGAGAGAGAGAGAGAGAGGTTAAGCTTCGAAGTATCATTTCATTTATTTTAAAGTAATTATATATATATATATATATATATATATATATATATATATAGTTTATTACATTGTTGAGTTTCATTTGGTTCATGTAAGTTAGGATATGTTAGGTTTTGGTTCTAGTTATACTTTGATCTGTGTCAGTTGGTCGGGAAGCGATATGTGTTGGATTATGATGAAAACTATTGATTGTCATTACTATTTTTTAATGAGGTTATTTCTATTGTTATTTACTAGGTATTTTCTTATTTGTTTTCTGTTTCTTATTATCTGATATTGTTATAGATAGTTACACTTTGATCGGTGTCAGTTGGTCGGGAAGCGATGATGAATTGAATAATGAAAACTATTGTTATGATTATTATTTGTAAAAGATATGTTATTCCTAATTATGCTATTTCGGCACAAAAACTTTTTGGAAAACTTCATGTGGAATACAAATTATTTGATATTTACGGGACCGGTGAGTTGCATCCCATTTGAGCAGTCCAAACTTTTGACCGCTGAGTTGCATCCGTCTCACCGCTGAGTTGCATCTCGTCAACAAATTTAATATTGTATCTAAAACTGGTAGATAATTAAATAAAAGCGGGCATTGTTGTCATGTTTATTCTGATATCGTAATTGATACTAAATTTTATTTCCAAAACTGCGTCTAATACAGTTTTATAGCATTATAGTAAATAATATATTAATTTAATTTATACATTATTCAATTATGTAGGTTTGGTTTGGTTAGGTTTTGTTTGGTTAGGTTTGATTAGGTTTGGTTAGGTTTGGTTTGGTTTGGTTTGGTTTGGTTTGGTTTGGTTAGGTTTGGTTTGATTAGGTTTGGTTAGGTTAGATCTCAACACGTCACACTTTCTACTATCGTTAAGATTACATTAGCCATAATCAAAAGCTTAAGAGATTTAAACTAAGAAAATATGATGACATTTTTCAAATCTCATACAGATTTATGTTCCAATTTTTATAAAAATATTTACGATTCAAATACATTGCAGTAAAATTTGACCTGCTTTTGACCATGATAGGCGATTATTAATGAACAGACCTTTTTGGATTACGGTTGCTATTCGACGGTCACCTTTTTTCGTTAAGGTAAAATTTTACTTTTTGGGATGCAACTCGCCGGTCGCCTATATTTATGTCTATCTATATACATACATATTTATTCCCTTCCCCTTCTCGAAAAAATATCAAATAATTTGTATTCCACAAGAAGTTTTCCAAAAAGGGATTATTCCCTTCCCCTTTTTGGAAAAAAAACTTCATGTGGAATATAAATTATTTGATATTTATGTCTACATTTATACATACATATTTATTCCTCATCTCGGAAAAATTGATGTTGAATACAGGGTGTCCAGAAACTCTCCTGCCAAACGGAAACTACTGTTACTAGAGTTGATGTTAAGTCGATTTAGCTCAAATTACCTTAATCCGAAAATGCTTCCTAAGGGAGCTACAGCCCTTTGAAGAAGACGTCCTCATATGAGTTTTCTTCAAATTATTCAAAAATACCGTTACTTGAAATATTCAAACTTGGTATAATCAATAAACAGTTACAAACCAGTCGTTCGCTGAAAATAAATTTTTTTCAGATCCATCACAAGCGTGTCAGTCGGGGGGACCAACAGGTATTTTTATTAAAAAAAAATTATGTTCAAGTTTTTTATGTATCCGACACCCAATTTGGAAAATTCAAGATAATTTTCATAAAAAATGTTCTCTTCTTTCAAATCGATATCATGAACCGTTTTCGAGAAAAATAAATTTAAACTTTTTGTGTTTCTTACATAAAATCATGTTGGATTATAAAATTGTATATCTGTAATATCAAGTTTGCTTTGAAAAATCAACAAATTGTACAGATACTGGTAACAAAAGTCGTAAGTATGAAGTTGCTTACATTGTTTGGGAAATTTTAAATTAATTTTATTTCGTGAGGGTATAAAACAACAATGAACATTAAAAATAACAAAGTTAGAGATAATTACCAACAGAAATAAGAGAATTAATTTACAACAGATGCTCTACATGGCGACCGTTTGTCTCGATACACAAATTTATTATTTTCTCTAAAGATCGTCTAATTTTTGCAAAAATTCCTGCATTATTTCTAATTTCATTACAAGCGTTTTGAATTCTTTGCCAAAGCTGATTACGGGTTTCTATTGGAACAGCATAGACTAATGATTTTAAATAACCCCAAATACAAAAATCACAGGGGTTTAAATCTGGAGATCTTGGGGGCCAATTAACTGGACCACCTCTTCCAATCCATTTATCGTGATAGTTATTGTCAAGATATTGACGAACCTCTCTACTGAAATGAGCTGGGCAGCCGTCGTGCATGAACCATAAATTATTTCGAATCATCAGGGGAACCTCATCTATTAAATCAGGTAAAACATTTTGTAGGAAATTAAGATATTCTTGTCCTGTTAAACGGCTAGGAAGCTCTACGGGTTCCAGAAGCTGATTACCGATTACACCTATCCAAACATTTATACTAAATCTTTGCTTTTTCTCTACTGTTGCATGAGGATTATCACCAATGTAGGCATAATGATGTGCATTATGTAAATTAAAAATTCCGTCTCTGGTAAATCGCAAAATGAAATATTGGAAAAGAAATTAGGATCCTGATTTTTTTTGTTTCGCAACTAGTTTGAAAAATCTACGCGGGCAGGGAAATCGCCATCTACCATGGCATGAACTTTTTGAAAATGGAAAGGATGAAGGTTTTCTTTATGAATAATATTCCATATGGAAGACTTGGAAATGCCAGGATACATAGCAGCGAGTCTTCTGGTGCTAACCTCAGGATTATTTTCGATTTCAATCAAAATATCGTCTTCGTATTCCATTGTCACATCAGGTCGTCTACCAGTTTCAGTATTTTTAGGTACTACTGAGCCACTTTCTCTTAATCTTTGCTGTACGGCTACAAATGTTGCGCGAGCAGGATGCCTTCTGTTTGGAAATTTTTCCGCATATCTTCGCTCTGCTGCACGAGCGTTACATTGTACTTCCCCATAAACTAAATGCATATCAGCATATTCTTCATAAACCATTTTGATCAAATTAACTAATATTTTTTACCTTTCACACATAATAACAATAATAACTGTTTAGAATCAAAATAATTTGTCAGATTTTGTTGATTTTTCAAAGCCAACTTGATATTACAGATACAATTTTATAATCCAACATGATTTTATGTAAGAAACACAAAAAGTTTAAATTTATTTTTCTCGAAAACGGTTCATGATATCGATTTGAAAGAAGAGAACATTTTTTATGAAAATTATCTTGAATTTTCCAAATTCGGTGTCGGATACATAAAAAACTTGAAAATAAATTTTTTTTAATAAAAATACCTATTGGTCCCCCCGACTGACACGCTTGTGATGGATCTGAAAAAAATTTATTTACAGCGAACGACTGGTTTGTTATTTTTTTTTATTATACCAAGTTTGAATATTTCAAGTAACGGTATTTTTGAATAATTTGAAGAAAACTCATATGAGGACGTCTTCTTCAAAGGGCTGTAGCTCCCTTAGGAAGCATTTTCGGATTAAGGTAATTTGAGCTAAATCGACTTAACATCACCTCTAGTAACTGTAGTTTCCGTTTGGCAGGAGTATTTAACTATTTTTTTATAAAATATCTGTCCAAATAGTGGTCGTGGTGAAAAAATATTGTTTTTTGGATTTTTCTCTATAAATTCTGAATGTACCACACATTTTTTAGTAAAAAGATCTAAATCCTTGTGTTAAGTGTTTTCAAGCCGTCACGAGTTACGGAAATGAGAACTGGCAACATTGTCCACCCACCGCTCTATCTAAAATTTGTGACCATCTGATATCTAGACATAATTGTCAAAAATTTATAAAAAATGGCGGATTTTTAGTACTTTTAAATGCAATTTTCTCTTTCAAAAGTGCATGATCCAAGAATTTTTTTCTTTTAAAATGTTCTATAGCAATAGGGCTTTCTAATAAAAAAAATTGTTGCAAAATTCCGAGGGTCGCAAACCTTACCGGACCCCAATTCAGAACCAGTTCAGGGACTATTCGCATGCGCATTCTAAAAAGTGGCGTTCGCGGTTATGTAATAGTTTGTTGTCCTAGAGCATTTAAAGTTAATTCCGAACTGGTTCGGAATCGGTTTGGATTGTAACCCGCGAAGCTATTGTGTACAGTAAAATAGTATTGAATCTGTTATTTTTATTAATATTCGAGTCAGGTCCGGCAGCTACATTATTGCGGAAAAAGTTAGGTTCCGGTGAACATACAGGTACAAGTTTTTGTTCAACTAATTTTGCAAAAAATCAATTGTACTCACATATTTCTATCGTCAAAAAAATTGCGGCAATCCCAGGTTTTTTTCGCCATCTCAATGGCAACTATTTTGTACAATATTTCTTATAAAACATTTTGAATCTGACACGGTGCAAGGGAATGTTCAAAATAATATTTTCTTTTTCCTTTAAGAAAGGATTCCATTTTCTTTATAATAGTGGTCTAAATATCGTATTTATAGGTATATATTTTTAATAAATAAGACGCATGAAAAAATATTTGTCTGTCAAATGTCAGGCAACTGTAACTATGAGTAGAGGTGTCACTATTCAGCTCCTAAAGAACTAAACTTTTCGGAAGTGAACATAATTTAAAAAAAAACCAGTTTTTATTATTTTCCCCTTGTTGAAAAATATCCATACACAAGTATTTCAAGAAAAGAATCACTTTCCCTTCCTTTCATTGAAAAACTTAAATTATGGATATTTTTTAAAAAGGTGAAGGGTGAACGCAAATATTATTTTCCCTTTCCCTTCTTGAAAAACATCCAATACTTATAACACACATAAAGTTTTTCTATTCAAAATGAAAATTCACGAGGGACCATAATAAAGTGAGCGCGCGATTTGAACGAGACATCACGTACCCCTCTCCTTTTTGGGACTTCAAGAAGCCTACGTCCTTGAAAACGACAGGCCAGTGTTTTTGTAGGATTTTGCAAAGTTGCTTCCCTAGTTTTTGACAGCTAACCTCAAAATTAATTTTGACAATTATTGGAATTCTCTTCGTTATTTCTAGGGCCGTTCGGCAATGTTACTCCATTGACTCCGAATACTCCTCCCTTCTTTAAACCGTACGTTATTACAGAACGAGTAAAAGGAGCAGTCTTTAAATCGTTCGTTTACTGTGGAGTGGTGTGAAAAGAATTGCTCCAATTGTACCACCGAGTCACGAGACGTATTTGGCGAAACATCACAAGAGCGCACTCGAGGGTGTTTCGCGAAATACGTCGAGTGAAGAGGTAAATAATCGAAAAATATTGTCTATGCTCGAGTTGGTATTCGTTACGATTATATAACGAATAATATTCTAATTTTTGTTATTGATTAATATTAATATTGAAGGTACAATTATTATAATACATATTTGATGTATTGTTGTTTTCGGAATTTGTAGTAGAATTAACTGACATTTCATTGAGCTTGCCCGTTACTAAGGAAATTATCACAATATGGCAGGAGGCGAAACACCAAAACGATTATATCACGTCGTCAAGGGGTATATTACGTCGTAACTAAGGGAAATTCAAGGATTGTATTGGTTCATTAGAACATGAGTTATATAATCACATATATTATTTAAATATACTAAATTCACATAAAATTTGTCGTATGAAATAACAATTATAAAATAATTTGATTCGAAAAATCTGGAAAATCAATAAAAAAATTTTCTATTGATATTTTGTTTTATTAAAAAGTAAAAAAATACGTATTTTATTTTTCATTTTAATATAAAAAAATTCACTCAAAATCATCATCATAATTATCATCATCATCATTTTCATTGTCATCTTTGGAGAAAGTATTAGTCACGTGGTTCGTGTGGAACTATGGTGCGTAAATTCAAATAAAATATGAAATATTCAGAAAAATTATTTTAAGTACTTTAATTTACTAATTGTGTAAAACTTATTAGTACATAGTTTATAATAAAATATCAAAGAAGGATTATTATGAAAAAAAATTAAGAGGCGAAAGGGTTGCGTCTTTTTAAACATTACTATTCTGTTAGATTTCAACCAATTAATTTAAAAATTGATATACATACTATTTAGGACGACCTTGTCGAGGGCGTGATGTAAAGATTTTTCGGAATTTCCCAAAAAAAATTTCCGACAAGAGGAAAAATTTTGTAAACCAATTAAGTTGAAAATTTTTATACAGACTCTCTACGACATTTAAAAGGGTTTGCAACAATTTTTCTCCGGAAAATTTCGGAAATTTTGTTCAAATTTTCGGAAAAATTCTACATCACGCCCTCAAGAATGCAACCAGGGACATTTATGTGCATTTTCAGCTTATTGGATTTACAACATACCTAGAAAAAACGTTTAGAATCATTCCCGCTTCACCTTAAATGATTTTTCAGTTTTAAAATTTTTTAATTTTTTATTAGTTTGCAATACCTACTATATTTGTCGGACACATATTTTTTCACAATCAGTACATTATTTTAAATCGAAAAATATGAAATTTAAAGTTGTATGTATGGGGAGACATAATGACGTCATATCGACATCTTCGGGGTGGTGGGCACCCCATACGCAGCATGAATTTTTGTCGGACAATTTGACAATTTTTTAATTAATTTTATTAAACAATTTTCAATAAAAATTAATTAATACAGTTTCCTGTAAAATTGTCGTATTTAGTAGATGGTAGTGATAAATTCAGTTCGGAATTAACTCTCGGACGATAACATATACCTTGTACTGATGAGGCGCAATACGCCGAAACCGGTCTACAAGTTATGTTGTCCCTTCTTGTTGCAAACCAGAATGGTTGGTTTAAATCTTGTAGATTTACCAACCCCGTTTGTTTGTTAATTAATGTCTATTATCCGTTGTTTACCTGTAAGCCATGAAAACTAAATAGAATGTGTGCCCTCCAGCACAATATGGCCGACCTGCCAGTGACGTCATTCTGGATGGTATATATAGATTCTTTAAATAGTAAAGCAGAATCGCGGTTAATACCGCAAAAATCTAATGATGGAAAAGGAAAAGGTAACAAGTTGTGGTTGCTTACCTTCGGAAAATCTCGGAACAGTACAAGGCGTCAACTATGTGGGTTATCCATTCTAAATTACAATGTTTGTTGAGGATAAGCGAAAAAGTCGATATAAAAACATTTGTAAAAGTGAAGGCAATTATCAGGAATATCGTAGCCAAGAAGGTTGGTATATCCAATGAAGATGATTTGCGGAAGTATTCATAGATGCACCGGACTTTATATATTTATTTTTGAAGGTGGTAGCCATTTGCGGTATCTTTGGGTCTTGTGGAAAATGTGAGTTATGTGATTTGCGCTTACATGATATCAAAGAAGAAGGAAAGGTATTAGTTATTACTACCCGACCGTCTAAGACAGTGAAGGCTCGACGTTTTACTTTTATACTTTGAATAAATATTATACTATAAGGGATGTAAGTAACATTTACTAATCGAGAACGATTTTGGGCTCGAGCGATAGAGAGGGCTGGCAATAAAGGACGAGACTGGTAAATATACTTACCTACATCACGTGAAGTATATAAAATTTTTTCTCCTCCCCGCATAATTTATTCTTGGATTCTTATTAATATAATTCGATACTTTTCGCATGAAATTATGTACAGCTTTTTCCGGTTTCTATAGCGTCATGAGCATTGTTATTTTATCAACGTCAAGCTGGCAGTTTATTATCAAAAATTGAGAGAAATTGAAATGATTGATTTGTATAACAGCCGAATGGATATAGAAGAATCAGCAAATATCACTTGTCTGTCGCTGCTGCCAGAAAAATCAAGGAAGAGCTATGAAGCAACCCAAGAAATGGTGCCAAACAAAGGCTGCTACTGCAGTTTCAGAAACCGTGCTTTTCGCGTACTTTCACGAAAAATCTGCTGTGTTAAAGGCTCCAATCTAATCTAATGAGTTTGACAGGGAAGATGTAAATAAATTCCTGTTTGAAGCCCCCGATGATATTTATTTATTGATAAATGTTGTAATGATAATGGGAATTGCTGGAGCGTGTCATTCTAGTGAACTCTGTGCAATGAAAATGGACAATGTTGAATTAAGGTATGAAGTAATAGTTACTATTCCTGATTCTAAAAATGGAATATCACGTATATTTACAGTGACTAAAAGTGACGATGAGAAGGTTTGTTATTTCAAAATAATTCGAAATTACATTGTTATAAGATACCCCCCATGACGAATTTTAATCCTCGCTTCTTCATGCGATATCAAAATGGAAAGTGCTTAAACCAGCCTGTCGGGAAAAACTCGATTTCTTCAATTCCGAGTAAAATTGCTACATTTCTGAACTTTGAGATCTTTAAGGAGTATACGTCGGCCATTTTATTAGCGAATACTGGAGTTGATGCCTTATCTCTCAAGCGACATGGCGGATGGAAATCTGCAACTATTGCGGAAAGTTATGTAGCGGAGAGCGACAACAATAAAAAGGAAGTTGCAAATAAAATTTTATACAATATAACGAAGCCAGAAGTCTCCTGCAGTACTTCAAGCGTAACAGAAAACTTGGTTATAGATGGAGAAATTACGGAGTCAGAACATTTCATACAAATTGAGAAAAAACGAGAAAACATTTATCCTAATTTTGTAAATAATGTTCATAAATTGTTTGTTTCATATGGTATAAATTATTACCACCCAAGGGTGGTAAGTTGACTTAAAACCCGTCGTCACGTGCAATCGATACCTTTTTGGTAATTGTTACTTACGTCATTTAAAACAGTGTCAAAATGCGTTTACAATATAGGGAGGAGAAAATTGTTATTTATGATACAAGTACGTGAAGTGATACTTTTGCGCACGAGTTGACCATTTTTGACAGTTTCTCACAATTATTGACCATTTTTGACAATTTTTCAAAAATTTTGACAATTGTCAACAATTATTGACCATTTTTTACAGTTTTTTATAATTATTGACCATTTTTTCAAAATTTCAACAATTTTTGACCATTTTGCAAAATTTTAACAATTATTATTGGCCATTTTTGACAGTTTCTGATAATTATTGACCATTTTTGACAACTTTCAACAATTTTTTGACAATTTTTAACACTTTTTGACCATTTTTGACCATTTTTGACAATTTTGGACAATTTTTGACCATTTTTGACCATTTTTGACCATTTTTGACGATTTTTGACCATTTTTGACCATTTTTGACCATTTTTGACAGATTCTGACAATTATTGACCATTCACGTTTCACACTTCTTAATGACAGTACAAAATTATTACAATTACAGAACCTTTGACAGAAAAACAAAACACAAAATTATCTAAGATAACTTAATAAATATACAAATAAAAAAGAGTGTTATGATGATTATCCCATTTAAAAAGCATTGTACTTTTTCGCACTCTTTTGGGTGTTATAATGAAACTTCCATTTAAAAAGCATTGTCCTTTTTCGCTCGCTTTAGACGTATGTATAAAACGTAATTTCACGTATTTATATGAGTTTGTAAATGCTTAATTTTACCACCATGGTCGTAGATAAAAAGAATTTACTATAATGATAGAGAGGTGTTTTTAATTTGGTACAATTAGCGAAAACCTTTGACATAAATCTTAAAACTATAATACCAATGGTTAAATATTTCAGGTTATATCAATAGTGCAGTAACAAAAAATTACGGAGAAAAAGCAATAAACTCAATATTAGACTACACTTCGACTTCAAAAGATATGGAACTGCTACAAAACTTCTACGAAACAACCTTATCTGTTCTAAAGACAGCAAAAAATGATAGATTATGGTTTAAGACGAACACCAAATTAGGAAAGGTTTATTTAGATCGAGGGGAATTTTCTAAAGTAGCCAATATTATAAAGCAGCTGAAATTAACGTGTGATTCTCATATTCCAGAAATTGATCCACATAAAGGTGAGAAATATTTAAAATTTAGTTATTATTACAAAATGGAAAACATTTAATCCTTTTTAAGTGCAGAAATCGACTTCAGTACTCGCTGCGAATTCTCCTTATCGATCGCAAACCGGTTATTTGAGTTTTGTAGAGAGGAAAAAGTTGACGTGAGTAAAATCAGGGGATTACGTTGGTTGTTCGATGGGTTTTGTTAAGTTTTTGTCCAGAAATTTGTTCACAAAGAAATCCATGAGTTTTATTTTCATAAATCAAATCTTTTTTAACTAATTTGATCTTTCAAACGCTGCATAAAGCTCAGATAATATTTTTTATTTAATCTCTCACCATTTGGCAAGAGTTCCGATTCAAAGCACCGCGAAAAATGAAAAAAAAATGTCTCTATCACTTTTGATCGAATATGACGTTAGTGTTTCTGTTTCGGATCAGTCGGAATGGGTCATACCAAAATCACGAATGTGCAAATTTACAGTTTTGAGAAAATGGCAATTTAAATGTTTGGATAAACAATAAAAAAAACACCCCATTTTTGTTTGTGCTGCTGTATAATTAGCATTAGTTATTGTTGGAGTTGTAAATTAAAATTATATTGAATTTCATTAAAATTTGCTTATTTTAAAAAAAATTATTTTGGTTATCGCAAAAAGTGCAAAATATGTATTTTTCGTGAAAAAAAAAAGAATTCTATCAACAAAACTGTTTTATTTGACAAAATTTTTGACATTTTGGACAAAAATGAACATAAATATTTTGTAAATTGACCAAGTATCATTCTCAACAGCTTTCAGTAACTGGTTTTAATTTAAGATAAAATGCTGATTGTAAAAATTTAAACGAAAAACACAACAAAGAAAATAACACAATAAGCCCCTTATTTATGCAGTATCATTGTCGAACATTTTGGTTGGTTTTCAAAGCTTGATAAAAATTATGGTGTGCTTTGGGTAGAGGAAAATATTTACACATTTTTTTCAATCTTTCGATTTAGCCTCGCTAATAGCTAGTGGGCTTGTATAGGCGTTGCTTAAAACTATTTGGTTTGGACGACCCTGACTTTTTGTAGAGTAAGAACGATCTACTTCAATAAATTCTTTCGCATAGTCTGTCTAATAAAATACTATTGTTTGCTGCCCCTTAATAAAACGAAAACAGCAAACTTTTCTCCAGGGTACATGGAAAATTGAATGAACTTACTGAAAAGGATTTGAAGTCCAAAAAAAAGTCGAACATCATAGTCCTTACGTTAAAAGGTTGAGGCTTTATTCGGGAATCACTAATAACTTGTGCCTATCCCCATCCATAAACTGATACGTGCTTCGATTTTTTCTCAATTTTAGAGTGGATGGAATCACACTCAATTTCATCGTGCCCAGTCTCAATGAATTGATGGTCGACTGTTCTTAAAGATGGATGATTGATGCAAAGTTGGAGACACATCGTTGCAAAAATAGAATTTTTTTCCGTCCGCCACATCCATCTGACATCATGCGAACTGCAGTGACCTCATTATGTGACATAATGAAATCGTATATGCATGAAGCAATCTTATTTGCACCTCTTTTCCCGTGTGTCTCATCCCACAGATAACATCTCACGTCCTGATTTGCTAAGTTATAAATGGTGAAATTATAAACTGTCAGCTTTCTCAAGTAAAAAATTTGTCCTGCAGACCCTTTTGGTGGAGTCAGTACTGCCTGGAGGTCAAAGTTGAAAGCTAAAATACTCTGGTCGTCTGGTCATAGTCGCGAGCTCTTCCAGTAGCCTCCTTTCTTTCTAGATGCATGTTGTATTCTAATTCATTTACTTTTCTCTCTTCTTCAGATACATTTTTTTGTGCCAGGCATTTTTTGCACTGGTCTTTTTGGGTCTAAAAAACCCTAATTATATATTTATGTTCACCTAAAAGTAAATATTGATTGTACTTAGCTTGAAATATATGCATAATACACAATTATTTCCTTGCTGTTCAATTTCCTGCCAAGCTGCACTAGTCTTTTTGTACGGGCATTCATTTTTCCTCCAAAAATAGTAAAGCAGCAATACCACGAATACACTTAAACACTATTATCAATGCTGCCAAAACCACGAATGTGACACATTCGCGATTATCTACTGTAATTTCCAGCGGCAAAATCACGATTAAAGCACATTCGCTCTTTAAGCGTTGGAACAGCCAACAGGTTGTGGGGGGAGTATAAACTTGCAGACAAATTCTTGCTTTTGGGGCCTTTGGGGGCAGTATCGGTTTTACTTTCAAGCAAGCACGTAGCAAAATTAACGGTCACTGGTTCACACCGTTACTTGCTACCAAATCCGTGACAATCAACGCCCAAAGCTGGTTTCTCCGCAGAAACCTCTCTAAAAAGTGCATACGCCGGTACTAACCAGTAAAATAGTGTTATTAGTGATCCTATCCTAAAAAACCTTCTTCACCATGCCCAAAAAAACAAAACATAAACACGACAACACCATCGAAGTGTTTCCTCAACTTCCAGCTACTTCAAAAACTTCCAAATCTTCCTTTTTAAAATCTTCAGCCCAAAAACCCTCCGAGACACCCTCCAGCAAGCCCAAAAAAACCAAACCATGCCCTTCAACTGAACCTGAGACGTCATCCTCCCCTCAAGAAAAGCTCTATACTTATCCAACCAAACAGCAAATTTCCGAACAATTCAAAATGTTCGAACGACTAACCTCCCAAGTACAAATATTCCTAGCACAAAAGGATGAAATGGAATTAAAATTAGCAAAATTCGAATCTTCCTCATCATCTGCACAATTCTCAAAACATCCCAAACCAGATTCATGCGAACCTCGCCCTCTAATGGAATCTCCGATTCCACGACCAACTTCAAACTCAGTCTCACCATCATCCTATGCTCAGGTTGCAAAATCTCCTCCACCTTCTATTCATTCTTTCCGATCTTCTCAGGCCTCTTCAACCCATGATGAAGCACAAAACATCCACCAAATCGACGAAGTAGCCTCCGTTCGCAGTTCAGTTCGGACTACTTCGTCAAAAACCACATCTCACACCTCTCCAACACATACTACTCCGCTTCAAACCCTAAACCTCCGAAATCTCCCACCCAAATTCTGCTCTCAGAAGGAACTTCTCATCCTTCTGAACAGAAATTTCCGGGATGAGAATGCAGGTTTTCTGTGGTTTTTTCCTGCATGTTAATTTCCGCAATGATCGGAACCGCGATACTTTGCGAAAATTAACCAAATGGCCATCGTTGGGTGCACAGCCACAACTGTCCCTACCGCGACCGTAAATTCACTTGCTTTTAAATTCAACTTTTTAAACCCTGAAGAGGACTAAATCTCCTATAACAGGGTAGAATCAAAAACTTTGCGAAACATTTTTGAAAATTCATAAAATTTTCAAAAATTTTTTCTATCCAAAAAAGGATAATTCAAAAACTTTTCAACTGTCAAATCATTTTCGAACAAAAAAAACGTGCTTTTGGCTTTAGTTATTGTTGTCGGTGCACATAAAATTTGCACATTCGTGTTTTTGGCATTGGAGGGACGATAAGTAAAATATCTACTGGAATTCTTAGGCACTCAACTTCTTGAAATATACGCGCTGGAAATTCAGATGTACACGCAACAGAAAAATCAGAAACAACTAAAAGAATTGTACGAACGCAGCCTTAAAGTGCGATCCGCCATTCCGCACCCGCTTATCATGAGCGTTATCAGAGAATGCGGTGGAAAAATGCATCTCAAATCCGGCGACTACGAAAAGGTAATAAATAAAACTTCCAACTCAAGATTTGTTCGTTTCTTTCGTATTTATTAACGTAAATATTGATACACACACTTGAACATTTCGGCGTAACGTAACGTTGTATGTAACATATTATGTTCGTGTATTACTTCGAGCACCATCTAAGTCTATCAACGTCAATTTGCAACAGGCAACTGGTTTACACACTAGGGGCGTAATGTAATGTATAATGTATTATTATTTTGATGTTCGTCAAAGAACCGACCATGAAAAGTGTATAATATGCCGATCAAAAGAAAAAGTCGACAAAGGAGACGAACACGTGTTTTAGCTTTTGCAATTGATTTTGGATAAACTTTACATTACGTTATGTTGCGCAGAATCGCTCAAGTGTGTATTCACCGCATGATGGTGTTGTTGTTTTAGGCGTATACCGACTTTTTTGAAGCTTTTAAAAATTACGACGAAGCTGGTAATCCGCGCCGAATAAATTGCCTTAAATATCTAATTTTAACCAGCATGTTGTTAACGTCCGCTATAAATCCGTTCGATTCGCAAGAAGCGAAACCGTATAAAAACGAAACTGAGGTAAAAACAATGACGGATTTAATTTCTGCTTTTCAAACTAATAATATGAAGGAGTTTGAGAAGATTTTTCAGGTAACGTAAATTTTATTTATCACTTATTGCCATTGTGTACAGTGCGACATAAAACTGTCCATATCTCTTGAACTATTAATTTCATCAAGAAGTCACACGATAGTCCATTTTGACATGATGTTGATTCCAATAGGCATGTTTTTGTACCAAATTCCTTTTTTCCAATTTGGATGGACTGTCAAAAAAAGCCTGTCACTTGTGATTTCTGGATTGGTATTTCTTTTTCCCAATAATTTTAAAAAGAGACAAGTAGGACAAAGATCTTTGTTAGTGTTATTTCTTACTAACGATTTGCTTCTGGCCAAGCACCTCCTTGTGTGGCCTTTGAAAATATGTGATTGTATTCGATACGTCCCGTAAATTCTCCTTTAAGGTTTAATTCTTGATGGAAATAATGTATTTTGCAGACCACTGCTTCGTTGCCTCGCCAGGCAAGTTCAAAAGAGAATAAGTGAAATATTTTTTTTCTGTAGGCCGTCTGGGGTGTCTTCGTCATGAATTTTTATCATTTCCAATCATTCATGTGTTGTAAGGGCTTTCTAACTTTCTTTTCTTTTGTCTTGGTTACCTTGAAGTTGTTTTCGTTTTAAGTCCTTTGCCAATCGGGCTGATTTAAAAACAATATCGGTAAATGGGTCTATTTTTATAGTATATTCTTGATAGAACTTTTCTTGTAGCATCTGCGCCTTGGTGTTCCATATTGTTTTGATACTTGCCTCTTTGTAGTTCTCTCCGTTTTTTTTTCATATTGTAAGCTTAATCTTCCATAATTCTTGCTAATTATTCGGCTGGAGTATGCTTTTTAAGTATATAATCTGTTGTCAATAAAAACTGCGAAAACTGTCACGTATTTGGAGATATTAGATTGTGTTCCAAATCTGTTTTTTTTCTTCAGAAACACTCATTTTTGATCTGATCAATAATTGAACTTAGTCCGTGCCTGAGTTCACAAGGGTGGTGTAGATCTAGTTATAACGCCAGTAAGTGTGCATTTATGGTGTCTATGAATGGAAATTATTGATTTATTTTCAGTTTGTCGTTAAATAATATCTATAGTTCGTTAACGAAGGGAATAAGGCACAAATTTTATATGAAGTATTATCATTATTTCTAGCCCCTCAATCTTCTCCCAAGTTTTTGGTACGAACTCCTGGTGGTATATTTTTTATCCTTTGTTGAAGTGAAATCTTCTTTGGCCGCGTTAAGTAATTTTTGATAGGGGTAAAACTTATGGATTGGCGCCGTGACCGACTCACTTAACTGACACCTGTCATCGTTATCGCGTTAGCTGTCACCGACTTGCTGTAGTAAGTGAGGTTAGGTTGGGATCTTCTTTTTCCTCTACTTCCTGATATACCAGAAGATAATTTGCCCATATTGTACAGGGAAAATATTTTAGTCTTGATCTTGATCTAGGCAAATCTGCAAATGATCACTTGAACTAAAACTTGACTAGTTAAATCAGCAGTTTTCCAGACTAAAATCCTTCTCGGGTGAGAATGTAAGTAAGCATTATCCAACACAAAGGCGAAAAGTTTAATTTGTGTATACTGTGCATTGTTCAAATTCCGATTTATTGAAATGTTTGTTTTTTCATTTGCACTGGTTTTCACAACCAACTGGCCAGTCCATTTGTTATAAGCTTTCACCTCACAGAATTAGAGTTATTATAGTACATTGTGTCACCAGGGCAGAAAATGAGCTTTAGCAGCCCGAGACAATTAGATGTACGAGCGAGAGTAGCGAAGCGAGGGTAGTTGATAGTTAAGGGCTGCTAAAGCGTTTTCTGTATGTGTGACACACAACAACTATTTCTCGCCTACCCAATAAACCAAAAAATCAGAAAATATAACCAAAAACTTTGACATTCACTGACGTTTAATTAAAAAATGTACCTGAAACGTCAAAGTACTCAAGTGACAGATGATGAAAAACTTCAAAAACCGTGGCGTTAAGAATTTTCCGCCCTTGGGCTTCTAAACAATACTTTCCGCTCTATTTTTGGTGTTCATATGATTGGTTTCCCGGTAAGGTAGTCGAAAAATTTCATTATATCCGATACTTGTCGAATCATTTTCCTCTTTAGTAGTTAGTACTCATATGATTAGTAGCGTTTAGCTCTTTATTGTTTCTTTTTCTGACCTTATTCTTCTTATACATATATGTTTTTCTTTTTATACATGTAATTTTTTTTATATTCATATTTCTTAATCTCTTTTTTCTTCTTTCTATACACATGTGCTTTTTTTATTTGTTTTTATTTTTTATTTATTTTTTTTTTCGTTAGAGCTTTAGTTTCATACAGTTTATATGGCTATACAAAATCTTATATATTATATTGATTTCTATCATTGCTCTTTCTTGATGTGAATCATTTTTAATTGTTATATTAATCTTCAACACTTTTTTTATTTAATTTGAATTGTTGATTCATTTCAAATTTCTCAACTCAGGGTTGGGTTCTATATTAAATTATTTTTAAATCGAATTTAGTTTCAAATATTTATTGAACAATTTAATTAATGAATACAAACTTTCAAATAATCAACCATGTCGGTTTGAAGAAGTGACTTTTATGTTATAAATGTTTAATACATCTGTATGTATAAAATACCAAAGTTTCTAATTTATGAAAATCAAAATTTTACATCAATTATTATACAGATTGCGAAAATCCCTTTCTTACGCTGCGACTTATACAAGTACGACAAGGAAAATATGAGCAAAACTACGTGAAAGAAAGAGAAGACTTGTTAGCCCAGCGATCAGACCCCTCTACCAAAACAGTTGGGCGTGTGTTCATCGCCCCACTAGTTCAACCGCTGTTGCCAGAAGCTCAGATTAATTTGTAAAAATGATATGTTTGTCACGTTATCGTTAACTTTTTTTCGAGCTCATACACTATTAGGTAAAATTGAACACCTTCATCCGGCAACAGTGTCCTTCACATAGAGAACTCACATTTAAACGTATGTGGTATTTTCGCTATAGACCTTGGTTGTTAGCGCACGCCGTTGTATTTGAAAATAAAACATTTTGAAATGCCCACATTAAAATACAAAACCTGCGAAAAAGTGCAAATTATAAAATGGTATTTTGGAGGTCATTCGGCTGATGCAATAGTTAATTTGTTTATTGTGGCATTTGAAAATCGCCCAATTCCTTCACGAACAACAATTTTGAACATAATTAATAATTTCGAGAAATATGGATGTGTTTCATACTGTAGAAAATGCCAAGCGCCGGAAGATCCAATCGAACGTCCGATAAACGACGAAAGGCAAACTAGAGAATTGAATGTTTGTTTAGCGGTTGAAACAGGACAACCATGTTCTTCAAGACAAATTGCTGAAGAGGTCAACATGGATAAGAGAACTGTACAGGATATTTTAAAACGGAACTGGTACCATTGTTACAAGGTTCAGACAACGCAGGAAATTTTTCCCGAGGACAATATCAGACGAATGGATTTCTGTGAAGAAATGAGGGAACGTCAAAATGCTGACGAGAACTTTTTAAAAAATATTTTATTTACGGATGAGTCAACCTTTTCATTATATCAAAAACACAATCCATCAAACACGTGACCACATTATAGGTCCTTTTTTTATTGAGGGGAACTTAAATTCCGCCAAATATTTAGAGTTATTACAAAATCATGTAATTCCTACAGTTCTCCTTATACCCGATGTTGATCTCAACAGAATTTGGTTTCAACAAGATGGTTGTCCAGTCCATAATTCAAGGATAGTAATGGAATTTCCAAGGTTTACATTCCCCGACAGAATTATTAGTACTAATGGTACAATTAAATTGCCTCCAAGATCACCTGAACTAGCTCCAAATGATTTTTTTCTTTGGGGATTTTTAAAAAGTAGGATTTATCAACATGAATTTGAAAGAGCTAATAATTTAAATGAATTGAGGGTGAAAATACAGCACGTTTGTGCCAGCATTACGCCAAATAATCTTAGAGATATGAGATCAAATCTTTATGACAGATTTGGTTATTGCCTGGCACAGCAAGGTGGTTTATTTGAGCACTTAATTCATTAAAATTATGTTTACCTTCAGAACGAATTTTTAGTTCAATTTTTTCGAGAAGTTCATATTTTATGTTTAGAATAAGTACCTACTTATTTTATTTTTTCAATTCAATTTATTAATGGAATCGATCTTTAGTTTTTTATTCCCAATTACTTTATTATTTTTGTCTCAAGAATAAATGTTTTATTTTCAAGTTACAATGGCTAAAATAATATCCTATTGTAGTTATAAATTAATTGTCAGCTTGGTCAGAAACGATCAAGTTGACAAAAATGAATTTTAAGATGTACAGGTTACGTAATACCGAGTGTATTTTTTTATTTCTTTAACAACCTCACTCCTTCCATGTTGGAAAACTACTGAACACAGTGAACCTACTCGCAGAGTGGGGAGCGTTGCCAGTTTAGAATGTTTGGTACTTTCTAAGTAATAAATAACTTATTTTGCATTTGCCTGTTAACACCGGAAAACGGTGTATTTAGTGGGAGAAAATCGAGATTGGTAATATTGACTTTTGAAAAATAAGTGAGATCAACACAAATAAGAATAAAATAATGGAGTTCAAGAAAAAATTTGGACAAATTACAATCTGCAATAAATAAAATCCGTACACTGCTTTCGATTTAACAATTATTGGTATTTAACATTGTTGCAGCTTGAAATGCCGTTGAAACTTTTAAAACAACGATAGACAAAAATTAGGAATAATTTTTACAGAGAAGTACACAACAGTTAAAATAAATAGGAGGGGTCTGAATACACGCCCAACTGTTTTGGTAGAGGGGATTGATCGCTGGGCTAACAAGTCTTCTCTCTCCTTCACGTAGTTTTGCTCATAATTTCCTTGTCGTACTTGTATAAGTCGCAGCGTAAGAAAGGGATTTTCGCAATCTGTATATTTCTTCAGTCTTCAAACAGTTTTACTTTTATTATGTCCAAATGTTAATTATTCTATTTATTCAAAATTAACTTATTATTTATTATTGGAAAAGGTATTGAAATATTACTTCCTTGGTTTGTATAATGTCAATTCTTCAACTTCTTATAATCACCAAATATGTCATTTGTAGTACAATTTCTATTTCCATTTGTATATTATTTAAATGTTTACTGCTTTAAATTTTTCAGTCAAATATTTTGAAATTTTATTTTTCACTATATCGCACCCCTAGAACAACAATGACGCAAGAGCAAAAAAAGCAATTCCTCAGAATTGAAGATTAAATTTTTTTTATTTCTAATTATGGATTAACAGAGCAACAGTAATTTTCCAGAAAAACAAGAAAGCTATGATGTACTAACGAAGCACATGCGTACCGGTCCGGATTCAAAGCACAATTGAAGGTTAGGTCGAGGTTTCTCCGAAAGAAAGAAGGATTGTTTTTCATTCTCCCCCCCCCCTTCGAGGGGTGCGGGCCGCTATAGGCTTTCCGGAGCCTCTTCAGCCAACATTGGAAGGAATAAGGATTGTTTGGTTCAGGGGATGGGAGTGGAGGGAACGGTGGTAGGTGCCTGAGAGGTGTGTAGTGACCCAGCATTCGCCTATTGCTACGAGAAAACCTCTGAAAAAAGTCATAGCAGGTCAGGCGGACCTGAGATTTAAACCCCGGTCCTTCCGAATGCAAGCCGAGAGCGTAACCACTCCACCACTTGCTCGGTGAGGTTTCTCCGAAAGAGGGTACCCTATTTATGAAAATGGAACAACGACGCACCTTCCCTCTAGTACACCAGTGCATAACTACAATCAAAGAATACACCACTTAACAAGAAGCGAAACTTCCGATCATTTTTTGTATGCGCATGTCTGAAAATCGCCATTTTTATAATAAGATACTTGTCATACTTCACTTTGTCGACCAATTATAACGCCGATATTTGAAAGTTTCATCATTTTCTCAGTGTATTTAATGATTTTCTCAGTGTATTTACTAAGTTATCTGTCAACGACGGTCTCTCAAGGTCATAAATTTTGGTTACCAAAACATCAAAGAAAATGCGTCGGACTTCGCTTCTTGTTAGCTGGTGTATTCTTTGCTACAATCAAGTCGTTGTACCATTGGAAATAATGATTATTTTTAACACGTTTGCCATATTTAACTGAATTTTCGAAATTTTTACACTTGCGTCATTGTTTTTCTAAACTACCCACCCACATTCAATTTATATCCTTTTCCCCTGATAGCTCTGTTTTGTCAAAATTGCTTTCAAAATTATTATAGTTTGGCAAGTGTATCTGAAGCTACGGGTCATCGGTAAGGGGCGAGGAAACATGGCCGATATCTGTCATAAACGTACCAATAGCGTACGGTACCTATTTTATAAAAGTATTAAAAATAATAATTATGATTATTATATAATTATATATAGAAACCGATTTATACTTTGCTTTAAAGGTAAGGTATTTTTTAAAACACGGTACCTATTTGTTAAAAACAAATAATGTTAAAAATCGTACTTGAATTCAATATGGATACGAAATAATAAGATACCAAGTAAAACTGAAAATACGAAGGTAAATACACTGACATTATAAACGCCACTGGATAATCAATATCAATTAATTGTCGAAGTGAGAGGGAGGAACACGCACGCGCTTGCCAATAGGAAGTCAGGTGGTTACCTAGCAACGGAGGTTCGATAAATATTCACCAATTGAGTTATTAGGAGGGCGTGGTAATTATAATAAGCACATTAAAGAAATAACGTTTAATCATTATTGACATCTTGTTAATAATAAAAAGTCCATTTTCTAATTATTATCACTACATACTTGCACTTCAGCTTTTTCATAGTTAAACGTGGCAATATCGAAAGTTTTCGACCGCATTCCTTTCACAGCTTCAGTTATGTTTGCCAAACTATAATTCATCTTTCAATTTGACAATAACCATACTTATAAATGACGTATTTTTACACATGTCAAATTTCATAGATCATGCCCTTTTACAATATCTAAACAATACATCTAGATTCTTGGAATCTAAAATGAGTAATATATTAAGAGGTAGTGGAAGATTCGTTTGAATTACTTTGGTGTAGAAATTTGTTATGTCAATAAAGTTAAACGGACATTCTAAGAGCATATACTGTAGATCGGCTACATACATATTATACATTCATCATTGTTTACCAGACCAATTTTTATTGTGTACACTGGGGTCATAGAGTGGTTACTTCTTATCCTACATAGAGTTCTGATGAAACCTCTGTTATGAAGCTGGTTAAACCCTGGATTAAGGGGTAATGTCGCTTATTGAAATAAAAACTTCTTTAACCGCGTTGTGTGATTTTTCGTAGGGACAAAACTTATAGGTTGGTCACCGCCAATCATAGGCATACAATTTAATCTAAGAGGAGGTTAATTTATTTGTAAAATGTATCCGTTTACCATGGACGTACGATAAAATTTTTAAAAGGGATTAATTTAATTGCAAAAATGTTCATCTACCACTATACATTTTTGAAAGGGGTTAATATATTCGATGAAATGTCATTTACCATGGGCGTACGATAACATTTTTATAAGGGATTAATTTATTTGTCATTATTTCTATGTGCATACGTTGAAATTTTTCAAGCAATCAATTTATTTGTAAAACGAACGTATGATAAATTTTTTAAATCGCTTTTAACTCTAAAGGGTGCGATTGCGAAAAGACGCCCAGTGTTAAACAGTGTTTATTTTCATTAAATTCACCTAAAAAGTGTGCTGACTGTTTTTAACTTTTTTAAATTTTGCAATAAATTGTTAATACTTAACAAAACACCTGCCATACGTGCAGAAAAACTTTATTGAGGATTTTTATTTAAAATGACGTAACGAATCGATTCTATTTGGCTTGAATCAGTCATGTTGTTTCAGGGGATTAATTGTTTTTATGCATCTTATTAGGAGTGACCAGATTGTTTAAAAAAAATTAAAATTATTTGCGCCACTGGCGTTCGTATATTCACATTAATAAATAATTAACGAAAGCTCTATGGGATAGCAACATCCTGTATGTCAATCATTTTTTTAAGAGCTATAGGCTTCTAAAAGGTGGAACTTTACTTTACAGCAGTCAGATATGATGTTTTAAGCCTTATATTGATTTTTCTTATGACTACTATTTAAATATGGATACTTTTGACGTACTTTATGGGATAATGAATTTGGTCCGCTTTCTTAGTCTTAATGCGTCATTTAACCCAGCACCAAATTCTAATGTGGATTCACTGAATAATAATTTACGTAAAATTTTCTAGATCCACTCGAGCAAAAACCGCTCATAAATGTTTGGGTTTGTTTCTGCGTGAACATAAGATGAATAATTATTCTTATTTGTTTTCATTCGTCTGCAAAGAAAAAGTATTAAGCAAGAACATTTTTCTACAGGCGACTAGCTTGTGAATTATGGTACAGTTGTATTCGAAAAAAGGGTACATGTATTAGAAAGAGCCGTTAACGTCATCCTATAGACCATTCCAGAATTACGTCACTGAATGGCCGTATTGTTCTGGAGGACCCATGTCATATTCTATTTAATTTTCATTGTTTACTGGTAAACAACGGATGATAGTTAGACTTTAATTAGCAATAAATACTTAATATTATCTAAAATTTCATCGTTTTGTATTGTATATAAGTGTGCAATGCGGGGAGCTAGAGATAAGGTATCTTTTTTTTTTTCGATTACCGGCTGTTTTAACGAAGCGAGGTAACTATTTAATTGATCTGTCTGTTCTCGACATTTTATCGAAGGTTAGTTAGTGCCTTAGAGGAAAACATGCATCCTGGCTGGATTGCTACCCAAAATATGTGCTACCCACTAGTAGGAAACCAGATGAGTCTGCAGCTTCAAGATATGAGAGATTTAAAAGAAGAAAACTGAAAAAAGTTGAAATAGAGATAGGTATTATAATTAAAAATAAGGATTAGCACCTGAATCTGTTGCCCTTTACTTTCGTTGGAATTACATAACTCCTCTGTTGGTTGCTTTTTTCGTCGTCTGATATTTTAATTACTATTTAATTCAATTCAGAGACAGTTTACTGACTGCGCCATGTAATATTTGTCAAGTTTCTATCATTTAAATAAAATATATATTACATCGACATTGTTTCATAAAGTCTGCCTTACAACTAACTGACTTACAGCACATGTCAAAACACACAAGCTTCAACTCCAACAGGGCCCGTATTCTTGACTGAGGGAGAAAAGCTTCCCGAGAGAACACATATTTTGTCCTTATTTTGCTTGGTTACTCTGTCTCTGCAGTGACAAAGACAAAATATCTGTTCTCTCGAGAAGCTTCACTCCCTCAGTCAAGAATAAGGCCCCTGATCGGTTGTCCCCCAGAAGAATGTGGCCGACCTGTCAACGTCAGGTGTTCTGGAATAGTATATTTGCGTGAAACCGGATAGCGTTTGAGGTTATCAAATGTCAAAATAGAGCCTCCGTCTATAGGGTAAGTCCACGTAACTTCACGCTCTGATGAATCTGATGATAAACAAGCGTTATTTGCACAACACGTGGCTCTTAATAGTTATTTTGATTGTGTTTGAGTTCATTTAATTTTGATTTGGTGCTTTCTTCGACATTGTTTTAATTGCTTGGTTATTTCAAAAGCTATATATGACTGTTTATAATAAAAAAGATTATTAAATCAATACAAAACAACCAAATTACAAATCTAAAATATATCCAAATAATTGTTTATCCTCAGGGCGACTGTCATTAGTGTCAACTCATTAGTTGGTGGACATGCCCTTATAAGTTGCATTTTTTGATAACCTTAAACTTCAGCCGGTTTTACGCAAATAGGATGACGTTAACGTCACTTCCTGTCAAATGGAAATGATTATGCTATATCTGTATATTTACAAACTTTAAGTATTCTTTTCCTGTTTTTGATCTAAAATAATATTTCCTTTATTTTGAGATCATAACATTTGAAGTTTAAAGTGAAATTATATATCATAGAATAGCTTTGAGATGGCAATAAAAAACATTCAAATTCGTATAAAACGATGATACTTTTCAGGAAAATGAAAGCAGTTTGATGGCAGATCCTTTCATTCATGAACACATCTCGTTCTTATTGACACTAGTTAGAACTAAAGCTTTACTAACTTTGGTTAAGCCGTATCGCAACATTAAATTGGATTTCATAAGTATCGAGATGGGTATCAGTATCGATGAGGTCGAATCATTGTTGGTGTCTTGTATTCTCGATGAATGCATTGAAGGACGAATCGATCAAATTAATAAAATTTTAGTTATAAGATCTCCTGGATGTATCAGTAAATATTTGGCTTTGGAAAAATTAACCGAACAAATCGGAAGGTTAACTATGTCTATTGGAGACTGAAAGAAACATGATATTTTGATAAAAATTATTTATTCTTGTAATTTTTTCTGTTGTTTAAGTTGTTAATATATTTTTCAAATAATATGGAGTTTTTATTTATTTTTCAACTTTTATCATTTCAAAACCATCATCCCGATGGACAATACTTTCCATTTCGTTTTTGGATCTCAGTAGCCTGTGAATCAGTTTTATCAAGTTGAACATACTGAGCTATAAACAAAGCTGATATAGTTTAGTTCAAAATATATCGTTGGCTTCTACTATCAAAAATAACCTATGCACTCAAGCCTCCTCGTATAAATCTTTTAAAAGCAATAAATGGTTACAGGGCCGGATTAAAAAGGGTTAAAAAAAATCATATTTGAAAAAAAAAATGTTGATTTTTTGTATTTGTTGTTTCAATTGTATTTGGTGAAATTGTACAACGTATGCTTAACATTAAAATACTAAAATATAAACCGAAACGCCTTACAGCACATATTACAGGCGTGGCGTTAAGAATTTTCCGCCCTTGGGCTGATAAACAATATTTTCCGCCCTATTTTTGGTGTTTATATGATTGGTTTTCCGGTAAGATAGACGAAATAGTATATTACACCACAAGGGCCGAAAGTTGAATTTTCGGCCCTGCGCCGAGTGCATCATGACGAGGGGGGGGGAAGGGGCGCAACACTGTGTGTCCACATATCCTTTAAAAGCCTTTAATACTTCTAAAAGATTCCGTTTCTTCAAAATATTGTAGTGTTAAGGTCATTGCAGAGAAAAAATTTATATTCTAATTATGATTTAAAAAAATATTGACTTGAAGAAATTATTTAAAAATAAAAAATTGAGCGGAAGTTCGGATGTTTGTAAAATTTGAAAAAAGGACTGTCACAGGAGAATAGCAGAAAAAGAAATAATTAAAAGTAAATTTTGGACTTTGGATTTTGTAAATCGGTAAAAAAGAAGCATCATACAGCGAAAGAAAATTTTAGTGGATATAATTATAAAAAAATTTAATTGGGCCCAATATATAAGAAATTAATTCTTTATAAATTAAAAAAAATAAGGCTTGAATTATACTTTAAAAGGGAATGATAATAATTTTTGGAAAGGAATACCATTAGAAAAAGCGTAGAAGACGAAACTTTATAAAGACAGTCAAAATTTTGGTGTGGGAGTGTTTTTTTGTTTGGGATTAATTTTTTTAATTAGTAGTTTTGTTTGAGCAAATTCCATTGTATTTGTTTTTAGTTAGTAAGTTATTTGTTTGGTTGTAATAATCATATAATATTACATTGTTGAACTGAATTGTTTAACGTAACCATAACAATATATATTATCATTATTTATTAAAAAATCCTGATTTTCTGCTTTTGTAATAATATAACAAGATAAATGATTTACGTGACGACTATGATAACTTGCATTGTCCATTATAATGGCACTATTTTGTGGAATACTTTTTAAAACAAAATGGAAAGTGCATTTTTATTGAATTTTATATTCGCCTGATCGCTTTCACAAGTTAAGGCATCTTCAGAGGCTCTAAGAATTTTATAAAAGGTAAAAATTGTGAAAAATTGATTGAAAGTAACATAGGTTCTCTAAAAAATCTATTTTATATCATTGCTACTTACTCGTCCCAAAAAGTGAAAGTCAAGAATGTCACAGACACATTAATTTAAAATTTTGATATTAAGCGAATGTCGCATTCGTTTTAATATGAAAATTCAGAAGTTTAAGAAAAGCAATCACTATGGACGTTAGAGGTTAGGTTAAGTTAACTTCATCTTTCCTGCGCTAGCGCCAATCTGGTGATTTTTGAACTGTTAATTTCTGCCTACCGCTAGATACTAGTTCAGCACAGCTCCTTTGATTAGAGAAAGGTTTTTAAATATTAAAAGCAGAATTGTCAAATTTCTTTCGATCCGGTTTTGTTATCCAATATAGTTGGAGAGGGAATAAAAGACTGTAGACTGATTCAACGGTAAATATTTACAGTTAGGATTTCTTCTGTATGCTCCTTGTGGTATATCCACAATTCATTTCCTTATTTCCCAAGAAAATAACGAAAAAAATATACAGAGAGGTTCTAAAGTAACGGATAAATTTATTTTCTACCTAATTATGAATTCAAATGAAAAATCCTGAAACAGGTCAATTTTTATATAAGAAACTACACTTTTTGAATAGAATTATTCACCTTCCCTTTCAATCCCTTAGGGGTAATAATTACCCCTGAAAACAATTGAATCAAAAGGAGTAGCGTGTGATACCACGTTTAAAAGGGTTTTCAATTTTTTATTAAGCAATGTAGGACTTTTTGATTTTTGGAAGTTGGTAATAAGAAAAATTAATTTTCAATTGTTTAATTTGTACAATAATTAATAAAGCAACAAAAAGAAATAAGGTTTGGAGTAATTAACAATATTTACAATAATTATAGTCTAATTTATATACTCTGAAACTGGGCACCGTTCATTTATTGTCAAAAATATAGACGGTGCTCAATATTAGTTGGTTTACTATTGTAGATTTTTGGATATACAAGAAGTTTTTTACAATACTTCACACTCCACATGAGGCTGTCAAAAGAGTAACCAGTACCAGGAAAAAGTTGCCTCAGTTCAGGTATTAAAACATTTTGTAAAAAAACCACTCAAAAAAATATGGTCCAATTATTCTGTTATTTATTATGCCAGTCCAAAAGTTTACTTTCGATATGATACTGAGTGTGACCTCTCCTCATTCAGTACGGATTTTGCGTACTCAAACAGCGATCATTTTGCTTGTTGACCGTTCCATGTAGGGTAAATGTTGCTTCATCGAAGAAAATAATATTTTTCGGAAACATCAGATTCCCTTGGTTATTCTAATCGACGATCAGGATCATCGTCATTTAGTTTCTGAACCAGATGAGTTTTATATGGATAGTATTTCTCTTTTTCCGAAACATACAGATGTTTGACGTACATCATTATCACCAGCTATTTCTCTTTTAGGTTTCTGTGGATTTTCCACAACATTTACCAATATATCCAACTTCTTTTTGTTATTCAATTTTGATCTCCCAGGTTTGGGAAGAGTTCCAAATTTACTGAATTTTTGATCTATTCGATCAGGATACTTCTCATTAAATATTTTGCATACCTCAGAATGCGTTCTTGTTTTATCACCCACTCTAACTGATATTAATATCTCAATTATTTGGGTCTCAGATAGGATCATTTTAAAAAAATTAGGTAACTAAAATAAATACGTCTTAAATGTTACAAAAAGATCATTTTAAATACGTTTCAAATGTTAAAAAAAGATCCGATTTACTTTATTGGCAAAAAGGTAAAGTATATTTCACAATATTTTACCGTTGACTCGGTATTTGTTCTTAAGGATTTAATAATAAAAAATAATAAACATTTAGATACTAAAACTAAATATTATTTTACCAGTCAAACATTTCAGTTGTAAAATACTCAAACTATTAGGCATTATCTTTTCGAAGAAATGAGTACGATTCGATACTGTGCTATTATCGGATTAACGACTACCTGCTTTTTTCTTGAACCGATCATATTGGTGTTAAGTTAAAACGAAATATCTTGGAATGGAGTATAAGTAATAGCCTAGTAAACCGGGACAGGTATTTTACTCGATGGCAACTTGTTTGTATGAAGTGAAATTACTTTTTTCTTGAGTATCCACCATCAAAAATCAAAGTCCTACATTGCTGAATAGAGAATTGAAAACCCTTTTAAACGCGGTATCACACTACCCTTTTTTTAGATGTAGCTATCTCCCCTAAGGGGTTGAAGGGTCAGGGGAATAATTTTATTGAAAAAGTGTAGTTTCGTATAAAAATTTACCTGTTTCAGGATTTTTCATTTGAATTCATAATTACGTAGAAAATGAATTTATCCGTTACTTTAGAACCTCACTATATGTCGATTTCGCCTAGCTCCTAGACTAAATATAATTTTGCAAAAACCGTCCGTCCTACGTAAATAAGAATATCGTAATCGATTCGTATCGGTAACGAATTAACAGCCACCCAGTATGAATAAATCAGATTTTTCTGCAATCAAAATGTCATTGTCGTAAGAAAGCAACAAGAGAGCAACTTTCTTATTGAACAACAAATACAACGAGATATACAAAAAGTCGACCGATTAGTATGATAATCATTTAACACAAGGTTCGCATATGAATTGAAATTACCTACATATATTATTTACCGGTAACCGGTCGCTTGCTCGACACGACCATGAACTTGTTTTGCTCAAAATCCGGAACTCGACCATTTGTTTGAAAATTACGTTTCCATAATTCTTAAAGAAGAAAGTTACATTATTATCAACGTTCAGACACAAAATTATGTCATAACTATAGGTACGTTTTTATTTCGCAAATAAAAAATGAAATCAAATTGCTTTATTGCTTTTTATTCCCTTGAATCGATTTCCTTATTACTTTTTCCTAATGTGCGATAATAAAAAGACGATTTAGAAATAACTACGGTAGTATGGAAGATGTTCTTCTTAAAAAAATTATCCTTTGATCGAGAATACTTTTAGCAAATAAATGGTTGAATACTGTTTAGAATTGATCGTTTTGCATGGTTCTAACGGTATAGTTGCCTCATGTCCGATTTTGAGAAGATATAAGTATAACGACTATTTGTTTCGCAGTGCTCCGTGAATGAAGTTTTGGAAGTATTTAGCTCGTCTTGGAAAACCCATACATGAACCTACTATTAAAGAAAACACACAAATGACATCAACATCAAAATCCTGAACCACTGCAGATGTTGTCAAACCGTATCATTTAAAAGTAATAATCATCAAATTACTCAATTTTTTCATGGTTCATTGATGTATAGATGTAACGGTTGAATTTGTCACTACGTCTGTTGTATTTATTAAGTATTTGTATATAGTAATTACCTGACCGATATTGTCTCTATGTTTCTAACATCATTTGTTCACTACAATAGTACTTCAGTAGTTATATAATTTCTGTCAGCCCAGAGTTTTAGGGACTACTCTGCGATCATCCTTCCGGTGAAGTGGTGCAGGCTGTAACCATACCTGTCTTCACATCTTGACAACAATTTTATATTTTGTCGCTAGGTAATGTAAATAATAAAACTAGCGCCTACCTGGTAAATGTCCGTATAGATAGATTCATGTTAGTTATTTCCATTTGTTTCTTATAATTCATAATTAAGTTCTCTCTTGTGGATTTTACTTTAGTTTTTAGTTACCGTGGGACTACTGATTTTGATTCTGGCTTTGATTATATCACCTCTGGGGTGTAGCCACAGTAGTCCAAATACTTTGTCCGCTTCAGCTTGATAAACGCCAAAGTTTATTAGGGTTCAGTTATAAATTACTGACTCCTTGACTTGAAGTCTAAAACATTTAAAGTAGTAATTAAGTTTGATAAAACTTACTGCAGCTATGTAGACATACTTTACTTTTGAGTTAAAGGTATATTTTCTTCATTTATCTACCATATTTTGTTAAGTAAAGACATACTAGTTAGAAATCTTCTGTGTAAGATGGCAATCGAATATTTTCTGAACATCTACTTATAATATATTAGCTGTTATCGCCATGTGTTTTGTATGTTAAATCCGAGTGTTTGATCTTGCTTTGTTTACTTTGACAGGAGGGTATTGTGGTACTATCTATTGCTCAAATTTATTTGAATAATTTATAATATATATTTTATCATTTCTGTCCAATGTTTACAAGTGTTTATTTGTAGGATGACATTGACATTTGGCCGTGACAGTCGTGTCTTGGATAAAAACATTCGTTCGTCATGACTTACATAGAAGTTTAGCACTTTATGACTTGATCTGAGCGGAACACGCTCGGTGTAGTGAGCAGTGTAGTTCGGATGTATGTTCCTGGTAGGTTTCTCTATGGTAGGATTCTGTATTGAAGTTGATGAAGTGTCAGTCACTTTTTTCGCTGTGTGCTTGCTGCTAGATGGCTTAGGTTTCCAAAAGTGCATCGAACGAGAATCTGAATTCTGTTAATGACTGGGTAGTCATCCCCTGCTGGGATTTATAGGTTTTCGTTCTGAATGAGTTGTGGAATATACGGCTAGTATTTTGGTTCTACGGGAGTTCACGGTTTTCGCGGTTTTCACAAACCGGATTCATTGCACTAAAACGATTGTAAGTATTTTCTCTACTTACTGATTTCGCATCACTATGTATTTACCACTATTTCAAGGAAACCGCCAACGTTGAAGTTTTGAAATTGGAGGTGTGCCACATGTCTTTGTTGGTTCGTTATTTGTTGGTAGCCATCCAGTAAGGAAAATTTTGAGTATTAGACCCTTTTTGGAAAAGGTATGTCTCATAGAGTTTTTGTAGTTAAAACAGTTGGTGGTAAAATACTACCTGTTGATTGTATATTTTTGATTAAGACAGTCTATTCTGTTACCCTGTGTATATTTTGTTTTCTTTGCCCGAATACCATAATTCGTGGGTGGTTCTTCAAACCTACCCTGGCTATGACCAAAAACAGTTTATTTTAGATGCTTATCGCATTCTGATTATTTGATTTAAATTCAGTGTAGTATACTGTTGCTGACACTGTTAATTGTAAGTAGGCCTTATGACTACTTTGTGCGTTTGATTCAGTTTATTTGGGGTTGTTTTTGATTTGTACGTTACTTGTAAATTCTTATAAATTAGCTTCTGGCATAAGCCGAGACAAGCTTAACTTGTCGAGGTGTTGGATTTGTTCCTGTATAGGCTCAGTTTCTAGCTGATACCTGTTTTAATTTTTAAGGGTTCACCTGTGGGGTCAGATACACACTTCACCTGTGGGACCAGATACACACTTCACCTGTGGGGCCAGATACATACTTCACCTGTGGGGCCAGGGTATACTTACCACCCTCCAGATACACACTTCGGGACATTTGGAGTCTATCTGGTGGATAGATAATGATGTATTCTGCAGTTTGCTGCTACTTTTCAACAACTTCTTGAAGAAGACCACATTGAGGGTAAACCGGTATCGGGGGTTTTTCTGACTTATTTACTTATTTTTATTTTAGGCTTTACGCCAACCTGTATATACATTAGGTAGGTGGTTCCTTACTGATTTATTTTATTATGCAATTGTAATGGTGGAAATTAATATTTTGCGGTAAATTTTCACAATCTAATTTTCATAATTTTATCCACTTGCGCATGCGTCTCTGCCTTGGTACCAACGACTTGACTACGGTGTCGCCTTGTATGAAATTGTTTTTTTATAAACTTCACACTACTTTTCAGGTAACATATTATAATTAATAAGTTTGTATTTAATCTGTACTGGTACACTCGAACAGCCATATTAATTTCACACTAAGTAGGTCAAATTAACAGGTATAGTTTGGAATTTTAGTGTTAAAAGTTTGACTATTGGTGTGTAACAAATGTTTACACTATTTTCCTTTTTTTTAAGTGGGGGGTTTTTACTAGGGTTTTCAGGTAGTTTATAATTGTAAAATACCCCTTAAGGGTATTAGGTTTTTTTATTTAGTTATTATAAGGAACATAAGCTGAGGTTTGCCTTTTATTTTCATCCCTTGTTTTACTGGGTTATCGGGGGAAATTAGTCGTGCTAGGCCAAAGTGGAAAACTCAGTTGGCGCCCACACAAGTTGTCTACTATTTTTTCCGGAAGATCAATAAGAGGGATCCACCCCTACCTCCGTTCTGAGCGACGTCGAAGGCCTAAGGTCACCGGAGCAACCGAAACTTATGTGACCGAGTAGACAAATTAATTTATAATCTTGCACTTGTTTTTTTTTAATTATCATTTAAATTTTATAACTTAATTCTTATTTGGGCTTGAGCTCAATTTTTAAGGTTACATAGAATGAGCTGTAAGTATGGAACTCCTCGGTTATCTTGGAAACGGCTGAAACGATGTTTTTTTAAATGTTTGCGAGGGTTTGTAATACGGTCGATCTTACGGTAGATTGTAGATTACGATTGGTCTGGCTAGCATTACCATACTACGACCTATAGAATCTTTTGTGTATACTCCACATCTATGTTTTACAGCTAGGTCTGTAACATGATCAGGCTCTTGGTAGACCAGGTATTTATGGCGTATGCAATGGCAGATAATATGTTCTGCCGTCTCATCTGCAGCATCGTAGAATCTGCAAGTTCCACTGTTCACCTTGATAAATAGAGGTGAAAGTGGAAATCTAGTAAGTTGAATATTAGCAAACGCTTTTCTGACAGGCAAATATTCTGATTTTGTTAAACTTAGAACAGAACATGCCCCTGCCGAGACTGATTATTGCATTATAAGAAGTTAACATTACTACTGAGATTACTACTTACCTGTTTCTAATGTGTATTTGAGAAACTATATTTTTCTCAAAAAAACTAATAGCAAATAGACTGTTTTATTAATAAACTACACTTTTTTGTAAATTTGTAAAATAGTTAATGATATTGTTTCTGCATATCTGGTGATCATTTTATTATTTTTTTTAACACCTCTACTAGGAACAAGCTAGGGACCCAAATTTCTACACCTAATTTAAGGAAAACCTAAAGCAAGATAGGGACTGAACATCAAGTGGTGCAAGCGAAATCGACACCTAAGGCTAATTTATTCCTTCCCTAGAAACAGGTGTTCCCTAAAATAGTTGGTGCAAACGGCAAGATTTAGCCTAAGTTAGCATATAGGCATTTTCCAGAGCGATCCTCCGTACATGTAAATGTAGTGCAGGAAGGTCTAGCATTACCTCTAAGGCTGCGCTGGGGCACCCGTGATTCCCTGAAAGGATTCATATCGGGTGATTAAGGTGGGTATGCCTTCCAATCTATCTTCTTAGAAACACATTCAGGTATTACCTCAGCTAACGCGCACAGTGAGGTCACCGTACACTGTCTTGTTAGTGTACGGTGGTGAGGTGGAGATCCATTAAGTTTGTATCATTGTTATTGTCTGAAATTTTCAAAAAATTTAATTTCTATTTGAAAATAACAATTTTTTCCCTATATAAAAATCCACTCCTTTGTTCATAAGAATGAGTATTATTAATAAATATATATCTGTTTGAACATTTTTATTAATGTTTTACGGTTCATAATGTTTGTTTGATGACATTCAGAGTTAATGTACTGAATGCTTTTAAAAAGTTATGGTTACACAATATGTTGATATTTTTAGACGTTTTAAAACACGTTTCGTTAGATTGTTCATAAGAGAAGAAAATTCTTTATCTTTGTTAAAATGACTAATATTTTTTTTTACAAAAATTCGGTTCATCGATATAACGACTATAAAAATATGTGGTATCAAACAAGATGCATTTTAAAAGATAAAAAGAGTAAAATGTTTGTAATAAACAATCGCGTTTCGAAATAGTTTATACATTCTTGCTGGAATAAGTGGACTACTCAAAAATAAATGTATTCAAGATGCGATAAGTGATGTTTATATTCAGTAAAGTGTTTTAAATCGTCATTAGTACCTAATATAACCGCAAATATTTATTTATTTTTTAAATTTCGCGCCAACACACCACCACTTGTCACACCGCTGTGGCGTCATATGTTAAAAAATACTGGTAAACTTATGAGGAAGCATAAAATTTTTTCGTTATAATTATTATAAGAGATTAATTCTAAGAATTAAATGCGAGTTTATAAAGCAAATGAAATAAGATAAAATAAATCAAGAAATAAGAACAAGAGTTCATACACAAAAATAAAATAAGAACTACCTAATCCAAATCGAACTTTTGTGAGAATTACGTTGTGTGTTCTGTGTTACGATTTAATCTGTGCAGTAGTTTTCTTTAATAACCCCCCAGACCAATATTATTCTTAACACCTACAACCCGCATTTTACAATTTTGATAGTGGTATTTATATAGATTGCAGGTTTTTAGGTTAGGGATTCATTGACAATGAATGAATTACACTTCTAAGTCAAACGGGGTTCAATATGTTGTTCAGCACGTACTAGTGAACTTGTAAAAAAAATTCTGCCCGAGCACTGTTAACATTTTCTTATAGATGCCAAGTTCGTCAAGTTTGACTGTTTATAACTAATAAATGGCCCACTTTCTGAAGGCAGAATTTTAATATGTTGTTAAGCAGGTGATAATTAATCGATTTACATGGATTTCCAGCGAGCACTTTGTGACGTTTCCATTCCGGGGCTAGCTCTTAGACTATTACGCTCTCGATGTAAGACGGTTTTTAAACGAATCATTTCCTGCTCGGTAGATAAGTATTCCCAATGTTGGAATGGCCACCTAGGTCACCCGATTTAACCCCTAGACTTTTTTATGGGGATATCTGAAAGCCAAAATTTATGCCACTCACCCAGCATCTATAGATGATTTACGTCAGCGAATAATTCAAGAATGTTGACAGATAACCCCAGAAATGTTACATTGAGGTTCGATTGTATCATGGTATGGAAACCAATGGAATTCAATTTGAACACCTTATAAAATAATTTAGTATTGTTTTGCTGATTTGTTACGAATTAAAATGTTACTATTAGTAGATTAGAATTATCAGTAACTCCCAACCGATTGACTTTTCACAGAATCCAACAATACAATAATGTATAGGGTGTTCCATTTAAAAAATTATATGATTTTTGACGTATTTTTTCATTAAAGTGTCGCCTTCAGAATTATGTGGGGTGGATAGTTTTAATTGAAATGCTCTGTATATAAATTGTTGACTTTTACTTTCGACCCGAGTGGAAAGGTCTGGTAATGTCAATAGTAATTGGTAATGGTAATGGTTGATTATTGCAATTGATATTTAATACGCCTTATAGTATCTTGCTTCACTTTTTTCCAGTCCTAATAAGCTTTGTTCAGCTTTTGCTGCACATTTTCGTAACTCGAGATGAGTACAATTAAATTCGAAACCGATTGATTCGACACAGGTTGACATTTTTACACAAAAAGATCAACAGTTAAGTGCTCCCGAAATTAAGAAATAAGTATGAAATAGTATAGGGTGGAAAGTTTAGAGCTATAACAGTGCTCTCCACAGACAAGAAACTCTCTGAGTCTTGGTATGTGAACTCTACTATTATTTGTTTGTCTCTTTTTTTATTTTATTATTTACTATGTTTTTTATGGTTCACTGTACATTAGCCTCTCTTTTGTTTATGTATTTACAATTTACGTGTAAACAATTTATTATTTATGTAATAACAACATATTTATACCTACTATGTTGTACAAATTTAAAAATAAGCTTCCCTTACGAGTCGATTGTATCAGTATGCAGATCAGTTTTTTTTTTAATTTTACGATGGTCAATAGACCTCGTCGTCTTCGTGACTCATGCTGCCTATAAATCTTCAAGACAAAAAGGCACCATGTTTGAAAACTAAAAAAAAAGTCGCAAGCTCTTTTGAAGTCGCGGCAGGTACCTTTTATAATAAATTAATCCTTTTAAAACTGTATCGTCACGGTTGCTGCAAATTTTCAAACCTGTTTTTAAAAATAACGTTAACCTTAGAAGATGCAACGCGTCTCGGGACTTATATAACTTTAAATCCTTATCACATAATATTTAGTTCTTCGAATTGTGATATTTTGGTAAGTTTATGTTGATATTACGTAGTCGATAAATAAAATATTTTGCAAGCTAAATTTATTTAAACCCAATTATTCATTTAAAGTAATATTTGGAGAGCAGTACAATTTTTTTCTTGAATTCAACTACATTATACGTAAATAATAGTTTTATGTTTTGGAAAAGCTACTTTAAATATAGGCAATGCAGAAAAGGAAAACGTTCGATCATTAAACAGACTATATGAGTATGAACACACAATCCTAGCCAAACAGTTTTTTAACCCAAAATCTCATTAAAGATTCCTGCAGTAACAGATTCTGTATCAAAAACATTGATTCATCTGAAAGGATTCACATATGGATACTGCTTATGGATATTTAAAATAATATAAGGATCATAATGATTATTTATGAACCGAATTTCATAAAAAAATTAACATTCCGACGATTTCTTTGAAAATAGATTTCTTGATGTATTATAGTAAGTAGCGTAAATGTAGCTTAATTCCAGTAATGTTAGTAGCAGCTTTCAGACGTGCTCAACGGTTGAGCTGCTAACTTAGCGGTTGCGTTCAGGCGGGATGCTGCAAACTTTCAACTGTTGACTATCAGAGGCAGCAGCAATTATTTACGCTTTGTTTACTCACCGCTTTCAAAGATGGCAGAATATTTATTTTGTAATCTTTGACGCTGTCAAAGTGTTAGGTTAGGATACGTTGTGTTTTTTTAGTAATAAATAATAATAATGGAAATAAACCCAGAAGATAATAGAGTAGTGATAAATAATGAATTAATCATATCCAATAAAACAGGAATAATATTAGAACGCTAGGTTATGTTGCAACGCTAGCTTAGCAATGCGTTCAGATAAAATTCAGCCGTTGAGCATTGATTGGTTTGGCACCACCAGTCAGAGGCTTAGTTAGAGACTTCAGCCTTAAAGCCTTTTGTGCTCTTGGTTATACCATTTATGTGAAGAGACCAGTAGCCCCTATCAGGCTCGACAGTCTTTTCACTAGGTTCTTCTAGGAGAAATCCTCCCTTGGACGCTCTAGTCCTAGGAGTCTATATCTCCAATGCTTCACATTCGAAGATAATGTGAGAGGCTGTATCCTCTTCTTCCGTGCACAACCGACAGATAGGTATCTCCCTATATATGCCAATTGTATGCATGTGCTTCCTTCCTTCCTCTTCTCATCTGTCCCCTGCTGAGGTTTAATATTTCGTTAGTCAGCGACTCCGAGGGTTTTTTGACCAAGAGTTTGCGGTGTTCCTGTTTTGGCACGTGTCTCCAGTACGTTTGATGTTTAGTTTGAATCCACCGAGATGTACAACTACGTGTAGCAGAATTTGATAATCCAAATACTGGTCCAGGACCAGTGAATGCAGTTTCAGACCCTAGCTTTGCTAGGGTGTCTGCCTTTTCATTGCCTACAATACCCACTTAAGAGTTGCTCTATTATGGTTTGCCAGGGTTAAAAGTTTTTGTAGTCAGTCCCAGACCAGTCTAGATTTGATCTGGGGACATGCTAAAGATTTCAGTGCTGCTTGACTATCTGAGGATCTTGAGGATCTTTTGGCCTCTATACCCCCTTTCAATGTTCACCTGTCGATAGCGTAGATTTCTGCCTGGAATACAGATGCAAACTTCCCCAACGATGCGTGGACATTGCACCTGGGTCTGGCTCCATGGACTCCAGCTCCTGTTCCTACGTCAGTTTTAGATCCGTCTGTGTACTACACCAACGTTCCTTCCTGACTTCATGCTTCGAGCCCATCCCAGTTTAGCTGGATATGGTATGGTTGGTTGTCGTTAATTGTGGCCAGCATGTTATCACTTTTCATTTCAAGAAACGAGTTAGTGATAACATCTGTGATTCTGGAATGTCTATGGGTGTTGGTTCCTTCGTGCCAATTCCCATTGCATTCCAGCCTGTATGCAGCCATTCTCGCTTCCGCTTTAACATGCAGAGCAAGAGGCGGAAGATTGAGAATGGCTTCCATTGCCGCAGTCGGGCTGCTTCTCATCGCAACCGTTATGCAGACAGGCAAGCCTCTGAAGTTTCGATAGCTCTCGTTCGGCTTTCCTCTGATCTGTTTTTGGCCACCAAACTAAGGCTCCATAGGTAACCATGGGTCTCACCACAGTTATGTCCAACCAGTGAACGATTCGTCGATTTAGTCCTCATGTGTTTCCTATCGCCCGTTTGGCAACCATTAGGGCAATTTTCCCTTTATTGGTTTTGTCATTTAGGTGTGAATTCCAGGTTAGTTTTGCGTCCAGAATTATGCCCAGATACTTGCTACACCATATCTCCACAGAGCTTGATGCATCAGCTCCGAGGAGCTCATGGAGTCAAAGGAGGTGTGGTCGAACGCTCCTTTTATATCAAGAAATGCTCCGAGAGCTATTTCTTGATTTCCTAGGGCAGCCTCAGATAACCATAGATAACTTATATACGCATAGATAGGACTCTTCAATGTTAAGCTCTGAACCTGAATCTCTCACCACCTAGCGGCTTGGAAGAAACTAATTTGAAAAAATACCGGCAAATTTGAATTTACGCTTAATTATATGGTATTTAATATTCCACTTTTGTTAACAAAAAATAAAATACAAATGAATACTAAAGATATTTATTAACGTCCTTTCGTTTAGATACATACATATGCGGCATTTTGACGTTTAAAAAATGCAATCATCTTTGGATATTTAATATCAACATTCTCTTTTCTTTGTATCATTGAATATTTGGACCAATGTGCCATTAATACCTTTTCTGAATAATTATTTATGTTGTTGTCTTCAGCCCTTTGCTTATATTATATATATACATATTGTTTTTCATACATATCTTTAATGGATAATTTGATTACAATAACATCTACTCATTGTCGCCTCTTCCTCAAAATGTTCCCTCACTATTTTATTTAGCGTGTAGAAACCTCGTAATCAAAATTATTTTTGGAAATTTTCAAAGGGATCTAAGTGCAAACTCTGATTTTAACTACCAATTGTAAAAATGTGAGTAGTATAGATGAGTTACTGAATGAATCGACATAAATAATTATCTTAGTAGATAACCTACACCATTTCTGTGACACAAACCGGTTTTCAGAATCTGTTTAACCTGTTTGTAGAGGCGGTTTTTTTAGTAGCTGACCTTCACTTTATTTATATACGTCAATGATACAAATTGACCTGTAGATACCACTGGATACCGAGTAATTTAAACCTGTTTGTAAAACCAGTTTAACCTGTTTGTAGAACCAGTTTAACTATGTTTTCCTTGATCACTTAGAACAGGTTTAAATTACTCGGTATCCAGTGGTGTCTAGAGCTCAATTTGTATCATTGACGTATATAAATAAAGTGAAGGTCAGATACTACAAAAAAACCTCTACAAACAGGTTAAACAGGTTCTGAAAACCGGTTTGTGTCACAGAAATGGTGTAGGTTATCTACTGATCTTTCTTCCTTTGTTATTATTATTTCTCCTATCCGCTGCTTGTCTTGTTTGCGTTTGATTATATTATTCATTAGATCTAGTTTGAGGTTGATATATATCAGAACGCATGGGTTCACTTCTAGCCTTTACTTTTATATTTGATTTTACGTTTTGGTATATAAAATTTCAGTACCCCAACGCCCAAATTCACAAAAAAAATTCCTAAACCAACTACACGTACGTAGAGTTCAATAACTGCAAGTACAAAAAATTTATTATCTAAACCATTATTATCCAAATTTTGATTCTTTCACTTTCTAATATTACATACAGTGCTATTCAAAAGTTCCCTCCCCCCTCTTATCTTTGGAACGATTATACATAAACTAGTGAAATTTGGAAACTGAATATTAAGGGTTGTAAAGCTCCCTACTAGTGATGACGTATTCGCCAAAGATGACGTCACAAGGTCATTGTGACCAATAATTTTAAATGGAACCCTATGGCAAGCAACACCTCTTTTCATAGGTATCGGAAAAATGATCTATTAAATGATAAATACTAATCTTGTTTGTGTTTGTTGCAGAATCTACTTTAATAATTGCTCTAAGTGAGCGCCATTTACTTCTTGACAGTAAAGTATCCTATTTTGAAACTCTAGTCGTACTTTTTCAAATGTGTCTGCGGAAATAGCCCTACAGTCTACTACAATACGTTGATTTAAAACGTCAATATTGTCAGGTTTAGTGGCGAAAACCTTCGATTTAAGATACCCCCACAGAAAAAAATGTTTTTTGATATTCTTATTTCTAGCGTTTCTTTAGCGTTCCAGCAAAATTTTAAATTTTTTTCCATGTTAATTCTGAAAAATTTGACAACTAGATAATCAATATACCCGATTGCACCACCTTGGCTTAACAAGTACCTAAGCTAAGCTTAAAAAATTAAGCTCGCTGCACCGTTATCTCGACTTCAGCATGGAATATTCACACCATAAGCTTGTTGGAGACTTTAATACAGCAGATTTTTCGTGAAAGTGCACCAAAAGCACGGTTTCTGAAATGACAGTAGCAGAAAAAGACATACATCCAGAATCATCTAGAAATGTCATCGAAAAGTCTAGAAATGTCATCGAAAAGTCGAGAACTAACTGGAACATGTGAAAAGTATAAAAGGCGGCACAGTTGACAATAGTTAGTTTTAGTGTTTGAAGTAGTAGAGAGTTGAGTTCTGTGATATAAAAGTTAGAGTCGAAGAAATAAAGAAAGTTAAGAAAGAAGAAGGAGTAACATTAGTGACAGCGGTGGGATATAAAAAGTATCTGTTGATGGTAAATACTAGATTGACCTCATACGACAAAGACATGGATACTTCCGGACCCTCAGCATGGTTTTTGAAGATAGAAGAAGAGAAGGAAATACGTAGAAAGAAGGAAGAAGAAGAGAAGGAAATACGCAGAAAGGAGGAGGAAGAAAAGAAGGAGAGACGCAGAAAGGAGGGAAAAGAAGAGAAGGAAAGATGCAAAAAGGAGGGAGAAGAGGAGTAGGAAAGACGCAGAAAGGAGAAAGAAAAAGAGAAGGAAAACGCAGAAAGGAGGAAGAAGCACGAATTTTAAGCACAGCTTTGTCCATTCATGTGAAGACATACGGTATTGTACGTAAGCGTGGCTTTACTAAGCAAAACATGGTGCAAACGGGTAATACAGTTCAAGACTGTAAAAAATTGTCAAATTTCCTAAGGTCCAATCACAGTAGGTTATATTATTTATGATAAAAATGATTACGAATGGAGAAATATTTTTTTTGTAATAACATTCTAATATTTTAGTGTAGAAGGAATGGGATCTCGTGAAGTGCACGTTCTAGAAGCGGTTTTTTAGGATAGAGTATTTTCGCATATTTTAGGAGTGTCAATAATACGCGTTTGTTGTTATTTTTTGTTAGATATTATTATTTTTGTTTTAAAATAATGTGTTGATCAGTTTTTTTGTTTTGTGTATTTAAATTTGTATCGGTTAACAACAATTCCTCCAATAAATCATAAGTAAACCTGGATAAAAACATTATACCTACACATTTATCTGCATTTAGTTGTATTAAAGCCTTTAATTTTTCGTTTTTTACTTGCGTTCATTTATTCTGATTTTTCGTGGTCTAGATATTCCACCTAAATAAGATGGATCACATTCACAGGATGTTTCATATATGCAATTTTTGGAATATTATTTATCATTTTGTGTTTTTGATCATATTATTTTGTGTTTTTGATGATATTAAGTACTTTGTGTTTTTGATTGAATAAATCTGAAATCATTGGTGGGTTTGAAGCAAGTTGGAATATTGAATTGATTACCAATTTTTTGAATTTTTTAAAATTATTTCTGATTAACCCTCAACATTCGCAATTGTTAAGTTTTTGAAAAATTGTTATTATGATTGTAATTGGGTATTATAAATGATTTACCTTATATATTTCTAAATTCTTCGTTTATACAGTTTGTCGCATTTAAGATGAAGACATCCCCATATTTTCACTGTAAGAAAGATTATAGATTTGAATTTCTAGAGAGTCATACATGTTGATGGGCCATATCTTTTAAGTTAATCAACTGAAATCTCAACCTACTACGATTTCACAAACGTGGTCACTTTTCGATATTTTTTTCATTTTTTTGGCCCACACACAAAATTATTACAAGATATTGTTTAATTTGATCATTAGCGTGTCACGGAAAGTAATATTTTGACAGTATTTTTAAATATCAGCTAAGTTCTAGTCAGTGATCAAAAAAATAAAATGCGATTGCCTTTAAGAGAAAAAATCGAAATAATCCGGTTGTTTGGTGATAATGCTCGTAGTAGCAGAAAAGTTTCTACAGAGTTAAACTTGAGACATCCCCAACGTGCTCCCATTACTCAGCTGCTGTAAATGCTCTTTTCAATGAAACTGGAAGTGTTATTAAAGTTAATCGGAATGGTCATCCTCGTCGAATCCGCATCTTGAGGATAACGATATATTGGCGGCAAATCGAGCAGATCCATGCATGAGCCTTCGAGATTTATCGTCTCAACTGAATATTAGTAAGGATAAAATCAGAAGATGTTTTCTACGTCACAAGATCAAGCCCTATAAACCGAAGTACTTACATACATTGTGATGATAATAAAAGATTATACTATTGTTATTGGGCCCAAGGTAATTTTTTAAATGACAGACAGTTTCTGAAGAAGATTATGTTTACCGATGAGGCTACATTAACCACTAATGGGGTTGTATCCTCTCAAAATTGTTACTCACTGGGTTATTCTCAGAAAGTCAATGTCTGGTGTGGGATTTTAGAAGACCGTATAATTGGTCCTTTTTCTTTAATGTATCATTGAATGCTGATCGCTTTGTTAACTTCCTCGATGGGGAATTTTGGCATGCAATTGAAAATCTTCCTCTTAATGTGCGACAGGATAGGGGGCGTCCATTAATTACGTGAGGCATTTTTGAGGATTTTTTGACTCCTCTCCCCCCTTGGTGAGATGTAGTAAGATTTTTCTCGACTCCCTCCCTTAATCTTACGTGAGATTTTTCAAAATGTGTGTTTTGAGTGTAAACGCGTTGAATTTATTTAAAAAAAGAAGTTTGCTTAATTACTTCTATTTAAGCAAATTTGGTAATATTACCGTAATCTAAAATCACAGTGATAAAATTGTGTCAGATTTTATTCAGAACAGGTTTTTTATTTTAATTTAACCTAAACTTTGACGCAATTTTACATCGTGTTTTGCGAGAAAAAAATTACATGATATTTGCCAAGACGATTTGGTGAGTGAGTGAGTTGCCAAGTGAGATTTGGTAAAAATAGGCTCGATCCCCTCCCTCCCTGAACACCTCACGTAATTAATGGACGCCCCTATATGTATTTGCAGATAGACGGTGCCTCCATCCACAATTCGAGGCTTGTTGGTCAATGGTTAAACCAAAATTATCCTATGCGCTGGATAGGAAGAAACAGTCCTTTCGAGCTGTGGCCTCCGAGGTCTCCCGATGTTACACCACTTGATTTTTAGTTTTGGGGAATGGTAAAAAATAAAGTCTATAAAACAAGGCCCAAAAATCAAGATGAACTGTGTGCCAAAATAAGGCAAGCCTGTCAAGAAATCAGCATCCCGGAACTAAGACGAGTAGCTAAACAAAATCTTAAAATAATCGAAAAATGTATTCGATTAGACGGAGGACTAGATGAGAGATGTCACATTTTATAGTTATTCATTTCTATTATGAAAATTATTGTTTGATACTTCTTCCTAGATTTAATCAATTATCAAAATTGTTTTCCCATAATAATAAAATAATTATTTCTTTGAAAGTGCTGTTTACTAAAATATTTGAATACATGACACTGTGTTAAGATTTTCCTTTCCACGGCACACTAATTATCAAAATAAACTTGTAATAATATTGTATAGACCAAAAAATGAAAAAATTAAAAATGCGAATTTTGTGATGAAACTTGGTTAACAAAATATTCTGAACAACTTTTTTTCGATATCCTTTACACAAAACAAAATATCGAGAAGTGGTCCTGTTTGTGAAATGAAGTAGTAGCGTTGATTGAAACTTATCAATCAACACTAGTAGGCTGAGTTTAAAGTTCTGATTTCAGTTGATTATTTCAAAAAATGTGGTTCATCAACCTGTATGCTTCTAGAAAAAACCGAATCTGTAGTTCTTCAAATAGCGAAAATATATGGGTGTCATCATCTTAAATGCGACACACTGTATATTATATAGGGTAATTATCATTATTCAACTGTGGTCAAGTTTTTTGCTTTGTGAATTCATTATCAGTAGTAATAACCCAGGGACATTGATAATTGTTCGAAAAAAATGTATAACAAATTTCGAAAGCTTGTTGCCTATAAGCAACAAGCTTGAGAAAGTTGTTATAAAATTTTTGAGCATCTATCAATGTTCGAGGGTTATTTGAATAGAAAATATTTTGTTAATTATAGAAAAAAATACATAGTATATTTGCTTTTATAATATCATTTATGTTCTCGTCAGTATTATGACAAAATCGTGATATTTTGAAATATTAAATATTTGAAACGTCAAAATCAAAATAAATCAAAATGTATCCATGGCAACGTACCTAATAGAGTGAATCCAATTAAATCAGTTAATTTGAGGTCATTTGATTGAACACAACCAATCAAAACAACATTACACTGAAAACAGACCATGGGCTGTATAATGTTGTTCTGATTGGTTGTGCTCAATCAAATGACCTCAATTTAACTAATTTCATTGGATATCTACTAGAGCAAAAAATTTTCATTAGAACAAATAATGTTGGATCAACTTTCGTTTAGCTGAAATCGGTTATTTAAGAAATATTCGTTTATTTACTATTTGGAACCTTTTCTAAACAGAGAGTCGAATTTTTTTTTGCGGAAATGCATAATTTTCATTTTTTCGACTTCAGAATAGCTGAAACCAGTTACAAGAAAATACGTTTCTGTTTTATATTTTAGACAATTTTCTAAATATGAACACGCAAAAAACTTCTTGTGATTTTGTGTTTGGAGAGGCATCTATGAAAATACAAATTTTTTTTTGAAGCTGGTTTCAGCTAAAAAAAATTTCACCCCAAATGTTTTTGGCTTTATCGTGTAGTAATTTTACTATTCCTCTTTTTACACTAACAGAAAGAATGGACTCAATATTTGAATTCGTATGTTGGAATTGTTGTTAATCGATACACACTTAAATACACAAAACCAAAAAACTGATTAACACATTACTTCGAAATAAAAATAATCATATCTTACATCAATAACAACAAACGCGTTTCATTAACATTTCTAAAATAAGCAAAGCTAGATCCCATTCCTAGTAGGCTGAAATACTAAAATCAAAATATTTCATTATTCTCAATAATTTTATTATTACTGTGAATGGAACTTAAAGAAAATGTAACAATTTTTTGCAGGTTTAAACTTCAAAATATTTTCATTGATTGTCTGGTTGTTGAAGGGTCAAATAGGGAAAAAACAAAATAATTACTCCCACAAAAGCACTTCCTTTTAGAGAGAGACTGTTAAGGCTCGTGTCCACTTGCAAGTAAATTTGCTTAGACAACTCTCACAAGTAACTTGCAACGTGTGTAAACAGCAAAGCTAGAGAAATTTTGCTGAAAGTTTACTTGCGCGCCAAGTACTTGCCTACTTGCTAGAGCTTGTTGTGTACACGGCTGATCTAAGCAAATCAGTTTGCTCTTTTTAATTTCGAGACTGTCCCGAAATATTTGCAGCAAGTAATCAAATAATAAATATAATTTCTGCAAAAATGGAAGAACGCCGTGTATGGAATAGGGATGAAATTTTTAAGTTGATTGAAAATTTAGAACTGTACCCAAAATTGTGGAAGGTACTCGCAAAGATTTCAAAAATAGAGTGAAAAAGCAAGGCGCATTTAAAACGTTAGCAGATCTTTTCGACACATCTGAACATGAAATTCAGCGCAAGCTACATAACTTGAGAATACAACTGAATCAGGAGTGGAGAAAAATTCAAAAAAAGAAGAGTGGACAGGGAACAAATGAATTGTATAAAAGTACATGGGAATTGTATATGTATATATGTCACAACCGCAGCAGCCACTCGCCGAGACGACATTTTTTCGGTAAAAAAGCAACTGTGTGTACACGTTTCAGTAGGAACTTGAAGCAAACGAGGTTGCTAGAGTAATTTGCCACAATAATTTTGAAAACAATTACAATACAGTGTAGACACGTCCGCAAGTACTTGCTGAAAAAACTATCGCAAGTTACTTGCAAGTGGACACGATTCTTTCGCAGATATCGAACAGTTCAATTTATCACTTCCCACTGGTATGAACTGCCCACCTTGGTCTCCCTATTGACACATCCCTGATCCAATATCCTAAATCATCTACCAATCACCATTTTATATTCCTCAACAAATATAAAGAAATTATTGATAACTACCCTTGACACAATCTTATTTTTACTGATGCATCGAAAACGGATGAAGCATATGTACCTACCTACATAAAAATAAGAAATTTGCGATACGTATCAACATTGCTTCATATTTACTGGAGAAACCATAGCGATTTTGGAAGCTTTAAAAATGTGCAACTCACATCCAGAAAACACATTTATAATTATTACAGACTCACCAAGAGCATGGTACTAAACAATTATATCCACTATATACCATTTTACAGAAAATAAAAGAAAATATTTAAAATCTACGGTTTAAAAGAAAACATGTTAGATTTATGTGGGTACTGTCACACGTGGGAATCAAGGGAAACGAATTAGCAGATTCAACAGCACTATCAGCTACCACCGATAATACAATTCAAATATTCCACAAATATCCGAATAGTGACCACAAAATTACAATAAAAAACTATATTAAAGAAGAATTGCAAACACTGTGGAATGAAAACTCTAGCAAACTTAAAGAAATTAAACAACGTTTTCAGACCATTACCATACTATTTTCAGCGGGCGATAAATGGTGGCAATGTTGTTTACATAAAATCTACGTGCATTTAAATCGGCCGTTTTCACACATAGGCGATACCATATTTTCTATGGTAACGCCAATGCGATATCGCATGAACACGCGATTTGTTCTTCTAAAATCGCGCAATACAGTGCGATTTTTTTCTGTTACCATTTCTCTACGCAATGCAAGCATATGCATGTTTTCACTCGTGTAGCAATAAATCGCAAATCGCAGCTTTTTTTTTTCAGTACCAGTGTTGTGATGTCGAAGAAAACAATTGTCTTTTTTTCCTTATAGATGCTGAAAGACGTTCTACTAACATCCTATGAAAGTATTGTAGGTCATGAGAAAATAATTGAAAAAATTTTCTTCGTCTTCAATTAATTTGTCAAACTGTATATAAAACGCGCCTTCCAGATATCTAGTTTGTAGCAAAGGATGAACCCAGAACAGTCGATTTTTCCATCGAGCCTCCCTTTGTTTCCTCGCTTTTCTCCGTTTGAGAAGTAGCGCTAGCAACACACGTCTTCTATCCATAACACTTTCTAACTAACTAACTGTGTAATAATTAGTTTAGGTTAAAAAATTCGATCGTATCAAATTATGGTTATGTGTGAAAGTGATATACCTACCTACCATTTTGCTACCATTTATTGCTCTCTGAAAATGGTATGGTAATGGTATAGTCTGAATATGCTCTAGTCCATGAAACTTTTCAGATACCAAACTGAAGGAAAGACCAAACAGTTATCTACCGAATCCAAATTGGACACACAAATATAACTCATAAATACCCCTCCACCAGAATGTACAAAGTGCAGAACTACCTTAACTGTGAAGCACATCATCCTAGAATGCCCACTATATTCATCAGAAAGAAATGTATTTTAGACTGCAAAAACAAATTACCGGAACTACTCCAATTTCTTAAAGACATTAATATGTATCACGAAATTTGAATCACCTCTTGTATTGTGTATGTCATCCTGCTAATAACCCCAGATAGTGGACTAAAAAAGGGGCAAAAGGTTTCAATTTTTTTTTGAAGGTACAACCACATGTGGTCTTTACTAAATGATAGAGTAGGTCCCTGGCCATCTGAAATCGGCAATTACAACATTTTTTAATAGGGACAACACTTTTTATTGCGAAATTTGTCAAAAATCTGTCAAAATTATGTTTTATCACTTTTTCACACATACCTCGCGATATCTCCGGAACTAAACAAGATATTTTCAACTTTTTTTTTAATCGGCAGAAGAAACGCAAGCGGCGATTACTGCGTTAGTTTCATTAGTATAGAAAACCTAGTTTTTTTGTAAAGCTAGACAAAACTTTAATCTTTACTTTTTTTGCAGCACTATTTTCAGTAATCGAAATTTCACCAAACTTTCTGCGTACCAAATAAATCTAAAGCTTCAAGGAAGTTTTTAAAACAAGAATCACTATTCTAAGTATGATAATTTTCAAGCAGTAGTTACTTGAAGTTAAAAGGTTCCGCACCTCCTTGGGCTCATAATAATGTTACAAGGAACTGCCGCTTGTGACATAATTTTATCGTTTACACTCTCGTAGCAATCATCATCTATTAACCATGATACAAATTTTAGCAACTCATTAGGTACTTGCTTTTTAAACTCTGCCCGATTCATATCATCCGGATTTGGAAAATTGCTTTGTGGGATATCAAATTCTCTAATTTTTTTCCTTAAAATACCCGCCGCTTTGTGTAAAATTAGGATTTCGTTCTCTTTAATAACCTGGAAATCTTCGTTCGCGTTGATTTTGTAAGAGGCAGTGGAGTCTGAGCTGGTTGTGTCTGATAATACATTTTCATCTCTTAATGGTTGCAGAGTTGTGGTACTATCAGATTTATTTTGACAAGCTGTGATGTTTCGTTTACCAATGTACGGACAATAACAGCTTTTGTGATATTTAGCATCATAAGCAAAGAGGTCCTCATAACCAGCTAATTTAGAAACCACGTCAATATCTTGTCGTTCTTGGGCAGCTTTGATTATCTTGGAGTACGTATTTTTGCCGGTCCCTAAATACGAAAAATAAAAAACAGATAACAGCATATTACTAGATATCTAACGGTTATAACTGTTAATGGGGAAAAAATACTACGGAGAAAAAAGTTTTTTAACTAAATCAGTATTTTTCAGTTTAGTAAATAATTTCCTATTAAAAATGTGAAGCAAGATTTTTTAAACGAACGTAACTTAGCTTTTACAGTTATTAATCATTATATTCTTACAATATTTAAAAAAAAAGATTAACTCACCTGTGTAAGACAATTTTTTTTCTCACCCTGTTATTCTTAAAATAGTTTTCGTTTCAAGTAAAATAAATTAAATCATGGGTATACCCTAATATTTTAGAAATGCATTTCTCGACAAAACAACCAATTGTCTGAAACAGATAAGTAAAGTATCATAATGTCACGTCGGCGATAACGTAGCCTTCGAGGCCACGAAAGGGGAAAGAAAGTTTTAAGAACGATTTGAGTTTTAGTTTCTAGAAAATAACTAAAGTGTTCACTTGAGCCAAATAAATCTATTAAAATATAGTGTGTATTGTGGTGCATATCAGGAGTTAAATAGGTGAGTCTATCTCACAGAGTAATTCAGTTTTGCCTGTTATTTGATAATTGATTTTAAAAGATATTTTATCACATAGAGTATATATAATTGCTAATTATTTTTAATGATTACTTTGTTTAAAGTTCTTTAATATTCAACGTTATTAAGAACATTAATTTGTTGTTGCATTTCCTATTCATCCAATCCTACTTTACTGTGGAGAGTTTGTGCCACTTGCGGTTTGTCCATTCCTGATACAGACCCATATCTCCTTCCACTCCCCTGTATTGTGGAGAGCTTGAGCCACTTGCAGTGTAACCTTATTTAGATGTACTGTGGAGAGTTTGTGCCACTTGCAGTTTAACTCACATACCTATACTGTATTGTGGAGAGTTTGCGCCACTTGCGGTTTGTCCATTTCTGATACAGGGTGACTTCTCACGTCACCTATATCTCCTTCCACCTCCCTGAATTGTGAAGAGCTTGAGCCACTTGCAGTGTAACCTTATTTTACTGTACTGTGGAGAGTTTGTTCCACTTGCAGTGTATTATTATTTTGCTGTACTGTGGAGAGTTTGTGCCACTTGCAGTGTATTATTGTTTTGCTGTACTGTGGAGAGTTTGTGCCACTTGCATGGTATTATTATTTTGCTGTACTGTGGAGAGTTTGTGCCACTTGCAGTTTAACTCATATACCTATACTGTATTGTGGAGAGTTTGCCCCACTTGCGGTTTGTCCATTCCTGATACAGGGTGACTTCTCACATCACCCATATCTCCTTCCACCCCCCTGTATTGTGGAGAGCTTGAGACACTTGCAGTGTAACCTTATTTTGCTGTACTGTGGAGAGTTTGTGCCACTTGCGGTGTATTATTGTTTTGCTGTACTGTGGAGAGTTTGTGCCACTTGCAGTGTATTATTATTTTGCTGCACTGTGGAGAGTTTGTCCCACTTGCAGTGTATTATTATTTTGCTGTACTGTGGAGAGTTTGTGCCACTTGCAGTTTAACTCATATACCTATACTGTATTGTGGAGAGTTTGCGCCACTTGCGGTTTGTCCATTCCTGATACAGGGTGACTTCTCACATCACCTATATCTCCTTCCACCCCCCTATATTGTGGAGAGCTTGAGCCAGTTGCAGTGTAACCTTATTTTGCTGTACTGTGGAGAGTTTGTGCCACTTGCGGTGTATTATTGTTTTGCTGTACTGTGGAGAGTTTGTGCCACTTGCAGTGTATTATTATTTTGCTGCACTGTGGAGAGTTTGTCCCACTTGCAGTGTATTATTATTTTGCTGTACTGTGGAGAGTTTGTGCCACTTGCAGTTTAACTCATATACCTATACTGTATTGTGGAGAGTTTGCGCCACTTGCGGTTTGTCCATTCCTGATACAGGGTGACTTCTCACATCACCTATATCTCCTTCCACCCCCCTATATTGTGGAGAGCTTGAGCCAGTTGCAGTGTAACCTTATTTTGCTGTACTGTGGAGAGTTTGTGCCACTTGCAGTTTAACTCACATACCTATACTGTATTGTGGAGAGCTTGCGCCACTTGCGGTTTGTCCATTCCTGCTACAGGGTGACTTCTCACGTCACCCATATCTCCTTCCACCCCCCTGTATTGTGGAGAGCTTGAGCCACTTGCAGTGTAACCTTATTTTGCTGTACTGTGGAGAGTTTGTTCCACTTGCAGTGTATTATTATTTTGCTGTACTGTGGAGAGTTTGTGCCACTTGCAGTGTAATATTATTTTGCTGTACTATGGAGAGTTTGCGCCACTTACAGTAGTTATAATATTGTTTGTGGAGAGTTTGTGCCACATATTCCTTACATGCACTGGGGAGAGTTTGCGCCCCTTGCACCTTTCCTAATAACCCTAAATATTTACAATTAGGCTTTTTTTTTGATTAAGTGAAGTTTTAACTTTACTTTAGTACTGATATGCATAATCACAGTTTAAACACATAAGATGCACCTTGTATATTATTAATACGTTCATTAATTTTGGGGATTTCAACTATACTAATCGTTAGTTAAATAATTAATCATTATTTATGGCAAATTGAATACTCAGAGTGTTTTTCTATCTAATTCCAGGTACGTCATCTCGGTTGTTCAACCTACTTGGACCATGTCCACATGGACTGTTCAATTAAATCCAGGCATCACGTCCAGTGTCTTGTAAATAGTTATTTTCAACATTTAGATTTGTTTTATTATCTATATTATAAACAATATAATGTAAGTACACAGTAAGTAATTAAAAGTTAAATTCTAATTAAATATATCAATCTTTACAAATCACTCATTCTCCTCAAGTCAAGTTTTTCCCTCCTCACACCTGTCTGCACAGATTTTAAGCGCTGTTGGCCTTTCTTTCCAGATCTGTTACATATTAGACACATTTGCCGAATATTAAATCCATCTCTTGTCCGAGACGATGAAGCGTTTTCGGTTTCACTGCTTTGAGAAACATATCCAATATTTTGTGAACTAATAAATGTTTGTCTGCAAATTTTATGAAATTTTACTTTAACCTTCCCTCCTAGAATGTCTTCCTTTTGATGCAAAATCTTTTGAGCACAAGTATCTTTCCTTTTTTCTGCAGCACATATAATTGTATTTAATCCTTTCAATCTCGGATTTTGCGTAACAAGTTTGTCTTTTTCTTGCAAAGTCTGACCACAAAATAAACACTCCATGGTTTACACAAAAAATCTCAATAGACACACACACACATCCAAAATAATATCAACCTAATCGCAGTTGAAACAAAGACTGTTAGCAACTGAATCAAGTTATCGGCCAAATTTGTCAGGAATAGACAGGAAGGGGAGGGCAGAGATGTCTTCTCGTTAGAAAGCACAATAATTAAACGCGGCTGCAGAAACTATAGTTGCACAAGTTTGACTTGAATGTTTGAGATTGACTTGAAATTAAGTCAAACTCAAGTCAATCTTTCTGACAAATAATTCAAGTCAAATCAAACTGGGCAATGGTTACAGGTTTGAAAATTCAAACTGTTTGTCAAACTAGTTTGAAAGAGTTTGAAAAATAATTTATTTAGTAGATATACCTTAAATGGGTGAAATATTTATGTTAAATATAGAAAGTAGGTACAACAAATACATTTATTTGAAACAAAAAGGAAATACATTATTTTAAACATTTTTTTTAATGAACTCCAACTTGTCACCTCAAAATTCTTCGTGAAAAGTGAAGAAAATTAATTGAAAGCAACAATAAATATATATAGATATATATAGATAGTGACCTCTTCCTGCGATCCTTGTGTGATATTTGTTATGGATTCTTGTTGAAGCCACGAATTTAAACACATTAATTAATGTTCTAATAGACTGGTCATTTAATCGGTTTCGTTTTTTTGTTACTGCCAAAGAAGCACTCGAAAAATAGCGTTCTATGCAGGCTGATGTTGCTGGGGTGGCAAGAAAGTCTCTCGCCATTTTTGATAAAGTTGGAAATACAGTTTCGTGACGTTTTCACCACTTTATTATGTCCTCGGTACTGTCAGCTCGTGATTCAGCTGCGTATTTGTCGATTTCGTATCTCCATGAATTTTCGTCTATATTTATTTTTGGAGATGATTGGAAAAGTCCAAACAAGTCTAAATCAAAATCGGTAACTTCATCAGACTTTTTTTCGAACACACTTACTGTACATTCAGTTTGGGTTTGGGGTGACTCTTTGACAGTGTAAGGTGAATAATAATTTTCTTTATACATTTCTTCAAATTTCTTGATGGCTTCATCTTTTAAAGATTGTCCCCATGTCGTTAAAGAAAACGTTTCAATTTTATGACGAGGATCCAAAATCAAAACGATAAAATACATCCAGTTAGTCCTACTGTAATGCTTAAAAATTTTATTGCGAGCTGCCTGAAGGGATAGAATTATTTTTGCATCAAGTTCGTCTCTATTTTCTTTATTATCTAGTTCATGCTCATCGAGTATCATATTGATCCCAATAACCACCACAGGAAGGGTAGAATATTTCTTTCCTTCTCCTTTTCCTTGAAACTTTGAAAATACTCACATGTTCTTTCAATAAAATTCCATTCTGTAGCATGTATTCGAAAATTTAAGAGTATCGGTATTGTCACAAAGAATATTAATCGAACGTTTGAATTGTAACGCCCAGGACAGCATTTCCAATGTAGAGTTCCTTCTAGTTTTTACCTCCAGTTTGGGAATGGTCATGTGTAAATTTAATGAGTTTAATCTTAACAATTCGGAGTTTTTAATTTTTTTACAAATTATCTTAACCTTTGCAATTGTTGCAGTATTTTCAGATATTGCACTTTCGTTATCACTAGAATCAGAGTCACGTTGCGCAATATGATATTCAAACTTCAAACTGTTTGAAGAAGTTTGATTTCAAGTCAAACCTAAAGATACAGAAATCAAGTCAAGTCAAACTTTTTTGCCTAAAAAGTTTGATTTTCAAGTCAAGTCAAGTTTGTTGAGTAAAATCAAACTAGTTTGACTTGATGCATCTCTAGCAGAAACTTTCAAGTTTGCATATTTATTGCTCAAAAACTATGATACGTATAATAGTGATTTTTCTTTTAAAAACTTTCTTGAAGCTTTAGATTTATTTGGTACGCAAATAGTTTGGTGAAATTTTGAAAAATAAAAAAGTTTGTCGATTACTGAAAATAGTGCTGCAAAAAAAGTAAATATTACAGTTTTCTCTAATTTTACAAAAAAACTAGGTTTTCTATACTAATGAAACTAACGCAGTAATCTTCGCTTATGTTTCTTCCGCCGATTAAAAAAAAAGTTGAAAATATCTTGTTTAGTTCCGGAGATATCGCGAGGTATGTGTGAAAAAGTGATAAAACATAATTTTGACAGATTTTTGACAAATTTCGCAATAAAAAGTGTTGTCCCTATTAAAAAATGTTGTAATTGCCGATTTCATATGGACAGGGACCTACTCTATCATTTAGTAAAGGAAGCGACTTTTTCTCCGTTTTTCAGTCGACTAAGAGGTTGATGCAGGAATTTATGCTTCTAAATAAAATAAAAAATAAAAATAATTACTGATAACGGCATGAAGAGCCCTCTATCGAAACGTGGATAATAAAAATATCAAAAAACATTGTGGTTTAATACTATTAAAACAAATCAAACAACGTACATCTTATTAAGTAAAAATTATTTTTTACTTTTTAGTTAGATTTGCTGTAAAATCGTGTTTTTTTTTAATTTTTTTGAACTATTATTCATTATGTAAATTATTAATTTTGCTTCAATTTAAAAGTTATTAAAACAAACATGAATTTTAACGAAGTAAATATTAATAAGTAATTAATTAATATATAAAAGTATTCACATATCATTCACCCTGTATATTTAATATAAATTATACTAATTTAAAATCCCAAAGTTTCTAAAATAGTTTATTTGTGAAAAATTAATTTGTGTTGTTTTAAGTTTAAGTTTCTAATATTTTCTTTATTTGTTTTTTATTATTAAAAAGTTGTATATGTGGCGGTTGTCGATTATTTAAATACATTGTACCAGTTTATGTCAAACCGTTTTTGAATATGGTAACGGTTAAAAATTATAATTTGCCACAATTTTTTTTTCAAATTAGACATGCACAAAATTCTTATATAAATATAGAACTTACCAAAAGCAATGATTTCCACAAAAAATAAAATATCCATAAAACAGTTCAAATCACAAATTTTCGCGCACTCACTGAATATAATAAATCAAAAACTATAAAATGTCTAGCTAGTAGTCTTGACCTAGAGAACTCTATCGATTCACAAGAAATGTCCCACTGAAGAACTCAGGAAGACGCGAAGATCTAAAGACCACTGACTTACTGACTGTCGACTGGTCCAGCAAGCTGTCGAAGAGAACGTATCGCGATTGTCAAGTGCTCTCTCGCGGAGCGCTACAGGTGGAATAAATATTTGCCGGCCATACCTGCACGGCCTACTGAAGTACTGAAGATTGTGACTGTATCGAGAGGAGTCGACGACTGCTGAGATACAAAACGCGAAGAATCGCGCGTGTTTTGTTTATGTGAAATATAAACAATGGTTTGATTTATCTGCAGCCTGCTACGCGAACTGTAGGGCCTGGAGGATACCAGGTGGACGGTCGCACAATATTTTTGTAGCACAATACACAAAAGGTATTAAAAAAAAGGAAATATATAAAATGTAAGCGGTAACAAAGTGCCTTTTAGTCATTAGACATTTTTTTCTTCGAAAGCTTTCAAAAAAACTAGCGCTTCACATGTCAGCGAGATATTTTTCGTTTCTTCTCGTCTCGGAAAAGTCAAGATGAGACGAGAGATTTTTGAAAATATTTTGGTCGATACCGAGATCACATCACCCTAGTCTCATTAAAATTTGTCTCATACTATTTTCCTTCTTTGAATCATTTTAAAATCCGAGTATCATTTATTGTTTGATAGACGGAATATCTTTCCTAAATCTTCCCCCAATTTTTCGGGCGAGCAATTTCTTTGAGAATTTGACCCATTTATTGGAATGCCCGAACCAAAAAACTTCCAAATGCAAAATTTCATTAAAATCGGACTAGCCGTTTAAGAGAAGTTCAGTGTGAACCCGATTGCGGTGCCACCTACCGGGACCAATTGTAAATCTAAACCATTCAGGTGCGTACTCAAACTCACACAAAATGTCATCAAAATCGCCCCAGCCGTTTAGTAGTTCAGCGTAAACTTGATTGTAACGCCTCCTACCGGGACCAATTGTGAATCTGAACCGTCCAGGTACTTACTCAAACACACACTAAAACTCTCATCAAAATCGACCCAGTCCGTTAAGAGGAGTTCAGTACGGACTAGATTGCAGTACCACCTACCGGGACTAAACCATTCAGGAACTTACTCAAATACACACACAAAATTTCATCAAAATCGGTCCAGCCGTTTAGGAAGAGTTTAGTGTGAACTCGACTGTAACGCCACCTACCGGAACCAATTGTGAATCTTAACCATTCAGGGATTCACTCAAACACACACAACAAATTTCATCAAGATCGATCCAGCCGTTTAGGAGTAGTTCAGCGTAAACTTGATTGCAACGCCTCCTACCGGGACCAATTGTGAATCTGAACCGTCCAGGTACTTACTCAAACACACACTAAAACTCTCATCAAAATCGACCCAGTCCGTTAAGAGGAGTTCAGTACGGACTAGATTGCAGTACCACCTACCGGGACTAAACCATTCAGGGACTTACTCAAATACACACACCAAATTTCATCAAAATCGGTCCAGCCGTTTAGGAAGAGTTTAGTGTGAACTCAACTGTAACGCCACCTACCGGAACCAATTGTGAATCTTAACCATTGAGGGATTCACTCAAACACACACAACAAATTTCATCAACATCGATCTAGCCGTTTAGGAGTAGTTCAGCGTAAACTTGATTGCAACGCCTCCTACTGGGACCAATTGTGAATCTCAACCGTCCAGGTACTTACTCAAACACACACTAAAACTCTCATCAAAATCGACCCAGTCCGTTAAGAGGAGTTCAGTACGGACTAGATTGCAGTACCACCTACCGGGACTAAACCATTCAGGAACTTACTCAAATACACACACCAAATTTCATCAAAATCGGTCCAGCCGTTTAGGAAGAGTTGAGTGTGAACTCGACTGTAACGCCACCTACCGGAACCAATTGTGAATCTTAACCATTGAGGGATTCACTCAAACACACACAACAAATTTCATCAAGATCGATCCAGCCGTTTAGGAGTAGTTCAGCGTAAACTTGATTGCAACGCCTCCTACCGGGACCAATTGTGAATCTGAACCGTCCAGGTACTTACTCAAACACACACTAAAACTCTCATCAAAATCGACCCAGTCCGTTAAGAGGAGTTCAGTACGGACTAGATTGCAGTACCACCTTCCGGGACTAAACCATTCAGGGACTTACTCAAATACACACCCAAAATTTCATTAAAATCGGTCCAGCCGTTTAGGAAGAGTTTAGTGTGAACTCAATTGTAACGCCACCTACCGGAACCAATTGTGAATCTTAACCATTCAGGGATTCACTCAAACACACACAACAAATTTCATCAAGATCGATCCAGCCGTTTAGGAGTAGTTCAGCGTAAACTTGATTGCAACGCCTCCTACCGGGACCAATTGTGAATCTGAACCGTCCAGGTACTTACTCAAACACACACTAAAACTCTCATCAAAATCGCCCCAGTCCGTTAAAAGGAGTTCAGTACGGACTAGATTGCAGTACCACCTACCGGGACTAAACCATTCAGGGACTTACTCAAATACACACACAAAATTTCATCAAAATCGGTCCAGCCGTTTAGGAAGAGTTTAGTGTGAACTCGACTGTAACGCCACCTACCGGAACCAATTGTGAATCTTAACCATTGAGGGATTCACTCAAACACACACAACAAATTTCATCAAGATCGATCCAGCCGTTTAGGAGTAGTTCAGCGTAAACTTGATTGCAACGCCTCCTACCGGGACCAATTGTGAATCTGAACCGTCCAGGTACTTACTCAAACACACACTAAAACTCTCATCAAAATCGACCTAGTCCGTTAGGAGGGTTCAGTACGGACTAGATTACAGTACCACCTACCGGGACTAAACCATTCAGGGACTTACTCAAATACACACACAAACTTTCATCAAAATCGGTCCAGCCGTTTAGGAAGAGTTTAGTGTGAACTCGACTGTAACGCCACCTACCGGAACCAATTGTGAATATTAACCTTTGAGGGATTCACTCAAACACACACAATAAATTTCATCAAGATCGATCCAGCCGTTTAGGAGTAGTTCAGCGTAAACTTGATTGCAACGCCTCCTACCTGGACCAATTGTGAATCTGAACCGTCCAGGTACTTAATCAAACACACACTAAAACTCTCATCAAAATCGACCCAGTCCGTTAAGAGGAGTTCAGTACGGACTAGATTGCAGTACCACCTACCGGGACTAAACCATTCAGGAACTTACTCAAATACACACACCAAATTTCATCAAAATCGGTCCAGCCGTTTAGGAAGAGTTTAGTGTGAACTCGACTATAACGCCACCTACCGGAACCAATTGTGAATCTTAACCATTCGGGGATTCACTCAAACACACAACAAATTTCATCAAGATCGATCCAGCCGTTTAGGAGTAGTTCAGCGTAAACTTGATTGCAATGCCTCCTACCGGGACCAATTGTGAATCTGAACCGTCCAGGTACTTACTCAAACACACACTAAAACTCTCATCAAAATCGACCCAGTCCGTTAAGAGGAATTCAGTATGGACTAGATTGAAGTACCACCTTCCGGGACTAAACCATTCAGGGACTTACTCAAATACACACACAAAATTTCATCAAAATCGGTCCAGCCGTTTAGGAAGAGTTTAGTGTGAACTCGACTATAACGCCACCTACCGGAACCAATTGTGAATCTTAACCATTCAGGGATTCACTCAAACACACAACAAATTTCATCAAGATCGATCCAGCCGTTTAGGAGTAGTTCAGCGTAAACTTGATTGCAATGCCTCCTACCGGGACCAATTGTGAATCTGAACCGTCCAGGTACTTACTCAAACACACACTAAAACTCTCATCAAAATCGACCCAGTCCGTTAAGAGGAGTTCAGTATGGACTAGATTGAAGTACCACCTTCCGGGACTAAACCATTCAGGGACTTACTCAAATACACACACAAAATTTCATCAAAATCGGTCCAGCCGTTTAGGAAGAGTTTAGTGTGAACTCGACTATAACGCCACCTACCGGAACCAATTGTGAATCTTAACCATTCAGGGATTCACTCAAACACACAACAAATTTCATCAAGATCGATCCAGCCGTTTAGGAGTAGTTCAGCGTAAACTTGATTGCAATGCCTCCTACCGGGACCAATTGTGAATCTGAACCGTCCAGGTACTTACACACTAAAACTCTCATCAAAATCGACCCAGTCCGTTAAGAGAAGTTCAGTACGGACTAGATTGCAGTACCACCTACCGGGACTAAACCATTCAGGGACTTACTCAAATACACACACAAAATTTCATGAAAATCGGTCCAGCCATTTAGGAAGAGTTTAGTGTGAACTCGACTGTAACGCCACCTACCGGAACCAATTGTGAATCTTAACCATTGAGGGATTCACTCTAACACACACACACAAAATTTCATCAAGATCGGTCCAGCTGTTTTGGAGTTGCATTACATACACACGTACACTACACATACAGTGTTTTTCATTAAGAATTGTCCATATAGTAACTGGAAAAACCTTAACACATAATATATGAAGATTTAACCTAAAACACTTGAAGAAAATATTCCTCCCTATCGAGATATTCATGATAAAATATTATAAAATTATTTTAGTCCATTCAATGTTTTTTGTTCATACTTGGCAAACAATTTTCATTTACATTTACGGACATTTATCCACGTGTAATAATTTTCTTTAAAATGTTTTTAATAATATTTTGTTTGTATTTGGATAATAAATAGTGTATTATTATTACATATCAAAATACTTCAAACAATGATGAAATATAGTTTTCCCAACGACCACATAGGAAAGTAAAGTAATTTTTCGGCAACCGTCCGGAAAGTACCCACTTCCCGGACGCTTTTTTTGTGAGAAAGTAGCACTTTTCCGGCCTAGTCCGGAAAGTACCTATTTCCCGGACTAGGCCGGGAAGTATTACATCGTTGCTGTCATTCAAACAAACTGAATCCCTTTAATATTAGCAATTGTTCGAATTTCAATATAAATATTAATAAAAACAAGAATTAGAATGTTAGTAATATGAGTAGATTCCACAAAGTAAGGGTCCAAACCAGCGGCGCAGCCAGAATCTTGTATTAGGGGGGGTTTTGAAAAGATATTAGGAATAATTTTAAAATCTATAATATATGATACTACAGAAAACGCAACGAACATGTAAAGTATATTTAAAAATATAAACAAAAAAAAACAGTCAGGTACCTATACTTAAGACAGCGTACATATTAAACTTTTTAAAAAATAATAATGACAACAAAAAACAAAGCAACATCATAAGAACAATTAAAAATAAGTTTATTATTAATGATATAATTTGTATATTAATGATTAATATACAAATTTACATAAATAATAGTAAAATATCAATACGTTGAGATTGGAGAGAAAAGACATCAAGAACTTTGTCTTCCAGAATCGGAACATCTGGATGTATGTACATCAAAGCAAGGCCGTTTAATCTATTGTCCCCATTAGAATTTCGCAAATAATTTTTTAGAAATTTTAAGGAAGAAAATGACCTTTCACAAGAACATGTGATCACTGGTAAAGTTGCCATTATGATTAAAAGTTCAGAAATGGTGGGAAACAAATTTTTATTGCATCTCTCCAAAGCTTCAATCGCATTTTGTGGCTTTTCTGTTTTATCTTTCATAAACTGGCCCCAAAGTGTCACTTTTCCTTCTATAGCACCCGACTCATCCAATTCATGAAATTCCAAAAGCTGTTGGATAGAATTCAAAATTTCTTTGTTGCTTAAATTATTATTATTGCATAAAAGTTTTTGAAACGGTTCAAGAGTATTTTTGTGATTAAGAAATTTTGCATCTATTGCCTTTATTGTTTGGTCGAGAAACGGAATATAAATAGCTCTTCGATAATATTGTTCCGGCGATGATCCTGGAACATTATCTCTATTAGTTTGCCGATTAGTAGTTCTCGGTTGTGAAATTGTGATATCAAACTCGTCACAAATCATTTTGGTCTCCTGATAAATATTTGAAAATGACTCCTCATCGTCTTGTCTCATTCGTTTCAAAGATTTATTGACATTTTCATCAGACTCATGAGCTAAACTCAAGTCCAAATTTGGGGTCTGTAAGTACTTGCTTAGTGGTAACGTCAACGAAAACACAGCCTTTATCACAAAAGTACGCAAAAGAAAGCTACTTTGACGAATTGCCGATAAAAGTAATTGAGCGTCGGTTGCCGTTTTTTTATCGGCCCATATGGTAATTTCAGACAAGGCATTTATAAGAGGATTTAGAAGCGAAATAAATGAATTTACAGCGTCGTGTCTCTGAATCCATCTGGTGGGACACAGTCTTTTAAGCTTCTCTATTTTTGGTTTTTCTGCTAATTTATCGATTTCATTTTCCAGCACACGTTGTCGTTTAGGAAAATTTAAAAAATTATAAGTCATTTCAATAGTACCCAAACAGTTTCGTACTTCTGGCACTGAACATCCATCAGAAAGTGCTAAATTAAAGCAGTGGGCCGAACAATGAACGTACAGGGCTTTAGGATACCTCCGCCGAACAATTGCTTGTGCTCCTCTTAACCCCTAAAACCCCCCCTCGCTGCGCCACTGGTCCAAACAGTAAATTCAATTAGAATGTTCCTAATTTTGTTCTAAAATAGCTATTTGTGTATCAAGAGCAGAAAGTAGTACTTTGGCAGTCGAGACAGAAAGTTGCCGCCCGACGCGTCAGCGGAGCGCGGCAATCTGTCGAGACTACCAAAGGACTTTCTGCTCGAAATACACACAAGATTTTTTCTACGATCACACCAAAATAAAATTAATTTTTTATTAAAAACGTGTTACTTTCATTACAATATTGGAAGTTTATTTGACATATTAAGCCTACTATTTGAAGACAAAAGATTAATTGTGTATGTTGTGTTGCCTACTTATAGAAAAATATCACTTGTATCTGTGTATTTGAAAAATCAGTATCACTTGTATCCATTTTTCTTGATTTTTTAAGTACTTACTGACTTATAGTAAAATATTAATACAATTACACAACACAGAACTATCTCAAAAAATATTTCAGTGACAATGCACTAGGTTCTTTCTTTGACATAGACATACTTGATTCTTATAATCCGTAAGTTATTTGCAAGTATGTTGTGTTGCCTACCTATTGCCATTGTTTGTACTTAGTAGTTTCCAGATTGCAGTTTCGTGTACCTATGTACGTAGGCAACACTTATTACATTAATGTCAGATATTTATTACATTAATGTCAGATATTTTTGAGATTTCCCTATTTCTCATTAAATTATTACGGAAAATACTGTTGGCTGCATTAGCATATTAGAAAATCAACTAAAATATTTATTTTTCTACTCCTGTTTTATAATATACTTATTAAAAGACTAAAATCTGTATAATAATGATATTCATTATGATACAGATTTTTAAGCCAATAGGAATGCGACATTCGCACAATATTTAATGTAGCCATGGATACCTGGTTGACATTTCTGGAATTAATTATATTAGGTGACACTTAATTAATCAATTTTGATTCTCAAAAGTAACTATATATGATAATTATTAATTAAACAATTCTTATCAATCGGAGTAGAAAAAATATTGTATGCAACTTTCATGTAATGGCCATTAATACACTCGCATATTATATACGAAACTCGCCTGCGGCTCGTTTCGTATCCTACAACATGCTCGTGTCTTAATGGCTATCATTACATGATCGTTGTATAAAATACTATTATTCTACAGTTTATATTAAAATAACTACTAGCTCTCTTTTATCTATAAATAAAATTAGACGTGCGCCAAAGTTACTTTCTGCTTAAGAGCGCCAATAATGTCAAATTATGACAGCTCGCGGAAAACATCAACTTTGCGGTTAGATTTGAGTGTGCAAAAGCCTACTTTGGGTAGTGATCGTAGGAAAATTAATTTTTTTAGCGTAGTGTCATCATGACAAACATAAACATTCAAATCGACGCCATTTTTAGTCCATTTAGATATTACAAAGAAACGTGTTTTATTGATTTGTTATACCTACCACACGGTTGCCGAAAAACAAAAGTACGCAAAACGCCCGGAAACTGTTTTTCGGACTCGCAGACTTCCAGGACTCGCCTACGGCTCGTCCTAAAATCTTGTCTACTCGTCCAAAAAAACAGTATTTTCCGGACTTGTTACGTAATATACTATTCCACACGCATGCCGATAATCTGTCAAATGCCTAATTTCTATTAAGAATGACCACTGTCAAGCTGTCAAAAAGAATAACGAATACACCATAAGGAACATACAGAAGATAGTCAAATATATAATTTCTAATTAGATTTTCCTATGTAATATCTAAATTTGAGCGATCTATTTGGAATGTGTAAGTTTTTTCATTTTCGTAATTGAGAAAAATTTAGGACGCGGCCGAGGATAGAACCAGCGTACTCTTCGTCAGAAGTCCGACGCTGTACCACCGTACATTATTGTTAATGTACGGTGGCTGTACTAACTAATCCAATCAAACATTTATGTTAAACGGAAAATGTAATAATCTTGATAGGTATTAAATAGCAGGGTTTCGCAAATTGTGAGAAACGTCAAAAATTATTTTGAGTATATAGTGAATGTGAAGTGCACCTGAAACTATCTACAATAACAACGTATGCACAACAATATCGTGGATACTGTGGCAAAATTAAACAAACTAAATAAGATATTTAGCTTTAATTAGCTTCAATCCGACTTAATATAAAATACACATGACCCGACTTGTCAATCAATGTAAAGAATAATCATAGACATTAATAGTCGGTGACAAGGAGGTTTATACGTCAGATACTGACAATGACAGCGGCGGTGAGTGTACTCCACCAGAAATCATCGAGGCAGCAAAAATATCCTCCTGAAAAATCCTACCAACAAAATCAAGAGCTAGATACGAACGAGCATTTGAAGAATTTCTTAATTGGAGAAAAAGAAAAGGAATTAAATATTCATTTTCAGAAAATGTCCTTTTTGCACACTTTTGGATTATTTATCTAACAAAGTAGTACCAAATACATTCTGGTCACAATACTCTATGTTGCGCACTACTTTGTACGTAAATCACAATGTCGATGTCGCTAAATACAAATACCTGAAAGTGAAGGCATTTTTAAAAAGAAAAAATGATATAAACCAAAGAAGTTAAACGTTTTAAGCACCCACCAAATCAACGAATTCATAATAAGTGCTCCTGACGATCAGTTTCTGTTAACTAAGGTGAGTTTGAAACAAAATTTCTTTCTTAGGTGTTTTTCTAAGTGGCACTTGTTAATTTTTAGGTTGCTTTAATTTTCGTAATTTCGGGAGCATGTCGCAAATAAGAATTAGTGAGAATTACAGATGATGATATTGAAGATCTGTGCTCTGCTGCTATAATTTAGATTAATAATACAAAAAACAAGATTGAGAGAAAGTTCAATATTACAGCTGTATTTTATCAGAAATACAAAGAATATGCAGAATTACGACCTGCAATACATGAATAGAGTTTTTTTCTGAACTACAAAAATAAAAAATGCAACAAGCAAGTAGTAGGAATAAACAAAATGGGTTCTGTACCTAGCTCAATTGCAAAATTTTTGAAACTTGATCATCCAGAAACATATACCTACTAGTCATTGTTTCCGAAGATCATCAGCTACAATTCTGGTAGATGCGGGAGAAGATATTACCACTCTTTAGAGACACGGAAGATGGAAGTAATCTGCTGTCGCTGGGGGGTATACCTATCAATGACTCAACCACAAACAGTATGAATGCTGCATCTAAAATTGTATGTGCAGTGCGTGCAACATCTGAAGAAACTATTCAATCACCAATAAATCCAAAACCATCAACGTCAAACACTATTACAAGCGATAGATTTTCTCATAACATCTAAGAAAATATAGAATCTAATCTTTCGCACATACCTCTACAATTTACAAATTGCAGCAATAACAATTTTACTTTTAATTTCTATAATAATGCAACCAATTAATAATTGTAATAACCTACCTAATATTTACTTGAACTTTTGTTACTAATAATAGTTATTGTTACTTTTTGAAATAAACTATGTTGACTTTAATCGTAAAATTTTATGTACTAATTTGTCAGATGTTGATTACACATTATTTGGTGAAATTATCACGTGGTCGTGGGAAAAATACTCTACATTACTCGTGCAAAAGTGATTGTCGCGGCTTATGCCTCGTGCTACAGTGTTTCCCACTCGTGTGAAAAATGTCATTTTCTGCACTCGTAATGTAAGTAATTATATTTCGTCGAACTTCACAAAAAATTACAGTTTACGTACTAATTTCCGGATGAAAAATCGTCTATTTTTGACGTCAAATACTTTTCGTCCGCAAACATTTTTCGTCCGCTGCGGTTACTATGATACGGAACGATGCGAGAATGACTGTGACAATAACTGCCATTTGCTATTGTCAAACTAATTAGTTACGAAATCCGCTAGATTTTACGTGAATAAGACCGGCGTGTGTTCATAATATAATCAAGAATGGATAGTGATAGATGAAACTTACCTTTGGCACAGCGGACGAAAAGAGTATGCGGACGAAAAGTGTCTGCGGACGAAAAATACTTGACTTCAAAAATAGTCGATTTTTCATTCGGAAATTAGTAATTTTTTGTAAAGATCGACGAAAAAATGTAATATGCACCTCGGCGAATAACTGTCTATTATCTCGCCTTGCTAATCTCTTGCAGACTCGACTAAAATAGACAGTTTTTCGTCCTTGGTACATAAATAACTATTTTAGTCGACCTGTACCAAAAATGACATTTTACGTACTAATTTCCGGATGAAAAATCGTCTATTTTTTGACGACAAGTATCCGCAAACACTTTTCGTCCGCTGTGGTCGCTATGATACGTCACGGTGCGAAAATAGCTGTGACAATAACTGTCAGCTTTATTAGAGTTTTTGTTTCTGGACAGTCCGTAAACCAATCTGGAATTGCGCAGAACTAGTTGCGAACTTTATTTAGTCCTATGACCTATTCTGGGACCGTTTGAAATTGGACAGAGTTTGAAAAAACCCGAACTTCCTTCTCCAATAAACAATTTTCGTTACTTATAGTAACTGAATTTTTTATAAAGTATTTATAAAGGTTACACAATTATATAGGGAAATGCTTTGAAGTTTTTTTGTTCACTCATAGTAAATTAGGTTTATTAGGGTTTTATGCCATTACTGTAAGTTCTAGATTTATAATGAAGTGTTGTAACTATTTATATAACTGTGTCATAAAACTTGAAGTTATCGTTACCTAAATTTATATAAAAAATTTATATAAGGTTTGCCGTTACTTCTGTAATAAAACTAATGGTTTCTGAGTTTTATAATAGCATCGTTGTTTGCCTTTTTAAAACTTGAGATACTTAAATTTTTTTATAAATACTTTATGAAACTTTTAGTGACAAGTTCTTTTATAAATATGTTATGAAACTTTGGGTAACTGATGTTTTCTCTTTGTGTTCTCAGTAAAAAGTTAACCTAAAAGAGGAGTGGTCTGGATCATACTTTATTAACTACTTCTATAATTGTGAATATAACTATGATTAATAGCTGGAAAAAATCAAGTACTGCAATACATTTTGCCGGAAAGTTTCTAGGCGTTTCTCCAGAATAACACAAATAGTGCCAGCATCTTCTGTTAAATTAAAAAGTACCACTTTCGTTAATCGACAGGTATCTTCCAGTTCCACTTTATCAACAAATGACACAGAAAAGAAAAGTTTTGATAATGAAATTGAGACCACTGCAAACTCATCAGTGTTTTCTGAAAATAATGAGAATGCTAATGACAATGCAGAACATGTAGAATTAAAAGAAAAAAATGAAATATTTATAAATTATTTGAGAAAATGGGCAATTAACTATAATATACTACAGCGATATTTAAAGGAACTATTGTGCCAAATAACAATTTATCATTAGATCCCAGAACATTGTTAAGAACACCGACTAAAATTACACTACAACAAATGGGCGAAGGCAGTATTGGCACCAGGGTTTAGAAGTTTCCATAAGACAGTGTTATGAGAGCATTAAACATTTAACAAATATATCTATAAATATAAACATAGATGGTCTTCCTATTTATAAGAGTTCAAAGGATGAGTTTTGGCTCCTCTTCTTGGTTGGGGGCCAAAATAACGTTCCGTCTTTTTCCCATGCCGATGGTATAATGGTTAATGATGGGGCTTTTCGCCCTAGTTCTCTATTTTGAACAATTTTAAACATTGAATTTTGTCGGACTCAAGACACCGACACAGAGAGAAAAGTAAGAATGTATGTAGTAAAGTTTTTCGAGGTTAAGTTCGTCAAAATTTCTTCTTTATCGTTGGATATTACCACCAATAGTTCTCTAACCATCACTTGTGGTGTGCTGTGATACTCAACTAACACTTAAGAATTTATAGTAGTCTTAAAGTTTTATAGAATCATCAGTTATGGATATATAGTGTTACTTTAAGTTTTATATTGTTACCGACAGTAAAATTGTGGTAACTTATTTTTATAAGAGTGTTGGTTGTATCCGCCATGACAATTTTCTAAAACGCAGATATAGACAGGAATAAAAAATTAAATATTTAACATAATTTTGGAAAACTGACTTCAGATTGAACTCTTATTTTACATTTATATAATAAGAACTTATGATTGATTCCGTTTTATGAACAAATTTAAGAAAATTAAAATAATTATTTTTTAAAATTCAATAATAATTTTTTTAATAATACATATTTGAAAGGCCAATTAATTTTTTAGAAGTGCCTTGCTAACATTTACAGTAAAAAATGATTGGCAATATAATTTTGATCTAACCTTGTGAGTGGAAATGATGTGACAAGTATTAAAGTGCACATAATATAATATCACTCCATCCATCTTAATATCATAATAACATGGAGACTAAATGAATGACTATACTGCATGATGTTTAAAATTGTGGAATTAACAAAAAGAAACATAATATAATAACCAATGTATGCTAAAAAGAGAAAACACATATTGGAAATATGACAGATGACAGCTTGACAAAGAAATTATTTATTAATGGTAAGGTTACCAACAACTCTATAGGAAAAGTTTATAAGAGTAACCAAGTCAGTAATAAAACTAAATATCATTCCATCCTCTTCCTAGAAGAAGTTTTATAAAGGTGCCGGAAATATTTCTGTTACTTTTAGTTATAGACTTATAGGTTTTATAACGTTGTAAAGGTGTTCGCAACTCTTATAAATTGCTCCATTTAAGTGTTGTAAAGGGTTTATAAGAGTTACAGAAATATTACTATGCTCAGCTTAAATAAATTTCAGTTTTATAAAATAGTGATGGTAACTTTACGGTTACTATTATATAAACGAAAATGTTTATTGGGTCATGATCTATAGAACTGAACTAACCCAACTAATTTGACAATTTACTTTTCTTTGGCTTGGATTGTGTATCAAGATAACTCATATTACTGTTGTGTATCCTGTACCACTTGCACAAAGTTTTCGTTTTTGGCATTGTCTCGTAAGACTTCTGGAAGTATAACATTGTTGATTACATCAAGAAGAACATCATCATCATCTTCACTTGATGATGATGATGATGATGATGATGATGATGATGATGATGATGATGATGATGATGATGATGATGATGATGATGATGATGATGAACTCCATTTCCATGAAATCATTAACATCCATTTCGTAAATATTTAATTTGAAAAGTAATAATCCAAAACAAACAATCCGTCAATAAAACATAATCCTCTAACCGCTTTAAGCAATTTTTTTAAATAGCTCCCACCCTCCACCTCTCCAAATAATTTGAGCATGCGTAAAAAATAATCCGAAAATCGTCCTTGCACGAGACTGGGGCCGTATTCTCGACAAGTGAACGTTTTGATGCGCAAATCGAGAGATTCGTCAGTTTTGGTATTCTTGACTCGTGAACATTGATGCGTATACGTTTTCAAAACGAGTGATTACAGCGAGCGCTTTGTATCGTTCGTTTTATAGTTTTGTTGACGTCTATTGATAAAATTAAACTTATTTGTTGTCAACTTCGAAGACAAGTATTTTTGAATTGTCAATAATATTTTTTTTAAAATGGATGACCTTCGTTCTGGACTTCAAGTCCTGCCAAGTCTGTAAATGAATATATTATTGTACAAAATAGATTTGTCCGACTTAATCTCACCTTTCTCCAATTCTTCCAATCTCTGGATGCACCCGGCATACTATTTAGTATCAAACTTATTTCAGTCGACTTCCTTTCGGCATCTTTGAATGTAAAACTATTAGAAAATTTACCGGATTGAAGATCCGAGTTTTTTTTCAGATACTCAATAAGGAGATTTTTCTGGCGTCATTTGACTTTTTTTATCTCGATGGGACATCCTACATAAAATTTATTTTTGCTCAATTTTCTGTAAATCACAAATGTTGACAATCTTTCACTTTGCCAGTTGTCAGTTTTTGAATTTAAGTCTGTTTAAGTTCACAAAACGTAAATTTACGAACCAATTTCTGTAATTAGTGAGATGTTGCAGTGTTGCCGGATGTTATGATCGCACATCATCAAGCGTATACGTTCCAAAAAACGAATGGTCGTCAAGAATACCACTTCAAAAAAGTACTCGCACATGAATCATTCGTTTTAATGCGTATACGTCAAAAAGCTCACTTGTCGAGAATACGGCCCCTGGGGACTGGTTTAGACGGTTATCGAACCGTCTAAGAATTGTTCTAAAATTAAACTCTAACGCCAAACTGCGGGTGTCAGAACCATCCTGAGCTGCTTTCCAGCTGACCAAATGTTTGGGCTTAAAGCGCTGCGCTTGAAACACGAGCGCTTCGAGCACAACGGTGGAGCTGGAACTACACACACCATACACTTGTAAGTAGTTACATATTCATCCTCAACATTTAAAATTACCAAATTAGAAACATTTTGTTTGGGCATATTTAATTTGATTTAAGAATAATAATAGTATCAAAGTTTTCGGGCTTCAAGCACAAAAAATCCAGTAGGTACTTCAGGGGTAAGAGGAAGGTAGGCTGTGTTTCAAACGAAATGACAGCTGGAGCCCGATCGTCGAGCATTTGCGCGCGCGGGGGCTCGTTTGGGTGCTCAAAATGGTTAGCTGGAAAGCGGCTCTGTTAAAACCCGAACAAGCCAATTTCGACTGCGCAAACTCCGGACAGTTTTTTAACAGTAATTGCTTGCCATGTAAGCTGTCATTTGCTGTTGTCAAATTAATTATTTACAAAATCCGCTAGATTTACGTATGAAAGTGAAAGTGGTGCGAATATTTATATGGAAATATAGGGAAATTTTTTGAAAAGATCGACGAAAAAATGTAATATGAGACTATCAATTTGCAGAATCGACTATAATAAACAGTTTTTCGTCCCTGGGCCCTTATTCTCGAATCTCGATCGAAAATGTCGCAATGGACATTTGTCGAACAAAAATGTCGCTCGAAAATGTCGCAATGGACATTTGTCGAACAAAAATGTCGCTCGAAAATTTGGGATCGTATTCTCGAACCACCTTCGACATTGATGTCACTGTTCGACATTTTGTCGCATATATACATGTGGCAATGCTGTAAATTTATAAAAGCGTGGTTGGTATTCCCAAATGAAGTCAAATACAAATCAAAAAGAAGAGTTTTAATAATGGTTTTGATATATATTTTTTATGTGATTGTCGTTATTTCTGTCACTATTTACTTATTTTCAATTTTTAATCATGGATACCGAGTGTAAAAAACGCAGTATTGCTGTAAAGCGATGAAAGAGTTATTAATAGATCTGGTAACAAACCAACCACGCCTGATTATCGGTAAATTCACAAATGAGTTCACTCATAAAGATGCTCAGTTACAGTGGCAAGAAATTGCCAGAAATATGAACGCCGTACCAGGAGGGCAGAAAACGTGGAAGCAATGGAAAAAGGTCAGTTAGTAGATATATTGAAAGTTTTATTAGTAACAAACATTGGTTATAGACTTGGCAAGATATAAACAACAAAACGACGGCCAAACGAGCCACAAAGAATAAATATGCAAGAGGAACAGGTGGAGGTCCCCCAATAGTAGATTTGGTAACACCTATAGAAGAAAAGATTATTGGAGCTATTGAACCACTGGCTATTGACGGTGATATTACCTGGTAACTCCGTGTTGCAAAAAAATTAAGGGCCATTAATTCCTAAAATACAGAGTAAATTTAAGCTTCATTCTATTTACTGAACATTCTCAACTCACCTTTGATTCTACACGAAGCGCTGATGTCCTAGTATACGCTATTCCATAAATAATCTTACTAAATTTATCAAGCTAGTCGTTAAATCTCTCGTCGACCGAAAATGTCTTTTAAACATTTTCTCGGGCATATTAAATGCATTTTGAAATACATAACTTCTACGTCCAAACCCTTCTTCAGGATATAGCTCTTGTAATATTTCTTGTTGAATAGCGATAGCCTCTTCTTCGTAGTCCTCCATTTTCAATTAAAAAAAATATTCACCTTTTCTACACTTAATCTAACCTCAACAAATTAAAATCTCGCATATGTGACAATTTGTCACTTGCTTGAACCCTAGCGAGATTTTGTCGCATGAAAATTGTCGATTTCGACATTCAAAAATTGCAGTTTTACGTTTCGTGCGATAATTGTGGAATCTCGCTTGCGACATTCACCGATCGAGATTCGAGAATACGGGCCTTGGGACATAAATAACTATTTCCGCTATTACCAGAGGCGTGCGGTAGGGATATAATAAAAATCATAGTTTCGAGTTTTTATTAACTTGAAAGTGAAAATTTTAAAAACATCAATGTGAAAAGATCAATTAGTGAAATGGTGTTTACTCGTGCGAAATAAGTAATAAAATAAAATTAGGTATTTTAGGAATTCCACTTACACTATCGCATAGAAACAAGAGGATATTATTCACGTAGAAAGTAACGAAGGATCAAAAAAAACATCCTGAAATAATTATTACGACAGTGGTGTCGATTGTAAAGGAGAAAAGAAATAATATAGCCGTCAAAACAACGGGCTAAAATCATTTTAAATATTTATAATTAAACGTTCTGTATCTCGGTAAGGAGGAATATTTTAATTAAGTGTTTTAGGTTACATCTTCATCCTCCGGTAACTACTATATAATATACAATTCTTAATGAAACACTCTGTATACAGGGCGTTCATGCGAAAAAATTCAGGTGATTGCCCGTAAGAAATTATGATGGGTCTTTCCCATAACAACCCCCCCTTCCTATATATCACCACTAAAAGGAGCTTAGTAAAATTTAGTTTTCTTTTCTCAAATTTAAGCAAAGATGGAAACTTGAAATTTTGTACTTTCCGTGCACTCGCAATGACTAACCACCGGTATGTTTTCAACATGCCTGTTATATAAGGGGGTGAAATTATCAACCTTTACTTTATTTAATACCAAATCTTTTTTTGACATTGATATTCAAGTTTTTTCCTAGAACCAATAGATTCGGAGAAAAAAACAATATCATGATTTTATTCTTTATTAAATAATAAACGACGTATTGAGAGTGGAAAATATAAGAATACAATACGATTTATAACAAATGTTGGATATGATCCAAAATACATGAACGTAGTCTACGTCTCATCGATTGTCGAACACGCTCAAATATTTGAGATAGTATCATATGCTATTCGAATACAAATCGTTGATATCAAGTATCAGTGTGTTGTAAACTAATGACTCAAGGTAACCCCATAACCAGAAATCACATGAATGTAATTCTGGAGATCGAGGTGCCCTCCTCGACCAATCCAACGGTTGGAATAATTGGATGTAAGTAGTAGAAATCTGACCAAAATGTACCGGAGCACCATCGTTTATGAACCACATATTTTGTCTAATATTAAGTAGGATATCCTAAAGTAGTTCAGGGAGATTGTTTTGTAGAAAACTAGTGTAAGTAATTCCATTTAATGGCTGAGGCAGAAAATGTGGCCCAATAGTTCCAATCCACACATTAACTGAAAAAATATTTTGAAAATGGTGCCCCATAATATATTGGGCGCGTTTTCGTCTGTCCATATGTGATTATTATGAAAATGTATGATGGTTACTCTTGAAAAAATGTGCCTCATCCGTAAACAATAATTTATTTAGAAAATGTAACTCATTGAGGAAAATCTCGAGGTAAAAGAGCTTGAACGCGTTGGATTTGGTAAGGGTATAATTGCTGCTCTTTTAAAACTCGCCACACCGATGTGTGGCTATTATTTAGAGAGTTGGTACTTTTTTTAGACTTATGCTAGTAGAACCCTACCATAATACATCTCTATTTGGAAGAGCGTTCTCATTTGTGGCTGGCTAGCAAAGAATGCAATTAATTACCAGTGGAATTTAGATCCTACACTTTTGGGGAATGCCTTAAGTCTTTTTTGTTGAAGAGGCAGAGAGCAACTATTTAAGCTATTAGAAAAATGTTAGCTGTCCTGATCGTAATTATGCCCCTAGATCACCTATTATGACTATTAACTAATGTTAGGTTTACAGAAAATGTTCTATAAACCAGACCTTTTGTACTCTTTCCTCTGAAATTGAATTTTGATTTTGAGATGACAATGTTGACTTCTAGATTTTTTGGAAGTGGTCTTATCTATGTTTTGGGAATTTAGTATTTTTAGGTTTCTTAAAGATATGTAATTATTAGGCTTAATTCTGTAATGTTTTCATATAGGTATATACTTATTTGTATTTTTTTTGTTATCATTACTTTTTTTACGTTTTAATGTAGCAAGAGTCAAGCTGAAAAGCAGCGGAAGCTTTTCATCACTATATCTATTTTAATCTCTTTACTCCTCTTTGTATTCACTGGTATGGATTTGCTCACATAGGTAATCATTAATTTCCGTAGTTGAAGATAAACCAAAACGAGACATTTTCAAATTTCGCTGTTTGATTTATGTCAAACTTTGACATTTCTGCAATCAAACAAAATAGTAGCTCATATTCTTCCGTTTACCTAAATAGCCGCTCATATTATATATCATGTGACTTCAATCATGCAATTTTATAGGTGCAGCCATGTGTGAATGAAATAATCGAAGGTAATATCCCAAGACCATGACAAATAGCCGACTATTATTTTCTTAGTAATTCTATCGAGAGTAACTTGTATTTTGACAATTTGATGAGACCATATGAACATTAATAATCTGAATAACTAAAGCTAAAGCTCTCGGGAGTTATTCTTTGATTATTAATGTTCATATGGTCGAATTAAATTGTCTCAAAATACAAGTTACTCGAGATTAATTAAAGAAAATAATAGTCTCTTTATATTTGTCATGGTCGAGTGATATTCAGGAAGATTATTTCATGAACAGCATAAAATGATTCCTATATACTATACGTTCCAACATTTATTTCGTTTCAAATTAAATTTTTATAACCTTGAAAATAATCAAAAATAACAAGAACATAAATATTTCTTCTGTTGACAAAAAGACATAAATTGTCTCCATATACACAGACTCTTTACTCCTCTTTGTATTCACTGGTATGGATTTGCTCACATAATCATTAATTTCCGTAGTTGAAGATAAACCAAAACGAGACATTTCCAAATTTCGCTGTTTGATTTGTGTCAAACTTTGACATTTGTGCAATCAAACAAAACAGTCGCTCATGTTCTTCTGTTTACCTAAATAGCCGCTCATATTACATATCATGTGACTTCAATCATGCAATTTTATAGGTGCAGCCATGTGTGAATGAAATAATCGGTGACTATTGTGCACCATGCAAATAGTCGCTAATAGAGCGTGTTGATTGGTCTTGTCAAACAGGAAACAAAAGTATGATTAGTTGATGACTGATATTTAATAGACGAAAGAAATAATCATGTCGATTAGTCAAGCAGCCATTAAAACCCTGAGTTCTTGTAAGGGAATGCCCAGGAAAACTCAATGAACTAGGCGAGAACATCATCGTCACCTTACTGTGGATTCCAGAACACACTGGAATACAAGGAAATTAAATAGCAAATGAACTAGCAAAGAGGTATTCTTACAATACACTGCCGCCTGAATGGGCACCTCAAAGAGCTCAAACTAATGAAGCAAGAAGAATGTAGATTATGTGGAATAAAAGAAGAAACATCCATTCACATACTTGCAGAATGCATAGCAATACAGAATCCTAGGGCTCAACACCTAGGATACTACTGGATAGAAGAGGGACACTTACCTAAACTGAAGCCTTTGGATATCCTAAAATTCCTTCAGGAAATTGGTCTAAAGGAACTACTAGTCTCCGAGACTTTCCTCAGGAATTAAGTATAAGAAAGGGGAACAATAGATATTTTAGGTCTCACTGAATGTCACCCCAGGATAGATACATTGCTAAAATTTTGTCAGTTTTGACGATTCTACAGTTATTATATGTAGGTAGGTATATTTTATCTTTTACGTTTTTATTGTGTTCATTTGAATGTTCGATTATTTTATTTGTTATTAAAAAAAACTGTTCTTTAAGCCCAAAAAAGCAACTAGCCGCTGCAAAAATCTTGTGGTATCATTAATCGCTTATACCTTAATATCATGCACGACACTTTTGACGAGTTTTTTTTTCTCAGCAGAGATTTTGAAAAATGGAATGTACAAAATTTCGTACGTTATCAATATACGACGAGTAAGGTTTTAATTTACTTAAGCGAAGAATACACCAACTGACAAAAAGCGAAAGTTAGCATCAAAACGAATGTGCTGAAGTTATCTTTTAAATTAGTCGTCATGCGATCACATGTTGGTATATACAGGCTGTTTCACGACGAGCTCACACTAGCTATATATTTTAGACAACTTTACACGATTTCTATGAAAATTGGCATATATGGAGACAACAAGTTATCTCGAATTTATGGAAAATACTTTGACATAGGTACATGTCACTTCCGGTTATACCGATAGTGAACGACAACTTTGTTATTTTAAATTACCCATTGTCCGTTTCAAAGATAATCCCTTGGTTAGAGACTTTTCAGCAACGCCCTTGATTATATACACAATTAGTCTCTATACTCAAGGGCAACGCTTTATAAGAGTCGTGTGGCGTGTGGTCCATTGGTTTTATGTTACCTCCCACTATTTCCTTCATCTTGTGATCCGATCTATTGCTCGATAAGGAACAAGGTTAAGAAAAGGTAAGAAAATCAAATTATCTATATAACAAATAATAATTTATTACCGATAGATTACATTGCGAGGAATTAACCAAGTAAAACCGTTTGGATGGAATAAAATCCGGCAAAAAAACGGTAATTGTACAGAACAGCAGCTAGTCCATTTTTTGTTAAACGTACAAGAAATCTCTTTAAAGTTACTGCAGTAGCATTATGTTATTTCGGGTCTTTTAAATGATAATTTTATAAATATCTTGTTAACAAAATTATGTGAAATTGGAAGAATCACACCAAATTTTACGGCTAGCGCAAAAGTTCTCAGGAAATTTCCTATTTTTTTCATAAAAATTGACAAGTAACTGTTTTGCGTAATTACCAAAAAACATGTGATAAAATATTAAAGTTTGACGAAAAAGCTGTAAATAAAATGCATGGTTTTTACTTCTATTCAATCACGATTCATAACAACACGACTATACAAGGTATCCAGAAAAAACCTTGAATTATTTGTTTAAAGAAAATATTTGAAGAAAAAAGGAACTTCTAGTACCCTGTAAGTAACATTTTTTTTTACTTTATACAGCATAATACTCCAAAAATAACTAATAAAATATAAATAAAAATTAACAATTTTTTACCATAGGAATTACTATTATTTTTAGAACATGTAGTCGATTAATAATCTCACAATAAATTATATCTACAACCACTTATTAAATTTTACAAAATTGAAACACAAATTCAAGTTGAAATTAGAATTCAAACTAAATAAAATTGTAGCTGGAGAATATTAACATTCACCGCATGTTCTAAAGACGATTTGGATCTAATACATTATTTTCTTCCTTGCAGTGTGTGTTTTTTGTTCTTGATGAGTTTCACAATGAGTTTCTTTCTCTTAGGTCTTTCAATTACTTAACTTTTAATATTTTTTTCGTTGCTTCGACTACGTCTTTGATTTGCGGCAAAGCAGCTGCTTCTAAGCTTTTTGCATAAGGCATCGGTACGTCTGCACCGGTAATTCTAATAGCTGGTTGATCGAGGTGGAAAAATGTTTCACTTTCCATTATTCTTGCCAACACTTCGGAGCCGACGCCGCACGTTGGCCAGCTGAAAAACATGAAAAATAACTACTACAAATTCCAGAAAAATAGTATCAGATTAACCAAGAACCACGAGAAGATATGAGTCTTTCTTGCTAGAAAAGTACAGTAGAAACGCTGAATATATGGAGGGTAGAGACAAGGAGAACAAACTTGAATAGGTGCCATGTTGAAAAAGTGGCCAGCGGTAAGCAGTAAAAAAAACCACCAGGATGGCACTCGTTTAGGAAAAGTTAAGAAAATGAATTTAGCGGTTGTAGACAGAGCGAAGTTAGCACCAACATCAACATGTAATTCTTACAGTGTAAGCATCTACTGTAATTACTAAAGCTTGTACAAAACGTCTGGCAGCAGAACAATACCAGCCAATGATAAGCCTTCAATACAGAACAAAAATATTAGCGGCGAAAAAAGAAAACCTAACATAGACAATTTTGTGGGCAAGTTCTGCCGATTTTCCCATTTGAGTTCGTGCTCTTCATCTAGTCTCCTTGGTTGCTACCAGCATTTTCCCACAAAATATTCTATATTCAGTTTTCTTTTTCACCGTTGGCGTCGTTAATGTTTGATGTGTACCGCTCTGATTATAGTATTGTACAGATACGTGAAAAGAACAATACAACAAATAACTTCTGACTAGTATTGGGCATAATTCGAATTAAAAATCATTCATAATCCGATTATGGCAAAATAATTCGAATTTTTTTATGGAATGACGAAAAAAGAAAAAACACTCCCAAGTAGTCGGTGTTTCGTTGTAATATTTCTCCTTATTTCTTACCGAGCAATTAAGCTAGAAAATAAAGCAGTCAAAAGTAAAAAGCTAATGCGCTTGCGTCTGATTCGAATGGATTGATGCCTTGGGTTGTGATATGTTGCAATAAATAACAAATAATGCGCCCTCTAGTGTTATTAGAATATGAGTGATTTATAATTTGAATTATCATTCAATTATTGAAATCACTCATAACCTGATAATCCGATTATTGAAATAATACAATTCTGCCCATCACTACTCCTAACCTCACTTACTTAACACACGAACCTCGTACTGTCAAAGGAGCTAGCCATCCAACGAAACATTATGAAACTCAAAGTGTATTCAAGGTTTATAATTGGCTGGTATGTATCGTTCTGCCGCCAGTCGTTCGATACAAATGGAAGGATACCGTCATCTTATTTTTAAAACATATTTACATACAGTATCCTGGTAGAATATTTAAGGTCACGTGACTTATGCCATTATCAACAACTAGCAAAATGTGTTTTGTATGTTCTCGTCTTACACCATTACCGATATTGAAAAATGGGTAATTAGGATCCTATCCCACAATTATACTAATCAATATGTCTGTCAACCAAGCTGCGTTAAAAGCATTTAAAGTCAATATCTTTGAGTCTCTATCCACGATCTATCAATAAACTGGAAAGGGGCAACAAAATTGCCCTTCAATGGATGCGAGATCATGAGGAATTGGTAATGAAATAGCTGATAAACTATCTAGATCATCGGATGAGATTATTCCCAAAAATGGCTTCAGGAAAAATTTTACTCATATCTGATAGAGAGGCATAGAAGGAAGGACCTCTAATTAAAGCAGAAATGGTCTGCTACACAGATGGCTCAAAAACGGTTAGAGATATATATATATATATATATATATATATATATATATATATATATATATTTATATATATATATATATATATATATATATATATATATATATATATATATATAGTCAAGCCAAAGACAAGAGTATCACTGTACTTAGGCAAGCAAGTGACGATATTCCAGGCAGAAGTTGCCGCAATACAGCATTGCGGAGGAATTATTAAGACAAAAATTTAAGGAACAGACCATTATCATGTATTCCGATAGCCCAACTGCTATAAAAGCAACCAACACATAAATTTCAATCTTGATGGAGACTGCTTATGGAAACCTACAAGAGTTGTGCAGTCAAAATAGACTGTCTTTAGCCTGGCATGTCACTCAGATCACAAGGGCAATAAAGAGGCAGATTCACTAGATTCACATTGATCCGGGCCTTTCGGTGGTATAGCAAAAGCGCTGCAAAAAACAGTACTTGGACAAAAAAACAGTCTCGAGAATGGCGAAAAGAGACAGGCGCCTTGTTCCTTGAGAGCAAGAAAACAATCTGGAACAATAACCAGGACAAAGACAGGCGAAGAAATGTATAGAGTACTCTACTGTAGAAGCTAGGAAGCTTCTTCTTCTATTAAAGAACAAAATCATATTTATTATAGGGTTCATTACTGGATAGTGGTCACTGGCCAGTGAGATATCACTTCAAAAATATGGGACTGCAAAGCAATGGCAATTGCAGACTTTGTGAATTGGAAATCGAATCAGTTGTACACGTTCTCGGGACAGACACAACTGACGCTCAAGAAAGTGAAAAGAAAACCTCTCAAGATCATTCATTGTTTTGCTAGCAAAATTAAATTCCTGAATACCTAATTAGAAGGGACATGAACAAAAAATCAATACTTGTCGCACTTCTGAAGAGCTCTCGCAGCCAATCGACCCCTAAATACAATACAATATAATGTCGAGTATATTGTTGTCTCTTTTTATGATAACTGGAATCCAATTTAAAGAAACTCTTAGATATGTCTTGTAGTTATTCGTGTGCGGAAGACAAGCGCTTTTGCTTGTTGTTTCGTGTGTTATCTATTGATAGAAGATAGTCCATAAAAATTATGTGTTTAAGGATTACCTAAGTCACGTTATCGTAAAGATTCAGCGTTTCTACTGTATACGTTAGTTAAAATATACAGTTAGAAGTTATATGTATTGTTATGGTTAAGTTTTACAATTTATTACAACAAATACAATATTTTACAATAATCAGAACCAGACAAATACTTACTTAAACAATAGAAAGATACAAGCATAAAAAATAGCCCCAAACAAAAAAAAACACTCCCACACAAAATTTTTACTGTGTTTCTAAAATATTTATTCTTCTAAATTATTGATTTTCCCTTGTGAAATATATTCAGATCTGATATTTTACTTTATAAAGAATTCTTTTTATTTGTAAAGTCTTAACTTATTAAAATGTTCTTACATTTATGGGATCCCCTATATTATTATTAGGTACCTCTCTTTTCTTTTTTCTAATGAGCCGATTTGTGACAGCTGACATTGTCATAGTGAAGAGTGATTCTTGATTGGTGATTATTTTTTTATTTCATACTTTCAAACAAATGGTGGTGTAAAAACTCAGAATTCACTGTCGCAGCATTTGAAGCACTGCAAATGATGTCAAACTTCATGAAACAAACGCCAGACTTAATGTAGTAGCCCCAATATTAATAATTCCAGAAATACAAATAGCAACCTAATAACGCATTGTTGACATGTTTGACCACAAAATTACCACAAGGACATCAAATTAAAGATCATTTCATCTAAATTTATAAATAAAAGATTCTGTACTCGCTTTCTAATATTAGTCAAGAAATTATTGTGTACCTATACCTAAGTTAATTGGAAATAATATCTATTTCAATATTTCATTAACCTTTTTGACATTTTTTTTGCAACTTAAACAGACAAAACTAAACATAGCCTCATTCTTCCAGCTCTGAACGTCAACTGATACTATATGGAATTATTAACTATAATAAATAAAAATACCAAATTTTGTAAAACAAAATACTCACCCTAATTCAACTGAAATGAGATGATTCGTTTTAGATACTGATTTTGCAACCGTATCAGTGTCCAAAGGTCTGAGACTTCTGAGATTAATTACTTCTGCTTCTATTCCTTTGCCAGCTAATTCTTTGGCAGCATCTAAACATAATTCTACTGCTTTCGAGTGGGCTACCAATGTTACATGTTTACCTAAGACAAATAGATAAAATATCAAGCACAAAATGGTTTTCAAGAAATTTTAATAGTTTTTCATTTGAAAGTGGTATTCATTTTTAAGCACCTACAGTGATACTGTAGAAGCATGTTTTAAAGATCAATTATCTTTTCTTTTACAAACACTTTAAATACAATTCATGTTTTTACCTGGTCTTTCTATTTTAGCTTTCCCTATTGGTAATACAAAGTCTTTACTCAATGCTTCATCTGACATCGTATATTGAACACCATACAATAATTCGTTTTCTAAGAACACTACAGGATCTGGATCTCTGATGGCTGCTTTTAGAAGTCCTTTACAATCTTCTGAATTGTATGGAGAAATAACCTTAAAAAGTTATATTACTTTTATTGTACTGGTATGCAGCTGAGTTGAGCTCATCAAATCAGAGCAATAACTGGTCTTCTCACTGGTCACAGTCCAATGAAATAATATTTGCACAAAATGGAGCTGTACAACAGAGACCTTTCCTGCAGACAATGTGGTAAACAGACAGAAACGGTCAAAATATAGTGTCAGAGTTCGGATAGTTTAGGTGAATATCCTAAGAATGCAACAGCCAACAAGTGAATCAGTACAGGGGCCTAGTAGGTGTTGTGAACCTATACTTGGAACACACAAAACGCCCAAGAGGCTAAGGTTTAGCTGGCGATAAAACCAAAAAAAAACTTGGTTGCTTAAAAATGACTTTATTAAGATATAAAATTGAATAATCAGCTTCTCATTTATGATATTAATTTTAATTGTGCGTTTAAACTATAGCTTGGAAGCTGGTTCTATCGCCAGCTACACATCAGCCTTTTGTGTTTTTTGTGACTTCTGAAACCAACAGTGACATGAAGAAACGGCCGAACATACATTGTCAGAATGTGAGGCATTAGGCTTCAAAAGACATGCAATATTTGGATAGTCTAGGCTAACTCCAAAAGAATACAACAGTCAACCAGTGTAGAACCTGTAGAGACTGGTGCAGGTAACTAGAGGTATGGAGAGGATGTGAAAATAAATCCAGAAGACACAAAAAGCTGAAGATAAGTATAGTTTACAATGGGAATCCGAGTAAAAAAAATGTAACTCTATTGGTAATGTATGGCCTATATGTATTATATTTGCTTCATATGAGTAGTTTAAAAAGATTGTATAACAAGAAGTCAAGTTTCGTTTCATTAAATTGATGACCAAATTGACATCATTGGGCAATGCATGTCTAATCTCCTGATTATGAGGAGTCAAGTGATGGAAAGAATAGTGTTGGGAGGAAGAAACATCATGGTTGAGGAACATACATGCTGCTACAGGGTGACTTTGTATATTTAGTAAAGGCTATGTTTGATTTTCTTGTGAGCCTGCTTTTTCAAAATAATCAATTAATTAAATTTCTGTGGATACCATTATGGAAAATTTCTTATAGATATTTTTTTGAGGTACAGTGTGCATCATATAAAACTGGGTACAACTATAATAATCTAATATAGTGTTTTTCTAGCTGTGTAAATGGATCTTTTAAAATACGTCAATGCTAAACTAGTTGTTATGGTATAATTTGTAGGGCAGTGATGCCTGCTCAACAAAAATGTTAGTAGATGTAATGATAAAATTAAATTTTGAAAAGCAATAAAACAAGGTGGAAAAAAATAAAAATGTATTATAACATTTATACAAAAAGACAATATAGAATTTTGATTTGTGGTTATATGTGGGGATGTCACTGTTATCACATTCTTAGCATTCCCTTTACCGGGGTTAATGTATTGATGTGGTTTCAGCGTTGTCTCCAGTCCAGGATTAAGCTCTCAGAGCTTCTGGACGGATGACATCTACCTTGTACTGATGAGTTGCAAATATGCCGAAACCAGTCTACAAGTAATGTTGTTCCTTCTAATTACAAATCAGAATGGTTGGTTATACAGATATACCAACTCCGTTCAACTTAGAAGTGTAATTCAATGTCTGTTGGGGCATATAGACCGAGAAGTAGTTGTGGCTTCTTAGTGAACAGTCTCTGTTATTTGAAAAATACTTTTCAAAAACTTTGTAAGGCATTATAATAGTATTAAACTATTATCTTTGACATCTTTTAATAACACGCTTTACTAAAATATGACAATTTTTACAGGAAACTGCAATTAAGTAAATAACTGTATTTAGATCTGCTGACTTATAATCATAGTAAAACTCATTTGAATATTGATGAGCAACTGCATTAGTACATTTTACAAAGTCTCTAATTTTTACAATAATGAGATGGTAAAGATCCACTGCAACTGGTTCATCATCAGCCTTACTTATGACAGTGTTTAAATAATGGGAAAACACTAAGACTAACAATTCAAAAATTATAATAGCAGGATAAGGTTAAGTTAACATACTCCTTTTAATTTTTGGTAGATCTATCTTACCTTTAATCCAGGACAATGAGCATACCAAGCTCCATAACACTGGGAATGTTGGGCTCCTACTCCAGCAGCTGCTCCATTAGGTCCTCTGAACACAATTGGTACATTTACACGTCCAGCTGACATGTAGAATGTCTTGCCTGCAGAATTGATTATTTGATCAATGGCTTGCATGGCAAAATTAAATGTCATAAATTCACAGATGGGTCTTAGACCTGCCATAGCAGCACCAGTAGCAATACCTATAAAATAACACAAATAATAATAATAATAATATTTATTAATCCCTCAAGACATTCATACAAATGTATAGGATAAGTCAAAAGTTATAGGCGACATTATTAAATTGGTTAAATAGTATATAAAATAAAGTAGATAGACATAAAAAATAAAATATTCAACTGATGAAATAAAACAAATTAATTTGTTTTATTTCATCAGTAAGTATGGATCTTCATCAAGTAAAAGCCTCATCTATTCAATTTTTAAAATATTCAAGTAAAAAAACAGATAAAAATGGTTCACAGAGAATCTTCAAGGAATTCTTTGACTGAATAGTAGCATTTAGCATAATAAATTTTTAATTTCCTTTTTGTATCTGCTGAAAGAGACAATTTCCTGGAATTCATGAGGTAATTTATTGTATATCTTCATTCCCATAAATTTAAAACTATTTTCTAATTTTGAAGTTTTACAATGGGGTATTCGAAGGGCGTTTGAATGTCTTGTATAGTAATCATGTCCATACGATTTAGTTTCAAAATTAGTGAAATTTTCTTTCACAAATAGAAGGATAAATATAAACACTATAGAATGACATGATCTTGTGTTTTATGAACGTGGGTTTACAAGTTTCCCTAAATTGTAGTCCAAAAATTTTCTGAATAATTTTTTTTGAGTTACAAAAATTTTGTTGCTGTCAATGTTGTAGCTTAGATGACTGTAAACAAGACCGTAATAAATATTGATAAGTGCTGATGTTGGCATCGTATCCTTTATTCTAGAAATGGCATAGAAAGATTTATTAAGCTTTGTGTTTACGGCATTAATCTGATCAGTCCATCTCAAAATAGGAATTATTATAAATAAGAATAAGTTCTGCTAATATTTAAATTGATAAACAATGAGTTGGATAAAAATGAAAAGGTTTACAAATTCTAAAGCTATACGGCAAACAGCAGCACTTTCCATAAAAAATAAGGTTAATTAGAATAGTCAACCGAGATAACAAAGAGATTAAGATTGAGCAAAAAATGTATTTTGTACTAATTACCATGTCTGTCTAGGCACATATATTAGAATAATCAACATTCATTACAGCAATGAGACTCAACAAAATATAAATAAGTCATTTTCCTTATTGTCCGTATTTTCGAGGTTATATCATTTACATGCACAAGTGATGTTCTTATTTCTTGCAATAAACTGTAGCTATTACATATTGATGTTAAAGGGCACTTACCAGCAAAGCCCATCTCAGTAATAGGGGTATCAATAACTCTCTTATCACCATACTTTTTCCAAAGACCCCTGGTAACTTTGTAAGCACCATCATACTGAGCTACCTCTTCACCTAGAATAAAAACTCTCTCGTCCCTTTCCATTTCTTCGTCCATAGCCGAGTTAAGGGCATCTCTTACAGTCATTTGCTTCGTAGCTACCGCATTTGTAGTCGAAAAAGACCTTCTAGTTATAACTTTATTTATGTTTCCTAATAAATTTAAGGACTTAATTGATGCCATTCTATATGAGAAGCTAAAAAGATAAATAAAATTAAAAAGTTGTTTGTGTGTTATATAAATTAGAGGATTTAAGAAAAAACTTACATGTCTCAATTCAAGGTGAGAGAGGTCGTACTAAACCAGATCGTCGATTGGTCCAACTTTTAATCAGTAGCATGCAAATCCAAACTCACGGTCCTAATACGTAATCAGACCATATGATGTAAGTGTTCGTTCTACCAACAAAATTCGTCAATTTGAAGTTTTATTCGCATTTCGCAATAAAAATCAATGCCGTATATTTGAAATGAGCGTATGATATGATAAAAATAAACAGTATTTTAACCGATCTAATATTCGATGGTAATTATTTAAATAATGTGATCAGAGAATACTATTCTGCGAAAATGTGAATAAAATTTGTGATTATGGGTAGATTATCCCTCAGGATTTAGCCGATAAAAGGAAGAAGAAGAAGAAAATTTGTGATTATAAAACTTCCCTTTCAGTAATCTATGGTTCCATCGAACTATCAACACTTAAAGCGTACAGTGTATATTAAATGGTCTTTCCACGTACTATTCATCAGCAAACCCATTTTTTATCTAAAATAATTTACACTTCTACCATCCATACTTTAAGGCTACATTCGTAATCAATTCGCTGACCAAGTGGCACTTTGGTACACAAGTCGGCACGAAATTTGCCATTCACAATAACTTCAAAGTCGACTTTAACGCAAGCGCGTTCGTACCTAAATAATTGTCAGGATTCCTTCAACATATGGTCGAAGCATGATTCTGTCTGTATTTACTTCAGTCTGAGGTTATAATATATAATTTGGATTTGGATTTATTTTTTGTAGCAGTATATACTGGAGTTTAGTCGTGATGGACTATAATACAGATGTCAGATATATCAAAAAACAAATAACAAAAATTAATGCGCATGTCCCATAGCCGGCACGAAGTGCAAGTCGAAGTGAAAGTTTGCAGCTTGCAAGAAATTTCGACTTCAACTTCAACTCTGACGCCAAATTGCGTTGTGAACGATCACACTGAAATAGATTTGCTTAGCTTTCGTGCCAAAGTGCCACTTGGCCAGCGAATTGATTACGAATGTAGCCTAAGAGCATGAGAGGCTCGCTTTTTTAGCTTCTTTTTTCGCGATCTATGCCCAAACCACAGAATACATCAGTAGTGGGAGTAATCTGTGCCCAAGCACAAAAATAAACAGAGTTTATTTCTGTGTGCCTATGACACCACAAATCAGAGTAGGTGATTTGTGCATGACACAGAACACTATTCAGAGTATGGTCACATCGGTTATTTTAAAAGTTGTTAACGTTATTCTAAAACAAATTCACTTATCTATTAAGTAGTTTAACTTTTGTGAAAATGAATATTTGTGATACCATTGTAAACGAACTTCCTTCATATTTACAAGATTTATTTCAGGATGAATTTGAGGGAGCAATTCGTTTAGTTTTTTTGAACAAGAAGGAAGATGAAAACATTTCTACAAAAAATATGAATTTTATTATGAATGAAACAGAAACTAGTTTATCTTTGGATATAACAGGAAATCCGTTAGAAGTTGATTTGAAAGGGGAAGATTCTCTTATGGTAGAAGATTTACAATCCGAACTTATATCACATTGGACTGAAAATGAAAATAAACATTTTCCATTGTCTATTAAAGAAGCGAGAAATTATTTAAATTCTAGACCTAGGCATCGTACAAGTGAATATGTATTTGTTGTATGTGATGGGTTTAATCCACTTAAAACAATTATAGTTGGTTCTAGAGAAATAGAAAATAAAATATTTACTTGTACCATCAATGTACTAGGATGCTTCACAAAAAATTATGAAAAAATATCCCTCAGTTCAATGGAAAAAAGTCATTTGTTACTAATTGGGAAGAAACATTCAAATATATCATATACTGTTACTTTTAAATATTTCATTTTTGGAACGTTTTTACAAAATATACAGAATAGCTATGATACAGAATACTTTGGGAGCATTTGCATAGAGACAACTGTTGATAAAAAATGTAATTTAGATGATCCTTGTAGTAGATTTAATACAATGAAACTTATTGTACAAGTTATTGCTGGCCACAAGAAATCATCAATCAACTTTCTTTGGGAAGATCTGGTAATTATATATAACTACTTAAAAATTTTGAATACTAATAAAGCAGATCATGATACAGTTATAAGTAAAAATCCAATGCCAATTGAAGATATTTATAAAAGTGTAAATGAAATTGTCCATACCAATTTGATTAGAAGGGAATTGAAGATGGAGTTTGATTTAGAGAATATTAGAATGCCAAATATTTTGGATAAGCTTTGGAGCATCCTAAAGAACTGTGAAGATTTAAGAACTCTTAGAGATGTTTTCCACTATTTTTTTGAAGAATTAGCTGAATCTGAATCCAACATGAAGTTGCCTGAAAGTAATTTTTTTATAGTTTTGTTAAATTCTTGAATTGAAAAAGAAATTTTTGTACAATTTTTTAGGAGACTTGCATTTTTGTTTGCATATTTCAATTAATCTCTTTTTATTTCAGATTGTACTTCAAACATGGCCACTATAATAAATGGTATTATTGATGGAAAAATAGCAGTTCCTACAATCAATTATGCAGAAGCCCTAGAATTTTTAATTGAGATAGGGGCAGAAAAACTAAAAAATGACTATCAGACCATCATGAAACAATTCTATGTAACCTCTGAAAAATCGATTACATCAAAATGGAGTGAATTTGAAAGTAAATTGGCAGTGGAGGAGAAACACAGAAAAACCAGAATAACGCATTATTTAAAAGATAATAAAATTACAATTGGTAAATGTATGGCAAAACTTAGTTACTTATCCAAACTGCATGTAGCAACTGGGTTCATTTATTTAGTTAAAAACTATGCATTTTTGCCAGAATTCACATTTGATTATATTTGTGAAAGAGTTTGCAAATTATACATTGCTCAAAATGACATTCTACATGAATTTAAAGAATTAATCGAAAAACCAGTTTATACTTTCAGTGTTAACATTAATAATTGTGAAAGTAAAATTGTGGAAGGAAAAATTCCCGATTTTTGCTCTATTAGAATGAAATCTGAACATGGTAGCTTAGAAGCTCAAACTGTTTATTTGCTGTCTAAATATGTTATTTTCCCACCTAATATTTATGATAACTATGATATTGTAGATGGTGAAAAAAATACTATGTATTATGCATATAAATTGCAAAGTCGCCTGGTAACTGCATAAATTTGTTTTTCTTTTCAAAACATATACAAGAAGTCTCCCAAGTTTAAATTAAATGTAAATAAAATTTACTTATTTGGCTGCAAGATTCTGCAGGTATCTTTTTTTTTGAAAAAGAAGAAATGGCCACGATTACCTTAATTTTCTACATAAAAGTCTGCATCTGTTAATATTTCATTCAAAAAATTTATATCTTGAAAAGTATACATTTTAGGAATATTTAGGTATAACTGCTTCTTACATTTAATGTAGAATCCAAAAAGTTGATAACATAAAGGGGTTTATATTTTAATTAACAAAGCTGCTGTTCACTTCTTGTACCTATAGGTAACCATTTTTCTCCAAATTGTTTTATTCCAAATGAAAGGTAACTGCGATTACCTACCTTTATTTCAATAGTATATTGTAAAACTATTAGTTCATCCATTTCTGAAAGGTGGTTAAATCCAATAATGCAAAGTAAACTACCAAAATAATTATTTTCTTAATAATCACAATTCTCTTCTTTTTAATAATTTGTGTAACACGGCACCAGTGTCTCCGAGATCACTGCAACTCCTGCAACACCAGAGAACACCTTGGGGTTGTAGTATTTCTGCTTTGAAGTTCCACACCTGAAAACAAAAATCTATGTCTTGAGTCGACGACTCCTGAAATAAATGTCCGAAAGGTAGGATTCGGCCTCCGCGGCTATCAGCTGTTGTCGAAAATGAAAGGTCTTTATATGATAGGGTTACGTGGGTTATAGGGTTAGGACTGGGGTAGAACCAGGCATATTATTTATATGGAAAAATCATTTATGTATATATATAGATATCTATTTAATTCGCATTTCGTCCTCTCTACATTCACTCCTGCTTTTATTCTATCATTCTCCCTTGGTTGGGAAATTAAAATAGTCTTTAGTGAATTTTAATGGGTTTATTGTTCAACAAAAAAAAGATATGAAAAAAAAACAATTAAAGTAAAATGTTAAAAAATGCATATATATATTTTAACTACACGTGACTAAAACTCTATTAGTAATAGGAGAACACTTTAAATTTACTTACTACAAAACGAAACGAGTTACTATGAAAAAATTAATACGAAAAAATTGTCGGTGTGGACTAAATATTCCGTACACCTTACTAATAAGATTCTCTTAAATTAATATCTCGCAATCAAACTGTGCTCCTTTTCCTAGTTTAGACGGTGATGCCCAAACATGTGGACTCTCACGGCAATATTAGTTTTAAAATAAAAAGAACATCAAATAAAATAAAACAAATTATACAACCAAATTTATAGATGCGAGATGGCAATAGTAATAGGCTAACCAAACTACAAAAATTATAGGTACACAGTTAGTACAATTTTTAAATTACTCACCAAATTCTGTAGACTGGACTTTCTCCAAAGGGTGGAAGACTGCTTAACCTGGGTGGGGCTCGTTGGCTCCAATACCCGATTACCGATCGGAATAGGGTTTACCCGAAACCTTATTATTCCGTATCACCAACCCTGATTATCGAGAAACACCGTAGAACGCTTCAGTAGACGCTCCCTTGCGAATTTACTTTAAAATTTGACAAAAACTTTTTATAAGTTAATACACTACTTTATAGTATAAAAATTATTCAAAACTTAGAGAACCCAAAATTAAACCGCTATCCGCGCACCCGAACTCGCAACCAGAGGCAACCGTGACTTCCGTTAAACTCCCCGAAAGTTTTTTCTTGTTTCCTTGGCTGAGCAATTTCGCAAAGTCAGCTTTTTTACTTTTGTTCACATGTTGCTTTGTGATTGGTCTACCCCTTTTCGCGAAATCGCTAAATCAGGTATTTTTTTCCCAAGCGCGTGTTTTTTTCCGGGCTCAGCGAAATCGTTATTTTGCAATTTGCTTCCCGTCTACCTTTATTTTTTCAATATGTAACTGTTTATTTTTTGACCTTTGTATTTTTGCATATCAGAATGTTTGATCTATTATAAATTAAATGAAATTTATTATACAGGGTGATGTTCCCTATATTTCTTTATTTGGTATTTATTACATTTGCTAAGCATAGTGTTTTTTTAAAACTATGTACTTTTTGAAATTTACAAGGATTTTTCATCACCATTGTAAGATCTTCTTAATGCACTAAGAGTTTTAACAGGGATCCTAAATGGTCATTGTCGCCTGAATGATATTCAGATACGGGATTTTTAAGTGAAAAAAATTAAATAGATTTTTGCTAATATATCAGCTATTTTTCTAGTTAATGACTTGAAACTTCCTAGTTTTAGTAAGGGCAAATGAAAATATCAGACGATTTAAGTTAACTCGTAGATGTCGCCACATACTCCATATTGAATAGATAAAATCAGCTACACATTTTTTGTCACTAATTATAATTCACTCCTTACATATTTAATTTGTATAGATTCATCATTTCTGCGTAATCATACTTCTTCGATCTTTAAAATATTAACTGTTTTCAAGATACCTATTTGAATTTTACTTACTAAATGCCATTTAATGTTCTACGACAATAGTGCTATGCATTTTGTATGTATCCCCATAAAAATAAACTAGTCTTATGTTATTTTTTTATAATTTTTGTGTCATTTATTTCTAATAGCAACATCACATAAATACACTTAATTTTAAAGCAAAATTAATATTTTTGATGTCCAATGTTATGAAGTATTCCATACACTTTTTTAACTTCCCGCTAAGAAAATCAGTGATTCTTCCCGCTAACAATGATTTTCGAAAAATCGGGAAGTTATTGGTTTTACCCCGTTTTGAGCTCGAAGAGCTCAAAAGCATCGAATAGCTTTAACATAAAAATCAAATTTTTGATCTAGAAGAGCTCAAAAACTTCGCAACTAGCGACAAAATCGAATGCGTTTGAAAATTGAATTTAGCGGGAAGTTGCAGGGTTGGCCTTTAGGGTCAACCGTTTTCCAGATTTTTTTTATTCATTCGTCATAGGAGAGCCTATTTGAATATTAATTTTCTGAATAGTGTCTTATTAATGTTATTAATTAGGGGATATTGAACTTTGAAGTTGAATGAACGGCGACCATAATAATATAGTGAATTAGTAAAATTTAAATATCTCCAAAGAGTTCAATATTTTTTAGATCAAAGAAGCATAAGCATTACTACGCAGAAATGATGAGTGAATTAATGAGTGACAAAAACAGTGTAGCTGATTACATCTATTCAATATGGCGTATGTGGCGATATCTACGAGTTATAACTTTTTAAAACTAAACTAACTGTTTATAATTAATTCCACTATTTAATGAAAAATCGATGAAAACTTTAAAATATCATTTATAATTATTTCGATATTAGAATTACTGATCTATTAACAAAAATCTATTTTATATTTTTCACCTTAACATCCCGTATCTCAATAAGGAGCAGAATTAGACCTACTGTTGTTAAGTAAAATATTATTATTTTTGTCTCCTTAGCATATGTATAATTACAATTTGGCCCATTACTTATGAATATATTATACTAGTACCTATATCATTGGAAGTAACTTTTTCAATTTAAATATAATCCCATGCATGTTATCAACTTTTCGAGTTATTCGTTAAATTTAAAAGTCACTTTGTGTGAAATACCCCATACCTAAAATGTATGATTTTTGAGATATACATTTTTTTCAACGAAAAATTGACAGACCTTATGTTAAAAATTAAGATAATCCTGTTTGTTTATGGGCTACCCGAAAGTAATGCATAACATTTCCTTCAATCATTTATTTGCATTAAGTTTCATCAAAAAACAGATATCTGCTGATTGCAGCATGTATATAGAAGCAAAATATGACAAATGTCATATAGGAGCTCGATCAAATGTTTGTTTCCCTTAAAAAATTTACCTAAATGTACAGTTTTATAAGGAGTTACTTTGAAATAAATAAAATTATGTTTTGTATAGAATACATTTACTTTCTTATTCCTTATCCTTACGTCGTGAATGTAGATTGTCTGGTTGTGATAATCCAAAATGATGACAAATTATTTGTTGGACTGGTTTCTGGGAGTGCGGTCTGTTCAGAACCGTGCACTGCAACAAAATTATTGTCGATTATTGTGCCTCATACACTGACTACGATAAGGAGCATGCCGTGCTGTTTTCTAAGACATATAGCAGCACTGCCACGCGTCTTCCAAGAGTCGCCATCAAAATTTGCTGAAAATTGTTTTTGGCTTTTGATTTTTTGGCGCCTAGAGCGATCGTTCCTCTCGCCGGGGCCGGCGCTGCTTACGGGTTATTAAAAAATTTTGACAAACAATTTTGTTGGGGCTGCTTTGACCGAACGCGGCCTACAATACATACTACGTCTCATCGATTGTCGAACACGCTCAAATATTTGAGGCGTATTTCTTATAGTATCACACGCTATTCGCATACGATTCTTTAAGTCGTTGATATCAAGTATCAGTGTGATGTAAACTAATGACGTGAGCAGGTAACCCCATAACCAGAAATCACATGGATTTAATTCTGGAGATCGAGGAGGCCAGTGTTGCGACCCTCCTCGACCAAATCAAGAGTTGGGATAAGCTACATTTTAGTGTTGCCTAGAAATCTGTCTAAAATGTACTGGTGCACATATTTTGTCTAATATTGAATGGGATATGTCCTCAAGTAGTTCAGGGAGATCATTTTGCAGAAAACTGGTGTAAGTATATTCCATTTAATGGCTGAGGCAGAAAATGTGGCCCAATTAAGTAGTGTCCTATAATTTTAATTCACATATTGTGTGAGTTTTCGTCTTCCTATAGGTACCTACGTGATTGTTATAAAAATTTATGATGGATACTCTTAAAAAATGTGCCTCTTATGAGTAATATATGAACAATATGTTTTTTAGAAACTGAGGATTTCGTTGTGTTGCGTCTGTAATCCAATCACAAAATGTAACTCACTGAGGAAAATCTCGAGGTAAAAGAGCTTGAACGCGTGGGTTGTTGCCAGGGTACAATTGCTGCTCTTTTCAAACTCGCTACACAGATGTGTGGCTGATATTTAGAGAGTTAATAATATTTCTAGAACTTGTTTCTTGGTGTTGATCAAGCTCATCCAGAATAACTTGTTCTACCTTTAGGGGAAGTGCGGGTGAGATGGCATAGCAACAGTTTAACGTACTTCCATCACTTATTTCCCCCAGAAACTCGAGTAAAAACGAAGATTATCGAACAGGTCCACCTAGATTTAGTATCTGTTTTCCAGTCAGAGAGTAAAGTTTTTTGTGGTCGCGAAATATTTTGGAGCCAAAAGTTTAGATGTACAGCGTGCGGAATCTAAAGTAAACAAGGTGAGTTTTCTTTGCTTAAGTTTTAGATACAACTGTCCTAATTTAATTAAGTAGAAAAGAAAACCAAAATAAACTGGTGGTTTATATATATTTTTATCAAAAATTGATTTAACTACATTTTGCTTAAGATGGCATATATGCAGTATAGGTAAGATGGCATATCACCCAAAATTGTGATTCGAATATTATTTTTGTATTTACATTCCTGTTTTTTTGTTTTTTAGCATGGGACGTTATAAAAGCAAGACTGAAAGGCAGAATTGGGATGAAGATATGATGAAAAATGCTCTTTCGGCTGTCCAAAGTGGGGAAATGGGGTGGCTACGAGCATCCAAAACCTTTGGGGTACCTTTTACCACACTTCGCAGGCGTGCAGCTAAAAATAACTGGAAGAAGGGTTATTTGGGTGGACACAAGGTAACCTTCGACAGAGAATTAGAAAGAGAAATAGTAGAACATCTTAAGCGCTTAGAAAGTAGATTTTTCGGTATGACCACAGATAGAGGATATCAGAAAGTTAGCGTACGGGATTGCTGAAGCAAAGGGAATTAAACGCAGATTTTCGCATAAGGAAAAAATGGCCGGATAGGACCATCCGGCCAGGACCGGCTTTACGGTTTTCGTAAACGAAATCCATCTATTAGTTTACGAACACCAGAGGCAACTTCCCTTGCAAGAGCGTCTGCTTTTAACAAGCCTCAGGTTACAAATTATTTTAGCGCCTTAGAAGCCATTTTAACAGTGCACAAGTTTTAGGCAGACGATATATATAACGTAGACGAGGCTGGTATGTCTACCGTACCAAGTAAAATGTTGAAAATTTTTGCTACACGTGGCAGGAAACAAGTTGGTATTTTGTCGAGCTCCGAACGAGGACAGCATTTTACAGTGGTTTGCTGCATAAACGCAACTGGAAACTTTATCCCTTCGGCCATAATATTTCCTCGAAAAAAATATGAAAAACGAACTTATGGATAAAGCACCAGTTGGATCAATACCACTTTGCTCAGAAACTGATGGATGGATGAATACAGAGTTATTTTTAAAATGGTTAAAGCATTTTGTCAAGTATTCAAAGCCGTCTCCAGAAAGAAAAGTGTTGCTGATACTCGACGGTCATGCCAGTCATAAAAACCTTGAAGTTTTGACCTATGCTAAAGAAAATAATGTGGTAATATTTTGCCTACCCCCGCACTGTGCGCATAGGCTTCAGCCGCTCGATGTTAGTTTTTACAGCCCTCTAGTAAGTTACTATAACCAAGAATTGACAACATGGCTAAAAAGCAACCCTGGAAGAGTAGCTACACATTATATCAGGTTGCTGAGTTATTTAACAATGCTTACAGCAAAGCAGCCACTTTACAAAATGCTCAAAGTGGCTTTTCTGCTACGGGAATTGTCCCGTTTAATCCAGATGTGTTTCCGGATTGGATGTTTCATCCAGCGCAAGTCACAGATATTCCGGATCCAACAGCAGCAAATACATCTACAGCAACTGAACCAGCAGCAGCAAATACATCTACAGCGATTGAACCAGCAGCAGCAAATACATCTACAGCGAGTGAACCAGCAGCCGCAAATACAGCTACAGCGACTGAAGTTAAAGGCTCCAATGTGAAAGCCGAAATAAACAAAGATGCCCCTCAACAATTAAGAGCCTCCTCAAGATCGGGAGGCCTCAACTTCGAAAGGCGAAACTTCCGGAACCAGAAAAAAATCACTTTCAGAAATATTAACCTTGCCAGTTGCTACTGCTCAAAAACCAAGATCCAACAGAAAAAAAGGTTCATTCGGATTTATAAACAGCACCCCTGAAATAGAGGCTACTAAAGCAGCAGTTGCTGAGAAGGATGCAGCGGCTAAACAAAAGGCTGCAAAATCAGCAAAAAAACAACTGGTTCCTCTGGAAAATAAGCGCTCTCAACCTGCTAGAAAATCCTCTAGACGTGCTAAGAAAGTTTGCTCTCTACAAGTTGATAGTTCTGATGAAGAGAATATCAACACTAATAGTAATATCGACATGGAAGATGATATTCCATGGTCAAGGTCAAAAGACATGTGGTTTCGGTGCAAAATCTGTCAAATGTGGGCTCATGCAGAATGTGCTGGTCTTGACCGAAAAGCAAAATGCTTTATTTGCGAAATATGTTCATAGTTTTACGTTTTAGTTCCTAAGCTTTTTGTTTATCAAAGTTTTTTAAAGTAAAATGTACCTATTTACGTTTCTTGGTTTTGAATTTCTAGTTTTTGTTCTGTGTTTTTCTCACTTTTGGATATTGATAATAATAAAAATGAAAAAAAAACTTTTTTTTAATTATTGCTACATGTATGCCATCTCACCCACAATGCTGCTGAAATGGCATAACCCCCCTAATTTTATTTTTTAATTCTTTCTTAAACAAATGGTTTTTTTTGCTACAAGTCGTTGTGCTTTGTTAGTATTGACCCAACTACACCAAATCCTATCGTTATTCTTTTTATATTTCTATATAGTTGAAAACTACAAGCATTCAAAGAAATGTATGCCATCGCTCACCCGCACTTCCCCTACATTTCTAACTATCCTGGAACGATCAGTGTTGTTTTAATTCCTTTTTCCACGACTATTTGATAGTAATGATTACATTTTACGTGTACTTTTTCAAGAATAATGACTTCATTATTCACTAGTGAATAATGAAGAGGTCATATATGACACGGATAAATAGGAACTATATTGAAGGTTATATTCATATACAATGTCACAATACTGATAATATTTAAAAATTATCACCGCGTCCAATCTGTTGGTTAAGAATGGAAGAGGAGGAAACAGCCTCACACATTATCTTCGAATGTGAAGCACTGTCTCATTGGAGATATAGTCTCCTAGGACTAGAGCGTCCAAGGGAGGATTTCTCCAAGAAGGACATAGAGGAAAGAGTGTTGAGTCTGATAAGGACTACCTACTGGTCTCTTCGCATAGACGTTACAACCAAGAGCACAAAAAGCCTAAAGGCTGAGGTACCTAGAATTCGAAGCCTCTGACTGGTGGTGCCGAACTATGTAAGGAATGTTGAAAAATACCGTTGGTTAGTCATTGTGAGTGCACGGAAATTACAAAATTTCAAGTTTCCATATTCACTTAAATTTGGAAAGAAAATAAAAGCTTAATGTTGAGGGATGGACTGAGGAAGTTTTGTCATAAGAAAAACCCATCATAATTTTATTCGGTTAATCACCTCCTGAATTTTTTCGCATGAATTTAGAAGCAACCTGTAAATTTCTAGGATCGTTCGTGTTGAAATTTGATAGATAGAACGTAAAAAATTAGTTATTAGGCAAAAACCTGCATTTCTCTAATATGTTTGATAAATTTAAAAATCATTTAAATTTTTAGGAAATTTAATGTGCTCTCTAACTTTATATATTCGTATATGATTTCAACAGATTTTATAAGTTTTATACTAATCATACAAATATGAAGTTTTAGTGAATGTTTGGATGCCTACATCAGAATCATTAATGAATGATTTTGTGAACATTAAAACACATATTTATTGTTTTATTCATTTAGAACTCACAATTACATTTGTACAATATTAATATAGTGAATAATTGCGATTCTCAAGTATTTTTATACATGCAAAATATTTGCGAATTGGTACTCGTCACAACAGGCACACACTTGGTCTAATAATGGTTTCTGACGCGCATAACAAACCGTTATGCGTGTATTCGTTATGAAAATGTAAAGGTGGGAATACCGTTCCATTATGGTCTCTAGAAAATAACCAGCTCACATTCAATTTGACCGGAAAAAAGTGATTTGGGCACAATGTATTCAAAAATTTTTAATCAGAATATGTTGGAAAAAGATAAATTTTTATTGAAATTTATTTTCTGCCTATCTCGACCAGTTGGTGGTTATGTCAAACCATTAAGCCTGAATTAAGTAAGAAGCTGAAAAACAACAAGCGTTGATTCTATGACACTCGTATTATTCAACATTATAATATTTCTAAACACATAACATTAACTGCAGATTCACCACATTATACGGCAATTAGAATGATTATCAATTATGTGCAATATTCGAATATAAATCTAAAATTTGCTTCTTTGGAACAATGTATTTTTAGCCTTAACATCGGACTTCTCCAAGACTTTTGGCTTTGGAAACGATAAGTTTCCAGGATAAGGTGCCGGTTTCCTTGGCAATGGCGCACCTTGTACATCGACAACTTTTCCTACCTTCCTGTAAAAAAGCATAAAGTTTTAATTGTCGGACAACCAAATGGAATAAATTAATTATTTCCGTTGTACATATTTATAAAAAATCCTGAAACACGTCAATTTTTGATTAAAAATTGATATCCTGCAACGAAAATATTCCTTCCCTACATTTAACCCTCTTCGAGTGACATTTACAACCCCTAAATTTTTCAAATGGAAGTAGGGGCTTGGGATATATGTTTTGAAAGGCATTTTCAGTCCCTATTTAAAAATGTTAATGTTTTTAAATTTATTCTTAAAATTAATAGAGAATAGAGAATGAAAAGACCTTTCTAAAGATATATCACAAGCCTCTATTTCTCATTTAAAAAGTTGGGGGTTGTAACTGACTCTCGAATGGGTTGAATGTGGGGATGATATTTTGTATTTGCAGGATGTCCATTCAAAATCTAAAATTGACCTACCCTAATCAGGTTATTGAAACTGAGTAAGAGACATTTGAAGACAGTAACCGACTTGGTCACTGAATACTGTTCCCTAAGGAAACATCTACACAAAATGAGAAAATTCAGTGAACCTTTGTGCAGAAAATGTGACCTGAGAGATGAAACATCCATTAGAACTACTCAAAATCCCCCCAGTTAAACTAGTGGCCTATATAGACGACATGAAGCTTCTGGAATGGAAGTGGAGAAAATTGGAAATGATACAAAGGTTTAATTCAAGTACATATGCTGTTGGGCATAACCCAAACGAATAAATGTGTAAATGTGTTGCAATTTTGAGTACCTACGTCATTCTGACCTAACAACGTTTTCAATATAACTTACCGGTGCTTGTACCACCAATATTCGAAAGCTAAAGTAATGCAAGCCAATCCGATACCAACGAAAATAACAATGAAGACACCACCGATATTATGAATACTTATACCATCTGATTGATCGTCTACTTTTTCACAGTCTTTCTTTTCTGGATTTTTATTCCACCATTTTTCTTTCAAACGTTCCAGTTCCCTTCTATTCAACAGTTGCAATATGCTGAAATAAAATTACAGTTAAACATCAACAATGTCAGGAAATCAATGGTACAGTACACAATTTTTCCAAAATAAAATGAAGGACAGTTTAAATCCATAACATACTTTGGCAAAATTTCAAAGATTGTGACACACAATTCAATTAAAAATATTTTATTCCGTGCAAAATTTAACAAATCCTGAAGAAGAATTAACTTTTCTACAATAATCAGGTGTATGTAGGTATACATTTAATATTATTCAGGGTGTCCAGAAACTCTTCGGCCAAACGCAAAGTACAGATACTAGGAGTGATTTTATGTTTGTTCATCTAAACTAATTTACCTTTTTCCAAAAATTCCTCCTAAGAGAGCTAGCGTCCTTTGAACATGGCAGGGTTAAGTCAGTTTTTTAAGCAAATCTCAAAAAACCTCACCTACAAACTTAAAACTTGGTACATTGTATAACCTTGCAGTCATAAATTGATTGCTATAAACCCGTGTTTTTTATTGTCATCACAAGCGTTCAACTTGGGAGAGGCAGAACATGCCCAACGGCAGCCATGGAAGTGATTCTCAACCTCACACCATTACATATGATAGTGGAAAATGTTGCAGAAAGAACAAGATACAGACTAAGTAGAGAGGGAATCATTAAAAAAAACCATCTCCTCACTTCATAGAAATCAGAAGACCTGGGTCATGCCACACGATATACGATGGTATGATGAAAAAGTATAACTTTTCAAAGAAATTCGTTAAGGAATTGAGCAACAAGAAGGAATGGGATCCAAATACAATTACCAGACTTGGAAAGAATGCCATTCAATGGTACTCAGACGGCTTAGAAGCAATAGAAGGAACTGGGATAGGAGTGTACGGTCCAGGAACCAAACACTCTGAAAGCTTGGGAAAACCCCCAAGTATCTTTCAAGCGGAAATTCACGCCATAAGAAAGTGTGCTCAGTTCAATATTGATAAAGGATATATAAGACAAAGGATTATCATAATGTCGGATAGTCAAGTAGCCATTAAAGCACTAAGCTCTTGTGTTATCAGTTCCAAAATGGCGTGGGAATGCCTAGGCAAACTAAATGAACTAGGCGAGAACAATATAGTCACCTTACTGTGGATTCCAGGAGACACTGGAATAGAAGGAAATGAAATAGCAGATAAACTAGCAAAGTGGGGGACTGACACTCTTTTGGGGGCCGCAACCTTTTTGCGGTATCAGCTCCAATGTAATATTGGAAGAAATAGGCAAAGCCGAGATCTGACTATTGGAAAGATCTAGTAGGGCTTAGACAATCAAAGATTCTTCTGGGTGACTACAACCTGTTGAGATCAAATGAATGCATAAGTCGAAGTAAAACTGCACTAAGAGTTTTAACAGGGATCCTAAAGGGGCATTGTCGCCTGAATGGGCACCTGAAAAAGCTCAAAATAGTGGAGGAAGAAGAACGTAGATTCTGTGGCATGGAAGAAGAAACCCCCATCCAAATACTTTTGAATTGCACAGCAATTCAGAATCCTAGGGCATAACACCTAGGAGATTACTGGCTAGAAGAGGGACATTTACCTAAGTTAAAGCATGCAGATATCTTAAAATTCCTCCGGGAAAAAGGCATAAAGGAGCTACTATAGTCTTTGACACTTTCCTAGGAACTAAGAAGAAGTGAGGAAGCACAATAGATCTTTTAGGTCTCAGTGAATGCCACCCCAATTTACATAAATACATACATTTCAAAAGTTTTACATTAACTTCAAAAACTACAAGGTATTTTCCAAAATCGTATAATAAATATTTTCTGGGATGAAGGGGACTTCCCCGGTTAATCAGAAATCTGGTACAATGGATCCAATGCAATTGATTAAGATCTATAGGCTTTGAAAGTTACAAACAGAAAATAAATATTTACTCACGCAGTATTAAATTGATCCTTTAAAGGTGATCCCTGCTGGACTCCAATAGCATATGGTTTCCTAGAAAACTCTTCGCCCACAGTGGTTAAATCACAATTAGTTATCTCCAAATATCTTATATCTGTAGCATCTCCAAGATAAGCAAAACCTTCACTTGACGACTTGGAACTTCTTACTCTTTCTACGGCTTCATCTAATGAATTCACTAATCCAGCTTCTTTCATAGCTTGCCACATTTTTGTATATTTGTCGCTAACAGGGTAATCCCAGACTGCCAACTTTGATCTTTCGACTTCTGAAAGGCTGTCATTCAAACTCATATCTTTCCAGATTCTAAAAATTATTATATCTATTGAACAGATTGAATCTTTGTGAAAAAAGGTGTTTAGAATATGATCGACCAATTTGATGCCAATTAGAACATAGATATTATGGACAAAGTTATCCAACAGAGTAAGATGATCATTATCTATAAATAGCTTGACATTATGAGTATTTAAGATTGTAAGAAAAAGTCTATATTTAAGGGTTTATCAGAAAGAATTAAAAAGATTGGTAATCAATTCATTATTCGAACTAGTTTTAAACGAACCAATTCTACAAGATCTATCCTAACAAAAACTAAACAACAAAATTAACAACAAATTAAAAAAACTGCATCTATCATGAAACGAGAGTACGACTCTGTGGGATGGTTTACCCTTCATGTACCTGCCGCCCTGACATGAGATAGAAAAGAGTTCATTTTTAGATATAGTTAGTTGTTCTTTTGGGTTGAAAGGGATACAATTTGGCTGTTAAGAATAAAGGGTGGATTTTCACGAATGCGTTTGTTTGATTAAAAGTAGTGTAACAAGTCAGAAGTGGAATATCCTGCGTCTAATGATGGGAAAATCAAAGAAAACAAGTAGACGACACCAAAGATCTAGTTAATCTAACGACAATGAGAGGGATTCTTTACGTAATGAGGCAACAAGTGAAAAAGTTGATAAAAGAATTTAAAAAAAAGGATAAGTAGATAAACAAACAAGTACAATGTACTTCTTCACATATTGATGAATCGCTAATACCTATTTTTTATTCATTTTATGGAAATAATTCGACTATTTAATGAACAAATTATAGGATGATCTGTTGCGTTGTGTTATTCCCAGTATGTCAACCCCTAAATTTTCGAACTCTTCTAACTCTCTTTATTTCCCAGTTATACTTTTTTCATTCCATGTTGCTATTTTCCATATTATATTAGTTTCCATTATATCATACTGATTTTCCTTATTTTCCATTTGTTTGACTTTTTCTTTGTCGGAAACATAAGTTTAAACTGAAAACTCAATGAAACCTACAGAGTTTATCCAACTTTTCTACTTTCTACCTACTGCGAATCTAAAAAATTCACAATTTATAAAAATTATACGTGCATGTTTCTACGATTTTATATTATTAACAAACTGGTTAAAACTTGTTGAGTGTTGTTAAATTCAAGGAAATTTGGTTTAAACAAAAAATTATTGAAATAAAAAATGTTTTATTTCCCCTATACTCTATACGGTTTCGTACAATTAAAATTTGTTATTTATTTTCAAATGGTTTATTTAGACATGTCAGTATCTTTTATATTAATTGACATATATAAGTAGAAGTATTTTCCAAATAATTTACACAATTCTAATGAAAAAATACAATTGCCCATGACACGAATCAAAAAAATAATCAAGCAATTATTATTTAACAGAATTGCTAACAAAAAATAGTAGACTTACTCATAAAATCTTGCTTCAATATTAGCCATTCTTTCAAAGTAAGTTTGCGCTGAGGATCCATTTAAAGGTGCATACTGAATTTTATACTGCTTAGATAAGTCGTCCAAAGATTCGATTGGCGTATCCAATCTAGATACTGTAAGAAATGCTGCAAGGTTTGCAGTGTAAGAAGCGATTATAATAAATCCAAAAAGCCACCACGTTGCAGCTACAAGCCTACCAGACAAATTTTTGGGAGCTTCTCCACCTCCTTGGGGAGTTAAAGATGTCATGCAAAACCACAGACATTCCTTTAGATTAAATTCTCGTTTTTCTTCATCGTCCTTGTATTTATCTCTGTTGTTTTGATAGCTATACGGAGACCAGCGGTCGAACACCCACATTAAGAAGCTACAATTAAACATATTTGTTTAAAATAGTACAGGTTAGAGGTATTTCAGAAGTTTTTTTCGAGTAGAAACTACAATAAATGTATGGCAGGTGCAACATGAAAACCAATAAAACAGCATAAAATAATGTAAGCTTTCAGTCTCACATGTGTGATAAGTTTTATCGATGATGAGATACAGGGTGCTCAATGTTTTTATTATTTTAATAGAAGCAATAACATTGTAATAAACATAAACATGAAAGTAGTACATTTCAGAGCAAATTAATGGATTGCCAGGACGTGGATCTTTGAATGTTCGACTATTCGCGAGTACGTCGAATGGATTTTGTTCGTACGAATGATTTCACCCGAATCGAACGTTACTCGAAAGTTCAATATAGCAATATCTTTCAAACACACTGGCGAACAATTTTGTAGATCTTATTTGTGACATTTTTCAGGAGATGTGTACTGTAGAGTAGTTTAAAAAGCAGCTTCATCTGCGTTCATTTTTGTTCAGTAGAATTATTAAAAAACTTAAGTATAATGATTGCTATGATCTACACGTTACAACCACAGGTTAGGTTTGTAATGTATGGATAATCTTAACAAAAAGTTGGCAGACCCCGTTCCGATTACCAGAACTTCCGGAGAATTCATAATAAGTGATATTTATAATCCGAACTAGTTCGGTTTATAGATACCTTTCTAAACCATACAAAAAATACATTTCCACCACAAAAAGGTTATGCAATGGTTATAAAAGCCTTTATTTATGTATTTACATGAATACATATTGTAATATTGTAGTGTATAGGTTGTTATTGTTATTTAATTTAATGATTTAATTTTATCATCTTTCCTATTAATAAATTTAAAATGTATACTTCTAATTAGATATGCCCGGCGTCAGCTCACATTTCAAATAAATGAAACAGAGCAAAACATTAAAATACTCAAATTCTCAAGGTGGGATCAGCCTTCAAGATTGACTCAATTGTAATTTCAATAATTAAACAAAAAATTTACTGATTCTGAAATCAAACTCTAATGAATTTGTTTATAAAGACTTCAATAAAATGGTAAAACCAGCTTGGCTGAAGACCGACACTGATAAGGTATAATCCAAAAAAAATTTAAACAAGAAAAATAAGTGAATTCACTTTTAAACAATGATTATATCCAAACTTACACTAATTTACAAATTTTCCTTTTTAAGGATTAACTTTACAAAAAAATGTTCAAAACACAGACGAACTATACAATTTATTTTAAAAGTTCATACGTTCATTCACTTTTGAAGCAATAACTCTTCTTTCTTCGAGAGCTCTCTAGAAGATGAAGGATCTAAATTCTCTGTTCAATGCTTTAAGGAATGCCTCTTCCTTTTATCTCTTTGTTAAGCAGATATCTCCAAACTCGTTTCTTGCTCGAAGTCTCCTTCTTTCAATTCCTTTCAAAACATTTTTTTAAATTTTTAATAAACAAAAAACCAATCTGACATTTTTTTTTCTTTCTAATCAACTTCCGTCATCATTTCGTTTCCATGTAAACTTCTGTTCACCGATATCAAAGGCTTCCCTTTTATTTGATTATTTTTAAAATACAGGATGTTTTCCTTTTAAATATAATATTTTCAAAATATTCTCTCAAACATTTCCATAAAACCATTCTAATACTAACCATCTATAAACTCAATATGACAATACATTCCAATAAAATATTTTAATTAACCAATTTCAATTAATGTCTTAATTCTCTTCTTTATACTACTATAAAAATATTTATCCCTTTCACAGCTCAATCTCATTTATCATTTAATTAAGCTGTGCGGGCATAATGTTTATAAACAACTAACCAAATACAAATCGTTAAATTTATTGCTCATGTTTAGCCATTTATCAATATATATTCTAAAATAAAAATAAACCTCTAAGGATACTTTACATACGTATTGCAACTACAAAAAATACGGTAACAAAAAAAATCATTAAGATTTCTTAAAATTGTTTCTTTGAACAAAATTTTCAAGAGTTTTTTGAACAGATTTCTTGACACTCAGATCGACAGCCTTTTGCCGAATTCTTCTTAGAAGCATCACCTCATGCAGTGGCAATTCATTTTCTTCCGCCCAACGTAAACATGAATCAAATGAAACGACCGCCTGTTTACTAGATATTTCCTGAATAAGTTCTTCTTCATCATCGGAGTTTCGGAGATTTTCTGCTGTGACATTAGCAATGATTTGATCATCTTCTAAAATCTCTATATCCAAATTTTCCTCATCATCACCTCTTGCCCATTTTCAACCTCTGTTTTATCTATCGGATCATTAGCACGATTCACTCTGTTCACTAACTCAACTAGATCTGGTTCTTCTTCTCGTGAATCACTCAAAGGCATCAAATCTTCTTCATTGACGGCAAGAAGTTGAAATCATGAATTTTTCATCAATGTTTCAGGCACTTGCTTCCAAGATTCAGCTAACGCAAACACCGCATCTTTCAGCGAAACATTTTTTAAACATTGCGCAATGTTTTCATCCTCTTGTAAAAGTACCGCAGCAACCTTTTCCGAAATATAACTTTCACATTCTGATCCATAGGCTGAATCAGATCGGTACAATTGAGTGGTAGAAGCATTACTTGAATATTACCATCATGGCTGACTAGTTCTTGGTCTGGTCTATGAGCTGACCTGAAGCATTATCTAATAACAAAATTGCTGTTTCGGAGATGTTTTTTTACGCTTGGTACGAATTCATTAAATATAGCTTGATAAACCCACCTACTCTTTTGGTTTTTGTAATAGACTGGTAGGTGAATGTTTTTGAAAGGTCTCGGATTTTTGATTTGCCGATCACAAGCAATCGCAATTTGTGTCGGCCTCTTGCATTTGCGCAAGGCATAAACGTAATTCGGTCTTTACTGATTTTTCGACCCGGTGCACCCTTCTCGCCTGCGTGTACTAATGTCTTTTCATGAAGGCAGCGCCAGTATAAACCATATTCATACGCGTTATAGATTTGCTCTGATGAAAGACCAAGTTGCTCAATGTTTTGTTTCAGTTCTGTACGAAAAGTTTCTACGCCACTTTCGTCACTCGATAACTTCTCCCCGTTAACTTTTAACAAGCGAATTCCAAATCTGCGTTTGAAACCTTGCAACCACCCTCTACTTGCTTCGAAGTTAACTCCTTCACCATAATTCATTTCTGGGAAAAATTGGCGAGCCTTTTGGTGCATGTGGTGCTCTTTGTTGTAAAAACCATGTGTATGTCGCATCTTCAACATCAGAAAATTCCGCATCGTTTTCCTTGTTCCCGGACCTTTTTCAGTACGCGACACATAACGAATAATTTCTTCTTCTTCTTTTTCTTGATGACGGATATTGTTGACTTCCCGACATTAAATCGTATTGCCAGGGTCTAGCTGACGTAAAATTTTAGCCTTTTTTCCAAGGGTTAATGTAACATGCATCCGTTTAGAAGCCATGGTTTATATTTAAGTTAAATATGTACAAACATACAACTCAAAAAGCAACTGTGTAAATAATTGTAAACAACGTGACGTCTTATATAGTAAGAAAAACTCGCAACGACTTGGACTTGGAGCATGCGCAGTTGCTGAGTAGTTTGGATTACGGAATTCTGGTGGTTCAGATTATGGATATCATTTTACGCAATTAGGGCGCTCGGATTACTTATGGAGTATTTCGGATTATAGGGAGTTCGGACTATTCATGCATACCTTTGTTTTTCTGACTTTCTGCGCAAGACTCTATTCGCATACTCCCATGTGGGACTCATTCGCCTCCAGCGTCCAGCAGGACCCGTATCTTTGAACGTTCGACCAAATGCTCCCACGTACTTCATGTGATGGGAGTGGATTTGTTATGTTCGAGCAGTATCTTTCAAATCTCGAATGTTCGACTTGCAAACGAATGCATTTATCAGTCGTATGAGTCTCACATGGAAGTATGAGAATAGAGTCTTGCGCAGAACGTCAGAAAAACAGATAAACATAACCTGTGGTTGTAGCGTGTAGATCATGGCAATCATTATACCTAAGTTATACTACTGAACAAAAATGAACGCAGAAAAAGCTGCTTTTTAAACTTCTCTAGTACACATCACCTAAAAATTGACTCATAAGATCTACAAAGTGGTTCGCCAGTGTGTTTGGAAGATATTGCTATTGAACTTTCGAGCAGCGTTCGATTCGGTTGAAATCATTCGTACGAACAAAATCCATCTAACGTACTCGCGAATAGTTCAAGTTCAAGTTCGAACGTTCAAAGATCCTGTACCTGGACCCGGATCCAACCACTCGAGTGGTTGGTGATTTATGACCTTCTTATATTTCTGGTCGTACTTTATCTATACATCTGAAGGACATCTTGATATTTTAGCAGTTTAAACATATTATATTTCAAATCAAAGTTAATTTTCTAAAAATCAATTGGTAATTTTTTTTTGTGATTAGCTATAATGCATTATTTACAATAAGAAGGGATTTGGAATTTCTATGAAATAAAATTTTAGATGAATTCACTTTCGTACTTTCTAAATGCGGTTGTAAGTGTGCCCAGCTAAATATCTGTTATCACCTATGATAAGAAACAGTCGTATATTCGCGAAATAGCCTGTAGGTATAAATATGATCTATAATAATATTAAGATATGAAAATAAAGGCAAGTGTTGAAAAAAAAAACAATATTTTTGATGATAAATATCAAAAATAGCACGGCACTGTTACTGGAGGTATCGGAGATGTTGGATTCAAACAAAATCTATGGTCAGGATTGTCTAAAGCTCATCACACTTTCTTTAAGTCGGCTTTGTTGGGTGAGGCTCCTCCAAACCCGATTTTTCTAGCTACGATATCAATTATGACTAGTATCTATAATTTAGTGCAATTTTATTTTATGAAAATTATTTTTTACCTAGTAAAGAAGTAAGCAGCCAAAATGCATAGCCACACATCATTTTCTAGCACGGTCAAAAACTTGAACAAGCTTGTTGAGGTTTCAGGTAATTTCATCAAAATAGTAATTCCAACTAAATCATAATATGGCACCGTGAAATCGATAACATTTTCTCTTTCGGCCATAACCGACATTGATCCTAAGGCTACGTCTGCTTTTTTATCAATTAATTCTTTTACCATGCCATCCCATTTACCATTTTCATCCATTGTACCAAATTTATCTACAGCTACCAATTCGTAGTCGAATTTCAAGATCTCTGCGATTTTATTTATAAGGTCTATGCAATATCCATCGAATTTTTTGGGAGCATTTTCGTCACTGAATATGAAGGGCTTTTGCTGAAAACGTTAGTTGTTATTTGTTTACGATTATATCAATTTGGAAAGTGTGTTAAATCGTGCATTAGTACCTAATATAGACACAATATTTATTATTTTATATGACTAATGTATTAAAAATCGTTTATTGTGAATTCCGTTTCAAAGAACCCCGTACATTTTTAATGACTTTTCAAAAAAATGTAGTATATTGTAGATCTCGAACTTCTGACCAAAAACTTTCAGGTGCCCAAAGCGATCCTATGACTGATTTTCGAGATACAGTGGTAGGTGAGGGATATCTTGGAAAACCGGAATTAAATGAAAAAATTATATTACTATAATATGATCATATAAATATTTTAAAACAAGGCTCATGCATGATAAAACTTTTTGCATTATTGAAATTTGAACCTTCTTGCAACAGTTTTAATAGTGCCACTTGCTCTCATACTATGATTAAACTTACCAGGGTGCCTATTCACTAACTCGAGAGAGCTGTCGTCTGAGAGCTTGATTGATTGATTAGTTCGGCACCACCAGTCAGAGGCTTAGAGACTTCGGCACCTCAGCCTTTATGCTTTTTTTGTGTATTTGGGTTATACCATTTATGTGAAGAGACCAGTAGCCCTTATCAGGCTCAACAGTCTTTTCACTAGGTCCTTCTTGGAAAAATCCACTCTTGGATACTCTAGTCCTAGGAGTCTATACCTCCAATGAGACAGTGCTTCACACTCGAAGATAATGTGAGAGGCTGTTTCCTCCTCTTCCATGCACAACCGACAGATAGGTTCCTCCCTATATATGCCAATTGTACGCATGTGCTTCCTTAGGGTTCAGTGACCGATGAGTTATCCCGTCACTTTCCTTATCTGGCCCCTGCTGAGATTTAATATTTCGTTAGTCAACGACTCCGAGGGTTTTTTGATCAAGAGTTTGCTGTGTTCCTATTTTGGCACGTGTCTCCAGTACGTCTGATATTTAGTTTGAATCCACCGAGGTGTACAACCACGTGCAGCAGATTTTGATAATCCAAATACTGGTTCAGGACCAGTGAATGCAGTTTCAGACCCTAGCTTTGCGAGAGTGTCTGCCCTTTAATTGCCTACAATACCCTTGCCCCGGGAACCACTTAAGAGCTACTCTATTATAGTTTGCCAGCATTAAAAGTTTTTGTAGGCAGTCCAGACCAGTCTAGATCTGATCTGGGGACATGCTAAAGATATCAGTGCTGTCTGACTATCTGAGAGTATGAGGATCTTTTAGCCTCTATACCCCCTTTCGATGTTCATTTGCAAACACGTTTCGATTGCGTAGATTTCTGCCTGGAATACAGATGCAAACTTCCCCAACAGTGCACCTGGATCTGGCCCCATGGATTCCAGATCCTGTTCCTATGTCAGTTTTAGATCCGTCTGTTTACCACACCAACGTTACTTCCTGACCCATCCCAGTTTAGCTGGATATGGTATGGTTGGTTATCGTTAATTGTGGCCAACATGTTATCACTTCTCATTTCAAGAAGCGAGTTTGTGATAACATCTGTGATTCTGGAATGACTATGGGTGTTGGTTCCTTCTAGCCAATTCCCGTTGCATTCCAGCCTGTATGCAGCCATTCTCGCTTCCGCCTTAACATGCAAAGCAAGAGGTGGAAGATTGAGAATGGCTTCCATTGCCGCAGTTGGGCTGCTTCTCATCGTAGCCGTTATGCGCAGACAGGCAAGCCTGCAAGAAGTTTTGATAGCTCGAGTTCGGCTTTCCTCTGATCTGTTTTTGGCCACCAAACTAAGGCTCCATAGGTAACCATGGATCTCACCACAGTTGCGTACAGCCAGTGAACAATCTGTGGATTTAGTCCCCATGTGTTTCCTATCGCCCGCTTGGCAGCCACTAAGGTTTAGTAATTACGGTATTTGCAATTATGAGAGAGCGTGCATGTGCACTTTATAAGTGTTTACCCTCCTAGGAGCTCTCACTCCTTAGTTAGTGAATAGACACCCAGGGTCTCGTATGCAAGAAACTATTTGAAGCTATTTGAATTCAGCTTATCTTCTGACTGTAGGTACAATTTACTACGATATTTACTACCAATGAAAAATAAATAAGTATATTGCTTAGTTCGAAAGACTTACCAGGACAACTGCAATTCTATAAACAACATCGGCAGTTAAATTAACCATAGCGTTAGTATTGGCAAGTGTTAAATTATTATCAAAACCTGCAGACCAAGTACCAAGAGAAAGTGATTTATCAGAAGCTCCTTCTCTAACGCCAACAGAAGAAAGCACCATTTGAAAGTCCATGTAACTCAAGCCATTGGAGACAATAAACAAAGGTCCGTACGTGAATGATTCTGACTTTTCCTGTAAGTGAATTTAATGTGAAAATCATTTTGTGAAGCAACCACTGAAATAAAAAAGTATTACCAGAAACATTTATTAAAACTAGGTGATGAAAAGCCACCGGAAGAGTGGAGAAATTACATGAAAGGTTTAGTCTCTAGGCTGATTGGCTATTTAAGAAGAGTCGGACTGGAGGATGTGATCTAGATTAAGAAGACCACAATAGATCTGAAAAGGTAGCAGTAGAATGGGCCGATTAGCCACCTTATCAAATCTAAATCTGTATCGATTGCAGGGTGCATGAGAAAAACACCAACATCAGCACAAGAAGCCTTATTTCAGCACCCACAGCTTCTTGTGATAATGGGAGAAGCAAGGATGGAATTATTTAGCATGCCAAACTACCTGAACAACAAAACAGTTAGATCAGGAGATATATCCATTAAGGACATAGCAAGTGAAGCTATGTTAAATATGAAAACAGACTCCATTAGTCACTAAACTTCTTCCCGGTCCAAGATATAAGGTAGAGATACCTCAAAGAAAGGACTGGCAAGATTAAAACGGGATAACGTTCCCCTAGGTGGAACTTGGTAGACGGACCAGTCAAATACTAGGGAAGGAATAGGAGCACGAGTATATAGTGAAATTAGGAACACAAGATGTTCCTTCATACTAGCAAAACGTACCTCTGTATTTCAGGCGAGATTCATGCTATCCTACAATGTGCAAGAATGAACAAATACAGGACTGAGACTCATATGTATGTATGTATATTGGGGTGACATTCACTGGGATCTATTGGGCCCCCTTACTTCTACTTAGTTCCTGAAGAAAGTCTCAGAGACTAGAAGCTCCTTTAGTCCTATTTCCCGGAGGAATTTTAGGATATCTGCAGGCTTTAACTTCGGTATATGGTCCCACTTCTATCCAGTAGTCTCCTAGGTGTTGTGCCCTAGGATTCTGAATTGCTGTGCACAGAATCTACATTCTTCTTCCTCCACTATTTTGAGCTTTTTCAGGTGCCCATTCAGGCGACAATGTCCCGTTAGGATTCCCTGTTAAAACTATCGCAGTCCTACTCTCACTTAGGCATTCATTTGATCTCAACAGGTTGTAGTCACCCAGAAGTATCTTGGATTGTCTAAGCCCTACTAGATCTTTCCAATGGTCACATCTTCTCTTTTTTTCGGCTTTGCCTATTTCTTCCAATTTTACATTGGAGCTGATACCTCAAAGGGCTCTTTGGCCCTCAAAAGGGTACTTCAGTCCCCCTCTTTGCTAGTTCAACAGCTATTTCATTTCCTTAAATTCCAGTGTAAGGCGACTATATTGTTTTCGCCTAATTCATTGAGTTTGCCTTTGCATTCCCACACCATTTTGGAACTGATTTCACAAGAGCTCAGTGCTTTAATGGCTGCTTGACTATCCGAAATTATAATAATCCTTTGCCTTCCATATCCTTTATCAATATTGAGCTGGGCACCCTTTCTTATGGCGTGAATTTCCGCTTGAAAGATACTTGGGGGTTTTCCCAAGCATTCAGAGTGTTTGGTTCCTGGACCATACACTCCTATCCCAGTTCCTTCTATTATTTTTGAGCCGTCTGTGTACAATTGAATGGCGTTCTTTCCAAGTTTGGTAATGGTATTTGGATCCCATTCCTTCTTGCTGCTCAATTCCGTAACGAATTTCTTTGAAAAGTTATAATTTTCCCTCATACCATCTTGTGGCATGTCCCAGGTCTTCTGATTTCTAAGAAGTGAGGAGGTGATTTTTTTTAAATGATTTCCTATCTACTTAGTCTGTATCTTGTTCTTTCTGCAACACTTTCCACCACCATATGTAGTGGAGTGAGGTTGAGAATCACTTCCATGGCTGCCGTTGGGCATGTTCTCATTGCTCCTGTAATGCACATACAGGCTAGTCTTTGAATTTTGGAGACGTCTTCTCTCGTCGTCAATAGGCTAGTTCTACTACTCCACGCAAAATGGCTCCATAAGTGATAATTGGTCTCACTATGGAAGTGTACATCCAGCTCAGGATTTTTGGGTTACAACCCCAATTTCTCCCTGCCAGATTCCAGCATACCATTAGAGCCATTTTTGTTTGTATATAATCTCCTTTTCGTGTGTGCTCCACAGGAGTTTACTGTCTAGAGTTAAACCTAGATACTTGACTTTTTGTATCCGTTCAACCTCGCTCCCATCAAGTTTAATGGTTTTGAAGTTGAGTTTTCTTTTTTTAGTGAAGGCTATTAAGATGGTTTTGGTGGGGTTGATGTTGAGTCCCACTTGACTTGTATAGTTCAGACCCTTTTGTACGATGTCACAAAGGGTGTTTTCGAATTTTCCCTTGGCTGTTATGACAATATCATCTGCATATCCTTGGCAGGATATTCCGAGGTCAGTCAAACCACACAGCTCGTCAACTGTCAGACTTCACATAAATGGGGATGCCACTCCTCCCTGTGACCATCCTCTGGTTGTAGGTACAGATGGCGACAATGTCTTTAGTCTCTGCTACTCTAGTGGTCTACACCTCTTCTATTTAATGCTCTTTTGACAGCCTCATGAGGATTGACACTCATATAGAATAAACATTACCTGACAGGCGGACAACTGCTTTAAATAGTCGCCAAGTAACATCCGAAATGGTGGAGGAATGCCAGAAAGAACTAAATGAGCTGGCAGACCGCACTAAAGCAAGATTAGTGTGAGTGTCAAGCTGATGAACTCGTGAGAAGAGGTACAGCAACAATTCATGTTGGACTAGAACCAGTCCTTGGGACCACAACGAAAGTGGTCCGAGGACAAATACAAAAATGGGTACATAATAATAATGTTTATTCACATATCAATAGTTAACTAAAAATTTTTTTACAAAAATAATAATAAAAGGATGTATTGAAAAGCAAATAAACAAAAGAAGCCCATAAGAACCCTTAGGTTGTACATGGGCAATAATTTTTATCTTTACATTCTGTGTTAATCTTATATATAATATAGCAAAATGAAAAAAAAATGGAAATAAATTTAAAAAATAAAAATATATATGTATTTTTTAAAAATTCCTTAAATTTACCTAGATTATTCTTATACCTGTATGTTATCTACCAAAGAGTGCAAAATATGTCTATCGGTAATAAAAATAAAGTTTTTGATTCTTGATTTGAATAATTTAAAGGAATTTATCGTCCTCAAGTATACTTTATATATGGCCGGCAGAAAGTTGTATACCTTATTTGACAAATAATACAACCCTCTCTGTACCAGAGCCTTCTTAGTAGTAGGTATCCTAGTGTTTCCTGCTTGTTTATTTCGAGTGTCAGGAATGATTGATTTCATAGATGGTAGATCTTTTTTTATACAAATTATTAATAATGTTGTATACATAAAGCTGGCGTATATCGAAAATTTTGGTTTCTTCAAATAATTGGTTCGAAGGGTAAGTAATATCTTTGATATCATTTTAATTATTTTTTTTTGTAAAATCTGCATTTTTCTTAGGTGCGTTGGAACAACTGACCCCCAGGCTAGAATAACGAAGGACAAACGTGACTCTCCAAAAGCATGATATAAAATCTTTAGGTGGGATATATCTAGATATTTTCTCATGTATTTAAATTTATACAGCACTAATCTTAAATTATTTGCAATATTATTAATGTGCTTGTCCCATTTCAGATGAGAATCACTTTCTAATCCCAGATATGTAACCTGATATCTGATGTTAATTTTTATGCAATGTCCATGATTTGTGATGGTAAGTTCAGTGAAATCTGGTAGTCTATTTGAATAACTGGCAAATGGAATGGCAACTGTTTTTTCCATATTAATTGACAATTTTTTATGGGAAAACCAATCGAAAACGTTATTTAAATCCGTTTCGCAAAGCTCTTTTACATTTTCCCAACTTTTTGCTGAATATATGATTAATGTATCGTCTGCAAAACTTATCACTTCTCCTTTAATTTCGTTCCCAGTTAGTGATTTGTTGTTATATAGCAAAAATAATATAGGCCCAAGAATGGTACCCTGAGGGACCCCGAATTTGACAACTCTATCAGAGCTTATATATTTTTTAACTTTAACTGATTGAGCTCTTTCATGTAAATAGCTTCTAAATAGATTTAGAGTTGTTGCTCTAATGCCAATTTTTTCCAAGACCTCCAACATCTGTACATGACATACGGTGTCGAAGGCCTTAGCCAGATCAAGGAAAACACATATTGTCGGTACACTATTATCTATGTTGTTATATAAAACATTTGTTAAGTGACAAGCTGCGTCGACAGTAGACAAGCCATTTTGGAAACCGTATTGATTTGGACTAATAATGTTGTATTTAGTGATGTATTTTTCCAATCTAGTTTTTAATGCTTTTTCTACAATTTTGGCAAAGGTGGTTATCAAGGAAATAGGTCGGTAATTATTCATTTTTTTTTACTCCCTTTTTAAAAACAGGAATTACAACCGATTTTTTAAATTCTGCTGGAAAAATACCGGTTTCAAATATTGTATTAATTAAATGAGTAAGTGGGGAGGCAATTTCGTTTCCTATTTCCTTAATTGTTTCACATCTGATGTTGTCGTAACCTGGTGATTTATTCATTTTTAATGTTTTTGTTATTTCTTCAATTTCCTTTGTATCGGTAGGTTCCAGAAATAAGGAGTATAGTGTAGGATTGTATTTAGGTGCGGGTGATAGTGGAGTATGTATTTCGGATGCCAGATTTTCTCCAACTTTAGAGAAGTATAGATTAAAAGCTTCCGCTTGTTGTTTTTCACTTTTAAAGAGTTCATTGTTATCGGTAACTATTTCTACAATATCAACTTTTTTTCAGGTACATCAATTTCTTTAACTATTTTCCATAAATTTTTTGTGTTTTCCTTATTTTTAGTTATTTTATTATTGTAAAAATTCATTTTAGCTTCTCTTATAATTCGATTTAACTTATTTCGGTATTTAGTATAGTTTGCATGGGTGATAGGGTTTTGATTTGTTAAATACTCTTTATATAATTGATTTTTAGTAGCAATTGAATTAATGATGCCTTGCGAAATCCAATCTTTCCTTTTCACTTGATTTCGTTTAATTTTCTTGATATAAGTACTATACGCAATGCTTTCACTGACTAAGCTAATAAAATGTTGGGTCTTTAAATTTACGTCATTTACATTGTAAAATGGCGCCCAGTCGAGTGTATTTAATTTTTTTTTAGAGTATCATAATTTATGTATTCAATAACATTTTTCCGTTCTTTTTTTAAAATTGAGATCTCATCTAATTTTAAACTAACTATTGTGGCCTTGTGATCGGTAATCATGATATCAGACGTTAAGGCTAGAATGTTACTGTCTAGATTAGGGCTTTTTGTTTTTAAAAATACATGGTCTAAACAAGTTTTGATACGTGTGGGTACATTTATAAGGGAAGTAAGGTTAAATTCTGACATGATGTCTAAATAGTCCGAGGAGTAATCTGGTTCCAATATGTTGATATTTATATCTCCTAAAAATATGTGGTTTCCAATATTTTTATAGCTTATCTGTTCTAGATATTCATGAAGACTAGCAAGAAAATTATTTATTTCTGTGGAAGGAGGCCTGTAAATTCCGGATAAAAGGAAAGTTTTTTCTTTAACTATATTTTCTATTTCTATTTCAATAAAATTAAAGTTGCCAATAGACACAATTTTGCTTACAAACTGCACATCATTTCTTAAGTAAATTAAAATACCATCTTGGCTATTTATTTGTCCCTGATTATAAATCAAAGTATAATTTGGTAGATTAAAAAAATTTATATTATCAATAATAAACGTTTCTGTCAGTGCAATACAGTCGAAGAAAAAATCAATTTCTGATAAAACAACTTTTAGCTCGTCTAAATTTTTGCTAACACTTCTAATGTTTTGTTGTAATAAAGTAAAATTTCGATCTAAATTGTTTTTGGAAAGGTGACCTTTTAAATCTTGGATTGTATTCACTTCTAGAGTATTGAATGGAGTAAAGTTTATATCTTTAATAAATGTCTCCATTTATTTATTTTGTATATAGATAACAGATAGGTACAATAAATATGAAAACTCTAAGTAATGTTTTAACTAATTACTAACGATAAGTTTTTTTTTACTAATACAACAAAAAAATAAATTATGGACGTTTGTTGCCAAGTAAATATTAATAAATCAAGTTAAACTATAATTTTATAAATACATTGTTACTTTTCCACCAAGGAAAATAAAAAGTTAAATAAATTAAATTACAATTTCGTGAAAAGTAAAAATGAATAGTTGAGAGTTAAATATCAATAGAATCTTTGTCTATTTTAATAATACTACGATTGTTACTATTTCTTTATCTGACTTCTTGTTCTCACATTTCTTCCTTTCGGGCTCTTCTTTTTCTTTCTCTTTCTCAGATTATCATTCTGATCTTCGGTTAGGAAAACTACTTCGAAGATTTCACCCTCGTCGTCGCCGTCATCAGAGTCTGGGTCCGAGTCCGTATCTTTATTTGTATGCGCTTCTAGTTCTTGAGCAGTGTAAGACTTGCCATCTATTTCTAGCTTCTGACCCTTGATAATTTTAGCAGTATGGTTGTTTTTTTTAGCATCTATTAGGTGTTGTACCAATATTTTTTGAGAACATCTATCTTCGTAGCTCAAATCATTTGCGATGTATATGCCAGTGCCTTTTAATTTTTGGACTTGAGAGAACACCGTTTTCTTTTTCAGTAACGAGATGAATTCAATCACTATGTGACTTTTATTGGTATCTTTGCCAATCGTATAAATATTATTTAAATCAGTTTCCGTTATGTTTATTTGTAATAGCCCATTTAGTTTCGAGAGCACATCACTCAATAAATTTCTAGGGTTTTGTACTTTTAATCCAAAAATTACAATGTTGTTTCTCCTTAGTTTCCTGTCGATAGTTCTTATATGGTTTTCTATTAAGGTTACCTTTTTGTTAGTGTTATCAATAGTTGTATTTACTTGTTGAATTGATGAATTTATTTCTTGTTTTAATTCTGTAGTTTGTTTCTCGTTTGCATCCAAAAGTAACTTGTATAATTCATTTATAGTGATATCATCCTTTATTTAGTCAGGCACTTTATTTATACACAAACACCAGTTTTCAAGGAGCGATACAATTTACGTGTTGACCGTTCGCTTGCTTGCCAACATAGACTACAGCAAAAGAACTCCCCAAAGCAGGTACACAGAAAGGCATTCATAGTTACATGTATTAAAAGGGCCAAAGAACTACTAATTATCAGTAGGAATTATCAAGTTATCTAACGGATCATGCCCCGGTAAAAGAGCACTTGCATAAAATGGGGCTGTATAACGCTGATCTCAGTTGCAGACTTAGAGGAATGAAAAACGAGATAATAACCCACATCTTATCTGACAGTGAAGCACTGGACTCAAGGAGATAAATAATTTTCGGAGACACCAATGTGCCACCTGAAACATATGGCAGACATCCTATATCGTCTACTCGACGGTACGTGGATAACTGGCTGGGTGGACCAAATATGGGAGTAGAGTACAATGTGCCAACAGGCTGCATTGTTTCCGGCATAAGGACGGCTTGCTATTCCAGAAAAAAAACACAGAATATGGAACGTATTAGAACATCACTACAAGACTTGGAAACAATGCAATTTAATGGTATAAAGATGACTCTTAAGCAATAGAACGGACTGGAATAGGAGCCAAGAACCAAACCCTTTGAAAGCTTGGGAAAATCCCCAAGTATCTCTCAAGCGGAAATTCACGCCATAGGAAAGTGTGCCCAGTTCAATATTGATAAAGGATATAGAAGGCAAATGATTATCATAATGTCGGATAGTCAAACAGACATTCTTGTGTAATCAGTTCTAAAATGATATTGATATGGGAATGTCTGGGAATAATCAATGAACTATAGGCGAGAACAACATCGTCACCTTACTGTGGGTCTTAGGAATTAAATAGCAGATGAACTAGCGAAGGGAGGGGCTGAAACACCTTTTGGGAAGTCGATAAAATAAGCACCGTCGAAAAAAGAGAAGATCTGACTATAAGAAAGATCTAGTAGGGCTAAATCCGTCAAATATACTGCTGGAAAACTAGAACCGATTGAAAACAAATGAATGTTTAAGGTAGGTAAGACTGCGCTAAGAGTTTTGATAGGTATGGGCACCTCAAAATAATCAAACTAGTGTAACAAAAATAATGTAGATTCTCTGGAATGGAAGAAGGAACCTCCATTCACATATTTTTGGAATCCAAAGCATTACATAATCTTAGAGCACAACACCTACGAGATTTCTGCATAGAAGCTCTTATTACTGCATTTACTCAAGTTAAAGCCTGTAGATATCCTAAAATTCTTTCTGGAAATAGAACTAAAGGAACTACTACTCTGTGAGACTTTCCCCAAGAACTAGAAGTAAAAAAGAGGGGCCACAATAGATCTTTTAGGTCTAAGTGAATGTCATCCTAATATACATATTACTTTTTTCTTATTTTTAGTAACTAATTATTATTATTTCTTACTATCATAATAAAGTAAAAAATAATGTTATATTTTTTAGTTAGAGTTGTTATTTAATTTTAATTCGTACCTGTTGTTTATTCAAATCAAAGAATACTGTTACCTTATTGAAATATTTCTTTAAATCCAATCCAAGTCTTTTTGGGCTGTTACTACCATTGTAATCATCACAAGTTATATAATCGGTAATCGCGTTTTTCCAAACGCCGTCTGCTATTAACTCCCTAAAAATTAAAAGTTAACTGTTTTGTTGAACAATTCACCGAATCGATCATAAACGCAAAATTTTTAATATTTTTGTCACAGTGGCTACCGAACTTTTAATACTGTTTTCTCCGCTTCTAATGGTCGAACCTGGAAATTTTTGTTCAAAATACGTGGTTTTTAAAAACCAACATTTTCAAAATATTAATGAATCCATAAATTTTTTTTCAGTAAAACTAAAATAGACAGCGTTAATGTTCATTAAATGAGGCGGGCATTTTGAATTATTTAAATCTGAAAACACCAACGTTTTCAGGGGCCGGACTACTATATTTTTCTATATTATGAAGTCGTTATTATTATTTTAATTATGTTTGACGCTTAAAAAAAACATTTTGCTAAACATTTTTCGAAAATGAAGAGTTGAAAGAATTTTTTTCCAAACATATTGCGTTATGTCATCTTATAGGGTATGAAATTCCCTACAATTTCAATGCCAACAATTTTTTTGTGCGATCAAATCTAAAAAAGTTATAGACGGAAGACTGTTGCATTTCACGAGCCCCAAGTAGTGCTTGCAAGCTGCGTCGCAAGCTTCAGCGGGATCATAACAAGAATTTAGGAAAGTAGTATACTATATATACAGGGTGTCCCAGACTAATTTATCCAGGCTATATCTCTTAAACGAATAAAGATTTTCGAATGGGACAAAAACTGATCTATTCCATTTCTAATACACTTTAATATGGCGTAGAAAAAATAATCCCCTAAATATTCATCCTTTAGTTACAACCCCTAACTTTGAATTTTTTAATAGCACCCTGTACATTTTTTTATAATTTTGGATGTGGTCTTCCATCGTCTATTCAAGAAATTTTTCAAAAATAAAATGGGTTCGTAAGTAATCAAGAAACAAGCAACAAGACGGAGCTCCTCCACACAATGCGAGAACCGTTAGCGACCACCTACAAAACCGTTTCGATAACCACCGGATAGTAAACAACTCTCCAGAAATTATGTGGCCGGCACGTACACCCCTGATTTGTCAACTCTCGACTCTTTATTTTGGGCAGGGGGTTTACGTTTCTAGGGGGGTATTGTGGTACTATCCATTGCTCAAATTTATTTGAATAATCCTTAATACAGACTTAATTATTTCTGTCCATTGTTTACAAAGTGGAATTATTTGTTGGATGACATTGACAATTGGCCATGACAGTCGTGTCTTGGATAAAAGCGTTCGTTTGTCATGCCGTGGCTTACATAGAGGGAAGTGTAGCACTTTATGACTTGATCTGTGCGGAACATGCTCGGTGTAGTGAGCAGTGTAGTTCGGATGTATGTTTCGGGTAGGTTTCTCTATGGTAGTATTCTGTACTGAAGTTGAGGAAGTGTCAGTCACTTTTTTCCGCTGTGTGCTTTCTACTAGATGGCTTGGTTTCCAAAAGTGCATCGAACGAGAATCTGAATTTTGTTAATGACTGGGAAGTCATCCCCTGCTGGGTTTTATAGGTTCTCGTTCTGAATTAGTTGTGGAATATACGGTTTAGTATTCTGTTCTACAGGAGTTCGTATTGTTGGAGAATTCCGTCCTTTTCTGGAAGCCGTTTTCACAAACCCTTATAGGGGATATATTGCACTCAAACGATTGAAACTGCCAAAGTTGAAGTTTTGACATTGGAGGTGTGCCACATGTTGTTGATGTTGGTTCATTATTTGTTGGTTGCTATCCAGTAAGAGGAAGATTTTGAGTACTGGACCCTTTTTGGAAAAGGGTTCACCTGTGGGGCCAGGACCAGTGTTAAAATATATTGTTTATCAATCAAAACCGCAAAATGTAGACCAATTACTCCTGTAATGATTCAAGCCATGTAATCTTTATTACATTTATTTTTATTGTTCCTTTAAGCTTTAAGGCTTTCTTGACTAATTTAACAAAAATAAAAAATAAACTGATATTTTCTTGATTACTTATGAACCCATTTTATTTTTGAAAAATTTGTTGAATAGACGATGGAAGACCACGTCCAAAATTATAAAAAAAATGTACAGGGTGCTATTAAAAAATTTAAAATTAGGGGCTGTAACTAAGGGATGAATATTTAGGGGATGATTTTTTCTACGCCATATTAAAGTGTATTAGAAATGGAATAGATCAGTTTTTGTCCCATTCGAAAATCTCTATTCGTTTAAGAGATATAGCCTGGATAAATTAGTCTGGGTCACCGTGTATACCTATACTTTCGTTTGAAAAAATAAAATCTAGTTACCCAATCTTTTTATTTTCACGACATTTTCGGCCCAACTTCCCCGGACTGATAGGTAGGGACATTTCAATTTTATTATACTTTACTATTACTATTAGAGAAGGTGCAAAATGTCCAGTCGAATCGTATTTTACATCTAATGCAAATCTTACTTACTTGACTGCCATAAAAGAATGAAGAAATAAATCAAAATAAAACGCTGAAGTTATAATTGGTTCAGTATTTAATTGGTACGTTCTTCGCATAGTTCCTAATCTATCCTGGTAACTAGCATTAGGAAAAGGTTTAACAAACAAAATTGTTGCATTTCTACAAACGCATTTGATTTCTCCATCATCTTGAGTTATTGCGTGCCAAGCAAACTTTCTAAAAATAAAAAAAGTAATATGTATAAACTGGCGCAGTCAGTAGGATTGAACACTCAAAACGATAATCTAAGTAGTGTATGTAATAGAAATAAGGATGTGCTTATAGTATTGATCCTTTGGGACACCGTTGTTGGCGTCACTCATGATACCAGACATTGATTATATGATTGGCTGGAATTCAAGGATTCATTCATTGATAAAATAAACTTCACAAAACTATTTGTACAAAAAATACACCGAACATGTAGCCTATGAGATTTGTTGCGTGTATATTGATATTTATGTTAAGCAGTGTCGAGCACGGTTAGCACTTGGATGGGGATCACGCTGAGAATAACGTGATATATACCTAGTAACTTTTGGTAAATAGTGTCAACGAAAAAAACCTGTTTCGAGGTTATTTGAGCGATTTTGTGAAAAAATTTAAACGTACCTTCCTTTTTACGTTGGACTGCAACTGGTCAAAAATGTCCAACCAGCAATTCTGCTTTAAAGTACTCAAAAACTAATGACTTATTCTAAGATATCCCACTGGTGTTTCTTAGTTTCTATTGCACCAATCACTTGTTTGTTGTGATAACAGCTAGGACACTAATCACTTCAGAGCTCTAATCCAAAGGGCTTCACTCTTTTTAGCCTTCTCTGTTGATCTTGGTTGTCCAAAATCTGCAACATTTCGATGTTGTGGTGATTGTTCTAGCACATCACTTGATTTCTCCTCAGTTACTGTTGGAATTCCTAAATCCCTGTGTAGATCGTAATTTCTAACATACCATGGTGCGTTTATTATTCCCCTCTGCACCACTAGAGGCGTGATTTCCTCCCGAGTAACCAATACATGTTTCTATATCTGAATTCAAGTTCTTTTTTTTTACTTTGACAGGTTTTTCCAGCTCAACTTAGCGTCTAAATTCATTCCAAGGTATTTGGCTGTGTTTGCCAGTGGTACTTACCGGTTATTTAAGAATATGTTTTAATGGCCTATAGAAGTTTTGTTTGTAAAGTTTAAATGGGTTGTTTTAGCCTCGTTTAGCTTAAGGTGCCATTGTTTCGTCCATTTACTGAATTTATTAGTGGTTTCTTTTAGTTATTTTGTTATGCCAGCAAGGTTTTCTCCTACCGTCATCACAGCCGTGTCATCAGCAAATATTGCCATTTTCGTATCATTAGGTGTAGGGATATCATATGTATAAAGAAGATACAGTACTGGCCCAAGAACGCTACCCTGCGGCACCCCTGCACAGATATCTATTGACTCTGAATAAGTATGTTCTTGTCTTATTCGGAATGTTCTATCTGATATATGAATTAAGTATATCCGAAAACTGTCTAGGTAGTAATTTTCTGAGTTTATATTCCAGTCCTTCATACCAAACCCTATCGAATGCTTGGGATATATCTAAGAAGAAAGCTGAGCAAATTTTCTTTTCTTCCAGTGTTTTCTTTCTATCAAATCCGTTATTCTGTAAACTTGGTCGATTGTTGAGTGTTTAGCTCTAAACACGAACTGATGATCTGATCTGGCTTTCTTCTAGTATTGATGTTAATTTTCTTAGGAATAATTTTTCGAATAATTTAGAAATTATTGATAGGATCTATTGATGTAACTTGGTTTGGGGTTTTTCCATGTTTGGGAATCATTATTTCTTCGGCAGTTTTCCAAATGCGTGGTACATATTTTAGCAGGAACGCTGAGTTTATCAAGTGGGTTAATTTCACGATTCCTTTTCGGGGAAGAATTTTTAATATTCCCCCTGTGATTAAATCGTATTCTGGAGTGTTACGTACGTTGTTATTGTTTTTTTTTATTTCGGCGCATACTTCCTTTAGTGTTACTAGTTTTATTTCTTTATACAGGAGTAGAATGTAGTTTAATATCTGAGGATATAAAAAAAATTGGAATGTCACCTTCAACCAGCTTTAATAACTTCTAAAGAGATAGGAAAGAATACAATTTCTGTTAATGTTCATATAATAGCCTTCTTGGTCGCGTCATCGTTTGTGACGTATATCCGGGTTTTGGGTATGTCGATATTTTATTTGTTATTTTGACATATAGCTAACCTTTAATTTGATAAATAAAATCATCAGGATCGTATTCAGCCAAATTCGAAATGGCTATGAAATTAATAATACTTGGGATATCAAAACACTGCAAAATATAACAAATTGTATATTCAATTTACATATTAAAATAATTTAATAACAACAAAGTACAGACCTGACGAGAACTGTCAGTTGGACATTGGAAAAATACGTAAGACACGAAAGGAACGTCTGCATCGTATTTTGAACGATGTAATTTCGCCCGATTGATAGGTCGCGTTTGTGCGTAATCTAAACATCAACCAATCATATTTTTGTAAGTCAAAGATTAGGGTGAACGTTTGTAATACGTTTAAACGGTTCATTATTGTGATATTTTGATTAGGATTAATTACAGACCTGCCTTTTTTTCCATTTCTTCCAACGTAATGTGTTAGAAGGAAATTAACAATCAATGACGCACACCAAAAAGGGTATTATATGAACTTTATTAGCAAGACTATTTAGGAATTGAAAATAATGGCACAGTTTTCAATATTTTTTTTATTGTAGTCGATGATTATCGTTGTGGATACAATAACAGGAGGGGATCTATTTGAACAAAAAAATTATGTATTCAAATTTACACTGACTTTAGAAGAAGTAGGGTTTTTCTTAACAATAATAGTATGGTGGATTCTCAGAAAACAAGTAACGACTTATTAATTTCTTCTAAAACGGTAATAAATTTATTGAGGACAGAAATCAGAATGGCCGAACTTTATTCTTAAATTACAAACAACCCTTATTCATTCGGAACAAAAAATCACGGTATTTTAGCCTAGTTATTTATTAACCAGAGTAAGCGGTAATTTTCCTAGCAGACTAAAAAAACATCGACTGAATCTATACCAAACGACGTAACAAAGTTATAAAGATCAGTTAGCTAGTATTTCAGCAATCAGGAAATACTCATTTAGCTAAGCTCGACAAGAAATATAAAAGACTATTTGAAGTAATAAAAATATTGACAAACGAAAGATTCGAGTTAAAAAATAATAATATAGTACGGTCAATTCTCCATAAAGAGGTAGGTACCTACTAATAATAAATATTATTTTAAGGCAATAATTAGAGTTAATGATTGTTCATTTGAATAATGTATCCTTATTAATATTTTTTATCGTTGCTAAAATAATAATGACTGCGATTTGATAACGCTTTGCAGTTTACCTAATGAGAGCTATATTTATTTCGATATGATAACGCATGAGGAATTTTCCAACTCCACAGAATATTTAGAAATGTTATATGAAATAATAGAAAATGTGAGCTTATTGTGACCGACGCTAAACTATAGAATATTTTATAGAATATCTTATTTGATTGTATTCTACGATGATATATTTTGAATTCTACGATGACATATTTTGAGTTTTTTGTGATTATGTATTTTGTATTCTACGATGATATATTTTGTATTCTGCGATGATATATTTTGAATTCTACGATAAGATATTTTGAGTTTTTTGTGATTATGTATTTTGTATTTTGCGTTGATATATTTTGTATTCTGCGATGATATATTTTGTATTCTACGATGATATATTTTGATTTATGCGATGTTATATTTTGTATTCTGCGTTGATATATTTTGTATTCTACGATGATATATTTTGAATTCTACGATGAAATATTTTGTATTCTACGATGATATCTTTTGAATTCTACGATAAGATATTTTGAGTTTTTCGTGATTATGTATTTTGTATTCTACGATGATATATTTTGTATTCTGCGATGATATATTTTGTTGCGTTGATATATTTTGTATCCTACGATGATATATTTTGAATTCTACGATAATATAATTTGTATTCTACGATGATATATTTTGAATTCTACGATGAACTATTTTGTATTCTACGATGATATCTTTTGAATTCTACAATAAGGTATTTTGAGTTTTTCGTGATTATGTATTTTGTATTCTGAGATGATATACTTTGTATTCTGAGATGATATATTTTGTACTCTGCGATGTTATATTTTGTATTCTTCGTTGATATATTTTGTATTCTACCATGATATTTTTTGAATTCTGCGATGATATATTTAGTATTCTACGATGATATCTTTTGAATTCTACGATGAAATATTTTGTATTCTACGATGATATCTTCTGAATTCTACGATGATATATTTTGTATTCTGCGATGATATATTTTGTATTCTACGATGATATATTTTGTATTCTGCGATGTTATATTATTTTGTTGCGTTGATATATTTTGTATTCTACGATGATATATTTTGAATTCTACGATAATAAATATTGTATTCTACAATTATATATTTTGAATTCTACGATGAACTATTTTGTATTCTACGATGATATCTTTTGAATTCCACAATAAGATATTTTTAGTTTTTCGTGATTATGTATTTTGTATTCTGAGATGATATATTTTGTATTCTGAGATGATATATTTTGTATTCTGCGATGTTATATTTTGTATTCTTCGTTGATATATTTTGTATTCTACGATGATATTTTTTGAATTCTGCGATGATATATTTTGTATTCTACGATGATATATTTTGAATTCTACGATGAACTATTTTGTATTCTACGATGATATCTTTTGAGTTCTGCGATAAGATATTTTGAGTTTTTCGTGATTATGTATTTTGTATTCTGCGTTGATATATTTTGTATTCTACGATGATATCTTTTGAATTCTACGATAAGATATTTTGAGTTTTTCGTGATTATGTATTTTGTATTCTGAGATGATATATTTTGTATTCTGCGATGTTATATTTTGTATTCTGCGTTGATATATTTTGAATTCTACGATGATATATTTTGAATTCCACGATAATATATTTTGAATTCTGCGATGATATATTTTGAATTCTGCGATGATATATTTTGTATTATGCGATGATATATTTTATATTCTGCGATGATATATTTTGTATTCTACGATGATATATTTTGAATTCTACGATGAAATATTTTGTATTCTACGATGATATCTTTTGAATTCTACGATAAGATATTTTGAGTTTTTCGTGATTATGTATTTTGTATTCTACGATGATATATTTTGTATTCTGCGTTTATATAGATATTTTGTATTCTGAGATGATATATTTTGTATTCTGCGATGATATATTTTGTATTCTGCGTTGACATATTTTGTATTCTACGATGAAATAATTTGAATTCTGCGATGATATAGTTTGTATTATACGATGTTATATTTTGAATTCTACGATGAACTATTTTGTATTCTACGATGATATCTTTTGAATTCTACGATAAGATATTTTGAGTTTTTCGTGATTATGTATTTTGTATTCTGAGATGGTATATTTTGTATTCTGTGATGTTATATTTTGTATTCTGCGTTGATATATTTTGTATTCTACGATGAATATATTTTGAATTCTGCGATGATATATTTTGTATTCTACGATGATATATTTTGAATTCTACGATGAAATATTTTGTATTCTACGATGATATCTTCTGAATTCTACGATGTGATATTTTGAGTTTTTCGTGATTATGTATTTTGTATTCTGCGTTGATATATTTTGTATTCTACGATGATATATTTTGAATTCTGCGATGATATAGTTTAAATTCTATGATGGTATATTTTGAATTCTGCGATGATATATTTTGAATTCTGCGATGATATATTTTGTTTTCTGCGATGATATATTTTATATTCTGCGATGATATATTTTGTATACTGCGAAGATATATTTGTATTCTGCGATGATATATTTTGTATTCTACGATGATATATTTTGTGTTCTGCGATGATATACTCTGAATAATGCAGCGACATGGTTTGAATACCACAATGTTGTACATCGAATTGTACGACATACCAGTTGATATTTTTATTTGGGTCATTCACAATCAACTCACAGCTCTACGTTCACTTGAGAAAAAAACCCGAATCTGCCATCGTTGTTTTTATTGTTTCAGGTTGAATCTGACAGGCTGACCATGTCAACGTACAGCCACCCCATCACCGTCGAAAACCTCGATATGGGTGACCAAGAGAGATTTGTCTTAGATACAGTTGTTAAGATTATGTTTTACGGTATTTCGACTCTTTTTATGATTATATATGGATATTGTTGATAGGCTAGAATAAACAGTCATGTGTTATTTGTATCAGAAATATTTTAACAAATTTGAAAAGGAGAAAAGGATTTCAGTATATACTTCACTTCACTTGTTTTCTGCTTTTTGTCTTGAACGGTGATTTGCCGTTATTCGGATTTTGTATTTGAATCATGAAAATAAACATTTAATTGAAAAGTCTGCAGTATTCTTACATACCTACATTCATACTAATTTTTTTTTAAAGGTGTTACAAAAACTAAATCATGTGAGATTCTGAACAAAATTAGTTACCTGTTGAAATAAGAAAGTGAATCGGCAGCATCTAAAACACGTTTTATGTTGTTTAAGCTACCCAGAATGAAGAAATTTAACAAGTCTAACTTCCTGAGTTGACTCAATTGATCAACAACTTCATCTCCATCTTTAATAGGAGTTATTATGTGTCTAGTCGCCACGTTTTGAAGAAGTGATTTATATTTATGATCCATAACTATATAAATGATAAGAATTACATTATCAATAGAATTAACATCATAGTCACAGGGGTGGAATTATATTTGTAAAATCAAATTTTCCACGTTTAAACACTAATTTCGTCGCAGATAATACTGCGAATTCTGGAAAAATTCTGGTTTAAGCTATGAATTTCCGAAAAATTCCAATAAATTAATCTGTCAATTCTGTTGAATTCTCAGTTAACTCTAAATAGTGTTGAGTTATCAGCTTAAACCGTCAACTTACTTACATCCCAGTAAAATGTTAAACTCTCAGGTAAATGTACAGCTGTAATTGTAAATGCTGCTAAATTGCTAACTTAAATTATTTTATCAAATGGGTCGGTTTAAATTGTAAATTTATTTAAATCCCTTGTTTAAACTGTATATTTCCTAAATCCTAACTTGAACTGAAAGATTCTCAAATACCAGTTTAAACTGTGAATTTCTCAAAATGCCCAGTTCAAATTATAAATTATTTTAAATCCCCAGTTTTAGCTGTAAATTTCTCTAAATCTCCAGTTCTAACTGTGAATCTAAAAAATCTCAGCTCAAGCCGTAAATTACTCAAATCCCAGTTCAAACTGTAAATTTCTTTAAATCCGCAGTTTAAACTGTGAATTTTTTCAAGTTAACAGTTTAAACTGTAAACTTATATCCCAGTTCAAAATGTAAATATCTTTAAATTCTCTGTTCAAAGTGTAAAGTTTTTAAAATTTCCAATTTTTACTGTTAATTTCCTCAAATTCCCGATTTGAACTTCTAATTATATGAAGTGAATATATTGAAACTCAGTTTAAATTCAACAATATTTACAGTGTACAACTTTTGTAAATTGTAATAAGTGGGTACGTTGAAATTTATAGTTTAAATGTAAATTTCTTTAAATTCCCGGTTAAAGCTGTCTTTAAATTCTAGTTTGCGCTGTATATTCCTTTAATTTCCCAGTTTAAGCTGTAAATTTTCTCAAACTACCAGTTTAAACTGTAGATTTATTTAAAATCCAATTTAAGCTGTAAATTATTCAAATGCTCAGTTTAAACTGTATATTTCTCAAAATCCCCAATTTAAACTGCAAATTGTATGAAGTGGGTCTGTGAAAATTTATAGCTTAAGCTAAGAATTTAACGAAGTTTATCGTTTTAATGAAACACAGAGATCGAGAAATATAAATAGAGAGGATTGTTTTTCGCTCATAAACCTAGTGTTCAAACAAAGAAAGAAAACAAAGCCATCAACTGCAATAACATTTTGGACAAAGAACGCCATCAAATGAACCAAACTGGATTAATTCCCATGTCTAGAACTTGAATATTAGTACAAGAACAAAAACTCACCAGTGGCGGCTCGCGGTAAAAATTTTAAGGTGTTCTGAAATTTTTAAAATAAGTTTACGTTGTAAGGGGGTTGTCTTCCATCGATTTTATCATCCTTTCTCCGCCTAGTCTAGTCTAGCTTAAAATTTTAATAAAAGTATTTGGTTTAGCTCATTCGATCCGAAATAATGTCTAGATCATTGTGCCAAATAAGTATTATCATTTTTAAAACTTTGATGACGCAATCTTGTTTTGTATGTATATAAGAAGAGCTCCACGAAGAGAAATAATTTTACGGCAATTATTTAAACATTTTTTTTTAGTTTAGAACGATGAAGGAAGTTTGAAAAAATTTTGTTGATTAACAATCGTCTAGCATATTGAAAAATTTGTTTTTATGAAAAAATTCCAACGGGAATCAATTCTTTAAAGTGTTTAGATGAAACTATAATTGTTTTAAATTTTTCAATTAACTTTAAGCACTTAAAAATTTTTTTTTAAGTGACGTACTTGCTTTCGAGGCCGTGCGCGCAACCTAATAATAGCGCGCGGAGGGCTATTTTCAGCGTTAAATTAAAATTATAAATAATGGAGATAGAGTTCTGGGAGTTAGGATTTTTTTATTGGATATATCCTCCTCTTTAAGGATCTTTTTTCAAATTTCGAAAATATTTATAATAAGCTACAAACCAAACACTATTTTTTGAAGGTGTTTAATTGTTTATAACTTTTGGAATTTTTGATGGGCTAATTTAATTATTTGGCACAATGATCATTATTCCGGATCGAATGAGCTAAACCACATAATTTTAATAAAACTATGTAGAATTAACACCATTTTAAGCTTATAGACTAGACTAGCCTTCCGTGTTGAAATATTGGATTTCTGGAACAATTGTCAATTGCCACACAATAAAAATAAGAGTCACGCACTAAGCACTACTTCGCTAACAAAAAATTATTTCTTATAAGATAAGTCTATTCTACGTTCTTTTCGGTTCGCAAATGTTGTAATCACTTTGTCATTAAAATTGTTTTTTTTTCAATAGATAGCATGGAAAGAGCTGTTAAACGATCTTCGGTCACTGAATTTCTAAGTAATGTTTTAATTCGTTTCAGTGTTGAAAAGCATCGTTCGGCCTCTAGTACAGACTTAAATCGAACGGTACCGTGTGCCTTGATGCGCTGGACTGAATGCAGCGATTTTAAGAGGGAAAATCACGCATAATGATGGCTTAGTTTTAGACGGTCAAAGGGGAGAACTGTGCAGCGCGGGTGTTTTAAAGTGCTCGCAGAGCACGTTGGTGTGGCCTGGCTATATAAAATATCAACGATCGCGCGAAATAGGTTTGTTATTCCACTGGTGGACTTTATTTACGGTTGTTTGTTATTTCAGATGTGGCTTGCAAAATATATTATAAATTTTATATTTGATAAAAGGAAATATTTTAGTTAATTAGAAGATTTTTTGGGAGCTCTGCAGCACTGACTGCAGCGCTTATGTACTAGCCGCCACTGATACAAACCACTCAATTGTGAACGCAAGATCTAAAAACAGGAGCAATTGATCATGCTCCCGCTCCCCACTACTTCCTAATCAACTTTAGACAAACAAGAAGCGATACTTCCATTCCATTTCGCTTTAATTAGACAATCACATGAATAATACGGTAGGCCAAATTCGTGAATTATTTTCTGCAGCATTTGATGATAGGACTACCTCTTCATCATCAACTATGTACAATGTAATTCAAAATATTGAACAACGAGATTGTTTAGGTTCTGAGCAACATAGAAATTGTCGTCGTTCACTTGAGGTGGTCGAAGAAATGTTGGAGATAATGGTTTGTGCTACTGCAATACAAGAACCTACACTTTCTAGTGGGCAAATGTCTGTTGCAGTGAACTCAAGAAAAATGGATACCGGTCTTATAAAGTATTAAAAACCCATGAAAATTTGAATACTGACAATATTCGAACGAATGGAATTTTGTGAGGAAGTAATGGAAAAAACTAATAACAACCAAGGGTTCACTAAGAACGTAGTTTTTACAGACGAACTTTTTCATTACTTGACCATGATAATCCTTCAAGGGTCCGGTATCGGTCAAGGGAAAAATTACATCGGTGTTTCGCATAACGCACCCAGTACTCACGGAATTGGAATGTTTGGGCTTGTGCAATGGGCGACAATTTAATCGGACCATTTTTCGTAGAAGGAAATCTAGGAAAGTATTTGAATTTACTACAACAACATACTGATAACGAAAAATATCTTTGATGCTATTTGGTTTCAACAAGATCGTTGCCCTGCCCACGATTACGGTGCTGTTACAGTATTCGCCAGCTAACTTGATGTCCCAGAAATTACCAACTAAGAGAGACAGAGTAATAGTGCCCTGTCTACTCGGCTGCTATTGGTGGTAAAATTTTGACAAACGCCAATTGCATCGAACCTTTTCAGGTGTTAAGGTTTTCAGTAGCGTAGCGTCACACAGTTATTGTTTCTGCTTTGTACAATAAAGTGTTTGTAAAACAAACAGATATGTTTTATGACGTCAACCCTCTTGTGATTACTCTAGATGAAAGTGATTCCAGTAGCGTCAGTGAGTCAGATTCTTCGTAAAGATAAAAACTGTTTATACCTATTCTTAGAAATATACCTAGCTTCAATAATTTCCCATTATCTTGTGTTTCTTTTATTCTCATTACTACCTGGAAGAAATTATTTAGTTTCTAACAAATTTTAATTATAGTCCGACCAGAAATATAAGATCCTAACTTTATAATCTTCAATTAGATAAATAACATGTTATTGTAATGGGTACCTTATTGTTAAAATATTATTTATGTACTCAGAATTCAGGTATAAAGCAGATCCGTTTCTATTAAAATCAATATACCAATAATTATAACAAAGAATTAAATATTATTTATTAAGTTAGGATCATATATTTCCGGACGGACTTTACTTTATTAATTGTACAAGTTGTGTTAATTTGTAACAGAAAGCGTATCCTCAGAACTTGCACGGCACTGTTTACAGTTATCGGATGGGCGGCGTCAATAGCTCCCTAGAAAGCATTTAGGACATCAAGTTAGCTAGCGAATACTGTACCGTGCCGTTTAATTACTGATAGGGCAGCTATCTCATGGCCCACGATCACCAGATTTGTCCCTTTTAAATTTCTCTTTATTGGGGTAATGTAACAATTATTTATGTATCAAGGGTACTGAGTAGATTATTATGCCCTGAGGGCGACAGTCTTACAAAGCCGAGGGCCTCTGGCACGAAGGTTCGTAAGTCGCCCGAGAGTATAACTATTAGTACCCGTGGAGCATACAAACTTTTATGTCATACCAGTTTGTTTTGAATAATGAATTTTTTTAAAATTTAATTTGATTTACCAATTTTTTATTTTTACCTGCGACATTACCTTGACATTATTATTGTCTGCGTTTTTGTTGCTAGGGAGATAAGTATTAGAATGTTTAATGTGTCAAAGTCAAAAATCAAAAATGGAACAAGATTTTGAAATTCCCGACGAAATTGAAAAAAAGGCTGAAAAGGCAATATGAATTTTTGAAGTGGATGTCAGCAAATGCTGTAGAAAACATTAACGAAACTGTGCTGTTGGGTACTTTAATGATCTATCCGAAAAAATTTCCCCGAGCTCTCTGTGGGTTAAATATTCGATGATAAAGATGATATTCGATGGTAAATAAGAATATTAATATTTGCAATTTTCACAAATTATGCGAGTATTTAAAGCAAAGGTCAAAAGGGTACCAACCAAAAAAATCCAGTGTGTTATCTAGAGAAAGTAGATGTCGGCTGCAAGAACTTGTAAATATGTTAGTCACACGTGTGACAAAAAACGAGCTCTCACCATTGTTGATGAAGACGAAATGAAGAGTTTGGAACTTATAAGAGATTATATTTCTTTGCGGCCACATGGCTGCTAAGAAAAAAGACTATTTTTAAGCTACAGACAAGGCCGCTGTACTGTACAACCTGTTGGAAAAAACACATATTTGGGAAAATTCCCTGTATTATTGCAAAATATTTGGGTTTGAACAACCCAGAAAAGTACACTGGTCATTAATAAAGAATAAGTTAATCGAAAATTATTTTTTGGAAAACAATCACATTAAATTTATTTTTGATAATTTTTATAAAGTGAAATATTTAAAATGACCAAAAAACATAAATAGTAACGTGGTGATATAAGTATTTACAATAAAATGTCATCCTTAAATTATCCACGCCCATGGTCGACTGCTTTGCTGGTTTAATTTGCTGTAGATCGTTCGGTACTATAAGGACGATAGTAAATTAGACTACCCAAAATCATAGTCCCCGTGTTCGCAATTGAGTGGCTTGTATCTACTGAATGTTTTATATACTTACAGAGAATTAACTGGAAATGGTCTATAATCTTTGTTAAAAGTGTACACATGAGACGAATAAAGTGTAATAATGTGTTTCTATCTATTTTTCTCAGGTTTGAATATTTTAATTTCAACGCGCATAATTTGCAAAACGAATGTAGGAATATTCTCAAGGAAAGACCATTTGGATATTTGTATGAATAGAGAAGCTAAAAAGTTTATGTAGCCAAAAGTTCATTTAAAATGTTAATGCAGTTCCTAATAACGACTCTGCTTCTTTTTCTTCTGCATGTATTAACTAACTGTAAAAAGTTGAATAAATGAATAAATAAATAAAATTACCAAAAGATGAATCGAAGAGTATAGCCGCATTCGTAATATTTTGATACAAAACTATAGTTCTGACAATTTCAGGAATGAGATCGGCGGGAGGCGATATTTGAACTAAGTAATTTTTTTCGTTTTCGTCAATAGTTCTCCATTGTCTTAAATCACCTTCTTGTCCAAAAGAAGCACTTATAGTTGGTAGAGCTAAAGCTGCCGTAAATGACTTTACCGTTTCTGATCCGAGTCCTGTCATTGTTGTATCCAATACTAAATGCGGATAAGTTTTGCTTTCCAACATCGAATTGTAAGCGCTACAAACTGAAAATGTAAATAAAATTATAACAATAATAATAGCAATAACCAACCTTTACAGCATTTTCTCGAGCAATTGCACTTTGAAAATTGAGTACAAGTAAATGCTCTTCTGATATCGTCGTCATAGAACTGAGAAAGTAAGACGAAGGCAACAGATTCAGTGCCAAGGCAGTAAGACCTTGAAATATCATTTTTACATGGTCATTATTGACCGCCAAGACTGGTGTAATTGTTCAAAATTGTGTAGCATCAAAGATTACAAAATTTTGTTATCTTTGGTAGCATGCCATTGGCTTGTTACGTTACTCGTCTTAAGACTATTTAACTTTTTATTATTTCTATTTTTTCATGTCGCTGTAGCCACTACAATTTTTATTTATTAACCTTCCGTGTTTGCCTTGATAGTTGAAATTAGTTTAAATCTGCCATCGAAGGCAACAGTCATTTTTATATATTACCTATTTAATGTATGGTGAACTGTCTGTATTTTCCCGGCATTACTTCGACCGACTAGATGTACGTCTAGTATTTAGGCCAATTTGTAGACAAGTTACCAGTTGAACCCGCGTTTAAGAGATGGTGGCGTCCAATTAAATATTAATTGCACCCTGCATACAAAATTATTTAATTGATGCCGAGTTCCACTCTGCTCTAGCCAGTGATATTTTATACTTATAGCTTATACCTACAGTGTAGAAAAGTAAAATGGAATAAATTCATTATTTCGGTTACTGTACATATTTACTCTTATTATCAATCAAGTATCTTAGAATTTTCATAATTTATTCATTAAATAGTGGAATTAATTAAAAACAGTTAGTTTCATTTATAATAATAATATGAGTAGATTCCACAAAGTAAGGATCCAAACAGTAAATTCAATGTGAAAATGTGATCCCTATCTTCAATCTCATTCGAGTGACAGTTACAACCTCCAATTTCTGAATAACTCCACAAAGTTAAAAGAATCTTAAGGTTTTAGTTTAATAATTATCGCGGTTTTTCTGTTAACATTTAATGTAGAAAAAATTGTTAATTAACAAATGGAGAAATAATGGAAAAATTGGGATAAAAATTTTTTAACCGCGGATTATTGTTTATTTTATTTATTTATGTATCCCTATAGTACTTGAATTTTATTATTCCTTAATATTCATATTTAATATGTTTAAATAATTTCTTAAGTTACTGTGTCCGAGTGACGGACCGCGCGTGAAAGTCAGACTACCCGGTTTTGGCTCTATTTTCAGGGCTCTGTAATAATTATAAATATTGGAGATACAGTTCCGGGAGTCGGAGCTTTTTTTTAGTAAATTCAATGATCTTCTTAGATCTTTTTTTTAATTTCGAAAATCTTCAAAAGTTTTCGAGATATTAAAAAAAAACTAAACTCCCAATTTTTTTTACTATATTGTTTATAACTTTTGCAATTTTTTTCGGCCCCTTTCGGAACTTTTCCTTAAACTATCTACATAACAATCCTAATCGAATGACACCTTGATCGTAATTTTCGGTGAATATACAAAAATTTTGAGGAAAATCGTACATGTGAACTAGACTAGTAGAACTGTACGATATGTTGAACCAGTAGTCGCTTCTTTGTTCAAGTGTGATAATGTAGTATTGATGGTAAATGTTTTTAGTAACCAGGTAGGAATACTTAGAGCACGTTTTAAAATCTAATATATAAAATTCTCGTGTCACGGTGTTTGTAATTAAACTCCTCCGAAATGGCTAGACCGATTCTCATGAAATTTTGTGTGCATATAGGGTAGGTCTGCGAATCGGTCAACATCTATTTTTCATCCCCTTAAATGTTAAGGGTGGTCCACCCCTCAATATATAATTTTATTTTTTAGACAAAAATTTTTTTTTTATGAAACAGCATTCAAAAATATATACAACCCTAAATTTTCACCCTTCTACGATCAACCCCTATTTTTTATTTGTTAATTATAAACTTTAATTTTGTCATGACTTAGAATAAAAAATTTAATATTACTCTTTTTTACCCTTATACGATGAACCCCTATTTTTCCATCGCGATTTTTATTTTTGCAAGATGGCAATCGACTATAATAATTTATTGTAGTTCGATATAAGAGCTAATGGAGATTAGCTAATTGTAATGATGGCATTTATAGAAATTTGAAATAAACAAAAGCTACTCTGATACTCCACTCAGCGGGTAAACATTAAGAAAGAAAGAAAGAAAGAAAGAAAGGAAGAAAGAAAGAAAGAAAGAAAGAAAGAAAGAAAGAAAGAAAGAAAGAAAGAAAGAAAGAAAGAAAGAAAGAAAGAAAGAAAGAAAGAAAGAAAGAAAGAAAGAAAGAAAGAAAGAAAGAAAGAAAGAAAGAAAGAAAGAAAGAAAGAAAGAAAGAAAGAAAGAAAGAAATAAAGGAAGAAAGAAAGAAAGAAAGAAAGAAAGAAAGAAAGAAAGAAAGAAAGAAAGAAAGAAAGAAAGAAAGAAAGAAATTTATGGCATTTATAGAAGTTTGAAATAAACAAAAGCTAGTCTGACACTCCACTCAACGGGCAGAGAACGACCGCTTGCATAATATCTTATTTGGTCGGATATGTTGGAACACTTTTACCTCGAGAACGGCTGGAACGGGAAACAATTATTTAAAATTTCTACTTTGGACAAAAAATAGCGGTAAATTAAAATTTAAGGTATCGTTAAGTTTGAAAAAAAACAAAAGCTACACTGACACTCCACTCAGCGGGCAGAAAACGACCGCTTGTATAGAGCTTGTACAAGACAATGTTAAGACAGGACAACGTCTGTCAGGTCTTCTAGTATCATATATGACAACATTATGCTTTTCGATTAGTTCAGCTAAGCTTGATCGTGCCGGTTTTGAAGTTGACGGTTTGGAGTGAAATTCATCGTATTATTTGATCACATCTTGGTTATATGTGCCTAGCTAGTGGTGCCTTTTTGCAAGAGTATTTTAGGTTTTGCCTAATATTGTTACACAATATTTCCTTTTAGGGTGCATTTTGTTTTCTTTCAGTATGTCTAGAATCGATGTATAGCTAACATTCAACGCTGCGAATGCTTGTCTACTCGATGTATGTTGGTACCATCGCTCAGAGCTTTGGCAGCTGCCTTACATGTCCAAACTCTGCTTTTCTATTTGTCTTATTGTTTTTGCTTACTTTCTTATTATCAATACCTAAACGGTAAATAAGTTTTGAATGTGTTATAGCGAATTTCGGTAATGAGATCATTTTATTTTTTTGTTTTGATTTTTGCAATTAATTTGAAAACGATTACATTTTTTAATGAAAAATGAGGAGGACACAAGCCCTTTTAAAAAATTGGGGGGTACAACTGTAACTCGAAGGAGGTTGAAGATAGGGAGCAAATTTTCACGTTGAAGAATGTCGATATATTTCGGGATTTTATATAAATATGTACAGTAACCGAAATAACGAATTTTTATTCCATCTGGATTTTCCATACTGTATACGATCGGTGGGCATTGGAATTTTAACAATTACTTTGTCAAACCTGAAATCCAACGCAAAAACAAATAATAAATTTTTATCATTCCAATTTTGTTGTAGCATCGGTTCTGCTTTCGTTTGTGTTCAGTCAATAACGATGTCTGTGTTTACTAATGATGAAATGATTAATATGCATTTTTTATATGGACTAGTCAATGGTAAAGCCTTAGAGCCCCGAGGTATGTATGCCTTGTGTTATCCAAATAACCGTTCACCATGTTCTGAAACTTTTACTAAATTGTAGCTTCGTTTCCAAGAAACTGGGACTGTTGCAAAATCAAGGAATATTATTGGACGATCTAGAACTGTAAGAACTCCTCAACTTGAAGATCAGGTTCTTCGAACTATTGAGGAACATTCAGAAATGAGTACCAGAAAAATTGATCAACAAGTGAAGTTTAGTCCCAAAACTGTTTGGGATGATATAAAAGAAAATTTATTCTATCCTTATTATGTCCTTGTGTTCAACATTTGCTAACAAATGACTATCCGCTCCGTATGCAGTATTGCTAATGGATTTTAGGAAAAATTGCAAACAATCCCAATTTTGCTACAACTGTTTTGTTAACTCCTCAAGACATGTTATTATAAATTTTCATAATAATCACACATGGGTTGATGTAAATCCAACACTCCTTTTAGGTCAATGTTTGGATTGGTATTATCGACGACTATTTATTAAGACCATATTTAATTCTCAACGATTGAACGGTGATACATATCTTCATTTTCTAGAATATGAACTTCCAGTTATTTCGGAAGTTGTACCTCTTTCAATTAGAAAACGTTGGTGGTTCATGCCTGATGGCGTTCCTCCACATTTTGCAGTAATCGTAAGGGAGTTTTTAAATAACCGTTTTCCATGCCGTTGAATAGGGCGAGGATCTCCACACCCATGGCCCCCAAGGTCACTGGCACAAAATCATCTGGATTTTTGTGTGTGGGGACTAGTGGGAATATTTAAAATCACTCGTTTACACAATCCCGATCTTAAGTTTACAAGATTCTCAAAATCACATTATACGAGGCTGTAATGTTATTCGCAATACTCCTGGCTTTTCCGAACGTCTTCGGCAATCACAATGTTATTGCTTCTATTAACATAATAAAAACAGTGAGCACCCTATATATCATTAACGATAAAACTTATCACACATGTTTATAGGAACTTTTCGTCTTAAAATTTAATAACGAATAGCACTCAACAATATTTCAGATTACTTTGGAAACACCCTGTAAATGTATTATTCGGCTGTTACTGAACTTTTTCTTGCTTAGTACAAAAACTTAATTTGATTAGGTGCCTTTCATCAATATGATTATCTGTTAAGCCTGTCTTCACTTGCCATATTGAGAAAAACCTAAATCCATCAGAAACAATCCCTGAGTAATTATATTATACCAATCGGAAAACAATTAAATACAATTATTAGTAATATATAAAAAAAAGGTGAGCGATCGTCGGACCGCCGACAGAAGCTTGCTTCTCATACACAATAGAATGACCATTTTTCGTGAATTTTTCACCATTTTTCAAAAATTTTGACAGTTTTTGACAGTTATTATTGACCGTCTTTGACAATTATTGAGCATTTTTGACAATTTTTCAAAATTTTTAACATATTTGGCAATTTTTAAAAATTTTGACAATTTTTTCAAATTTTAATAATTATTGACCATTTTTGACAATTATTGACCAATTTTGACAGTTTTAACAATTATTGATCATTTTTGACAATTTTTCAAAAATTTTGACCATTTTATACCATTTTTCCAAATTTTAACAATTATTGACCATTTTTGTCAATTTTCGAGCATTTTTGACAGGTTCTGACAATAATTGACCATTTTTGAAAATTCTTGACAATTTTTAATAATTATTGACCATTTTTGACAGTTTTTTATAATTATTGACCATTTTTTCAAAATTTTGACAACTTTTGACAATTATTGACCATTTTTCAAAATTTTGAAAAATTTTCGGAAAATTTGACCATTTTTCAAAAATTTTGACAATTATTGACCATTTTTCCAAATTTTTGACAATTTTTGAAAATATTTAGCAATTATTAACCATTTTTTCAAAATTTTGACAGTTTATGACTATTTTTGACGATTTTTCCAAATTCTGGACAATTTTTGACCATATTCAAAATTTTTTGACAATTTTTCAAAAAATTTAACAATTATTATTCACTATTTTTGACAGTTTTTGACGAATTTTGAAGATTATTGACCATTTTTCAAAAATTTTAACATATTTGGCCATTATTGACCATTTTTTCAGAATTTTGACAATTTTTGACCATTTTTCAAAATTTTAACAATTGTTGATCCTTTTGACAATTTTTAAAATTTTTAACATATTTGGCAATTTTTCAAAATTTTGACCATTTTTTCAAATTTTAATAATTATTGACCATTTTTGAAAATTATTGACCAATTTTGACAGTTTTGACAATTATTGATCATTTTTGAAAATTTTTCAGAAATTTTGACCATTTTATACCATTTTTCCAAATTTTTACAATTATTGACAATTTTCGAGCATTTTTGACAGGTTCTGACAATTATTGACCATTTTTGACAATTTTTAATAATTATTGACCATTTTTGACAGTTTTTTATAATTATTGACCATTTTTGACAGTTTTTTATAATTATTGACCATTTTTTCAAAATTTTGAAAATTTTTGACCATTTTTCAAAAATTTTGACAATTTTCGACCATTTTTCAAAAATTTTGATAATTTTTGACATCTATTGACCATTTTTCCAAATCTTTGACAATTTTTGAAAATATTCAGCACGTATTAACCATTTTTTCAAAATTTTGACAGTTTTTGACCATTTTTCAAAATTTTAACAATTATTGATCCTTTTGGACCATTTTTGACAATTTTTGACGAATTTTGATTGGTTTTGACAATTATTGACCGTCTTTGACAATTTTTGACAATTTTTCAAAAATTTTAAACATTTTTCAATAATTTTGACAATTATTGCTCATTTTTGACAATTTTTGACAATTTTTGACAATTTTTGACGATTTTTGACAATTTTTGACAATTTTTCACACCTATAGCTCAGTGCGGCAAGAGAGATTGCGCTTTTTCATAACATCACACGTTTCACGAGTTCACTAGCCTCCCCAAAAGTCCTATGTCGTGCAATAAGAAGCAAGCTTCAAAAAGACTAAATGAAAATCTTACGTGTATCTAAGAATGAATTGGAATCTGTTCTGTTTCCAACAACTCTTCGTACGTCAACGCTAATACCCAATTTACCATTTTTCTTTAGATACGTCAGAGCAACATCCAAAGTTTTTGCGGCTACTTCATTTCCCTCCTCATTTACGAACACTACAAACAAGAAAACACTGAATTATGCGTAGGTAATATTTAAAATTATTACCCTGGTCTATAAAATTTAATATTTTGGATTCGTTTTAATTAAATGTCGTTCTGATGGATGCTCTGGGTATTCTGGATGTTTCATATTTTGGATGGTTCTCGAAAATTGGGCGGAGGAGCCATAGTCGTCTCATACGGGGATTTCACTGGGGGCACTAAGTGGGCATATTAATGCAGTAGCTCGCGTAACACTAATGTGGATCACTGAATGCGAAAACACGTATATTTTTCATCAAATTAGCTCTGATATACGAAATAAAGCCTACTAAATTATAACCAACATGCCTATCAATCAAGAAAATTCGGTGAAACGGCCTTACACCAACTGGTGTCGAAAAGTGAGGCTGCATAGGAAATCAAGAAATAGCTCTCGGAGCATTTCTTGATATAGAAGGAGTGTTCGACCACACCTCCTTTTACTCCATGATAGCTGCTGTTGCAAGGCGTAGAGCAGACGACACCACATGTCGGTGGATGAAAAACATGCTTTTCAACAGGACAGCAACGACAACCTTATTTGAAGATTCCATGGAGGTATCGATAATGAAGGGAGGCCCACATAGAGGAGTCCTATGACCTTGTTATAGACGAACTCCTGGAGGAATTGAACAGGAAGGGGATATACACCCATGGGTATGCAGATGATCGGACAATACTTGTACTAGGGAAATACCCTAATGTTAGATCGGAGCAACAAGCTCTGAAAATGGTGGATATATGGTGTATGAAGGAATGCCTAAGGGTGAACCCTGCAAAAACTGCGCTCATTCCCTTCACTAGAAAAAGGAAGCTTAAGAGACTAAAACTTCCAAGCCTCTTCAACGTGCAGCTGTGTCTTAGCCAGGAGGTCAAGTATCTGGGCATAATTCTGAATGCAAAACTAGCCTGGAATTCACACCTACAGGACAAAACCAATAAAGGGAAAATGGCTCTAATGGCGGCCAAACGGGCGATAGGAAACACATGGGGACTAAATCCACAGATTGTTCACTGGCTGTACGCAATTGTGGTGAGACCCATGGTTACCAAAGAAGCCTCAGTTTGGTGGCCAAAAACAGATCAGAGGAAAGCCGAACTGAAGCTATCAAAACTTCAAAGGCTGCGCATAACGGGTGCGATGAGAAGCGGCAATAGAAGCCATTCTCAAACGGAAGCTCTTGCTCTGCATCATAAGGCGGAAGCGAAAATTGCTGCCTACAGACTGGAGTGCAATGGGAATTGGCACGAAGGAACCAACACATGTAATCACAATCTCGCTTCTTGAGAAGTGATAACATGTTGGCTACAATTAACGACAACCAACCATACCATATCCAGCTAAACTGGGATGGGTTGGAAGCATGCAGTCAGGAAGAAACGTTGTTGTGGTACACAGACGGATCGAAAACTGACATAGGAACATGAGCTGGAGTCCATGGGGCCAGACCCAGGTGTAATGTCCACGCATCGTTGGGGAAGTTTGCCTCTGTATTCCAAGCAGAAATCTACGCTATCGACACGTGTTTGCAAATGAACATAGAAAAGGGGTATAGAGGCCAAAAGATCCTCATACTCTCAGATAGTCAGGCAGCACTGAAATCTTCAGCATGTCCCATGATCAGATCTAGACTGGTCTGGGACTGCCTACAAAAACTTTTAACCCTGGAAAACCATAATAGAGTAACTCTTTAGTGGGTCCCGGGGCACAAGAGTATTGTAGGCAATGGAAAGGCAGACACCCTAGCAAAGCTAGGGTCTGAAACTGAATTCACTGGTCCTGAACCAGTATTTGGAATATCAAAATCTGCTGCACGTCGTTGTACATCTCGGTGGATTCAAACTAAACATCAAACGTACTGGAGACAAGTTCCAAAACAGGAACACAGCAAACTCGTGGTCAAAAACCTCGGCAGGGGCCAGATAAGGTAAGTGACGGGATTACTCACCGGTTACTATACCTAAGGAAGCATGCATACAATTGGCATATATAGGGAGGAACCTATCTGTCGGTTGTGCATGGAAGAGGAGGAAACAGCCTCTCACATTATCTTCGTTAGTGAAGCACTGTCTCATTGGAGATATAGACTCCTAGGACTAGAGTATCCAAGGGAGGATTTCTCCAAGAAGGACCTAGTGAAAAGGCTGTTGAGCCTGTTAAAGGCTACTGGTCTCTTCACATAAACGGTATAACCAAAAGAGCACAAAAAGCCGAAAGGCTGAGGTGCCGAGATCTTTAAGCCTCTGACTAGTGATGCCAAACCAATCAATCAATAAATCAACCTGAATAAATATATATTGTACATTAGGGTGTCCGTTGTTTACCAATTTGGTTTTAAACTTTGCAGCGCCCCTAAAGTTTCTGACCAAAAAAAAATCAGACCCATATAAGCCCTTAATATTAGTTTTAAACCGTGCCACAACGACGATTAATTTCCCATTTAAATAACATGGGTTTTTTGTACTTTTTGCCATTAATTTTTTTTCCTCAACCATTCCATCCAAATCTGTGGCAATCAATTATTTTTGTAGTAAATTGAACGCTCTACAAAAACTTCTTAGTAATTTTTTCGATAAATTCACTTGCTTGATAGTTATTCAAGGTCAAAGTTCAACTCAAAATAACTTCTTAATTTTCTTTGTATTTCTTCTGAAGTGAAGCGAAAAATGGTGGCAGCTTTAACATCAAGCGAAGAGGATGAACTTGACTTTCCTAAACGCTTTATTTTCAATTCAACAGATTTTACTTGGTTTCTTAACAAAAACTTTGATTATTTTATTAATTCTAATTCCGTCAAATTTTTTAAAAGATTCAATATCGATTCAAATTTTCTTCTATTAGATAATAGTACATGGTCAAATCACCCAGATTATTTAAAAGGTTTGGAAATTGTTAATCATCTAAAAGTGGTCAATGATTCTGCAAATCAAGCTGTCAAACTAACTGAAGAATATATTAATACTCTAGCTAAGCACGAAGATCAAAAACAGTAGGTCATTCAAATTATAAGTGAATATAAAAAAAAATCTAGAATGTTGGTAAACAACGGACACCCTGTTGTACATCTATCTATCCAAGCAGCTTAGTGTCTATCCAAAAAGCTTACTGACTTAGTAGGTAGTAGTTCTTATAATTTTTCAAATACATTTTTATATTATATTCACAGGAATTTTTAAATTCACTAAACCCTTCAGGACTGCCACCACATGAATTGACGTTAAAAATCAGAATTCCGATCATGCTTTGAGAAATTTAAGCCATCCGAGCATGTGCAATGGGACGAGACTGCTTATTAAGGAATTGAAGGACAATTTAATTGTAGCGACCATTATCAACTAGCTTATATACCGAGGATACCGATGATCCCAACTGATCTGCCAATCCCATTTAAACGTCTTCAATTTCCAGTAAAAACATCTTTCGCGTTAACTATCAACAAGTCCCAAGAAATTAGTAGGGATCGACCTACGAAAAGAATGTTTTACTCATGGCCAACTGTATGTTGGCCAATCGCCGGTCGGAGCTCCTGAAAATCAATTTATTTTGCTGCCAAAAAATAAAAGAACATACAACATACAACAAATATCGTTTACAGGGAATTAATGAATTAACAAATTTAATGGCTTCTGTTTTGAAGATATGATGATCTTTTTACAAACATTAGAAATAAAAATAAAATATTAAAAAATAACAAAAAAATAATTAAAATAATAATATCCAACCCTTCTTTATAATTTTGTTCTTTTTTAACCCGACGCAAAAAGAAGGGTGTATGTGTGTTAAAATTTATATTTTTTGTTAAATACCCGTGCGAAGCTGGGGCGGGCCGCTAGTGTTGTATATTTAGATTCCACGATTTAATTACTATAAATATAGGAATTTTTTTATGTAAATGGCAATTTTGTTGTAGACCAGTGTTATCAGTATCTATTTATTAATATAAATCGAATACTTACAAACATTGATGTTTTGCGAAGTTTGACAATCACATTCGTTAAACAAAAAAATTAAAAAAACTATTAAAACATGAATTTTATTCAACATTGTTTGTGCGATGTGACGCGTTCTATTCGTTGTTAAAAATCGATGGTAAGAAATATCCACATATGAACAGATAAAACATTTTTTCCATTAACACAGGTTGCCATAGGATGCGTTTGAATGTACACATCAAATCCATACGATTAATATTTATTAATTTTCTGTAAGTATAGATACATCAGGAACGTACTAGAACATTCAAACCTCCGTAAAACAAATCCTCTATATTAGAAGAGTAGCAGCATATAAAGGTGATGATTAAAGATAATATAAAAAGAACTTCATAACAAGCCGATTATTTTTATTGCATCTAAATCAATCAAGTCGTCGAAACGTAATTGTAGCAATGCTAATCTGATTATCAATGCCGAAATATGGCGGGAAAAATTGTAAAATATATGAGAAATTTAGTAGCAATTAACATAGTAGCTAATTTATCAATGTCGTGTTATAAGGTTTGTTCGTAGTGGTGCAATCACAAACGGTTGGAATCAGGACCTGGTTCTTTTATCGTTCGACTATTCGCGAGAACGTCGAATGGATTTTGTTCGTACGAATGTTTTCACCCTAATCAAACGATACTCGAAAATTCAATGTTCTTCCAAACACACAGGCGAAAAGCAGTTTCATCTGCGTTCATTTTTGTTCAGTAGTATTATTAAAAAACTTAAGTATAATGATTTCTATGATCTACACGCTACAGCCACAGGTTATGTTTATTTGTTTTTCTGACGTTCTGAGCATGTGGGACTCATACGACTGATACATTCATTTTCGTTTGCAAGTCGAACATTCGTGATTTCGAAGATACTGCTCGAGCATAACAAATCCACTCCCATCACACGCAATTCTGTGGCTAATGCACCTGCTTCCGAGCCATTTTCTTTCCACAAACACACACACACACAGAGATAGAACGTTCTAGTCTGCGCTAATCGATTCAGGGGAAAATTCTACATAAGCGAGAGGATTTTGAGTCGATATTTCCAAATATTAAGAGAGTTAACAACGAGCAATTCATATCGCGAAATATTTACATTTACCTTTGTTCAAAATTTACAACAAAAATTTTTTTCGCCCTAAAAAATGCTAAAAATTTGTAATGAGGGGGTTTTTTTGGTCGAGAAATCGACTGAAATAATCGGTTTTTTGATAAAAATCATTATTTCGCCTTCAAATACTTTTCATAACAAAAAATACTCATAACTCGACTAATAGGAAAGATAGAACGTTCTAGTCTTCACCAATCGATTCAGGGGAGAATTTTACATATTTGAGTGAATTTTATGTCGATATTTGCGAGGATTAGGGGAGTTAGAAAAAATCAATTTGTATCGCAAAATATTTCCATAGCTACCCCTTTGTTCGAAATTTCCATAAAAAAAATTTTGTTCGACGTTAAAAATGCTAAAAGTTCGTATTGAGGGATTTTTGGGACGAGAAATCGACTGGTATAATCAGTTTTTGGATAAAATCATTCTTTCGCCTTCAAATGCAGTCATGAACTTTTCGAAAATCCACTTTTCAAAACAAAAGATGCTCATAACTCGATTATTTGGAGAAATAGAACGTTCTAGTCTGCGCCTTTCGATTCAGTGGAAAATTCTACATATGCTAGTAAATTTTCAGTCGATATAACCGAGCATTAAGGGAGTTAGCAAAAAGCAATTTATATCACGAAATATTTCCATACCCACCCCTTTGTTCAAAATTTCCATAAAAAAAAATGTATTTCGACGTTAAAAATGCTAAAAAGTCGTAATGAGGGGTTTTTTGGGACTAGAAATCGACTGGTATAATCAGTTTTTGGATAAAATCGTTCTTTCGCCTTCAAATACAGTCATGAAATTTTCGAAAGTCCACTTTTCAAAACAAAAGATGCTCATAACTCGATTAATTGGAGAGATAAAACGTTCTAGTGTGCGCCATTCGATTCACTGGAAAATTTTACATAGGCTAGAGAATTTTCAGTCGATATTTCCAAGCATTAAGGAAGTTAGCAAAAAGCAATTTATATCACGAAATATTTCCATACCTACCCTTTTGTTTAAAATTTCCATAAAAAAATATTTATTTCGACGTTAAAAATGCTAAAAGTTCGTATTGAGGGTTTTTTGGGACGAGAAATCGACCGGTATAATCAGTTTTTGAATAAAATCATTCTTTCGCCTTCAAATAGAGTCATGAAATTTTCGAAAATCCACTTTTCAAAACAAAAGATGCTCATAACTCGATTAATTGGAGAGATAGAAAGTTCTAGTCTGCGCCATTCGATTCAGTAAAAAATTTTACATATTATGCTAGTGAATTTTCAGTCGATATTACCAAGCATTAAGGGAGTTAGCAAAAAGCAATTTATATCACGAAATATTTCCATACCTACCCTTTTGTTTAAAATTTCCATAAAAAATTTTTTATTTTGACGTTAAAAATGCTAAAAGCTCGTATTGAGGGATTATTGGGACGAGAAATCGACTGGTATAATCAGTTTTTGGATAAACTCATTCTTTCGCCTTCAAATGCAGTCATGAACTTTTCGAAAATCCACTTTTCAAAACAAAAGATGCTCATAACTCGATTAATTGGAGAGATAGAAAGTTCTAGTCTGCGCCATTCGATTCAGTGAAAAATTTTACATATTATGCTAGTGAATTTTCAGTCGATATTACCAAGCATCAAGGGAGTTAGCAAAAAGCAATTTATATCACGAAATATTTCCATACCTACCCTTTTGTTTAAAATTTCCATAAAAAAATTTTTATTTTGACGTTAAAAATGCTAAAAGTTCGTATTGAGGGTTTTTTGGGACGAGAAATCGACTGGCATAATCAGTTTTTGTATAAAATCATTCTTTCTCCTTCAAATAGAATCATGAAATTTTCAAAATCCACTTTTCAAAACAAAAGATGCTCATAACTCGATTAATTGGAGAGATAGAAAGTTCTAGTCTGTACCATTCGATTCAGTGAAAAATTTTACATATTATGCTAGTGAATTTTCATTCGATATTACCAAGCATTAAGGGAGTTAGCAAAAAGCAATTTATATCACGAAATATTTCCATACCTACCCTTTTGTTTAAAATTTCCATAAAAAAATATTTATTTCGACGTTAAAAATGCCCAAAGTTCGTGTTGAGGGGTATTTTGGGACGAAAAATCGACTGGTTCAATCAGTTTTTGGATAAAATCATTCTTTCGCCTTCAAATAGAGTCATGAAATTTTCGAAAATCCACTTTTCAAAACAAAAGGTGCTCATAACTCGATTATTTGGAGAAATAGAACGTTCTAGTCTGCGCCATTCGATTCAGTGGAAACTTTTACATGCTAGTGAATTTTCAGTCGATATTTCCAAGCATTAAGGGAGTTAGCAAAAAGCAATTTATATCACGAAATATTTCCATATCTACCCCTTTGTTCAAAATTTCCATTAAAAAAATTTATTTCGACGTTAAAAATGCCCAAAGTTCGTGTTGAGGAGTTGTTTGGGACGAGAAATCGACTGGTATAATCATTTTTTGGATAAAATCATTCTTTCGCCTTCAAATAGAGTAATGAAATTTTCGAAAATCCACTTTTCAAAACAAAAGATGCTCATAACTCGATTATTTGGAGAGATAGAACGTTCTAGTCTGCGCCATTCGATTCAGTGGAAAATTTTACATGCCAGTGGATTTTCAGTCAATATTTCCAAGCATTAAGGGAGTTAGCAAAAAGCAATTTATATCACGAAATATTTCCATATTTACCCCTTTGTTCAAAATTTCCATGAAAAAAATTTATTTCGACGTTAAAAATGCCCAAAGTTTGTGTTGAGGGGTTTTTTGGGACGAGAAATCGACTGGTATAATCAGTTTTTGGATAAAATCATTCTTTCGCCTCCAAATAGAGTCATGAAATTTTCGAAATCCACTTTTCAAAACAAAAGATGCTCATAACTCGATTATTTGGAGAGATAGAACGTTCTAGTCTGCGCCATTCGATTCAGTGGAAAATTTTACATATGTTAGTGAATTTTTACTCGATATTTGCAAGCATTACGGTAGTTAGCAAAAAACAATTTATATCACGAAATATTTCCATATCTACCCCTTTGTTCAAAATTTCCATAAAAGAAATTTATTTCGACGTTAAAAATGCCCAAAGTTTGTGTTGAGGGGTTTTTTGGGACGAGAAATCGACTGGTATAATTAGATTTTGGATAAAATCATTCTTTCGCCTTCAAATAGAGTCATGAAATTTTCGAAAATCCACTTTTCAAAACGAAAGATGCTCATAACTCGAATATTTGGAGAGATAGAACGTTCTAGTCTGCGCCATTCGATTCAGTGGAAAATTTTACATATGTTAGTGAATTTCCAGTCAATATTTCCAAGCATTAAGGGAGTTAGCAAAAAGCAATTTATATCACGAAATATTTCCATATTTACCCCTTTGTTCAAAATTTCCATGAAAAAAATTTATTTCGACGTTAAAAATGCCCAAAGTTTGTGTTGAGGGGTTTTTTGGGACGAGAAATCGACTGGTATAATCAGTTTTTGGATAAAATCATTCTTTCGCCTCCAAATAGAGTCATGAAATTTTCGAAATCCACTTTTCAAAACAAAAGATGCTCATAACTCGATTATTTGGAGAGATAGAACGTTCTAGTCTGCGCCAATCTATTCAGTGGAAAATTTTACATATGTTAGTGAATTTTCAGTCGATATTTGCAAGCATTAAGGGAGTTAGCAAAAAGCAATTTATATCACGAAATATTTCCATATCTACCCCTTTGTTCAAAATTTCCATAAAAAAAATTCATTTCGACGTTAAAAATGCCCAAAGTTTGTGTTGATTGGTTTTTTGGGACGAGAAATCGACTGGTATTATCACTTTTTGGATAAAATCATTCTTTCGCCTTCAAATAGAGTCATGAAATTTTCGAAAATCCACTTTTCAAAACAAAAGATGCTCATAACTCGATTATTTGGAGAAATAGAACGTTCTAGTCTGCGCCATTCGATTCAGTGGAAAATTTTACATATGTTAGTGAATTTTCAGTCGATATTTTCAAGCATTAAGGGAGTTAGCAAAAAGCAATTTATATCACGAAATATTTCCATATCTACCCCTTTGTTCAAAATTTCCATAAAAAAAATTTATTTTGACGTTAAAAATTCCCAAAGTTCGTGTTGAGGGGTTTTTTGGGACGAGAAATCGACTGGTATAATCAGTTTTTGGATAAAATCATTCTTTCGCCTCCAAATAGAGTCATGAAATTTTCGAAAATCCACTTTTCAGAACAAAAGATGCTCATAACTCGATTATTTGGAGAGATAGAACGTTCTAGTCTGCGCCATTCGATTCAGTGGGAGATTTTACATATGTAAGTGAATTTTCCGTCGATATTTCCAAGCATTAAGGGAGTTAGCAGAAAGCAATTTATATCACGAGATATTTCCATATCTACCCCTTTGTTCAAAATTTCCATAAAAAAAAATTTATTTCGACGTTAAAAATGCCCAAAGTTCGTGTTGAGGGTTTTTTTGGGACGAGAAATCGACTGGTATAATCATTTTTTGGATAAAATCATTCTTTCGCCTTCAAATAGAGTAATGAAATTTTCGAAAATCCACTTTTCAAAACGAAAGATGCTCATAACTCGAATATTTGGAGAGATAGAACGTTCTAGTCTGCGCCATTCGATTCAGTGGAAAATTTTACATATGTTAGTGAATTTTCAGTCGATATTTTCAAGCATTAAGGGAGTTAGCAAAAAGCAATTTATATCACGAAATATTTCCATATCTACCCCTTTGTTCAAAATTTCCATAAAAAAAATTTATTTTGACGTTAAAAATTCCCAAAGTTCGTGTTGAGGGTTTTTTTGGGACGAGAAATCGACTGGTATAATCAGTTTTTGGATAAAATCATTCTTTCGCTTTCAAATAGAGTCATGAAATTTTCGAAAATCCACTTTTCAAAACAAAAGATGCTCATAACTCGATTATTTGGAGAAATAGAACGTTCTAGTCTGCGCCATTCGATTCAGTGGAAAATTTTACATATGTTAGTGAATTTTCAGTCGATATTTTCAAGCATTAAGGGAGTTAGCAAAAAGCAATTTATATCACGAAATATTTCCATATCTACCCCTTTGTTCAAAATTTCCATAAAAAAAAATTTATTTCGACGTTAAAATGCCCAAAGTTTGTGTTGAGGGGTTTTTTTGGACGAGAAATCGACTGGTATAATCAGTTTTTGGATAAAATCATTCTTTCGCCTTCAAATACAGTCATGAAATTTTCGAAAATCCACTTTTCAAAACAAAAGATGCTGATAACTCGATTAATTGGAGAGATAGAACGTTCTAGTCTGTGCCATTCGATTCACTGGAGAATTTTACATATGTTAGTGAATTTTCAGTCGATATTTTCAAGCATTAAGGGAGTTAGCAAAAAGCAATTTATGTCACGAAATATTTCCATATCTACCCCTTTGTTCAAAATTTCCATAAAAAAAAATTCATTTCGACGTTAAAAATGCCCAAAGTTTGTGTTGATGGGTTTTTTGGGACGAGAAATCGACTGGTATTATCAGTTTTTGGATAAAATCATTCTTTCGCCTTCAAATAGAGTAATGAAATTTTCGAAAATCCACTTTTCAAAACGAAAGATGCTCATAACTCGAATATTTGGAGAAATAGAACGTTCTAGTCTGCGCCATTCGATTCAGTGGAAAATTTTACATATGTTAGTGAATTTTGAGTCGATATTGCCAAATATTATGGGAGTTAGAAAAAAGTAATTTGTTTCTCAAAATATTTCCATAGCTACCCCCTTTGTTCTAAATTTTCGACAGAAATATTATAAAAAATGCTAAAAATTCGTAAAGAGGGGTTTTTTTGGCCAAAGAATCGACTGGCACAATCAGTTTTGTGATAAAATCATCATTTCGCCTTCAAATAGAGTCATGAAATTTTCGAAAATCCACTTTTCAAAACAAAAAATACTCATAACTCGACTAATGGGAAAGATAGAACGTTCTAGTCTTCACCAATCGATAGAGGGGACAATTTTACATATTTAAGTGAATTTTGAGTCGATATTGCCAAGGCTTATGGGAGTTAGAAAAAAGTAATTTGTTTCTCAAAATATTTCCATAGCTACCCCCTTTGTTCTAAATTTTCGACAGAAAAATTATAAAAAATGCTAAAAATTCGTAAAGAGGGGTTTTTTTGGCCAAAGAATCGACTGGCACAATCAGTTTTGTGATAAAATCATCATTTCGCCTTCAAATAGAGTCATGAAATTTTCGAAAATCCACTTTTCAAAACAAAAAATACTCATAACTCGACTAATAGGAAAGATAGAACGTTCTAGTCTTCACCAATCGATAGAGGGGACAATTTTACATATTTAAGTGAATTTTGAGTCGATATTGCCAAGGCTTATGGGAGTTAGAAAAAAGTAATTTGTTTCTCAAAATATTTCCATAGCTACCCCCTTTGTTCTATATTTTCGACAAAAGAATTATAAAAAATGCTAAAAATTCGTAAAGAGGGGTTTTTTTGGCCAAAAAATCGACGAGCACAATCAGTTTTGTGATAAAATCATCATTTCGGCTTCAAATAGAGTCATGAAATTTTCGAAAATCCACTTTTCAAAACAAAAAATACTCATAACTCGACAAATAGGAAAGATAGAACGTTCTAGTTTTCACCAATCGATAGAGGGGACAATTTTACATATTTTAGTGAATTCTGAGTACATATTTCCAAGGATTATGGAAGTTAGAAAAAATCAATTTGTATCGCAAAATATTTCCATACCTACCCCTTTGTTCTAAATTTTCGACAAAAAAATTATAAAAAATGCAAAAAATTCGTAAAGAGGGGTTTTTTGGACCGGAAAATCGACTGGCACAATCAGTTTTGTGATAAAATCATTATTTCGCCTTCAAATAGAGTCATGAAATTTTCGAAAATCCACTTTTCAAAACAAAAAATACTCATAACTCGACAAATAGGAAAGATAGAACGTTCTAGTCTTCACCAATCGATAGAGGGGACAATTTTACATATTTTACTGAATTTTGAGTCGATATTGCCAAAGGATTAAGGGAGTTAGAAAAAAGCAATTTGATTCGCAAAATATTTCCATACTTACCCCTTTGTTCTAAATTTTCGACAAAAAAAAATAAAAAATGCTTAAAATTCGTAAAGAGGGGTTTTTTGCGCCGGAAAATCGACTGGCACAATCAGTTTTTTGATAAAATCATTATTTCGCCTTCAAATAGTCATGAAATTTTCGAAAATCCACTTTTCAAAACAAAAAATGCTCATAACTCGACTAGTAGGAAAGATAGAACGTTCTAGTCTTCATAGATAGAGGGGACAATTTTACATATTTTAGTGAATTTTGAGTCGATATTGCCAAGGATTAAGGGAGTTAGAAAAAATCAATTTGTATCGCAAAATATTTCCATACCTACCCCTTTGTTCTAAATTTTCGACAAAAAAAAATAAAAAATGCTTCAAATTCGTAAAGAGGGGTTTTTTGCGCCGGAAAATCGACTGGCACAATCAGTTTTGTGATAAAATCATTATTTCGCCTTCAAATAGATTCATGAAATTTTCGAAAATCCACTTTTCAAAACAAAAAATACTCATAACTCGACAAATAGGAAAGATAGAACGTTCTAGTTTTCACCAATCGATAGAGGGGACAATTTTACATATTTTAGTGATTTTAAGTCGATATTGCCAAGGATTAAGGGAGTTAGAAAAAATCAATTTGTATCGCAAAATATTTCCATACCTACCCCTTTGTTCTAAATTTTCGACAAAAATTTTTAAAAAATGCTAAAAATTCGTAAAGAGGGGTTTTTTGGACCGGAAAATCGACTGGCAAATCTTGACAATTTTTTTAAGTCTTAAACTTCAAAATATTTTCGTAAGTTCCAAATTGTCAATCTTTTTAAAGGCGTGAGTTAGGGAAAAAATTAGTTAAATATAATAGTTCTTGATCACGATGTTTGTTGAAACTCTACTTTTAAAGTTTCGGTAGCGGTCCAGCTGCCGTTATCAAGAATAATGAAAAATAATAAATTTTCGAATCATCGAAAATTGATTATTTTCGATTAATCGATTATTTTATATAATCGATTATTTTCGATGAATCGATTATTTTCGATTAATCGATTATTTTCGATTAATCGATTTTTTTCGATTAATTGATTATTTTAGATTAATCGATTATTTTAGATTAATCGATTATTTTAGATTAATCGATTATTTTAGATTAATCGATTATTTTCGATTAATCGATTATTTTCGATTAATCGATTATTTTCGATTAATCGATTATTTTCGATTAATCGATTATTTTCGATTAATCGATTATTTTCGATTAATCGATTATTTTCGACTAATCGATTTTTTTCGATTGATCGATTTTTTTCGATTAATCGATTTTTCCCGATTAATCGGTTTTTTTCGATTAATCAATTAATCGATTAACATCGATTAATCGAATAATCGAAAATAATCGAATATTTTATATAATCGATTATGTTTTTTGATAATCGCCCAGCCCTAATTTTGAGTCGATATTGCCAAGGATTAAGGGAGTAAGAAAGAAGCAATTTGATTCGCTAAATATTTCCATACCTACCCCTTTGTTCTAAATTTTCGACATAAAAATTATAAAAAATGCTAAAAATTCGTAAAGAGGGGTTTTTTTGGCAAAAAAATCGACTGGCACAATCAGTTTTTTGATAAAATCATTATTTCGCCTTCAAATAGAGTCATGAAATTTTCGAAAATCCACTTTTCAAAACAAAAAATACTCATAACTCGACTAATAGGAAAGATAGAACGTTCTAGTCTTCGCCAATCGATAAAGGGGACAATTTTACATATTTTAGTGAATTTTGAGTCGATATTGCCAAAGAATTAAGGGAGTTAGAAAAAATCAATTTGTATCGCAAAATATTTCGATACCTACCCCTTTGTTCTAAATTTTCGACAAAAAAAAATAAAAAATGCTTAAAATTCGTAAAGAGGGGTTTTTTTGGCAAAAAAAATCGACTGGCACAATCAGTTTTGTGATAAAATCATTATTTCGCCTTCAAATAGAGTCATGAAATTTTCGAAAATCCACTTTTCAAAACAAAAAATACTCATAACTCGACAAATAGGAAAGATAGAACGTTCTAGTCTTCACCAATCGATAGAGGGGACAATTTTACATATTTTACTGAATTTTGAGTCGATATTGCCAAAGGATTAAGGGAGTTAGAAAAAAGCAATTTGATTCGCAAAATATTTCCCTTTGTTCTAAATTTTCGACAAAAAATTTAAAAAAATGCTAAAAATTCATAAAGAGGGGTTTTTTGGACCGGAAAATCGACTGGCAAATCTTGACAATTTTTTTAAGTCTTAAACTTCAAAATATTTTCGTAAGTTCCAAATTGTCAATCTTTTTAAAGGCTTTTAGGGAAAAAATTAGTTAAATATAATAGTTCTTGATCACGATGTTTGTTGAAACTCTATTTTTAAAGTTTCGGTAGCGGTCCAGCTGCCGTTATCAAGAATAATGAAAAATAATAAATTTTCGAATCATCGAAAATTGATTATTTTCGATTAATCGATTATTTTCGATTAATCGATTATTTTAGATTAATCGATTATTTTCGATTAATCGAGTTTTTTCGATTAATCGATTTTTTTCGATCAATCGATTTCTTTCGATTAATCGATTATTTTCGATTAATCGATTATTTTCGATTAATCGATTATTTTCGATTAATCGATTATTTTCGATTAATCGATTATTTTCGATTAATCGATTATTTTCGATTAATCGATTTTTTCCGATTAATCGGTTTTTTTCGATTAATCAATTAATCGATTATGTTTTTTGATAATCGCCCAGCCCTAATTTTGAGTCGATATTGCCAAGGATTAAGGGAGTTAGAAAAAAGCAATTTGATTCGCAAAATATTTCCATACCTACCCCTTTGTTCTAAATTTTCGACAAAAAAATTATAAAAAATGCTAAAAATTCGTAAAGAGGGGTTTTTTTGGCAAAAAGATCGACTGGCACAATCAGTTTTGTGATAAAATCATTATTTCGGCTTCAAATAGAGTCATGAAATTTTCGAAAATCCACTTTTCAAAACAAAAAATACTCATAACTCGACAAATAGGAAAGATAGAACGTTCTAGTCTTCACCAATCGATAGAGGGGACAATTTTACATATTTTACTGAATTTTGAGTCGATATGCCAAAGGATTAAGGGAGTTAGAAAAAAGCAATTTGATTCGCAAAAGATTTCCATACCTACCCCTTTGTTCTAAATTTTCGACAAAAAAAAATAAAAAATGCTTAAAATTCGTGAAGAGGGGTTTTTTGCGCCGGAAAATCGACTGGCACAATCAGTTTTTTGATAAAATCATTTCGCCTTCAAATAGAGTCATAAAATTTTCGAAAATCCACTTTTCAAAACAAAAAATACTCATAACTCGACTAATAGGAAAGATAGAACGTTCTAGTCTTCACCAATCGATAGAGGGGACAATTTTACATATTTGAGTGAATTTTGGGTCGATATTGCCAAGGATTAAGGGAGTTCGAAAAAAGCAATTTGTTTCTCAAAATATTTCCATAGCTACCCCTTTTGTTCTAAATTTTCGTCAAAAAAATTATAAAAAATGCTAAAAATTCGTAATGAGGGGTTTTTTTGGCCAAAAAATCGACTGGCACAATCAGTTTTGTGATAAAATCATTATTTCGCCTTCAAATAGAGTCATGAAATTTCCGAAAATCCACTTTTCAAAACAAAAAATACTCATAACTCGACAAATAGAGAAGATAGAACGTTCTAGTCTTCACCAATCGATAGAGGGGACAATTTTACATAATATAGTGAATTTTGAGTCCATATTTCCAAGGATTATGGGAGTTCTAAATTTTCGACAAAAAAATTATGAAAAATGCTAAAAATTCGTAAAGAGGGTTTTTTTTGGCCAAAAAATCGACTGGCACAATCAGTTTTGTGATAAAATCATTATTTCGCCTTCAAATAGAGTCATGAAATATTCGAAAATCCACTTTTCGAAACAAAAATTACTCATAACTCGACAAATAGGGAAGATAGAACGTTCTAGTTTTCACCAATCGATAGAGGGGACAATTTTACATATTTTAGTGAATTTTGAGTCCATATTTTCAAGGATTATGGGAGTTAGAAAAAATCAATTTGTATCGCAAAATATTTCCATAGCTACCCCCTTTGTTCTAAATTGACAAAAAAATTATAAAAAATGCTAAAAATTCGTGAAGAGGGGTTTTTTGGGCCGGAAAATAGACTGGCACAATCAGTTTTGTGATAAAATCATTATTTCGCCTTCAAATAGAGTCATGAAATTTTCGAAAATCCACTTTTCAAAACAAAAAATACTCATAACTCGACAAATAGGAAAGATAGAACGTTCTAGTCTTCACCAATCTACCTAATTTTACATATTTCAGTGAATTTTGAGTCCATATTTCCAAGGATTATGGGAGTTAGAAAAAATCAATTTGTATCGCAAAATATTTCCATAGCTACTACCCCCTTTGTTCTAAATTTTCGACAAAAAAATTATAAAAAATGCTAAAAATTCGTGAAGAGGGGTTTTTTGGCCAAAAAATCGACTGGCACAATCAGTTTTGTGATAAAATCATCATTTCGCCTTCAAATAGAGTCATGAAATTTTCGAAAATCCACTTTTCGAAACAAAAATCACTCATAACTCGACTAATAGGAAAGATAGAACGTTCTAGTCTTCACCAATCGATAGAGGGGACAATTTTACATATTTTACTGAATTTTGAGTCGATATTGCCAGAGGATTAAGGGAGTTAGAAAAAAGCAATTTGATTCGCAAAATATTTCCATACCTACCCCCTTTGTTCTAAATTTTCGACAAAAAAAAATAAAAAATGCTTAAAATTCGTAAAGAGGGGTTTTTTGCGCCGGAAAATCGACTGGCACAATCAGTTTTTTGATAAAATCGTTATTTCGCCTTCAAATAGAGTCATGACATTTTCGAAAATCCACTTTTCAAAACAAAAAATACTCATAACTCGACTAATAGGATAGATAGAACGTTCTAGTCTTCACCAATCGATAGAGGGGACAATTTTACATATTTGAGTGAATTTTGGGTCGATATTGCCAAGGATTAAGGGAGTTCGAAAAAAGCAATTTGTTTCTCAAAATATTTCCATAGCTACCCCTTTTGTTCTAAATTTTCGACAAAAAAATTATAAAAAATGCTAAAAATTCGTAAAGAGGAGTTTTTTCGGCCAAAAAATCGACTGGCACAATCAGTTTTGTGATAAAATCATTATTTCGCCTTCAAATAGAGTCATGAAATTTTCGAAAATCCACTTTTCAAAACAAAAAATACTCATAACTCGACAAATAGGAAAGACAGAACGTTCTAGCTTTCACCAATCGATAGAGGGGACAATTTTACATAATTTAGTGAATTTTGAGTCCATATTTCCAAGGATTATGGGAGTTAGAAAAAATCAATTTGTATCGCAAAATATTTCCATAGCTACCCCCTTTGTTCTAAATTTTCGACAAAAAAATTATGAAAAATGCTAAAAATTCGTAAAGAGGGGTTTTTTTTGCCAAAAAATCGACTGGCACAATCAGTTTTGTGATAAAATCATTATTTCGCCTTCAAATAGAGTCATGAAATTTTCGAAAATCCACTTTTCAAAACAAAAAATACTCATAACTCGACAAATAGGAAAGATAGAACGTTCTAGTCTTCACCAATCTACCTAATTTTACATATTTTACTGAATTTTGAGTCGATATTGCCAAGGATTAAGGGAGTTAGAAAAAATCAATTTGTATCGCAAAATATTTCCATACCTACCCCTTTGTTCTAAATTTACGACAAAAAAAAATAAAAAATGCTAAAAATTCGTGAAGAGGGGTTTTTTGGCCAAAAAATCGACTGGCACAATCAGTTTTGTGATAAAATCATCATTTCGCCTTCAAATAGAGTCATGAAATTTTCGAAAATCCACTTTTCAAAACAAAAAATACTCATAACTCGACAAATAGGAAAGATAGAACGTTCTAGTCTTCACCAATCTACCTAATTTTACATATTTTAGTGAATTTTAAGTTCCTATTTCCAAGGATTATGGAAGTTAGAAAAAATCAATTTGTATAGCAAAATATTTCCATAGCTACCCCCTTTGTTCTAAATTTTCGACAAAAAAATTATAAAAAATGCTAAAAATTCGTAAAGAGGGGTTTTTTTGGCCAAAAAATCGACTGGCACAATCAGTTTTGTGATAAAATCATTATTTCGCCTTCAAATAGAGTCATGAAATTTTCGAAAATCCACTTTTCAAAACAAAAAATACTCATAACTCGACAAATAGGAAAGATAGAACGTTCTAGTCTTCACCAATCTACCTAATTTTACATATTTCAGTGAATTTTGAGTCCATATTTCCAAGGATTATGGGAGTTAGAAAAAATCAATTTGTATCGCAAAATATTTCCATAGCTACTACCCCCTTTGTTCTAAATTTTCGACAAAAAAATTATAAAAAATGCAAAAAATTCGTGAACAGGGGTTTTTTGGCCAAAAAATCGACTGGCACAATCAGTTTTGTGATAAAATCATCATTTCGCCTTCAAATAGAGTCATGAAATTTTCGAAAATCCACTTTTCGAAACAAAAATCACTCATAACTCGACTAATAGGAAAGATAGAACGTTCTAGTCTTCGCCAATCGATAAAGGGGACAATTTTACATATTTTAGTGAATTTTGAGTCGATATTGCCAAAGAATTAAGGGAGTTAGAAAAAATCAATTTGTATCGCAAAATATTTCGATACCTACCCCTTTGTTCTAAATTTTCGACAAAAAAAAATAAAAAATGCTTAAAATTCGTAAAGAGGGGTTTTTTTGGCAAAAAAAATCGACTGGCACAATCAGTTTTGTGATAAAATCATTATTTCGCCTTCAAATAGAGTCATGAAATTTTCGAAAATCCACTTTTCAAAACAAAAAATACTCATAACTCGACAAATAGGAAAGATAGAACGTTCTAGTCTTCACCAATCGATAGAGGGGACAATTTTACATATTTTACTGAATTTTGAGTCGATATTGCCAAAGGATTAAGGGAGTTAGAAAAAAGCAATTTGATTCGCAAAATATTTCCCTTTGTTCTAAATTTTCGACAAAAAATTTAAAAAAATGCTAAAAATTCATAAAGAGGGGTTTTTTGGACCGGAAAATCGACTGGCAAATCTTGACAATTTTTTTAAGTCTTAAACTTCAAAATATTTTCGTAAGTTCCAAATTGTCAATCTTTTTAAAGGCTTTTAGGGAAAAAACTAGTTAAATAGAATAGTTCTTGATCACGATGTTTGTTGAAACTCTATTTTTAAAGTTTCGGTAGCGGTCCAGCTGCCGTTATCAAGAATAATGAAAAATAATAAATTTTCGAATCATCGAAAATTGATTATTTTCGATTAATCGATTATTTTCGATTAATCGATTATTTTAGATTAATCGATTATTTTCGATTAATCGAGTTTTTTCGATTAATCGATTTTTTTCGATCAATCGATTTCTTTCGATTAATCGATTATTTTCGATTAATCGATTATTTTCGATTAATCGATTATTTTCGATTAATCGATTATTTTCGATTAATCGATTATTTTCGATTAATCGATTATTTTCGATTAATCGATTATTTTCGATTAATCGATTTTTTCCGATTAATCGGTTTTTTTCGATTAATCAATTAATCGATTATGTTTTTTGATAATCGCCCAGCCCTAATTTTGAGTCGATATTGCCAAGGATTAAGGGAGTTAGAAAAAAGCAATTTGATTCGCAAAATATTTCCATACCTACCCCTTTGTTCTAAATTTTCGACAAAAAAATTATAAAAAATGCTAAAAATTCGTAAAGAGGGGTTTTTTTGGCAAAAAGATCGACTGGCACAATCAGTTTTGTGATAAAATCATTATTTCGCCTTCATATAGAGTCATGAAATTTTCGAAAATCCACTTTTCAAAACAAAAAATACTCATAACTCGACAAATAGGAAAGATAGAACGTTCTAGTCTTCACCAATCGATAGAGGGGACAATTTTACATATTTTACTGAATTTTGAGTCGATATTGCCAAAGGATTAAGGGAGTTAGAAAAAAGCAATTTGATTCGCAAAATATTTCCATACCTACCCCTTTGTTCTAAATTTTCGACAAAAAATTTTAAAAAATGCTAAAAATTCGTAAAGAGGGGTTTTTTGGACCGGAAAATCGAATGGCAAATCTTGACAATTTTTTTAAGTCTTAGACTTCAAAATATTTTCGTAAGTTCCAAATTGTCAATCTTTTTGAAGGCGTGAGTTAGGGAAAAAATTAGTTAAATATAATAGTTCTTGATCACGATGTTTGTTGAAACTCTATTTTTAAAGTTTCGGTAGCGGTCCAGCTGCCGTTATCAAGAATAATGAAAAATAATAAATTTTCGAATCATCGAAAATTGATTATTTTCGATTAATCGATTTTTTCGATTAATCGATTATTTTCGATTAATCAATTACTTTCGATTAATCGATTATTTTCGATTAATCGATTATTTTCGATTAATCGATTATTTTAGATCAATCGATTATTTTCGATTAATCGATTATTTTCGATCAATCGATTATTTTCGATTAATCGATTATTCTCGATTAATCGATTATTTTCGATTAATCGATTATTTTCGATTAATCGATTATTTTCGATTAATCGGTTTTTCTCGATTAATCAATTAATCGATTAACATCGATTAATCGGCTAATCGAAAATAATCAATTATTTTATATAATCGATTATGTTTTTTGATAATCGCCCAGTCCTAATTTTGAGTCGATATTGCCAAGGATTAAGGAGTTAGAAAAAAGCAATTTGATTCGCAAAATATTTCCATACCTACCCCTTTGTTCTAAATTTTCGACAAAAAAATTATAAAAAATGCTAAAAATTCGTAAAGAGGGGTTTTTTTCGGCAAAAAGATCGACTGGCACAATCAGTTTTGTGATAAAATCATTATTTCGCCTTCAAATAGTGTCATGAAATTTTCGAAAATCCACTTTTCAAAACAAAAAATACTCATAACTCGACAAATAGGAAAGATAGAACGTTCTAGTCTTCACCAATCGATAGAGGGGACAATTTTACATATTTTACTGAATTTTGAGTCGATATTGCCGAAGGATTAAGGGAGTTAGAAAAAGGCAATTTGATTCGCAAAATATTTCCATACCTACCCCTTTGTTCTAAATTTTCGACAAAAAAAAATAAAAAATGCTTAAAATTCGTAAAGAGGGGTTTTTTGCGCCGGAAAATCGACTGGCACAATCAGTTTTTTGATAAAATCATTATTTCGCCTTCAAATAGAGTCATGAAATTTTCGAAAATCCACTTTTCAAAACAAAAAATACTCATAACTCGACAAATAGGAAAGATAGAACGTTCTAGTCTTCACCAATCGATAGAGGGGACAATTTTACATATTTTACTGAATTTTGAGTCGATATTGCCAAAGGATTAAGGGAGTTAGAAAAAAGCAATTTGATTCGCAAAATATTTCCATACCTACCCCCTTTGTTCTAAATTTTCGACAAAAAAAAATAAAAAATGCTTAAAATTCGTAAAGAGGGGTTTTTTGCGCCGGAAAATCGACTGGCACAATCAGTTTTTTGATAAAATCGTTATTTCGCCTTCAAATAGAGTCATGAAATTTTCGAAAATCCACTTTTCAAAACAAAAAATACTCATAACTCGACTAATAGGAAAGATAGAACGTTCTAGTCTTCACCAATCGATAGAGGGGACAATTTTACATATTTGAGTGAATTTTGGGTCGATATTGCCAAGGATTAAGGGAGTTCGAAAAAAGCAATTTGTTTCTCAAAATATTTCCATAGCTACCCCTTTTGTTCTAAATTTTCGACAAAAAAATTATAAAAAATGCTAAAAATTCGTAATGAGGGGTTTTTTTGGCCAAAAAATCGACTGGCACAATCAGTTTTGTGATAAAATCATTATTTCGCCTTCAAATAGAGTCATGAAATTTCCGAAAATCCACTTTTCAAAACAAAAAATACTCATAACTCGACAAATAGGGAAGATAGAACGTTCTAGTCTTCACCAATCGATAGAGGGGACAATTTTACATAATATAGTGAATTTTGAGTCCATATTTCCAAGGATTATGGGAGTTCTAAATTTTCGACAAAAAAATTATGAAAAATGCTAAAAATTCGTAAAGAGGGTTTTTTTTGGCCAAAAAATCGACTGGCACAATCAGTTTTGTGATAAAATCATTATTTCGCCTTCAAATAGAGTCATGAAATATTCGAAAATCCACTTTTCGAAACAAAAATTACTCATAACTCGACAAATAGGGAAGATAGAACGTTCTAGTTTTCACCAATCGATAGAGGGGACAATTTTACATATTTTAGTGGATTTTGAGTCCATATTTTCAAGGATTATGGGAGTTAGAAAAAATCAATTTGTATCGCAAAATATTTCCATAGCTACCCCCTTTGTTCTAAATTGACAAAAAAATTATAAAAAATGCTAAAAATTCGTGAAGAGGGGTTTTTTGGGCCATGAAATCGGCTGGCACAATCAGTTTTGTGATAAAATCATTATTTCGCCTTCAAATAGAGTCATGAAATTTTCGAAAATCCACTTTTCAAAACAAAAAATACTCATAACTCGACTAATAGGAAAGAAAGAACGTTCTAGTCTTCACCAATCGATAGAGGGGACAATTTTACATATTTGAGTGAATTTTGAGTCGATATTGCCAAGGATTAAGGGAGTTAGAAAAAAGCAATTTGATTCGCAAAAGATTTCCATACCTACCCCTTTGTTCTAAATTTTCGAAAAAAAAAAATAAAAAATGCTTAAAATTCGTAAAGAGGGGTTTTTTGCGCCGGAAAATCGACTGGCACAATCAGTTTTTTGATAAAATCATTTCGCCTTCAAATAGAGTCATAAAATTTTCGAAAATCCACTTTTCAAAACAAAAAATACTCATAACTCGACTAATAGGAAAGATAGAACGTTCTAGTCTTCACCAATCGATAGAGGGGACAATTTTACATATTTGAGTGAATTTTGGGTCGATATTGCCAAGGATTAAGGGAGTTCGAAAAAAGCAATTTGTTTCTCAAAATATTTCCATAGCTACCCCTTTTGTTCTAAATTTTCGACAAAAAAATTATAAAAAATGCTAAAAATTCGTAATGAGGGGTTTTTTTGGCCAAAAAATCGACTGGCACAATCAGTTTTGTGATAAAATCATCATTTCGCCTTCAAATAGAGTCATGAAATTTTCGAAAATCCACTTTTCAAAACAAAAAATACTCATAACTCGACAAATAGGAAAGATAGAACGTTCTAGTCTTCACCAATCTACCTAATTTTACATATTTCAGTGAATTTTGAGTCCATATTTCCAAGGATTATGGGAGTTAGAAAAAATCAATTTGTATCGCAAAATATTTCCATAGCTACTACCCCCTTTGTTCTAAATTTTCGACAAAAAAATTATAAAAAATGCAAAAAATTCGTGAAGAGGGGTTTTTTGGCCAAAAAATCGACTGGCACAATCAGTTTTGTGATAAAATCATCATTTCGCCTTCAAATAGAGTCATGAAATTTTCGAAAATCCACTTTTCGAAACAAAAATCACTCATAACTCGACTAATAGGAAAGATAGAACGTTCTAGTCTTCACCAATCGATAGAGGGGACAATTTTACATATTTGAGTGAATTTTGGGTCGATATTGCCAAGGATTAAGGGAGTTCGAAAAAAGCAATTTGTTTCTCAAAATATTTCCATAGCTACCCCTTTTGTTCTAAATTTTCGACAAAAAAATTATAAAAAATGCTAAAAATTCGTGATGAGGGGTTTTTTTGGCCAAAAAATCGACTGGCACAATCAGTTTTGTGATAAAATCATTATTTCGCCTTCAAATAGAGTCATGAAATTTTCGAAAATCCACTTTTCAAAACAAAAAATACTCATAACTCGACTAATAGGAAAGAAAGAACGTTCTAGTCTTCACCAATCGATAGAGGGGACAATTTTACATATTTGAGTGAATTTTGAGTCGATATTGCCAAGGATTAAGGGAGTTAGAAAAAAGCAATTTGATTCGCAAAATATTTCCATACCTACCCCTTTGTTCTAAATTTTCGACAAAAAAATTATAAAAAATGCTAAAAATTCGTAAAGAGGGGTTTTTTTGGCAAAAAGATCGACTGGCACAATCAGTTTTGTGATAAAATCATTATTTCGCCTTCAAATAGTGTCATGAAATTTTCGAAAATCCACTTTTCAAAACAAAAAATACTCATAACTCGACAAATAGGAAAAATAGAACGTTCTAGTCTTCACCAATCGATAGAGGGGACAATTTTACATATTTTACTGAATTTTGAGTCGATATGCCAAAGGATTAAGGGAGTTAGAAAAAAGCAATTTGATTCGCAAAAGATTTCCATACCTACCCCTTTGTTCTAAATTTTCGACAAAAAAAAATAAAAAATGCTTAAAATTCGTGAAGAGGGGTTTTTTGCGCCGGAAAATCGACTGGCACAATCAGTTTTTTGATAAAATCATTTCGCCTTCAAATAGAGTCATAAAATTTTCGAAAATCCACTTTTCAAAACAAAAAATACTCATAACTCGACTAATAGGAAAGATAGAACGTTCTAGTCTTCACCAATCGATAGAGGGGACAATTTTACATATTTGAGTGAATTTTGGGTCGATATTGCCAAGGATTAAGGGAGTTCGAAAAAAGCAATTTGTTTCTCAAAATATTTCCATAGCTACCCCTTTTGTTCTAAATTTTCGACAAAAAAATTATAAAAAATGCTAAAAATTCGTAATGAGGGGTTTTTTTGGCCAAAAAATCGACTGGCACAATCAGTTTTGTGATAAAATCATTATTTCGCCTTCAAATAGAGTCATGAAATTTCCGAAAATCCACTTTTCAAAACAAAAAATACTCATAACTCGACAAATAGGGAAGATAGAACGTTCTAGTCTTCACCAATCGATAGAGGGGACAATTTTACATAATATAGTGAATTTTGAGTCCATATTTCCAAGGATTATGGGAGTTCTAAATTTTCGACAAAAAAATTATGAAAAATGCTAAAAATTCGTAAAGAGGGTTTTTTTTGGCCAAAAAATCGACTGGCACAATCAGTTTTGTGATAAAATCATTATTTCGCCTTCAAATAGAGTCATGAAATATTCGAAAATCCACTTTTCGAAACAAAAATTACTCATAACTCGACAAATAGGGAAGATAGAACGTTCTAGTTTTCACCAATCGATAGAGGGGACAATTTTACATATTTTAGTGAATTTTGAGTCCATATTTTCAAGGATTATGGGAGTTAGAAAAAATCAATTTGTATCGCAAAATATTTCCATAGCTACCCCCTTTGTTCTAAATTGACAAAAAAATTATAAAAAATGCTAAAAATTCGTGAAGAGGGGTTTTTTGGGCCGGAAAATAGACTGGCACAATCAGTTTTGTGATAAAATCATTATTTCGCCTTCAAATAGAGTCATGAAATTTTCGAAAATCCACTTTTCAAAACAAAAAATACTCATAACTCGACAAATAGGAAAGATAGAACGTTCTAGTCTTCACCAATCTACCTAATTTTACATATTTCAGTGAATTTTGAGTCCATATTTCCAAGGATTATGGGAGTTAGAAAAAATCAATTTGTATCGCAAAATATTTCCATAGCTACTACCCCCTTTGTTCTAAATTTTCGACAAAAAAATTATAAAAAATGCTAAAAATTCGTGAAGAGGGGTTTTTTGGCCAAAAAATCGACTGGCACAATCAGTTTTTTGATAAAATCATTATTTCGCCTTCTAGAGTCATGAAATTTTCGAAAATCCACTTTTCAATACAAAAAATACTCATAACTCGACAAATAGGAAAGATAGAACGTTCTAGTCTTCACCAATCTACCTAATTTTACATATTTTACTGAATTTTGAGTCGATATTGCCAAGGATTAAGGGAGTTAGAAAAAATCAATTTGTATCGCAAAATATTTCCATACCTACCCCTTTGTTCTAAATTTACTACAAAAAAAAATAAAAAATGCTAAAAATTCGTGAAGAGGGGTTTTTTGGCCAAAAAATCGACTGGCACAATCAGTTTTGTGATAAAATCATCATTTCGCCTTCAAATAGAGTCATGAAATTTTCGAAAATCCACTTTTCGAAACAAAAAATACTCATAACTCGACAAATAGGAAAGATAGAACGTTCTAGTCTTCACCAATCTACCTAATTTTACATATTTCAGTGAATTTTGAGTCCATATTTCCAAGGATTATGGGAGTTCGAAAAAAGCAATTTGTTTCTCAAAATATCTCCATAGCTACCCCTTTTGTTCTAAATTTTCGACAAAAAAATTATAAAAAATGCTAAAAATTCGTAAAGAGGGGTTTTTTTGGCAAAAAATCGACTGGCACAATCAGTTTGGTGATAAAATCATTATTTCGCCTTCAAATAGAGTCATGAAATTTTCGAAAATCCACTTTTCGAAACAAAAATTACTCATAACTCGACAAATAGGAAAGATAGAACGTTCTAGTTTTCACCAATCGATAGAGGGGACAATTTTACATATTTAAGTGAATTTTGAGTCCATATTTCCAAGGATTATGGGAGTTAGAAAAAATCAATTTGTATCGCAAAATATTTCCATAGCTACCCCCTTTGTTCTAAATTTTCGACAAAAAAATTATAAAAAATGCTAAAAATTCGTAAAGAGGAGTTTTTTTGGCCAAAAAATCGACTGGCACAATCAGTTTTGTGATAAAATCATTATTTCGCCTTCAAATAGAGTCATGAAATTTTCGAAAATCCACTTTTCAAAACAAAAAATACTCATAACTCGACAAATAGGAAAGATAGAACGTTCTAGCTTTCACCAATCGATAGAGGGGACAATTTTACATAATTTAGTGAATTTTGAGTCCATATTTCCAAGGATTATGGGAGTTAGAAAAAATCAATTTGTATCGCAAAATATTTCCATAGCTACCCCCTTTGTTCTAAATTTTCGACAAAAAAATTATGAAAAATGCTAAAAATTCGTAAAAGAGGGGTTTTTTTGGCCTAAAAATCGACTGGCACAATCAGTTTTGTGATAAAATCATTATTTCGCCTTCAAATAGAGTCATGAAATTTTCGAAAATCCACTTTTCGAAACAAAAATTACTCATAACTCGACAAATAGGAAAGATAGAACGTTCTAGTTTTCACCAATCGATAGAGGGGACAATTTTACATATTTGAGTGAATTTTGAGTCTATATTTCCAAGGATTATGGGAGTTAGAAAAAATCAATTTGATTCGCAAAATATTTCCATACCTACCCCTTTGTTCTAAATTTTCGACAAAAAAATTATAAAAAATGCTAAAAATTCGTAAAGAGGGGTTTTTTTGGCCAAAAAATCGACTGGCACGATCAGTTTTGTGATAAAATCATTATTTCGCCTTCAAATAGAGTCATGAAATTTTCGAAAATCCACTTTTCAAAACAAAAAATACTCATAACTCGACTAATAGGGAATATAGAACGTTCTAGTCTTCACCATTCGATAGAGGGGACAATTTTACATATTTGAGTGAATTTTGAGTCGATATTGCCAAAGGATTAAGGGAGTTCGAAAAAAGCAATTTGTTTCTCAAAATATTTCCATAGCTACCCCTTTTGTTCTAAATTTTCGACAAAAAAAAAATAAAAAATGCTTAAAATTCGTAAAGAGGGGTTTTTTGCGCCGAAAATCGACTGGCACAATCAGTTTTTTGATAAAATCATTATTTCGCCTTCAAATAGAGTCATGAAATTTTCGAAAATCCACTTTTCAAAACAAAAATACTCATAACTCGACAAATAGGAAAGATAGAACGTTCTAGTCTTCACCAATCGATAGAGGGGACAATTTTACATATTTTACTGATTTTTGAGTCGATTTTGCCAAAGGATTAAGGGAGTTAGAAAAAAGCAATTTGATTCGCAAATTATTTCCATACCTACCCCTTTGTTCTAAATTTTCGACAAAAAAAAATAAAAAATGCTTAAAATTCGTAAAGAGGGGTTTTTTGCGGCGGAAAATCGACTGGCACAATCAGTTTTGTGATAAAATCATCATTTCGCCTTCAAATAGAGTCATGAAATTTTCGAAAATCCACTTTTCAAAACAATAAATACTCATAACTCGACAAATAGGAAAGATAGAACGTTCTAGTCTTCGCCAATCGATAGAGGGGACAATTTTACATATTTTAGTGAATTTTGAGTCGATATTGCCAAGCATTAAGGGAGTTAGAAAAAAGCCATTTGTATCGCAAAATATTTCCATAGCTACCCACTTTGTTCTAAATTTTCGACAAAAAAATTATAAAAAATGCTAAAAATTCGTAAAGAGGGGTTTTTTGGCCAAAAAATCGACTGGCACAATCAGTTTTGTGATAAAATCATCATTTCGCCTTCAAATAGAGTCATGAAATTTTCGAAAATCCACTTTTCAAAACAAAAACTACTCATAACTCGACTAATAGGAAAGATAGAACGTTCTAGTCTTCACCAATCTACCTAATTTTACATATTTCAGTGAATTTTGAGTCGATATTGTCAAGGATTAAGGGAGTTAGAAAAAATCAATTTGTATCGCAAAATATTTCCATACCTACCCCTTTGTTCTAAATTTACGACAAAAAAAAATAAAAAATGCTAAAAATTCGTGAAGAGGGGTTTTTTGGCCAAAAAATCGACTGGCACAATCAGTTTTGTGATAAAATCATTATTTCGCCTTCAAATAGAGTCATGAAATTTTCGAAAATCCACTTTTCAAAACAAAAAATACTCATAACTCGACAAATAGGAAAGATAGAACGTTCTAGTCTTCACCAATCTACCTAATTTTACATATTTTACTGAATTTTGAGTCGATATTGTCAAGGATTAAGGGAGTTAGAAAAAATCAATTTGTATCGCAAAATATTTCCATACCTACCCCTTTGTTCTAAATTTACGACAAAAAAAAATAAAAAATGCTAAAAATTCGTGAAGAGGGGTTTTTTGGCCAAAAAATCGACTGGCACAATCAGTTTTGTGATAAAGTCATTATTTCGCCTTCAAATAGAGTCATGAAATTTTCGAAAATCCACTTTTCAAAACAAAAAATACTCATAACTCGACAAATAGGAAAGATAGAACGTTCTAGTCTTCACCAATCTACCTAATTTTACATATTTCAGTGAATTTTGAGTCCATATTTCCAAGGATTATGGGAGTTAGAAAAAATCGATTTGTATCGCAAAATATTTCCATAGCTACTACCCCCTTTGTTCTAAATTTTCGACAAAAAAATTATAAAAAATGCTAAAAATTCGTGAAGAGGGGTTTTTTGGCCAAAAAATCGACTGGCACAATCAGTTTTTTGATAAAATCAGTATTTCGCCTTCTAGAGTCATGAAATTTTCGAAAATCCACTTTTAAAAACAAAAAATACTCATAACTCGACAAATAGGAAAGATAGAACGTTCTAGTCTTCACCAATCGATAGAGGGGACAATTTTACATTATTTAGTGAATTTAGAGTCCATATTTCCAAGGATTATGGGAGTTAGAAAAAATCAATTTGTATCGCAAAATATTTCCCCCCCTTTGTTCTAAATTTTCGACAAAAAAATTATAAAAAATGCTAAAAATTTCGTAAAGAGGAGTTTTTTTGGCCAAAAAATCGACTGGCACAATCAGTTTTGTGATAAAATCATTATTTCGCCTTCAAATAGAGTCATGAAATTTTCGAAAATCCACTTTTCGAAACAAAACTTACTCATATCTCGACAAATAGGAAAGATAGAACGTTCTAGTTTTCACCAATCGATAGAGGGGACAATTTTACATATTTTAGTGGATTTTGAGTCCATATTTTAAAGGATTATGGGAGTTAGAAAAAATCAATTTGTATCGCAAAATATTTCCATAGCTACCCCCTTTGTTCTAAATTTTCGACAAAGAAATTATAAAAAATGCTAAAAATTCGTAAAGAGGAGTTTTTTTGGCCAAAAAATCGACTGGCACAATCAGTTTTGTGATAAAATCATTATTTCGCCTTCAAATAGAGTCATGAAATTTTCGAAAATCCACTTTTCAAAACAAAAAATACTCATAACTCGACAAATGGGAAAGATAGAACGTTCTAGTCTTCACCAATCGATAGAGGGGACAATTTTCCATATTTTAGTGGATTTTGAGTCGATATTGCCAAGGATTAAGGGAGTTAGAAAAAAGCAATTTGATTCGCAAAATATTTCCATACCTACCCCTTTGTTCTAAATTTTCGACAAAAAAATTATAAAAAATGCTAAAAATTCGTATAGAGGGGTTTTTTTGGCCAAAAAATCGACTGGCACAATCAGTTTTGTGATAAAATCATTATTTCGCCTCCAAATAGAGTCATGAAATTTTCGAAAATCCACTTTTCAAAACAAAAAATACTCATAACTCGACTAATAGGGAATATAGAACGTTCTAGTCTTCACCAATCGATGGAGGGGACAATTTTACATATTTGAGTGAATTTTGAGTCCATATTTTCAAGGATTATGGGAGTTAGAAAAAATCAATTTGTATCGCAAAATATTTCCATAGCTACCCCCTTTGTTCTAAAAAAAAAAATAAAAAATGCTTAAAATTCGTAAAGAGGGGTTTTTTGCGCCGGAAAATCGACTGGCACAATTGATAAAATCATTATTTCGCCTTCAAATAGAGTCATGAAATTTTCGAAAATCCACTTTTCAAAACAAAAAATACTAATAACTCGACAAATAGGAAAGATAGAACGTTCTAGTTTTCACCAATCGATAGAGGGGACAATTTTACATATTTTAGTGGATTTTGAGTCCATATTTCCAAGGATTATGGGAGTTAGAAAAAATCAATTTGTATCGCAAAATATTTCCATAGCTACCCCCTTTGTTCTAAATTTTCGACAAAAAAATTATAAAAAATGCTAAAAATTCGTGAAGAGGAGTTTTTTCGGCCAAAAAATCGACTGGCACAATCAGTTTTGTGATAAAATCATTATTTCGCCTTCAAATAGAGTCATGAAATTTTCGAAAATCCACTTTTCAAAACAAAAAATACTCATAACTCGACAAATAGGAAAGATAGAACGTTCTAGCTTTCACCAATCGATAGAGGGGACAATTTTACATAATTTAGTGAATTTTGAGTCCATATTTCCAAGGATTATGGGAGTTAGAAAAAATCAATTTGTATCGCAAAATATTTCCATAGCTACTACCCCCTTTGTTCTAAATTTTCGACAAAAAAATTATAAAAAATGCAAAAAATTCGTGAAGAGGGGTTTTTTGGCCAAAAAATCGACTGGCACAATCAGTTTTGTGATAAAATCATCATTTCGCCTTCAAATAGAGTCATGAAATTTTCGAAAACCCACTTTTCGAAACAAAAATCACTCATAACTCGACTAATAGGAAAGATAGAACGTTCTAGTCTTCACCAATCGATAGAGGGGACAATTTTACATATTTGAGTGAATTTTGAGTCGATATTGCCAAGGATTAAGGGAGTTAGAAAAAAGCAATTTGATTCGCAAAATATTTCCATACCTACCCCTTTGTTCTAAATTTACGACAAAAAAAAATAAAAAATGCTTAAAATTCGTAAAAAGGATTTTTTGCGCCGGAAAATCGACTGGCACAATCAGTTTTGTGATAAAATCATTATTTCGCCTTCAAATAGAGTCTTGAAATTTTCGAAAATCCACTTTTCAAAACAAAAAATACTCATAACTCGACTAATAGGGAATATAGAACGTTCTAGTCTTCACCAATCGATAGAGGGGACAATTTTACATATTTGAGTGAATTTTGAGTCGATATTGCCAAGGATTAAGGGAGTTCGAAAAAAGCAATTTGTTTCTCAAAATATCTCCATAGCTACCCCTTTTGTTCTAAATTTTCGACAAAAAAATTATAAAAAATGCTAAAAATTCGTAAAGAGGGGTTTTTTTGGCAAAAACTCGACTGGCACAATCAGTTTGGTGATAAAATCATTATTTCGCCTTCAAATAGAGTCATGAAATTTTCGAAAATCCATTTTTCGAAACAAAAATTACTCATAACTCGACAAATAGGAAAGATAGAACGTTCTAGTTTTCACCAATCGATAGAGGGGACAATTTTACATATTTTGGTGAATTTTGAGTCCATATTTCCAAGGATTATGGGAGTTAGAAAAAATCAATTTGTATCGCAAAATATTTCCATAGCTACCCCCTTTGTTCTAAATTTTCGAAAAAAAATTATAAAAAATGCTAAAAATTCGTAAAGAGGAGTTTTTTTGGCCAAAAAATCGACTGGCACAATCAGTTTTGTGATAAAATCATTATTTCGCCTTCAAATAGAGTCATGAAATTTTCGAAAATCCACTTTTCAAAACAAAAAATACTCATAACTCGACAAATAGGAAAGATAGAACGTTCTAGCTTTCACCAATCGATAGAGGGGACAATTTTACATAATTTAGTGAATTTTGAGTCCATATTTCCAAGGATTATGGGAGTTAGAAAAAATCAATTTGTATTGCAAAATATTTCCATAGCTACCCCCTTTGTTCTAAATTTTCGACAAAAAAATTATGAAAAATGCTAAAAATTCGTAAAGAGGGGTTTTTTTGGCCAAAAAATCGACTGGCACAATCAGTTTTGTGATAAAATCATTATTTCGCCTTCAAATAGAGTCATGAAATTTTCGAAAATCCACTTTTCAAAACAAAAAATACTCATAACTCGACAAATAGGAAAGATAGAACGTTCTAGCTTTCACCAATCGATAGAGGGGACAATTTTACATAATTTAGTGAATTTTAAGTCCCTATTTCCAAGGATTATGGAAGTTAGAAAAAATCAATTTGTATAGCAAAATATTTCCATAGCTACCCCCTTTGTTCTAAATTGACAAAAAAATTATAAAAAATGCTAAAAATTTGTAAAGAGCGGTTTTTTTGGCCAAAAAATCGACTGGCACAATCAGTTTTGTGATAAAATCATTATTTCGCCTTCAAATAGAGTCATGAAATTTTCGAAAATCCACTTTTCAAAACAAAAAATACTCATAACTCGACAAATGGGAAAGATAGAACGTTCTAGTCTCCACCAATCGATAGAGGGGACAATTTTACATATTTTAGTGAATTTTGAGTCGATATTGCCAAGGATTAAGGGAGTTAGAAAAAAGCAATTTGTTTCGCAAAATATTTCCATACCTACCCCTTTGTTCTAAATTTTCGACAAAAAAAAATAAAAAATGCTAAAAATTCGTAGAGAGGGGTTTTTTGGACCGGAAAATCGACTGGCAAATCTTGACAATTTTTTTAAGTCTTTAACTTCAAAATATTTTCGTAAGTTCCAAATTGTCAATCTTTTTAAAGGCGTGAGTTAGGGAAAAAATTAGTTAAATATAATAGTTCTTGATCACGATGTTTGTTGAAACTCTATTTTTAAAGTTTCGGTAGCGGTCCAGCTGCCGTTATCAAGAATAATGAAAAATAATAAATTTTCGAATAATCGAAAATTGATTATTTTCGATGAATCGATTATTTTCGATTAATCGAGTTTGTTTCGATTGAACGATTTTTTTCGATTAATCGAGTTTTTTCGATTAATCGAGTTTTTTCGATTAATCGATTTTTTTCGATTAATCGATTATTTTAGATTAATCGATTATTTTAGATTAATCGATTTCTTTCGATTAATCAATTTTTTTCGATTAATCGATTTTTTTCGATTATTCGATTTTTTTCGGTTAATCGATTTTTTTCGATTAATCGATTATTTTAGATTAATCGTTTATTTTAGATTAATCGATTATTTTAGATTAATCGATTATTTTAGATTAATCGATTATTTTAGATTAATCGATTATTTAAGATTAATCGATTATTTTAGATTAATCGATTATTTTCGATTAATCGATTATTTTAGATTAATCGATTATTTTCGATTAATCGATTATTTTAGATTAATCGATTATTTTAGATTAATCGATTATTTTCGATTGATCAATTTTTTTCGATTAATCAATTAATCGATTAACATCGATTAATCGATTGATCGAAAATAATCGATTATTTTATATAATCGATTATGTTTTTTGATAATCGCCCAGCCCTAATTTTGAGTCGATATTGCCAAGCATTAAGGGAGTTAGAAAAAAGCAATTTGATTCGCAAAATATTTCCATACCTACCCCTTTGTTCTAAATTTACGACAAAAAAAAATAAAAAATGCTTAAAATTCGTAAAGAGGGGTTTTTTTGGCCAAAAAATCGACTGGCACAATCAGTTTTGTGATAAAATCATTATTTCGCCTCCAAATAGAGTCATGAAATTTTCGAAAATCCACTTTTCAAAACAAAAAATACTCATAACTCGACTAATAGGGAATATAGAACGTTCTAGTCTTCACCAATCGATGGAGGGGACAATTTTACATATTTGAGTGAATTTTGAGTCCATATTTTCAAGGATTATGGGAGTTAGAAAAAATCAATTTGTATCGCAAAATATTTCCATAGCTACCCCCTTTGTTCTAAATTTTCGACAAAAAAATTATAAAAAATGCTAAAAATTCGTAAAGAGGAGTTTTTTGGCCAAAAAATCGACTGGCACAATCAGTTTTGTGATAAAATCATTATTTCGCCTTCAAATAGAGTCATGAAATTTTCGAAAATCCACTTTTCAAAACAAAAAATACTCATAACTCGACAAATAGGAAAGATAGAACGTTCTAGTCTTCACCAATCGATAGAGGGGACAATTTTACATATTTTACTGAATTTTGAGTCGATATTGCCAAGGATTAAGGGAGTTAGAAAAAATCAATTTGTATCGCAAAATATTTCCTACCTACCCCTTTGTTCTAAATTTACGACAAAAAAAAATAAAAAATGCTAAAAATTCGTGAAGAGGGGTTTTTTGGCCAAAAAATCGAATGGCACAATCAGTTTTGTGATAAAATCATCATTTCGCCTTCAAATAGAGTCATGAAATTTTCGAAAATCCACTTTTTAAAACAAAAAATACTCATAACTCGACAAATAGGAAAGATAGAACGTTCTAGTCTTCACCTCTCGATAGAGGGGACAATTTTACATATTTTGGTGAATTTTGAGTCGATATTGCCAAGGATTAAGGGAGTTAGAAAAAATCAATTTGTATCGCAAAATATTTCCATAGCTTTCGACAAAAAAATTATAAAAAATGCTAAAAATTCGTAAAGAGGGGTTTTTTGGCCAAAAAATCGACTGGCACAATCAGTTTTGTGATAAAATCATCATTTCGCCTTCAAATAGAGTCATGAAATTTTCGAAAATCCACTTTTCGAAACAAAAAATACTCATAACTCGACTAATAGGAAAGATAGAACGTTCTAGTCTTCACCACTCGATAGAGGGGACAATTTTACATATCTTAGTCAATTTTGAGTCGATATTGCAAAGGATTAGGGAAATTAGAGAAAAGCAATTTGATTCGCAAAATATTTCCATACCTACCCCTTTGTTCTAAATTTTCGACAAAAAATTATAAAAAATGCTGAAAATTCGTGAAGAGGGGTTTTTTTGGCCAAAAAATCGACTGGCACAATCGGTTTTGTGATAAAATCATTATTTCGCCTTCAAATAGAGTCATGAAATTTTCGAAAATCCACTTTTCAAAACAAAAAATACTCATAACTCGACTAATAGGAAAGATAGAACGTTCTAGTCTTTACCACTCGATAGAGGGGACAATTTTACATATTTTAGTCAATTTTGAGTCGATATTGCCAAGGATTAAGGAAATTAGAGAAAAGCAATTTGATTCGTAAAATATTTCCATACCTACCCCTTTGTTCTAAATTTTCGACAAAAAAACTATAAAAAATGCTAAAAATTCGTAAAGAGGGTTTTTTTGGCCAAAGAATCGACTGGCACAATCAGTTTTGTGATGAAATCATTATTTCGCCTTCAAATAGAGCCATGAAATTTTCGAAAATCCACTTTTCAAAACAAAAAATACTCATAACTCGACTAATAGGAAAGATAGAACGTTCTAGTCTTCACCAATCGATAGAGGGGATAATTTTACATATTTTAATGAATTTTGAGTCGATATTGCTAAGGATTAAGGGAGTTAGAAAAAAGCAATTTGATTCGCAAAATATTTCCATACCTACCCCTTTGTTCTAAATTTACGACAAAAAAAATAAAAAATGCTTAAAATTCGTAAAGAGGGGTTTTTTGCGCCGGAAAATCGACTGGCACAATCAGTTTTGTGATAAAATCATTATTTCGCCTTCAAATAGAGTCATGAAATTTTCGAAAATCCACTTTTCAAAACAAAAAATACTCATAACTCGACTAATAGGAAAGATAGAACGTTCTAGTCTTCACCAATCGATAGAGGGGACAATTTTACATATTTTAGTCAATTTTGAGTCCATATTTCCAAGGATTATGGGAGTTAGAAAAAATCAATTTGTATCGCAAAATATTTCCATAGCTTTCGACAAAAAAATTATAAAAAATGCTAAAAATTCGTAGAGGGGTTTTTTGGCCAAAAAATTGACTGGCACAATCAGTTTTGTGATAAAATCATCATTTCGCCTTCAAATAGAGTCATGAAATTTTCGAAAATCCACTTTTCGAAACAAAAAATACTCATAACTCGACTAATAGGAAAGATAGAACGTTCTAGTCTTCACCACTCGATAGAGGGGACAATTTTACATATTTTAGTCAATTTTGAGTAGATATTGCAAAGGATTAAGGAAATTAGAGAAAAGCAATTTGATTCGCAAAATATTTCCATACCTACCCCTTTGTTCTAAATTTTCGACAAAAAAATTATAAAAAATGCTAAAAATTCGTAAAGAGGGGTTTTTTTGGCCAAAAAATCGACTGGCACAATCGGTTTTGTGATAAAATCATTATTTCGCCTTCAAATAGAGTCATGAAATTTTCGAAAATCCACTTTTCAAAACAAAAAATACTCATAACTCGACTAATAGGAAAGATAGAACGTTCTAGTCTTCACCACTCGATAGAGGGGACAATTTTACATATTTTAGTCAATTTGAGTGGATATTGCCAAGGATTAAGGAAATTAGAGAAAAGCAATTTGATTCGCAAAATATTTCCATACCTACCCCTTTGTTCTAAATTTTCGACAAAAAAATTATAAAAAATGCTAAAAATTCGTAAAGAGGGGTTTTTTTGGCCAAAAAATCGACTGGCACAATCAGTTTTGTGATAAAATCATTATTTCGCCTCCAAATAGAGTCATGAAATTTTCGAAAATCCACTTTTCAAAACAAAAAATACTCATAACTCGACTAATAGGAAATATAGAACGTTCTAGTCTTCACCAATCGATGGAGGGGACAATTTTACATATTTGAGTGAATTTTGAGTCCATATTTTCAAGGATTATGGGAGTTAGAAAAAATCAATTTGTATCGCAAAATATTTCCATAGCTTTCGACAAAAAAATTATAAAAAATGCTAAAAATTCGTAAAGAGGGGTTTTTTGGCCAAAAAATCGACTGGCACAATCAGTTTTGTGATAAAATCATCATTTCGCCTTCAAATAGAGTCATGAAATTTTCGAAAATCCACTTTTCGAAACAAAAAATACTCATAACTCGACTAATAGGAAAGATAGAACGTTCTAGTCTTCACCACTCGATAGAGGGGACAATTTTACATATTTTAGTCAATTTTGAAAGGATATTGCCAAGGATTAAGGAAATTAGAGAAAAGCAATTTGATTCGCAAAATATTTCCATACCTACCCCTTTGTTCTAAATTTTCGACAAAAAAATTATAAAAAATGCTAAAAATTCGTAAAGAGGGGTTTTTTTGGCCAAAAAATCGACTGGCACAATCAGTTTTGTGATAAAATCATTATTTCGCCTCCAAATAGAGTCATGAAATTTTCGAAAATCCACTTTTCAAAACAAAAAATACTCATAACTCGACAAATAGGAAAGATAGAACGTTCTAGTCTTCACCAATCGATAGAGGGGACAATTTTACATATTTTACTGAATTTTGAGTCGATATTGCCAAGGATTAAGGGAGTTAGAAAAAATCAATTTGTATCGCAAAATATTTCCATAGCTTTCGACAAAAAAATTATAAAAAATGCTAAAAATTCGTAAAGAGGGGTTTTTTGGCCAAAAAATCGACTGGCACAATCAGTTTTGTGATAAAATCATCATTTCGCCTTCAAATAGAGTCATGAAATTTTCGAAAATCCACTTTTCGAAAGAAAAAATACTCATAACTCGACTAATAGGAAATATAGAACGTTCTAGTCCCCACCAATCGATAGAGGTGACAATTTTACATATTTTAGTGAATTTTGAGTCGATATTGCCAAGGATTATAGGAGTTAGAAAAAATCAATTTGTATCGCAAAATATTTCCATACCTACCACCCCCTTTGTTCTAAATTTTCGACAAAAAAATTATAAAAAATGCTAAAAATTCGTAAAGAGGGTTTTTTTGGGCCGGAAAATCGACTGGCACAATCAGTTTTTTGATAAAATCATTATTTCGCCTTCTAGAGTCATGAAATTTTCGAAAATCCACTTTTCAAAACAAAAAATACTCATAACTCGACTAATAGGAAAGATAGAACGTTCTAGTCTTCACCAATCGATAGAGGGGACAATTTTACATATTTTAGTGAATTTTGAGTCGATATTGCCAAGGATTATGGGAGTTAGAAAAAATCAATTTGATTCGCAAAATATTTCCATACCTACCCCTTTGTTCTAAATTTTCGACAAAAAAAAATAAAAAATGCTTAAAATTTGTAAAGAGGGGTTTTTTGCGCCGGAAAATCGACTGGCACAATCAGTTTTTTGATAAAATCATTATTTCGCCTTCAAATAGAGTCATGAAATTTTGGAAAATCCACTTTTCAAAACAAAAAATACTCATAACTCGACTAATAGGGAAGATAGAACGTTCTAGTCTTCACCAATCGATAGAGGGGACAATTTTACATATTTGAGTGAATTTTGAGTAGATATTTTGCCAAGGATTAAGGGAGTTAGAAAAAAGCAATTTGATTCGCAAAATATTTCCATACCTACCCCTTTGTTCTAAATTTTCGCCAAAAAATTTAAAAAAATGCTAAAAATTCGTAAAGAGGGGTTTTTTGGACCGGAAAATCGACTGGCAAATCTTGACAATTTTTTTAAGTCTTAAACTTCAAAATATTTTCGTAAGTTCCAAATTGTCAATCTTTTTAAAGGCTTTTAGGGAAAAAATTAGTTAAATATAATAGTTCTTGATCACGATGTTTGTTGAAACTCTATTTTTAAAGTTTCGGTAGCGGTCCAGCTGCCGTTATCAAGAACAATGAAAAACAATAAATTTTCGAATCATCGAAAATTGATTATTTTCGATTAATCGATTATTTTCGATTGATCGATTATTTTCGATTAATCGATTTTTTTCGATTAATCGATTTTTTTCGATTAATCAATTAATGGATTAACATCGATTAATCGATTAATCGAAAATAATCGATTATTTTATATAATCGATAATGTTTTTTGATAATCGCCCAGCCCTAATTTTGAGTCGATATTGCCAAGGATTAAGGGAGTTAGAAAAAAGCAATTTGATTCGCAAAATATTTCCATACCTACCCCTTTGTTCTGAATTTACGACAGAAAAAATAAAAAATGCTTAAAATTCGTAAAGAGGTATTTTTTGCGCCGGAAAATCGACTGGCACAATCAGTTTTGTGATAAAATCATTATTTCGCCTTCAAATAGAGTCATGAAATTTTCGAAAATCCACTTTTCAAAACAAAAAATACTCATAACTCGACTAATAGGGAAGATAGAACGTTCTAGTCTTCACCAATCGATAGAGGGGACAATTTTACATATTTGAGTGAATTTTGAGTAGATATTGCCAAGGATTAAGGGAGTTAGAAAAAAGCAATTTGATTCGCAAAATATTTCCATACCTACCCCTTTGTTCTAAATTTTCGACAAAAAAAAATAAAAAATGGTAAAAATTCGTAAAGAGGGGTTTTTTGGACCGGAAAATCGACTGGCAAATCTTGACAATTTTTTTAAGTCTTAAACTTCAAAATATTTTCGTAAGTTCCAAATTGTCAATCTCTTTAAAGGCGTGAGTTAGGGAAAAAATTAGTTAAATATAATAGTTCTTGATCACGATGTTTGTTGAAACTCTATTTTTAAAGTTTCGGTAGCGGTCCAGCTGCCGTTATCAAGAATAATGAGAAATAATAAATTTTCGAATCATCGAAAATTGATTATTTTCGATGAATCGATTATTTTCGATTAATCGAGTTTTTTCGATTAATCGATTTTTTTCGATTAATCGAGTTTTTTCGATTAATCGTTTTTTTCGATTAATAGATTTTTTTCGATTAATCGATTTTTATCGATTAATCGATTATTTTAGATTAATCGATTATTTTCGATTAATCGGTATTTTTCGATTGATTAATTAATCGATTAACATCGATTAATCGGTATTTTTCGATTGATCAATTAATCGATTAATCGATTAATCGAAAATAATCGATTATTTTATATAATCGATTATGTTTTTTGATAATCGCCCAGCCCTAATTTTGAGTCGATATTGCCAAGGATTAAGGGAGTAAGAAAAAAGCAATTTGATTCGCAAAATATTTCCATACCTACCCCTTTGTTCTAAATTTTCGACAAAAGAATTATAAAAAATGCTAAAAATTCGTAAAGAGGGGTTTTTTGCGCCGAAAAATCGACTGGCACAATCAGTTTTTTGATAAAATCATTATTTCGCCTTCAAATGGAGTCATGAAATTTTCGAAAATCCACTTTTCAAAACAAAAAATACTCATAACTCGACTAGTAGGAAAGATAGAACGTTCTAGTCTTCACCAATCGATAGAGGGGACAATTTTACATATTTTAGTGAATTTTGAGTCGATATTGCCAAGGATTCAGGGAGTTAGAAAACATCAATTTGTATCGCAAAATATTTCCATACCTACCCCTTTGTTCTAAATTTTCGACAAAAAAAAATAAAAAATGCTTAAAATTCGTAAAGAGGGTTTGTTTTGGCAAAAAAATCGACTGGCACAATCAGTTTTGTGATAAAATCATTATTTCGCCTTCAAATAGAGTCATGAAATTTTCGAAAATCCACTTTTCAAAACAAAAAATACTCATAACTCGACTAATAGGAAAGATAGAACGTTCTAGTCTTCACCAATCGATAGAGGGGACAATTTTAAATATTTGAGTGAATTTTGAGTAGATATTGCCAAGGATTAAGGGAGTTAGAAAAAATCAATTTGTATCGCAAAATATTTCCATACCTAATTTTCGACAAAAAATTTTAAAAAATGCTAAAAATTCGTAAAGAGGGGTTTTTTGGACCGGAAAATCGACTGGCAAATCTTGACAATTTTTTTAAGTCTTAAACTTCAAAATATTTTCGTAAGTTCCAAATTGTCAATCTTTTTAAAGGCGTGAGTTAGGGAAAAAATTAGTTAAATATAATAGTTCTTGATCACGATGTTTGTTGAAACTCTATTTTTAAAGTTTCGGTAGCGGTCCAGCTGCCGTTATCAAGAATAATGAAAAATAATAAATTTTCGAACAATCGAAAATTGATTATTTTCGATGAATCGATTATTTTCGATTAATCGAGTTTTTTCGATTAATCGATTTTTTTCGATTAATCGAGTTTTTTCGATTAATCGATTATTTTAGATTAATCGATTATTTTAGATTAATCGATTATTTTCGATTAATCGATTATTTTCGATTAATCGATTATTTTAGAATAATCGAGTATTTTCGATTAATCGATGATTTTCGATTAATCGATTATTTTCGATTAATCGATTTTTTCCGATTAATCGGTTTTTTTCGATTAATCAATTAATCGATTATGTTTTTTGATAATCGCCCAGCCCTAATTTTGAGTCGATATTGCCAAGGATTAAGGGAGTAAGAAAACAGCAATTTGATTCGCAAAATATTTCCATACCTACCCCTTTGTTCTAAATTTTCGACAAAAAAATTATAAAAAATGCTAAAAATTCGTGAAGAGGGTTTTTTTTGGCAAAAAAATCGACTGGCGCAATCAGTTTTGTGATAAAATCATTATTTCGCCTTCAAATAGAGTCATGAAATTTTCGAAAATCCACTTTTCAAAACAAAAAATACTCATAACTCGACTAGTAGGAAAGATAGAACGTTCTAGTCTTCACCAATCGATAGAGGGGACAATTTTACATATTTTACTGAATTTTGAGTCGATATTGCCAAGGGATTATGGAAGTTAGAAAAAATCAATTTGTATAGCAAAATATTTCCATAGCTACCCCCTTTGTTCTAAATTTTTGACAAAAAAATTATAAAAAATGCTAAAAATTCGTGAAGAGGGGTTTTTTTGGCCAAAAAATCGACTGGCACAATCAGTTTTGTGATAAAATCATTATTTCGCCTTCAAGTAGAGTCATGAAATTTTCGAAAATCCACTTTTCAAAACAAAAAATACTCATAACTCGACTAATAGGAAAGAGAGAACGTTCTAGTCTTCACCAATCGATAGAGGGGACAATTTTACATATTTTAGTGAATTTTGAGTCGACATTGCCAATGATTAAGGGAGTTAGAAAAAAGCAATTTGATTCGCAAAATATTTCCATACCTACCCCTTTGTTCTAAATTTTCGACAAAAAATTTAAAAAAATGCTAAAAATTCGTAAAGAGGGGTTTTTTGGACCGGAAAATCGACTGGCAAATCTTGACAATTTTTTTAAGTCTTAAACTTCAAAATATTTTCGTAAGTTCCAAATTGTCAATCTTTTTAAAGGCTTTTAGGGAAAAAATTAGTTAAATATAATAGTTCTTGATCACGATGTTTGTTGAAACTCTATTTTTAAAGTTTCGGTAGCGGTCCAGCTGCCGTTATCAAGAATAATGAAAAATAATAAATTTTCGAATCATCGAAAATTGATTATTTTCGATTAATCGATTATTTTCGATTATTTTCGATTAATCGATTATTTTCGATTAATCGATTTTCTTCGATTGATCGATTTTTTTCGATTAATCGATTTTTTCCGATTAATCGATTTTTTTCGATTAATCAATTAATGGATTAACATCGATTAATCGATTAATCGAAAATAATCGATTATTTTATATAATCGATTATGTTTTTTGATAATCGCCCAGCCCTAATTTTGAGTCGATATCGCCAAGGATTAAGGGAGTTAGAAAAAAGCAATTTGATTCGCAAAATATTTCCATACCTATCCCTTTGTTCTAAATTTTCGACAAAAGAATTATAAAAAATGCTAAAAATTCGTAAAGAGGGGTTTTTTTGGCAAAAAAATCGACTGGCACAATCAGTTTTGTGATAAAATCATCATTTCGCCTTCAAATAGAGTCATGAAATTTTCGAAAATCCACTTTTCAAAACAAAAAATTCTCATAACTCGACTAATAGGGAAGATAGAACGTTCTAGTCTTCACCAATCGATAGAGGGGACAATTTTACATATTTGAGTGAATTTTGAGTAGATATTGCCAAGGATTAAGGGAGTTAGAAAAAAGCAATTTGATTCGCAAAATATTTCCATACCTACCCCTTTGTTCTAAATTTTCGACAAAAAAAAATAAAAAATGCTTAAAATTTGTGAAGAGGGGTTTTTTGCGCCGGAAAATCGACTGGCACAATCAGTTTTTTGATAAAATCATTATTTCGCCTTCAAATAGAGTCATGAAATTTTGGAAAATCCACTTTTCAAAACAAAAAATACTCATAACTCGACTAATAGGAAAGATAGAACGTTCTAGTCTTCACCAATCGATAGAGGGGACAATTTTACATATATTGGTGAATTTTGAGTCGATATTGCCAAGGATTAAGGGAGTTAGAAAAAAGCAATTTGATTCGCAAAATATTTCCTTTGTTCTAAATTTTCGACAAAAAAATTATAAAAAATGCTAAAAATTCGTAGAGAGGGGTTTTTTTGGCAAAAAAATCGACTGGCACAATCAGTTTTGTGATAAAATCATTATTTCGCCTTCAAATAGAGTCATGAAATTTTCGAAAATCCACTTTTCAAAACAAAAAATTCTCATAACTCGACTAATAGGGAAGATAGAACGTTCTAGTCTTCACCAATCGATAGAGGGGACAATTTTACATATTTGAGTGAATTTTGAGTCGATATTGCCAAAGATTAAGGGAGTTAGAAAAAAGCAATTTGATTCGCAAAATATTTCCATACCTACCACTTTGTTCTAAATTTTCGACAAAAAAGAATTAAAAATGCTTAAAATTCGTAAAGAGGGGTTTTTTGCGCTGGAAAATCGACTGGCACAATCAGTTTTGTGATAAAATCATTATTTCGCCTTCAAATAGAGTCATGAAATTTTCGAAAATCCACTTTTCAAAACAAAAAATACTCATAACTCGACTAATAGGAAAGATAGAACGTTCTAGTCTTCACCAATCGATAGAGGGGACAATTTTACATATATTGGTGAATTTTGAGTCGATATTGCCAAGGATTAAGGGAGTTAGAAAAAAGCAATTTGATTCGCAAAATATTTCCATACCTACCCCTTTGTTCTAAATTTTCGACAAAAAAATTATAAAAAATGCTAAAAATTCGTAAAGAGGGTTTTTTTTGGCAAAAAAATCGACTGGCACAATCAGTTTTGTGATAAAATCATTATTTCGCCTTCAAATAGAGTCATGAAATTTTCGAAAATCCACTTTTCAAAAAAAAATACTCATAACTCGACTAATAGGAAAGATAGAACGTTCTAGTCTTCACCAATCGATAGAGGGGACAATTTTACATATTTTAGTGAATTTTGAGTCCATATTTTTGAGGATTATGGGAGTTAGAAAAAATTCAATTTGTATCGCAAAATATTTCCATAGCTACCCCCTTTGTTCTAAATTTTCGACAAAAAAATTATAAAAAATGCTAAAAATTCGTGAAGAGGGGTTTTTTGGCCAGAAAATCGACTGGCACAATCAGTTTTGTGATAAAATCATCATTTCGCCTTCAAATAGAGTCATGAAATTTTCGAAAATCCACTTTTTAAAACAAAAAATACTCATAACTCGACAAATAGGAAAGAGAGAACGTTCTAGTCTTCACCAATCGATAGAGGGGACAATTTTACATATTTTAGTGAATTTTGAGTCGATATTGCCAGGGATTAAGGGAGTTAGAAAAAAGCAATTTGATTCGCAAAATATTTCCATACCTACCCCTTTGTTCTAAATTTTCGACAAAAAATTTAAAAAAATGCTAAAAATTCGTAAAGAGGGGTTTTTTGGACCGGAAAATCGACTGGCAAATCTTGACAATTTTTTTAAGTCTTAAACTTCAAAATATTTTCGTAAGTTCCAAATTGTCAATCTTTTTAAAGGCTTTTAGGGAAAAAATTAGTTAAATATAATAGTTCTTGATCACGATGTTTGTTGAAACTCTATTTTTAAAGTTTCGGTAGCGGTCCAGCTGCCGTTATCAAGAATAATGAAAAATAATAAATTTTCGAATCATCGAAAATTGATTATTTTCGATTAATCGATTATTTTCGATTATTTTCGATTAATCGATTATTTTCGATTAATCGATTTTCTTCGATTGATCGATTTTTTTCGATTAATCGATTTTTTCCGATTAATCGATTTTTTTCGATTAATCAATTAATGGATTAACATCGATTAATCGATTAATCGAAAATAATCGATTATTTTATATAATCGATTATGTTTTTTGATAATCGCCCAGCCCTAATTTTGAGTCGATATCGCCAAGGATTAAGGGAGTTAGAAAAAAGCAATTTGATTCGCAAAATATTTCCATACCTATCCCTTTGTTCTAAATTTTCGACAAAAGAATTATAAAAAATGCTAAAAATTCGTAAAGAGGGGTTTTTTTGGCAAAAAAATCGACTGGCACAATCAGTTTTGTGATAAAATCATCATTTCGCCTTCAAATAGAGTCATGAAATTTTCGAAAATCCACTTTTCAAAACAAAAAATTCTCATAACTCGACTAATAGGGAAGATAGAACGTTCTAGTCTTCACCAATCGATAGAGGGGACAATTTTACATATTTGAGTGAATTTTGAGTAGATATTGCCAAGGATTAAGGGAGTTAGAAAAAAGCAATTTGATTCGCAAAATATTTCCATACCTACCCCTTTGTTCTAAATTTTCGACAAAAAAAAATAAAAAATGCTTAAAATTTGTGAAGAGGGGTTTTTTGCGCCGGAAAATCGACTGGCACAATCAGTTTTTTGATAAAATCATTATTTCGCCTTCAAATAGAGTCATGAAATTTTGGAAAATCCACTTTTCAAAACAAAAAATACTCATAACTCGACTAATAGGAAAGATAGAACGTTCTAGTCTTCACCAATCGATAGAGGGGACAATTTTACATATATTGGTGAATTTTGAGTCGATATTGCCAAGGATTAAGGGAGTTAGAAAAAAGCAATTTGATTCGCAAAATATTTCCTTTGTTCTAAATTTTCGACAAAAAAATTATAAAAAATGCTAAAAATTCGTAGAGAGGGGTTTTTTTGGCAAAAAAATCGACTGGCACAATCAGTTTTGTGATAAAATCATTATTTCGCCTTCAAATAGAGTCATGAAATTTTCGAAAATCCACTTTTCAAAACAAAAAATTCTCATAACTCGACTAATAGGGAAGATAGAACGTTCTAGTCTTCACCAATCGATAGAGGGGACAATTTTACATATTTGAGTGAATTTTGAGTCGATATTGCCAAAGATTAAGGGAGTTAGAAAAAAGCAATTTGATTCGCAAAATATTTCCATACCTACCACTTTGTTCTAAATTTTCGACAAAAAAGAATTAAAAATGCTTAAAATTCGTAAAGAGGGGTTTTTTGCGCTGGAAAATCGACTGGCACAATCAGTTTTGTGATAAAATCATTATTTCGCCTTCAAATAGAGTCATGAAATTTTCGAAAATCCACTTTTCAAAACAAAAAATACTCATAACTCGACTAATAGGAAAGATAGAACGTTCTAGTCTTCACCAATCGATAGAGGGGACAATTTTACATATATTGGTGAATTTTGAGTCGATATTGCCAAGGATTAAGGGAGTTAGAAAAAAGCAATTTGATTCGCAAAATATTTCCATACCTACCCCTTTGTTCTAAATTTTCGACAAAAAAATTATAAAAAATGCTAAAAATTCGTAAAGAGGGTTTTTTTTGGCAAAAAAATCGACTGGCACAATCAGTTTTGTGATAAAATCATTATTTCGCCTTCAAATAGAGTCATGAAATTTTCGAAAATCCACTTTTCAAAAAAAAATACTCATAACTCGACTAATAGGAAAGATAGAACGTTCTAGTCTTCACCAATCGATAGAGGGGACAATTTTACATATTTTAGTGAATTTTGAGTCCATATTTTTGAGGATTATGGGAGTTAGAAAAAATTCAATTTGTATCGCAAAATATTTCCATAGCTACCCCCTTTGTTCTAAATTTTCGACAAAAAAATTATAAAAAATGCTAAAAATTCGTGAAGAGGGGTTTTTTGGCCAGAAAATCGACTGGCACAATCAGTTTTGTGATAAAATCATCATTTCGCCTTCAAATAGAGTCATGAAATTTTCGAAAATCCACTTTTTAAAACAAAAAATACTCATAACTCGACAAATAGGAAAGATAGAACGTTCTAGTTTTCACCAATCGATAGAGGGGACAATTTTACATATTTGAGTGAATTTTGAGTCGATATTGCCAGGGATTAAGGGAGTTAGAAAAAAGCAATTTGATTCGCAAAATATTTCCATACCTACCCCTTTGTTCTAAATTTTCGACAAAAAAAAATTAAAAATGCTTAAAATTCGTAAAGAGGGGTCTTTTGCGCCGGAAAATCGACTGGCACAATCAGTTTTGTGATAAAATCATTATTTCGCCTTCAAATAGAGTCATGAAATTTTCGAAAATCCACTTTTCAAAACAAAAAATACTCATAACTCGACTAATAGGAAAGATAGAACGTTCTAGTCTTCACCAATCGATAGAGGGGACAATTTTACATATTTGAGTGAATTTTGAGTCGATATTGCCAAGGATTAAGGGAGTTAGAAAAAAGCAATTTGCTTCGCAAAATATTTCCATACCTACCCCTTTGTTCTAAATTTTCGACAAAAAAATTATAAAAAATGCTAAAAATTCGTAGAGAGGGGTTTTTTTGGCAAAAAAATCGACTGGCACAATCAGTTTTGTGATAAAATCATTATTTCGCCTTCAAATAGAGTCATGAAATTTTCGAAAATCCACTTTTCAAAACAAAAAATACTCATAACTCGACTAATAGGAAAGATAGAACGTTCTAGTCCCCACCAATCGATAGAGGTGACAATTTTACATATTTGAGTGAATTTTGAGTCGATATTGCCAAGGATTAAGGGAGTTAGAAAAAAGCAATTTGATTCGCAAAATATTTCCATACCTACCACTTTGTTCTAAATTTTCGACAAAAAAATTATAAAAAATGCTAAAAATTCGTAAAGAGGGGTTTTTTTGGCAAAAAAATCGACTGGCACAATCAGTTTTGTGATAAAATCATTATTTCGCCTTCAAATAGAGTCATGAAATTTTCGAAAATCCACTTTTCAAAAAAAAAATACTCATAACTCGACTAATAGGAAAGATAGAACGTTCTAGTCTTCACCAATCGATAGAGGGGACAATTTTACATATTTTAGTGAATTTTGAGTCCATATTTTTGAGGATTATGGGAGTTAGAAAAAATTCAATTTGTATCGCAAAATATTTCCATAGCTACCCCCTTTGTTCTAAATTTTCGACAAAAAAATTATAAAAAATGCTAAAAATTCGTGAAGAGGGGTTTTTTGGCCAGAAAATCGACTGGCACAATCAGTTTTGTGATAAAATCATCATTTCGCCTTCAAATAGAGTCATGAAATTTTCGAAAATCCACTTTTTAAAACAAAAAATACTCATAACTCGACAAATAGGAAAGATAGAACGTTCTAGTTTTCACCAATCGATAGAGGGGACAATTTTACATATTTGAGTGAATTTTGAGTCGATATTGCCAGGGATTAAGGGAGTTAGAAAAAAGCAATTTGATTCGCAAAATATTTCCATACCTACCCCTTTGTTCTAAATTTTCGACAAAAAAAAATTAAAAATGCTTAAAATTCGTAAAGAGTGGTCTTTTGCGCCGGAAAATCGACTGGCACAATCAGTATTGTGATAAAATCATTATTTCGCCTTCAAATAGAGTCATGAAATTTTCGAAAATCCACTTTTCGAAACAAAAATTACTCATAACTCGACCAATAGGAAAGATAGAACGTTCTAGTCTTCACCAATCGATAGAGGGGACAATTTTACATATTTTAGTGAATTTTGAGTCCCTATTTCCAAGGATTATGGAAGTTAGAAAAAATCAATTTGTATAGCAAAATATTTCCATAGCTACCCCCTTTGTTCTAAATTTTTACAAAAAAATTATAAAAAATGCTAAAAATTCGTGAAGAGGGGTTTTTGTGGCCAAAAAATCGACTGGCACAATCAGTTTTTTGATAAAATCATTATTTCGCCTTCAAATAGAGTCATGAAATTTTCGAAAATCCACTTTTCGAAACAAAAAATACTCATAACTCGACTAATAGGAAAGATAGAACGTTCTAGTCTTCACCAATCGATAGAGGGGACAATTTTACATATTTGAGTGAATTTTGAGTCCATATTTCCAAAGGAATATGGGAGTTAGAAAAAATCAATTTGTATCGCAAAATATTTCCATAGCTACCCCCTTTGTTATAAATTTACGACAAAAAAAAATTAAAAATGCTAAAAATTCGTAAAGAGGGGTTTTTTGGACCGGAAAATCGACTGGCACAATCAGTTTTGTGATAAAATCATTATTTCGCCTTCAAATAGAGTCATGAAATTTTCGAAAATCCACTTTTCAAAACAAAAAATTCTCATAACTCGACTAATACGGAAGATAGAACGTTCTAGTCTTCACCAATCGATAGAGGGGACAATTTTACATATTTGAGTGAATTTTGAGTCGATATTGCCAAGGATTAAGGGAGTTAGAAAAAAGCAATTTGCTTCGCAAAATATTTCCATACCTACCCCTTTGTTCTAAATTTTCGACAAAAAAATTATAAAAAATGCTAAAAATTCGTAAAGAGGGTTTTTTTTGGCAAAAAAATCGACTGGCACAATCAGTTTTGTGATAAAATCATTATTTCGCCTTCAAATAGAGTCATGAAATTTTCGAATATCCACTTTTCAAAACAAAAAATACTCATAACTCGACAAATAGGAAAGATAGAACGTTCTAGTCTTCACCAATCGATAGAGGGGACAATTTTACATATTTTTGTGAATTTTGAGTCGATATTGCCAATGATTAAGGGAGTTAGAAAAAAGCAATTTGATTCGCAAAATATTTACTTTGTTCTAAATTTTCGACAAAAAAAAATAAAAAATGCTTAAAATTCGTAAAGAGGGGTTTTTTGCGCCGGAAAATCGACTGGCACAATCAGTATTGTGATAAAATCATTATTTCGCCTTCAAATAGAGTCATGAAATTTTCGAAAATCCACTTTTCGAAACAAAAATTACGCATAACTCGACCAATAGGAAAGATAGAACGTTCTAGTCTTCACCAATCGATAGAGGGGACAATTTTACATATTTTAGTGAATTTTGAGTCCCTATTTCCAAGGATTATGGAAGTTAGAAAAAATCAATTTGTATAGCAAAATATTTCCATAGCTACCCCCTTTGTTCTAAATTTTTACAAAAAAATTATAAAAAATGCTAAAAATTCGTGAAGAGGGGTTTTTGTGGCCAAAAAATCGACTGGCACAATCAGTTTTTTGATAAAATCATTATTTCGCCTTCAAATAGAGTCATGAAATTTTCGAAAATCCACTTTTCGAAACAAAAAATACTCATAACTCGACTAATAGGAAAGATAGAACGTTCTAGTCTTCACCAATCGATAGAGGGGACAATTTTACATATTTGAGTGAATTTTGAGTCCATATTTCCAAAGGAATATGGGAGTTAGAAAAAATCAATTTGTATCGCAAAATATTTCCATAGCTACCCCCTTTGTTATAAATTTACGACAAAAAAAAATTAAAAATGCTAAAAATTCGTAAAGAGGGGTTTTTTGGACCGGAAAATCGACTGGCACAATCAGTTTTGTGATAAAATCATTATTTCGCCTTCAAATAGAGTCATGAAATTTTCGAAAATCCACTTTTCAAAACAAAAAATTCTCATAACTCGACTAATACGGAAGATAGAACGTTCTAGTCTTCACCAATCGATAGAGGGGACAATTTTACATATTTGAGTGAATTTTGAGTCGACATTGCCAAGGATTAAGGGAGTTAGAAAAAAGCAATTTGCTTCGCAAAATATTTCCATACCTACCCCTTTGTTCTAAATTTTCGACAAAAAAAAATTAAAAATGCTTAAAATTCGTAAAGAGGGGTCTTTTGCGCCGGAAAATCGACTGGCACAATCAGTATTGTGATAAAATCATTATTTCGCCTTCAAATAGAGTCATGAAATTTTCGAAAATCCACTTTTCGAAACAAAAATTACTCATAACTCGACCAATAGGAAAGATAGAACGTTCTAGTCTTCACCAATCGATAGAGGGGACAATTTTACATATTTTAGTGAATTTTGAGTCCCTATTTCCAAGGATTATGGAAGTTAGAAAAAATCAATTTGTATAGCAAAATATTTCCATAGCTACCCCCTTTGTTCTAAATTTTTACAAAAAAATTATAAAAAATGCTAAAAATTCGTGAAGAGGGGTTTTTGTGGTCAAAAAATCGACTGGCACAATCAGTTTTTTGATAAAATCATTATTTCGCCTTCAAATAGAGTCATGAAATTTTCGAAAATCCACTTTTCGAAACAAAAAATACTCATAACTCGACTAATAGGAAAGATAGAACGTTCTAGTCTTCACCAATCGATAGAGGGGACAATTTTACATATTTGAGTGAATTTTGAGTCCATATTTCCAAAGGAATATGGGAGTTAGAAAAAATCAATTTGTATCGCAAAATATTTCCATAGCTACCCCCTTTGTTATAAATTTACGACAAAAAAAAATTAAAAATGCTAAAAATTCGTAAAGAGGGGTTTTTTGGACCGGAAAATCGACTGGCACAATCAGTTTTGTGATAAAATCATTATTTCGCCTTCAAATAGAGTCATGAAATTTTCGAAAATCCACTTTTCAAAACAAAAAATTCTCATAACTCGACTAATACGGAAGATAGAACGTTCTAGTCTTCACCAATCGATAGAGGGGACAATTTTACATATTTGAGTGAATTTTGAGTCGATATTGCCAAGGATTAAGGGAGTTAGAAAAAAGCAATTTGCTTCGCAAAATATTTCCATACCTACCCCTTTGTTCTAAATTTTCGACAAAAAAATTATAAAAAATGCTAAAAATTCGTAAAGAGGGTTTTTTTTGGCAAAAAAATCGACTGGCACAATCAGTTTTGTGATAAAATCATTATTTCGCCTTCAAATAGAGTCATGAAATTTTCGAATATCCACTTTTCAAAACAAAAAATACTCATAACTCGACAAATAGGAAAGATAGAACGTTCTAGTCTTCACCAATCGATAGAGGGGACAATTTTACATATTTTTGTGAATTTTGAGTCGATATTGCCAATGATTAAGGGAGTTAGAAAAAAGCAATTTGATTCGCAAAATATTTACTTTGTTCTAAATTTTCGACAAAAAAAAATAAAAAATGCTTAAAATTCGTAAAGAGGGGTTTTTTGCGCCGGAAAATCGACTGGCACAATCAGTATTGTGATAAAATCATTATTTCGCCTTCAAATAGAGTCATGAAATTTTCGAAAATCCACTTTTCGAAACAAAAATTACGCATAACTCGACCAATAGGAAAGATAGAACGTTCTAGTCTTCACCAATCGATAGAGGGGACAATTTTACATATTTTAGTGAATTTTGAGTCCCTATTTCCAAGGATTATGGAAGTTAGAAAAAATCAATTTGTATAGCAAAATATTTCCATAGCTACCCCCTTTGTTCTAAATTTTTACAAAAAAATTATAAAAAATGCTAAAAATTCGTGAAGAGGGGTTTTTGTGGCCAAAAAATCGACTGGCACAATCAGTTTTTTGATAAAATCATTATTTCGCCTTCAAATAGAGTCATGAAATTTTCGAAAATCCACTTTTCGAAACAAAAAATACTCATAACTCGACTAATAGGAAAGATAGAACGTTCTAGTCTTCACCAATCGATAGAGGGGACAATTTTACATATTTGAGTGAATTTTGAGTCCATATTTCCAAAGGAATATGGGAGTTAGAAAAAATCAATTTGTATCGCAAAATATTTCCATAGCTACCCCCTTTGTTATAAATTTACGACAAAAAAAAATTAAAAATGCTAAAAATTCGTAAAGAGGGGTTTTTTGGACCGGAAAATCGACTGGCACAATCAGTTTTGTGATAAAATCATTATTTCGCCTTCAAATAGAGTCATGAAATTTTCGAAAATCCACTTTTCAAAACAAAAAATTCTCATAACTCGACTAATACGGAAGATAGAACGTTCTAGTCTTCACCAATCGATAGAGGGGACAATTTTACATATTTGAGTGAATTTTGAGTCGATATTGCCAAGGATTAAGGGAGTTAGAAAAAAGCAATTTGCTTCGCAAAATATTTCCATACCTACCCCTTTGTTCTAAATTTTCGACAAAAAAATTATAAAAAATGCTAAAAATTCGTAAAGAGGGTTTTTTTTGGCAAAAAAATCGACTGGCACAATCAGTTTTGTGATAAAATCATTATTTCGCCTTCAAATAGAGTCATGAAATTTTCGAATATCCACTTTTCAAAACAAAAAATACTCATAACTCGACAAATAGGAAAGATAGAACGTTCTAGTCTTCACCAATCGATAGAGGGGACAATTTTACATATTTTTGTGAATTTTGAGTCGATATTGCCAATGATTAAGGGAGTTAGAAAAAAGCAATTTGATTCGCAAAATATTTACTTTGTTCTAAATTTTCGACAAAAAAAAATAAAAAATGCTTAAAATTCGTAAAGAGGGGTTTTTTGCGCCGGAAAATCGACTGGCACAATCAGTATTGTGATAAAATCATTATTTCGCCTTCAAATAGAGTCATGAAATTTTCGAAAATCCACTTTTCGAAACAAAAATTACGCATAACTCGACCAATAGGAAAGATAGAACGTTCTAGTCTTCACCAATCGATAGAGGGGACAATTTTACATATTTAAGTGAATTTTGAGTCCCTATTTCCAAGGATTATGGAAGTTAGAAAAAATCAATTTGTATAGCAAAATATTTCCATAGCTACCCCCTTTGTTCTAAATTTTTACAAAAAAATTATAAAAAATGCTAAAAATTCGTGAAGAGGGGTTTTTGTGGCCAAAAAATCGACTGGCACAATCAGTTTTTTGATAAAATCATTATTTCGCCTTCAAATAGAGTCATGAAATTTTCGAAAATCCACTTTTCGAAACAAAAAATACTCATAACTCGACTAATAGGAAAGATAGAACGTTCTAGTCTTCACCAATCGATAGAGGGGACAATTTTACATATTTGAGTGAATTTTGAGTCCATATTTCCAAAGGAATATGGGAGTTAGAAAAAATCAATTTGTATCGCAAAATATTTCCATAGCTACCCCCTTTGTTATAAATTTACAACAAAAAAAAATTAAAAATGCTAAAAATTCGTAAAGAGGGGTTTTTTGGACCGGAAAATCGACTGGCACAATCAGTTTTGTGATAAAATCATTATTTCGCCTTCAAATAGAGTCATGAAATTTTCGAAAATCCACTTTTCAAAACAAAAAATTCTCATAACTCGACTAATACGGAAGATAGAACGTTCTAGTCTTCACCAATCGATAGAGGGGACAATTTTACATATTTGAGTGAATTTTGAGTCGATATTGCCAAGGATTAAGGGAGTTAGAAAAAAGCAATTTGCTTCGCAAAATATTTCCATACCTAACCCTTTGTTCTAAATTTTCGACAAAAAAATTATAAAAAATGCTAAAAATTCGTAGAGAGGGGTTTTTTTGGCAAAAAAATCGACTGGCACAATCAGTATTGTGATAAAATCATTATTTCGCCTTCAAATAGAGTCATGAAATTTTCGAAAATCCACTTTTCGAAACAAAAATTACGCATAACTCGACCAATAGGAAAGATAGAACGTTCTAGTCTTCACCAATCGATAGAGGGGACAATTTTACATATTTTAGTGAATTTTGAGTCCCTATTTCCAAGGATTGTGGAAGTTAGAAAAAATCAATTTGTATAGCAAAATATTTCCATAGCTACCCCCTTTGTTCTAAATTTTTACAAAAAAATTATAAAAAATGCTAAAAATTCGTGAAGAGGGGTTTTTGTGGCCAAAAAATCGACTGGCACAATCAGTTTTTTGATAAAATCATTATTTCGCCTTCAAATAGAGTCATGAAATTTTCGAAAATCCACTTTTCAAAACAAAAAATACTCATAACTCGACTAATAGGAAAGATAGAACGTTCTAGTCTTCACCAATCGATAGAGGGGACAATTTTACATATTTGAGTGAATTTTGAGTCCATATTTCCAAAGGAATATGGGAGTTAGAAAAAATCAATTTGTATCGCAAAATATTTCCATAGCTACCCCCTTTGTTATAAATTTACGACAAAAAAAAATAAAAAATGCTAAAAATTCGTAAAGAGGGGTTTTTTGGACCGGAAAATCGACTGGCACAATCAGTTTTGTGATAAAATCATTATTTCGCCTTCAAATAGAGTCATGAAATTTTCGAAAATCCACTTTTCAAAACAAAAAATTCTCATAACTCGACTAATAGGGAAGATAGAACGTTCTAGTCTTCACCAATCGATAGAGGGGACAATTTTACATATTTGAGTGAATTTTGAGTAGATATTGCCAAGGATTAAGGGAGTTAGAAAAAAGCAATTTGATTCGCAAAATATTTCCATACCTACCCCTTTGTTCTAAATTTTCGACAAAAAAAAATAAAAAATGCTTAAAATTTGTTAAGAGGGGTTTTTTGCGCCGGAAAATCGACTGGCACAATCAGTTTTGTGATAAAATCATTATTTCGCCTTCAAATAGAGTCATGAAATTTTCGAAAATCCACTTTTCAAAACAAAAAATACTCATAACTCGACTAATAGGAAAGATAGAACGTTCTAGTCTTCACCAATCGATAGAGGGGACAATTTTACATATTTGAGTGAATTTTGAGGCGATATTGCCAGGGATTAAGGGAGTTAGAAAAAAGCAATTTGATTCGCAAAATATTTCCATACCTACCCCTTTGTTCTAAATTTTCGACAAAAAAAAATTAAAAATGCTTAAAATTCGTAAAGAGGGGTTTTTTGCGCCGGAAAATCGACTGGCACAATCAGTTTTGTGATAAAATCATTATTTCGCCTTCAAATAGAGTCATGAAATTTTCGAAAATCCACTTTTCAAAACAAAAAATACTCATAACTCGACTAATAGGAAAGATAGAACGTTCTAGTCTTCACCAATCGATAGAGGGGACAATTTTACATATATTGGTGGATTTTGAGTCGATATTGCCAAGGATTAAGGGAGTTAGAAAAAAGCAATTGGATTCGCAAAATATTTCCATACCTACCCCTTTGTTCTAAATTTTCGACAAAAAAATTATAAAAAATGCTAAAAATTCGTAGAGAGGGGTTTTTTGGCAAAAAAATCGACTGGCACAATCAGTTTTGTGATAAAATCATTATTTCGCCTTCAAATAGAGTCATGAAATTTTCGAAAATCCACTTTTCAAAACAAAAAATACTCATAACTCGACAAATAGGAAAGATAGAACGTTCTAGTCTTCACCAATCGATAGAGGGGACAATTTTACATAATTTTGTGAATTTTGAGTCGATATTGCCAATGATTAAGGGAGTTAGAAAAAAGCAATTTGATTCGCAAAATATTTCCATACCTACCACTTTGTTCTAAATTTTCGACAAAAAAAAATAAAAAATGCTTAAAATTCGTAAAGAGAAGTTTTTTGCGCCGGAAAATCGACTGGTACAATCAGTATTGTGATAAAATCATTATTTCGCCTTCAAATAGAGTCATGAAATTTTCGAAAATCCACTTTTCAAAACAAAAAATACTCATAACTCGACTAATAGGAAAGATAGAACGTTCTAGTCTTCACCAATCGATAGAGGGGACAATTTTACATATTTTAGTGAATTGTGAGTCCATATTTTCGAGGATTATGGGAGTTAGAAAAAATTCAATTTGTATCGCAAAATATTTCCATAGCTACCCCCTTTGTTCTAAATTTTCGACAAAAAAATTATAAAAAATGCTAAAAATTCGTGAAGAGGGGTTTTTTGGCCAAAAAATCGACTGGCACAATCAGTTTTGTGATAAAATCATCATTTCGCCTTCAAATAGAGTCATGAAATTTTCGAAAATCCACTTTTTAAAACAAAAAATACTCATAACTCGACAAATAGGAAAGATAGAACGTTCTAGTCTTCACCAATCGATAGAGGGGACAATTTTACATATTTGAGTGAATTTTGAGTCGATATTACCAAGGATTAAGGGAGTTAGAAAAAATCAATTTGTATCGCAAAATATTTCCATACCTACCCCTTTGTTCTAAATTTTCGACAAAAAAAAATAAAAAATGCTTAAAATTCGTAAAGAGGGGTTTTTTGCGCCGGAAAATCGACTGGCACAATCAGTTTTTTGATAAAATCATTATTTCGCCTTCTAATAGAGTCATGAAATTTTCGAAAATCCACTTTTCAAAACAAAAAATACTCATAACCCGACTAATAGGAAAGATAGAACGTTCTAGTCTTCACCAATCGATAGAGGGGACAATTTTACATATTTGAGTGAATTTTGAGTCCATATTTCCAAGGATTATGGGAGTTAGAAAAAATCAATTTGTATCGCAAAATATTTCCATAGCTACCCCCTTTGTTCTAAATTTACGACAAAAAAATAAAAAATGCTAAAAATTCGTGAAGAGGGGTTTTTTGGACCGGAAAATCGACTGGCACAATCAGTTTTGTGATAAAATCATTATTTCGCCTTCAAATAGAGTCATGAAATTTTCGAAAATCCACTTTTCAAAACAAAAAATTCTCATAACTCGACTAATAGGGAAGATAGAACGTTCTAGTCTTCACCAATCGATAGAGGGGACAATTTTACATATTTGAGTGGATTTTGAGTCGATATTGCCAAGGATTAAGGGAGTTAGAAAAAAGCAATTTGATTCGCAAAATATTTCCATACCTACCACTTTGTTCTAAATTTTCGACAAAAAAATTATAAAAAATGCTAAAAATTCGTAAAGAGGGGTTTTTTGGCAAAAAAATCGACTGGCACAATCAGTTTTGTGATAAAATCATTATTTCGCCTTCAAATAGACTCGTGAAATTTTCGAAAATCCACTTTTCAAAACAAAAAATACTCATAACTCGACAAATAGGAAAGATAGAACGTTCTAGACTTCACCAATCGATAGAGGGGACAATTTTACAAATTTTAGTGAATTTTGAGTCGATATAGTCTAGGATTAAGGGAGTTAGAAAAAAGCAATTTGCTTCGCAAAATATTTCCATACCTACCCCTTTGTTCTAAATTTTCGACAAAAAAATTATAAAAAATGCTAAAAATTCGTAAAGAGGGTTTTTTTTGGCAAAAAAATCGACTGGCACAATCAGTTTTGTGATAAAATCATTATTTCGCCTTCAAATAGAGTCATGAAATTTTGGAAAATCCACTTTTCAAAACAAAAAATACTCATAACTCGACTAATAGGAAAGATAGAACGTTCTAGTCTTCACCAATCGATAGAGGGGACAATTTTACATATTTTAGTGAATTTTGAGTCCCTATTTCCAAGGATTATGGAAGTTAGAAAAAATCAATTTGTATAGCAAAATATTTCCATAGCTACCCCCTTTGTTCTAAATTTTTACAAAAAAATTATAAAAAATGCTAAAAATTCGTGAAGAGGGGTTTTTGTGGCCAAAAAATCGACTGGCACAATCAGTTTTTTGATAAAATCATTATTTCGCCTTCAAATAGAGTCATGAAGTTTTCGAAAATCCACTTTTCAAAACAAAAAATACTCATAACTCGACTAATAGGAAAGATAGAACGTTCTAGTCTTCACCAATCGATAGAGGGGTCAATTTTACATATTTTAGTGAATTTTGAGTCCATATTTTTAAGGATTATGGGAGTTAGAAAAAATTCAATTTGTATCGCAAAATATTTCCATAGCTACCCCCTTTGTTCTAAATTTTCGACAAAAAAATTATAAAAAATGCTAAAAATTCGTGAAGAGGGGTTTTTTGGCCAAAAAATCGACTGGCACAATCAGTTTTGTGATAAAATCATCATTTCGCCTTCAAATAGAGTCATGAAATTTTCGAAAATCCACTTTTCAAAACAAAAAATTCTCATAACTCGACTAATAGGGAAGATAGAACGTTCTAGTCTTCACCAATCGATAGAGGGGACAATTTTACATATTTGAGTGAATTTTGAGTAGATATTGCCAAGGATTAAGGGAGTTAGAAAAAAGCAATTTGATTCGCAAAATATTTACATACCTACCCCTTTGTTCTAAATTTTCGACAAAAAAAAATTAAAAATGCTTAAAATTCGTAAAGAGGGGTTTTTTGCGCCGGAAAATCGACTGGCACAATCAGTTTTGTGATAAAATCATTATTTCGCCTTCAAATAGAGTCATGAAATTTTCGAAAATCCACTTTTCAAAACAAAAAATACTCATAACTCGACTAATAGGAAAGATAGAACGTTCTAGTCTTCACCAATCGATAGAGGGGACAATTTTACATATATTGGTGAATTTTGAGTCGATATTGCCAAGGATTAAGGGAGTTAGAAAAAAGCAATTTGATTCGCAAAATATTTCCATACCTACCCCTTTGTTCTAAATTTTCGACAAATAAATTATAAAAAATGCTAAAAATTCGTAGAGAGGGGTTTTTTTGGCAAAAAAATCGACTGGCACAATCAGTTTTGTGATAAAATCATTATTTCGCCTTCAAATAGAGTCATGAAATTTTCGAAAATCCACTTTTCAAAACAAAAAATACTCATAACTCGACAAATAGGAAAGATAGAACGTTCTAGTCTTCACCAATCGATAGAGGGGACAATTTTACATATTTTAGTGAATTTTGAGTAGATATTGCCAAGGATTAAGGGAGTTAGAAAAAAGCAATTTGATTCGCAAAATATTTCCATACCTACCACTTTGTTCTAAATTTTCGACAAAAAAGAATTAAAAATGCTTAAAATTAGTAAAGAGGTGTTTTTTGCGCCGGAAAATCGACTGGCACAATCAGTTTTGTGATAAAATCATTATTTCGCCTTCAAATAGAGTCATGAAATTTTCGAAAATCCACTTTTCAAAACAAAAAATACTCGTAACTCGACTAATAGGAAAGATAGAACGTTCTAGTCTTCACCAATCGATAGAGGGGACAATTTTACATATATTGGTGAATTTTGAGTCGATATTGCCAAGGATTAAGGGAGTTAGAAAAAAGCAATTTGATTCGCAAAATATTTCCATACCTACCCCTTTGTTCTAAATTTTCGACAAAAAAATTATAAAAAATGCTAAAAATTCGTAAAGAGGGTTTTTTTTGGCAAAAAAATCGACTGGCACAATCAGTTTTGTGATAAACTCATTATTTCGCCTTCAAATAGAGTCATGAAATTTTCGAAAATCCACTTTTCAAAACAAAAAATACTCTTAACTCGACAAATAGGAAAGATAGAACGTTCTAGTCTTCACCAATCGATAGAGGGGACAATTTTACATAATTTTGTGAATTTTGAGTCGATATTGCCAATGATTAAGGGAGTTAGAAAAAAGCAATTTGATTCGCAAAATATTTCCATACCTACCACTTTGTTCTAAATTTTCGACAAAAAAAAATAAAAAATGCTTAAAATTCGTAAAGAGAAGTTTTTTGCGCCGGAAAATCGACTGGCACAATAAGTATTGTGATAAAATCATTATTTCGCCTTCAAATAGAGTCATGAAATTTTCGAAAATCCACTTTTCAAAACAAAAAATACTCATAACTCGACTAATAGGAAAGATAGAACGTTCTAGTCTTCACCAATCGATAGAGGGGACAATTTTACATATTTTAGTGAATTTTGAGTCCATATTTTTGAGGATTATGGGAGTTAGAAAAAATTCAATTTGTATCGCAAAATATTTCCATAGCTACCCCCTTTGTTCTAAATTTTCGACAAAAAAATTATAAAAAATGCTAAAAATTCGTGAAGAGGGTTTTTTTGGCCAAAAAATCGACTGGCACAATCAGTTTTGTGATAAAATCATCATTTCGCCTTCAAATAGAGTCATGAAATTTTCGAAAATCCACTTTTTAAAACAAAAAATACTCATAACTCGACAAATAGGAAAGATAGAACGTTCTAAATTTTCGACAAAAAAAAATAAAAAATGCTTAAAATTCGTAAAGAGGGGTTTTTTGCGCCGGAAAATCGACTGGCACAATCAGTTTTTTGATAAAATCATTATTTCGCCTTCTAATAGAGTCATGAAATTTTCGAAAATCCACTTTTCAAAACAAAAAATACTCATAACCCGACTAATAGGAAAGATAGAACGTTCTAGTCTTTACCAATCGATAGAGGGGACAATTTTACATATTTGAGTGAATTTTGAGTCCATATTTCCAAGGATTATGGGAGTTAGAAAAAATCAATTTGTATCGCAAAATATTTCCATAGCTACCCCCTTTGTTCTAAATTTTCGACAAAAAAATTATAAAAAATGCTAAAAATTCGTGAAGAGGGGTTTTTTTGGCAAAAAAATCGACTGGCACAATCAGTTTTGTGATAAAATCATTATTTCGCCTTCAAATAGACTCGTGAAATTTTCGAAAATCCACTTTTCAAAACAAAAAATACTCATAACTCGACAAATAGGAAAGATAGAACGTTCTAGTCTTCACCAATCGATAGAGGGGACAATTTTACATATTTTAGTGAATTTTGAGTCGATATTGCCAAGGATTAAGGGAGTTAGAAAAAAGCAATTTGCTTCGCAAAATATTTCCATACCTACCCCTTTGTTCTAAATTTTCGACAAAAAAATTATAAAAAATGCTAAAAATTCGTAAAGGGGGTTTTTTTTGGCAAAAAAATCGACTGGCACAATCAGTTTTGTGATAAAATCATTATTTCGCCTTCAAATAGAGTCATGAAATTTTCGAATATCCACTTTTCAAAACAAAAAATACTCATAACTCGACAAATAGGAAAGATAGAACGTTCTAGTCTTCACCAATCGATAGAGGGGACAATTTTACATGTTTTTGTGAATTTTGAGTCGATATTGCCATTGATTAAGGGAGTTAGAAAAAAGGAATTTGATTCGCAAAATATTTACTTTGTTCTAAATTTTCGACAAAAAAAAATAAAAAATGCTTAAAATTCGTAAAGAGGGGTTTTTTGCGCCGGAAAATCGACTGGCACAATCAGTATTGTGATAAAATCATTATTTCGCCTTCAAATAGAGTCATGAAATTTTCGAAAATCCACTTTTCGAAACAAAAATTACTCATAACTCGACCAATAGGAAAGATAGAACGTTCTAGTCTTCACCAATCGATAGAGGGGACAATTTTACATATTTGAGTGAATTTTGAGTCCATATTTCCAAAGGAATATGGGAGTTAGAAAAAATCAATTTGTATCGCAAAATATTTCCATAGCTACCCCCTTTGTTCTAAATTTACGACAAAAAAAAATAAAAAATGCTAAAAATTCGTAAAGAGGGGTTTTTTGGACCGGAAAATCGACTGGCACAATCAGTTTTGTGATAAAATCATTATTTCGCCTTCAAATAGAGTCATGAAATTTTCGAAAATCCACTTTTCAAAACAAAAAATTCTCATAACTCGACTAATACGGAAGATAGAACGTTCTAGTCTTCACCAATCGATAGAGGGGACAATTTTACATATTTGAGTGAATTTTGAGTAGATATTGCCAAGGATTAAGGGAGTTAGAAAAAAGCAATTTGATTCGCAAAATATTTCCATACCTACCCCTTTGTTCTAAATTTTCGACAAAAAAAAAATAAAAAATGCTTAAAATTTGTAAAGAGGGGTTTTTTGCGCCGGAAAATTGACTGGCACAATCAGTTTTTTGATAAAATCATTATTTCGCCTTCAAATAGAGTCATGAAATTTTGGAAAATCCACTTTTCAAAACAAAAAATACTCATAACTCGACTAATAGGAAAGATAGAACGTTCTAGTCTTCACCAATCGATAGAGGGGACAATTTTACATATTTGAGTGAATTTTGAGTCGATATTGCCAGGGATTAAGGGAGTTAGAAAAAAGCAATTTGATTCGCAAAATATTTCCATACCTACCCCTTTGTTCTAAATTTTCGACAAAAAAAAATTAAAAATGCTTAAAATTCGTAAAGAGGGGTTTTTTGCGCCGGAAAATCGACTGGCACAATCAGTTTTGTGATAAAATCATTATTTCGCCTTCAAATAGAGTCATGAAATTTTCGAAAATCCACTTTTCAAAACAAAAAATACTCATAACTCGACTAATAGGAAAGATAGAACGTTCTAGTCTTCACCAATCGATAGAGGGGACAATTTTACATATATTGGTGAATTTTGAGTCGATATTGCCAAAGGATTAAGGGAGTTAGAAAAAAGCAATTTGATTCGCAAAATATTTCCATACCTACCCCTTTGTTCTAAATTTACGACAAAAAAAATAAAAAATGCTAAAAATTCGTGAAGAGGGGTTTTTTGGACCGGAAAATCGACTGGCACAATCAGTTTTGTGATAAAATCATTATTTCGCCTTCAAATAGAGTCATGAAATTTTCGAAAATCCACTTTTCAAAACAAAAAATTCTCATAACTCGACTAATAGGAAAGATAGAACGTTCTAGTCTTCACCAATCGATAGAGGGGACAATTTTACATATTTTAGTGAATTTTGAGTCCATATTTTCAAGGATTATGGGAGTTAGAAAAAATCAATTTGTATAGCAAAATATTTCCATAGCTACCCCCTTTGTTCTAAATTTTTACAAAAAAATTATAAAATATGCTAAAAATTCGTGAAGAGGGGTTTTTGTGGCCAAAAAATCGACTGGCACAATCAGTTTTTTGATAAAATCATTATTTCGCCTTCAAATAGAGTCATGAAATTTTCGAAAATCCACTTTTCAAAACAAAAAATACTCATAACTCGACTAATAGGAAAGATAGAACGTTCTAGTCTTCACCAATCGATAGAGGGGACAATTTTACATATTTGAGTGAATTTTGAGTCCATATTTCCAAAGGAATATGGGAGTTAGAAAAAATCAATTTGTATCGCAAAATATTTCCATAGCTACCCCCTTTGTTCTAAATTTACGACAAAAAAAAATAAAAAATGCTAAAAATTCGTAAAGAGGGGTTTTTTGGACCGGAAAATCGACTGGCACAATCAGTTTTGTGATAAAATCATTATTTCGCCTTCAAATAGAGTCATGAAATTTTCGAAAATCCACTTTTCAAAACAAAAAATTCTCATAACTCGACTAATACGGAAGATAGAACGTTCTAGTCTTCACCAATCGATAGAGGGGACAATTTTACATATTTGAGTGAATTTTGAGTAGATATTGCCAAGGATTAAGGGAGTTAGAAAAAAGCAATTTGATTCGCAAAATATTTCCATACCTACCCCTTTGTTCTAAATTTTCGACAAAAAAAAAATAAAAAATGCTTAAAATTTGTAAAGAGGGGTTTTTTGCGCCGGAAAATTGACTGGCACAATCAGTTTTTTGATAAAATCATTATTTCGCCTTCAAATAGAGTCATGAAATTTTGGAAAATCCACTTTTCAAAACAAAAAATACTCATAACTCGACTAATAGGAAAGATAGAACGTTCTAGTCTTCACCAATCGATAGAGGGGACAATTTTACATATTTGAGTGAATTTTGAGTCGATATTGCCAGGGATTAAGGGAGTTAGAAAAAAGCAATTTGATTCGCAAAATATTTCCATACCTACCCCTTTGTTCTAAATTTTCGACAAAAAAAAATTAAAAATGCTTAAAATTCGTAAAGAGGGGTTTTTTGCGCCGGAAAATCGACTGGCACAATCAGTTTTGTGATAAAATCATTATTTCGCCTTCAAATAGAGTCATGAAATTTTCGAAAATCCACTTTTCAAAACAAAAAATACTCATAACTCGACTAATAGGAAAGATAGAACGTTCTAGTCTTCACCAATCGATAGAGGGGACAATTTTACATATATTGGTGAATTTTGAGTCGATATTGCCAAAGGATTAAGGGAGTTAGAAAAAAGCAATTTGATTCGCAAAATATTTCCATACCTACCCCTTTGTTCTAAATTTACGACAAAAAAAATAAAAAATGCTAAAAATTCGTGAAGAGGGGTTTTTTGGACCGGAAAATCGACTGGCACAATCAGTTTTGTGATAAAATCATTATTTCGCCTTCAAATAGAGTCATGAAATTTTCGAAAATCCACTTTTCAAAACAAAAAATTCTCATAACTCGACTAATAGGGAAGATAGAACGTTCTAGTCTTCACCAATCGATAGAGGGGACAATTTTACATATTTGAGTGAATTTTGAGTAGATATTGCCAAGGATTAAGGGAGTTAGAAAAAAGCAATTTGATTCGCAAAATATTTCCATACCTACCCCTTTGTTCTAAATTTTCGACAAAAAAAAATAAAAAATGCTTAAAATTTGTAAAGAGGGGTTTTTTGCGCCTGAAAATTGACTGGCACAATCAGTTTTTTGATAAAATCATTATTTCGCCTTCAAATAGAGTCATGAAATTTTCGAAAATCCACTTTTCAAAACAAAAAATACTCATAACCCGACTAATAGGAAAGATAGAACGTTCTAGTCTTTACCAATCGATAGAGGGGACAATTTTACATATTTGAGTGAATTTTGAGTCCATATTTCCAAGGATTATGGGAGTTAGAAAAAATCAATTTGTATCGCAAAATATTTCCATAGCTACCCCCTTTGTTCTAAATTTTCGACAAAAAAATTATAAAAAATGCTAAAAATTCGTGAAGAGGGGTTTTTTTGGCAAAAAAATCGACTGGCACAATCAGTTTTGTGATAAAATCATTATTTCGCCTTCAAATAGACTCGTGAAATTTTCGAAAATCCACTTTTCAAAACAAAAAATACTCATAACTCGACAAATAGGAAAGATAGAACGTTCTAGTCTTCACCAATCGATAGAGGGGACAATTTTACATATTTTAGTGAATTTTGAGTCGATATTGCCAAGGATTAAGGGAGTTAGAAAAAAGCAATTTGCTTCGCAAAATATTTCCATACCTACCCCTTTGTTCTAAATTTTCGACAAAAAAATTATAAAAAATGCTAAAAATTCGTAAAGGGGGTTTTTTTTGGCAAAAAAATCGACTGGCACAATCAGTTTTGTGATAAAATCATTATTTCGCCTTCAAATAGAGTCATGAAATTTTCGAATATCCACTTTTCAAAACAAAAAATACTCATAACTCGACAAATAGGAAAGATAGAACGTTCTAGTCTTCACCAATCGATAGAGGGGACAATTTTACATGTTTTTGTGAATTTTGAGTCGATATTGCCATTGATTAAGGGAGTTAGAAAAAAGGAATTTGATTCGCAAAATATTTACTTTGTTCTAAATTTTCGACAAAAAAAAATAAAAAATGCTTAAAATTCGTAAAGAGGGGTTTTTTGCGCCGGAAAATCGACTGGCACAATCAGTATTGTGATAAAATCATTATTTCGCCTTCAAATAGAGTCATGAAATTTTCGAAAATCCACTTTTCGAAACAAAAATTACTCATAACTCGACCAATAGGAAAGATAGAACGTTCTAGTCTTCACCAATCGATAGAGGGGACAATTTTACATATTTGAGTGAATTTTGAGTCCATATTTCCAAAGGAATATGGGAGTTAGAAAAAATCAATTTGTATCGCAAAATATTTCCATAGCTACCCCCTTTGTTCTAAATTTACGACAAAAAAAAATAAAAAATGCTAAAAATTCGTAAAGAGGGGTTTTTTGGACCGGAAAATCGACTGGCACAATCAGTTTTGTGATAAAATCATTATTTCGCCTTCAAATAGAGTCATGAAATTTTCGAAAATCCACTTTTCAAAACAAAAAATTCTCATAACTCGACTAATACGGAAGATAGAACGTTCTAGTCTTCACCAATCGATAGAGGGGACAATTTTACATATTTGAGTGAATTTTGAGTAGATATTGCCAAGGATTAAGGGAGTTAGAAAAAAGCAATTTGATTCGCAAAATATTTCCATACCTACCCCTTTGTTCTAAATTTTCGACAAAAAAAAAATAAAAAATGCTTAAAATTTGTAAAGAGGGGTTTTTTGCGCCGGAAAATTGACTGGCACAATCAGTTTTTTGATAAAATCATTATTTCGCCTTCAAATAGAGTCATGAAATTTTGGAAAATCCACTTTTCAAAACAAAAAATACTCATAACTCGACTAATAGGAAAGATAGAACGTTCTAGTCTTCACCAATCGATAGAGGGGACAATTTTACATATTTGAGTGAATTTTGAGTCGATATTGCCAGGGATTAAGGGAGTTAGAAAAAAGCAATTTGATTCGCAAAATATTTCCATACCTACCCCTTTGTTCTAAATTTTCGACAAAAAAAAATTAAAAATGCTTAAAATTCGTAAAGAGGGGTTTTTTGCGCCGGAAAATCGACTGGCACAATCAGTTTTGTGATAAAATCATTATTTCGCCTTCAAATAGAGTCATGAAATTTTCGAAAATCCACTTTTCAAAACAAAAAATACTCATAACTCGACTAATAGGAAAGATAGAACGTTCTAGTCTTCACCAATCGATAGAGGGGACAATTTTACATATATTGGTGAATTTTGAGTCGATATTGCCAAAGGATTAAGGGAGTTAGAAAAAAGCAATTTGATTCGCAAAATATTTCCATACCTACCCCTTTGTTCTAAATTTACGACAAAAAAAATAAAAAATGCTAAAAATTCGTGAAGAGGGGTTTTTTGGACCGGAAAATCGACTGGCACAATCAGTTTTGTGATAAAATCATTATTTCGCCTTCAAATAGAGTCATGAAATTTTCGAAAATCCACTTTTCAAAACAAAAAATTCTCATAACTCGACTAATAGGAAAGATAGAACGTTCTAGTCTTCACCAATCGATAGAGGGGACAATTTTACATATTTTAGTGAATTTTGAGTCCATATTTTCAAGGATTATGGGAGTTAGAAAAAATCAATTTGTATAGCAAAATATTCCCATAGCTACCCCCTTTGTTCTAAATTTTTACAAAAAAATTATAAAATATGCTAAAAATTCGTGAAGAGGGGTTTTTGTGGCCAAAAAATCGACTGGCACAATCAGTTTTTTGATAAAATCATTATTTCGCCTTCAAATAGAGTCATGAAATTTTCGAAAATCCACTTTTCAAAACAAAAAATACTCATAACTCGACTAATAGGAAAGATAGAACGTTCTAGTCTTCACCAATCGATAGAGGGGACAATTTTACATATTTGAGTGAATTTTGAGTCCATATTTCCAAAGGAATATGGGAGTTAGAAAAAATCAATTTGTATCGCAAAATATTTCCATAGCTACCCCCTTTGTTATAAATTTACGACAAAAAAAAATAAAAAATGCTAAAAATTCGTAAAGAGGGGTTTTTTGGACCGGAAAATCGACTGGCACAATCAGTTTTGTGATAAAATCATTATTTCGCCTTCAAATAGAGTCATGAAATTTTCGAAAATCCACTTTTCAAAACAAAAAATTCTCATAACTCGACTAATAGGGAAGATAGAACGTTCTAGTCTTCACCAATCGATAGAGGGGACAATTTTACATATTTGAGTGAATTTTGAGTAGATATTGCCAAGGATTAAGGGAGTTAGAAAAAAGCAATTTGATTCGCAAAATATTTCCATACCTACCCCTTTGTTCTAAATTTTCGACAAAAAAAAATAAAAAATGCTTAAAATTTGTAAAGAGGGGTTTTTTGCGCCGGAAAATCGACTGGCACAATCAGTTTTGTGATAAAATCATTATTTCGCCTTCAAATAGAGTCATGAAATTTTCGAAAATCCACTTTTCAAAACAAAAAATACTCATAACTCGACTAATAGGAAAGATAGAACGTTCTAGTCTTCACCAATCGATAGAGGGGACAATTTTACATATATTGGTGAATTTTGAGTCGATATTGCCAAGGATTAAGGGAGTTAGAAAAAAGCAATTTGATTCGCAAAATATTTCCATACCTACCCCTTTGTTCTAAATTTACGACAAAAAAAATAAAAAATGCTAAAAATTCGTGAAGAGGGGTTTTTTGGACCGGAAAATCGACTGGCACAATCAGTTTTGTGATAAAATCATTATTTCGCCTTCAAATAGAGTCATGAAATTTTCGAAAATCCACTTTTCAAAACAAAAAATTCTCATAACTCGACTAATAGGAAAGATAGAACGTTCTAGTCTTCACCAATCGATAGAGGGGACAATTTTGCATATTTTAGTGAATTTTGAGTCCATATTTTTAAGGATTATGGGAGTTAGAAAAAATCAATTTGTATAGCAAAATATTTCCATAGCTACCCCCTTTGTTCTAAATTTTTACAAAAAAATTATAAAATATGCTAAAAATTCGTGAAGAGGGGTTTTTGTGGCCAAAAAATCGACTGGCACAATCAGTTTTTTGATAAAATCATTATTTCGCCTTCAAATAGACTCGTGAAATTTTCGAAAATCCACTTTTCAAAACAAAAAATACTCATAACTCGACTAATAGGAAAGATAGAACGTTCTAGTCTTCACCAATCGATAGAGGGGACAATTTTACATATTTGAGTGAATTTTGAGTCCATATTTCCAAAGGAATATGGGAGTTAGAAAAAATCAATTTGTATCGCAAAATATTTCCATAGCTACCCCCTTTGTTATAAATTTACGACAAAAAAAAATAAAAAATGCTAAAAATTCGTAAAGAGGGGTTTTTTGGACCGGAAAATCGACTGGCACAATCAGTTTTGTGATAAAATCATTATTTCGCCTTCAAATAGAGTCATGAAATTTTCGAAAATCCACTTTTCAAAACAAAAAATTCTCATAACTCGACTAATAGGGAAGATAGAACGTTCTAGTCTTCACCAATCGATAGAGGGGACAATTTTACATATTTGAGTGAATTTTGAGTAGATATTGCCAAGGATTAAGGGAGTTAGAAAAAAGCAATTTGATTCGCAAAATATTTCCATACCTACCCCTTTGTTCTAAATTTTCGACAAAAAAATTATAAAAAATGCTAAAAATTTGTAAAGAGGGGTTTTTTTGGCAAAAAAATCGACTGGCACAATCAGTTTTGTGATAAAATCATTATTTCGCCTTCAAATAGAGTCATGAAATTTTCGAAAATCCACTTTTCAAAACAAAAAATACTCATAACTCGACAAATAGGAAAGATAGAACGTTCTAGTCTTCACCAATCGATAGAGGGGACAATTTTACATATTTCAGTGAATTTTGAGTCGATATTGCCAAGGATTAAGGGAGTTAGAAAAAAGCAATTTGATTCGCAAAATATTTCCATACCTACCACTTTGTTCTAAATTTTCGACAAAAAAGAATTAAAAATGCTTAAAATTCGTAAAGAGGGGTTTTTTGCGCCGGAAAATCGACTGGCACAATCAGTTTTGTGATAAAATCATTATTTCGCCTTCAAATAGAGTCATGAAATTTTCGAAAATCCACTTTTCAAAACAAAAAATACTCATAACTCGACTAATAGGAAAGATAGAACGTTCTAGTCTTCACCAATCGATAGAGGGGACAATTTTACATATATTGGTGAATTTTGAGTCGATATTGCCAAGGATTAAGGGAGTTAGAAAAAAGCAATTTGATTCGCAAAATATTTCCATACCTACCCCTTTGTTCTAAATTTTCGACAAAAAAATTATAAAAAATGCTAAAAATTCGTAAAGAAGGTTTTTTTTTGCAAAAAAATCGACTGGCACAATCAGTTTTGTGATAAAATCATTATTTCGCCTTCAAATAGAGTCATGAAATTTTCGAAAATCCACTTTTCAAAACAAAAAATACTCATAACTCGACTAATAGGAAAGATAGAACGTTCTAGTCTTCACCAATCGATAGAGGGGACAATTTTACATATTTGAGTGAATTTTGAGTCGATATTGCCAGGGATTAAGGGAGTTAGAAAAAAGCAATTTCATTCGCAAAATATTTCCATACCTACCCCTTTGTTCTAAATTTTCGACAAAAAAAAATTAAAAATGCTTAAAATTCGTAAAGAGGGGTTTTTTGCGCCGGAAAATCGACTGGCACAATCAGTTTTGTGATAAAATCATTATTTCGCCTTCAAATAGAGTCATGAAATTTTCGAAAATCCACTTTTCAAAACAAAAAATACTCATAACTCGACTAATAGGAAAGATAGAACGTTCTAGTCTTCACCAATCGATAGAGGGGACAATTTTACATATATTGGTGAATTTTGAGTCGATATTGCCAAGGATTAAGGGAGTTAGAAAAAAGCAATTTGATTCGCAAAATATTTCCATACCTACCCCTTTGTTCTAAATTTACGACAAAAAAAATAAAAAATGCTAAAAATTCGTGAAGAGGGGTTTTTTGGACCGGAAAATCGACTGGCACAATCAGTTTTGTGATAAAATCATTATTTCGCCTTCAAATAGAGTCATGAAATTTTCGAAAATCCACTTTTCAAAACAAAAAATTCTCATAACTCGACTAATAGGAAAGATAGAACGTTCTAGTCTTCACCAATCGATAGAGGGGACAATTTTACATATTTGAGTGAATTTTGAGTCCATATTTCCAAAGGAATATGGGAGTTAGAAAAAATCAATTTGTATCGCAAAATATTTCCATAGCTACCCCCTTTGTTATAAATTTACGACAAAAAAAAATAAAAAATGCTAAAAATTCGTAAAGAGGGGTTTTTTGGACCGGAAAATCGGCTGGCACAATCAGTTTTGTGATAAAATCATTATTTCGCCTTCAAATAGAGTCATGAAATTTTCGAAAATCCACTTTTCAAAACAAAAAATTCTCATAACTCGACTAATAGGAAAGATAGAACGTTCTAGTCTTCACCAATCGATAGAGGGGACAATTTTGCATATTTTAGTGAATTTTGAGTCCATATTTTTAAGGATTATGGGAGTTAGAAAAAATCAATTTGTATAGCAAAATATTTCCATAGCTACCCCCTTTGTTCTAAATTTTTACAAAAAAATTATAAAATATGCTAAAAATTCGTGAAGAGGGGTTTTTGTGGCCAAAAAATCGACTGGCACAATCAGTTTTTTGATAAAATCATTATTTCGCCTTCAAATAGAGTCATGAAATTTTCGAAAATCCACTTTTCAAAACAAAAAATACTCATAACTCGACAAATAGGAAAGATAGAACGTTCTAGTCTTCACCAATCGATAGAGGGGACAATTTTACATATTTGAGTGAATTTTGAGTCCATATTTCCAAAGGAATATGGGAGTTAGAAAAAATCAATTTGTATCGCAAAATATTTCCATAGCTACCCCCTTTGTTATAAATTTACGACAAAAAAAAATAAAAAATGCTAAAAATTCGTAAAGAGGGGTTTTTTGGACCGGAAAATCGGCTGGCACAATCAGTTTTGTGATAAAATCATTATTTCGCCTTCAAATAGAGTCATGAAATTTTCGAAAATCCACTTTTCAAAACAAAAAATTCTCATAACTCGACTAATAGGGAAGATAGAACGTTCTAGTCTTCACCAATCGATAGAGGGGACAATTTTACATATTTGAGTGAATTTTGAGTAGATATTGCCAAGGATTAAGGGAGTTAGAAAAAAGCAATTTGATTCGCAAAATATTTCCATACCTACCCCTTTGTTCTAAATTTTCGACAAAAAAAAATAAAAAATGCTTAAAATTTGTAAAGAGGGGTTTTTTGCGCCTGAAAATTGACTGGCACAATCAGTTTTTTGATAAAATCATTATTTCGCCTTCAAATAGAGTCATGAAATTTTGGAAAATCCACTTTTCAAAACAAAAAATACTCATAACTCGACTAATAGGAAAGATAGAACGTTCTAGTCTTCACCAATCGATAGAGGGGACAATTTTACATATATTGGTGAATTTTGAGTCGATATTGCCAAGGATTAAGGGAGTTAGAAAAAAGCAATTTGATTCGCAAAATATTTCCATACCTACCCCTTTGTTCTAAATTTTCGACAAAAAAATTATAAAAAATGCTAAAAATTCGTAAAGAGGGTTTTTTTTTGCAAAAAAATCGACTGGCACAATCAGTTTTGTGATAAAATCATTATTTCGCCTTCAAATAGAGTCATGAAATTTTCGAAAATCCACTTTTCAAAACAAAAAATACTCATAACTCGACAAATAGGAAAGATAGAACGTTCTAGTCTTCACCAATCGATAGAGGGGACAATTTTACATAATTTTGTGAATTTTGAGTCGATATTGCCAATGATTAAGGGAGTTAGAAAAAAGCAATTTGATTCGCAAAATATTTCCATACCTACCACTTTGTTCTAAATTTTTACAAAAAAATTATAAAAAATGCTAAAAATTCGTGAAGAGGGGTTTTTGTGGCCAAAAAATCGACTGGCACAATCAGTTTTGTGATAAAATCATTATTTCGCCTTCAAATAGACTCGTGAAATTTTCTAAAATCCACTTTTCAGAACAAAAATTACTGATAACTCGACAAATAGGAAAGATAGAACGTTCTAGTCTTCACCAATCGATAGAGGGGACAATTTTACATATTTGAGTGAATTTTGAGTCCATATTTCCAAAGGAATATGGGAGTTAGAAAAATCAATTTGTATCGCAAAATATTTCCATAGCTACCCCCTTTGTTATAAATTTACGACAAAAAAAAATAAAAAATGCTAAAAATTCGTAAAGAGGGGTTTTTTGGACCGGAAAATCGACTGGCACAATCAGTTTTGTGATAAAATCATTATTTCGCCTTCAAATAGAGTCATGATATTTTCGAAAATCCACTTTTCAAAACAAAAAATTCTCATAACTCGACTAATAGGGAAGATAGAACGTTCTAGTCTTCACCAATCGATAGAGGGGACAATTTTACATATTTGAGTGAATTTTGAGTAGATATTGCCAAGGATTAAGGGAGTTAGAAAAAAGCAATTTGATTCGCAAAATATTTCCATACCTACCCCTTTGTTCTAAATTTTCGACAAAAAAAAATAAAAAATGCTTAAAATTTGTAAAGAGGGGTTTTTTGCGCCGGAAAATTGACTGGCACAATCAGTTTTTTGATAAAATCATTATTTCGCCTTCAAATAGAGTCATGAAATTTTGGAAAATCCACTTTTCAAAACAAAAAATACTCATAACTCGACTAATAGGAAAGATAGAACGTTCTAGTCTTCACCAATCGATAGAGGGGACAATTTTACATATATTGGTGAATTTTGAGTCGATATTGCCAAGGATTAAGGGAGTTAGAAAAAAGCAATTTGATTCGCAAAATATTTCACTACCTACCCCTTTGTTCTAAATTTTCGACAAAAAAATTATAAAAAATGCTAAAAATTTGTAAAGAGGGGTTTTTTTGGCAAAAAAATCGACTGGCACAATCAGTTTTGTGATAAAATCATTATTTCGCCTTCAAATAGAGTCATGAAATTTTCGAAAATCCACTTTTCAAAACAAAAAATACTCATAACTCGACAAATAGGAAAGATAGAACGTTCTAGTCTTCACCAATCGATAGAGGGGACAATTTTACATATTTCAGTGAATTTTGAGTCGATATTGCCAAGGATTAAGGGAGTTAGAAAAAAGCAATTTGATTCGCAAAATATTTCCATACCTACCACTTTGTTCTAAATTTTCGACAAAAAAGAATTAAAAATGCTTAAAATTCGTAAAGAGGGGTTTTTTGCGCCGGAAAATCGACTGGCACAATCAGTTTTGTGATAAAATCATTATTTCGCCTTCAAATAGAGTCATGAAATTTTCGAAAATCCACTTTTCAAAACAAAAAATACTCATAACTCGACTAATAGGAAAGATAGAACGTTCTAGTCTTCACCAATCGATAGAGGGGACAATTTTACATATATTGGTGAATTTTGAGTCGATATTGCCAAGGATTAAGGGAGTTAGAAAAAAGCAATTTGATTCGCAAAATATTTCCATACCTACCCCTTTGTTCTAAATTTTCGACAAAAAAATTATAAAAAATGCTAAAAATTCGTAAAGAAGGTTTTTTTTTGCAAAAAAATCGACTGGCACAATCAGTTTTGTGATAAAATCATTATTTCGCCTTCAAATAGAGTCATGAAATTTTCGAAAATCCACTTTTCAAAACAAAAAATACTCATAACTCGACTAATAGGAAAGATAGAACGTTCTAGTCTTCACCAATCGATAGAGGGGACAATTTTACATATTTAAGTGAATTTTGAGTCGATATTGCCAGGGATTAAGGGAGTTAGAAAAAAGCAATTTCATTCGCAAAATATTTCCATACCTACCCCTTTGTTCTAAATTTTCGACAAAAAAAAATTAAAAATGCTTAAAATTCGTAAAGAGGGGTTTTTTGCGCCGGAAAATCGACTGGCACAATCAGTTTTGTGATAAAATCATTATTTCGCCTTCAAATAGAGTCATGAAATTTTCGAAAATCCACTTTTCAAAACAAAAAATACTCATAACTCGACTAATAGGAAAGATAGAACGTTCTAGTCTTCACCAATCGATAGAGGGGACAATTTTACATATATTGGTGAATTTTGAGTCGATATTGCCAAGGATTAAGGGAGTTAGAAAAAAGCAATTTGATTCGCAAAATATTTCCATACCTACCCCTTTGTTCTAAATTTACGACAAAAAAAATAAAAAATGCTAAAAATTCGTGAAGAGGGGTTTTTTGGACCGGAAAATCGACTGGCACAATCAGTTTTGTGATAAAATCATTATTTCGCCTTCAAATAGAGTCATGAAATTTTCGAAAATCCACTTTTCAAAACAAAAAATTCTCATAACTCGACTAATAGGAAAGATAGAACGTTCTAGTCTTCACCAATCGATAGAGGGGACAATTTTACATATTTGAGTGAATTTTGAGTCCATATTTCCAAAGGAATATGGGAGTTAGAAAAAATCAATTTGTATCGCAAAATATTTCCATAGCTACCCCCTTTGTTATAAATTTACGACAAAAAAAAATAAAAAATGCTAAAAATTCGTAAAGAGGGGTTTTTTGGACCGGAAAATCGGCTGGCACAATCAGTTTTGTGATAAAATCATTATTTCGCCTTCAAATAGAGTCATGAAATTTTCGAAAATCCACTTTTCAAAACAAAAAATTCTCATAACTCGACTAATAGGAAAGATAGAACGTTCTAGTCTTCACCAATCGATAGAGGGGACAATTTTGCATATTTTAGTGAATTTTGAGTCCATATTTTTAAGGATTATGGGAGTTAGAAAAAATCAATTTGTATAGCAAAATATTTCCATAGCTACCCCCTTTGTTCTAAATTTTTACAAAAAAATTATAAAATATGCTAAAAATTCGTGAAGAGGGGTTTTTGTGGCCAAAAAATCGACTGGCACAATCAGTTTTTTGATAAAATCATTATTTCGCCTTCAAATAGAGTCATGAAATTTTCGAAAATCCACTTTTCAAAACAAAAAATACTCATAACTCGACAAATAGGAAAGATAGAACGTTCTAGTCTTCACCAATCGATAGAGGGGACAATTTTACATATTTGAGTGAATTTTGAGTCCATATTTCCAAAGGAATATGGGAGTTAGAAAAAATCAATTTGTATCGCAAAATATTTCCATAGCTACCCCCTTTGTTATAAATTTACGACAAAAAAAAATAAAAAATGCTAAAAATTCGTAAAGAGGGGTTTTTTGGACCGGAAAATCGGCTGGCACAATCAGTTTTGTGATAAAATCATTATTTCGCCTTCAAATAGAGTCATGAAATTTTCGAAAATCCACTTTTCAAAACAAAAAATTCTCATAACTCGACTAATAGGGAAGATAGAACGTTCTAGTCTTCACCAATCGATAGAGGGGACAATTTTACATATTTGAGTGAATTTTGAGTAGATATTGCCAAGGATTAAGGGAGTTAGAAAAAAGCAATTTGATTCGCAAAATATTTCCATACCTACCCCTTTGTTCTAAATTTTCGACAAAAAAAAATAAAAAATGCTTAAAATTTGTAAAGAGGGGTTTTTTGCGCCTGAAAATTGACTGGCACAATCAGTTTTTTGATAAAATCATTATTTCGCCTTCAAATAGAGTCATGAAATTTTGGAAAATCCACTTTTCAAAACAAAAAATACTCATAACTCGACTAATAGGAAAGATAGAACGTTCTAGTCTTCACCAATCGATAGAGGGGACAATTTTACATATATTGGTGAATTTTGAGTCGATATTGCCAAGGATTAAGGGAGTTAGAAAAAAGCAATTTGATTCGCAAAATATTTCCATACCTACCCCTTTGTTCTAAATTTTCGACAAAAAAATTATAAAAAATGCTAAAAATTCGTAAAGAGGGTTTTTTTTTGCAAAAAAATCGACTGGCACAATCAGTTTTGTGATAAAATCATTATTTCGCCTTCAAATAGAGTCATGAAATTTTCGAAAATCCACTTTTCAAAACAAAAAATACTCATAACTCGACAAATAGGAAAGATAGAACGTTCTAGTCTTCACCAATCGATAGAGGGGACAATTTTACATAATTTTGTGAATTTTGAGTCGATATTGCCAATGATTAAGGGAGTTAGAAAAAAGCAATTTGATTCGCAAAATATTTCCATACCTACCACTTTGTTCTAAATTTTTACAAAAAAATTATAAAAAATGCTAAAAATTCGTGAAGAGGGGTTTTTGTGGCCAAAAAATCGACTGGCACAATCAGTTTTGTGATAAAATCATTATTTCGCCTTCAAATAGACTCGTGAAATTTTCTAAAATCCACTTTTCAGAACAAAAATTACTGATAACTCGACAAATAGGAAAGATAGAACGTTCTAGTCTTCACCAATCGATAGAGGGGACAATTTTACATATTTGAGTGAATTTTGAGTCCATATTTCCAAAGGAATATGGGAGTTAGAAAAATCAATTTGTATCGCAAAATATTTCCATAGCTACCCCCTTTGTTATAAATTTACGACAAAAAAAAATAAAAAATGCTAAAAATTCGTAAAGAGGGGTTTTTTGGACCGGAAAATCGACTGGCACAATCAGTTTTGTGATAAAATCATTATTTCGCCTTCAAATAGAGTCATGATATTTTCGAAAATCCACTTTTCAAAACAAAAAATTCTCATAACTCGACTAATAGGGAAGATAGAACGTTCTAGTCTTCACCAATCGATAGAGGGGACAATTTTACATATTTGAGTGAATTTTGAGTAGATATTGCCAAGGATTAAGGGAGTTAGAAAAAAGCAATTTGATTCGCAAAATATTTCCATACCTACCCCTTTGTTCTAAATTTTCGACAAAAAAAAATAAAAAATGCTTAAAATTTGTAAAGAGGGGTTTTTTGCGCCGGAAAATTGACTGGCACAATCAGTTTTTTGATAAAATCATTATTTCGCCTTCAAATAGAGTCATGAAATTTTGGAAAATCCACTTTTCAAAACAAAAAATACTCATAACTCGACTAATAGGAAAGATAGAACGTTCTAGTCTTCACCAATCGATAGAGGGGACAATTTTACATATATTGGTGAATTTTGAGTCGATATTGCCAAGGATTAAGGGAGTTAGAAAAAAGCAATTTGATTCGCAAAATATTTCACTACCTACCCCTTTGTTCTAAATTTTCGACAAAAAAATTATAAAAAATGCTAAAAATTTGTAAAGAGGGGTTTTTTTGGCAAAAAAATCGACTGGCACAATCAGTTTTGTGATAAAATCATTATTTCGCCTTCAAATAGAGTCATGAAATTTTCGAAAATCCACTTTTCAAAACAAAAAATACTCATAACTCGACTAATAGGAAAGATAGAACGTTCTAGTCTTCACCAATCGATAGAGGGGACAATTTTACATATATTGGTGAATTTTGAGTCGATATTGCCAAGGATTAAGGGAGTTAGAAAAAAGCAATTTGATTCGCAAAATATTTCCATACCTACCCCTTTGTTCTAAATTTTCGACAAAAAAATTATAAAAAATGCTAAAAATTCGTAAAGAGGGTTTTTTTTGGCAAAAAAATCGACTGGCACAATCAGTTTTGTGATAAAATCATTATTTCGCCTTCAAATAGAGTCATGAAATTTTCGAAAATCCACTTTTCAAAACAAAAAATACTCTTAACTCGACAAATAGGAAAGATAGAACGTTCTAGTCTTCACCAATCGATAGAGGGGACAATTTTACATAATTTTGTGAATTTTGAGTCGATATTGCCAATGATTAAGGGAGTTAGAAAAAAGCAATTTGATTCGCAAAATATTTCCATACCTACCACTTTGTTCTAAATTTTCGACAAAAAAAAGTAAAAAATGCTTAAAATTCGTAAAGAGAAGTTTTTTGCGCCGGAAAATCGACTGGCACAATCAGTATTGTGATAAAATCATTATTTCGCCTTCAAATAGAGTCATGAAATTTTCGAAAATCCACTTTTCGAAACAAAAATTACTCATAACTCGACCAATAGGAAAGATAGAACGTTCTAGTCTTCACCAATCGATAGAGGGGACAATTTTACATATTTTAGTGAATTTTGAGTCCCTATTTCCAAGGATTATGGAAGTTAGAAAAAATCAATTTGTATAGAAAAATATTTCCATAGCTACCCCCTTTGTTCTAAATTTTTACAAAAAAATTATAAAAAATGCTAAAAATTCGTGAAGAGGGGTTTTTGTGGCCAAAAAATCGACTGGCACAATCAGTTTTGTGATAAAATCATTATTTCGCCTTCAAATAGACTCGTGAAATTTTCTAAAATCCACTTTTCAGAACAAAAATTACTGATAACTCGACAAATAGGAAAGATAGAACGTTCTAGTCTTCACCAATCGATAGAGGGGACAATTTTACATATTTTAGTGAATTTTGAGTCGATATTACCAAGGATTAAGGGAGTTAGAAAAAATCAATTTGTATCGCAAAATATTTCCATACCTACCCCTTTGTTCTAAATTTTCGACAAAAAAAAATAAAAAATGCTTAAAATTCGTAAAGAGGGGTTTTTTGCGCCGGAAAATCGACTGGCACAATCAGTTTTTTGATAAAATCATTATTTCGCCTTCAAATAGACTCGTGAAATTTTCGAAAATCCACTTTTCAGAACAAAAATTACTGATAACTCGACAAATAGGGAAGATAGAACGTTCTAGTCTTCACCAATCGATAGAGGGGACAATTTTACATATTTGAGTGAATTTTGAGTCGATATTGCCAAGGATTGAGGGAGTTAGAAAAAAGCAATTTGATTCGCAAAATATTTACTTTGTTCTAAATTTTCGACAAAAAAAAATAAAAAATGCTTAAAATTCGTAAAGAGGGGTTTTTTGCGCCGGAAAATCGACTGGCACAATCAGTATTGTGATAAAATCATTATTTCGCCTTCAAATAGAGTCATGAAATTTTCGAAAATCCACTTTTCGAAACAAAAATTACTCATAACTCGACCAATAGGAAAGATAGAACGTTCTAGTCTTCACCAATCGATAGAGGGGACAATTTTACATATTTTAGTGAATTTTGAGTCCCTATTTCCAAGGATTATGGAAGTTAGAAAAAATCAATTTGTATAGCAAAATATTTCCATAGCTACCCCCTTTGTTCTAAATTTTCGACAAAAAAATTATAAAAAATGCCAAAAATTCGTAAAGAGGGGTTTTTTCGGCCAAAAAATCGACTGGCACAATCAGTTTTGTGATAAAATCATTATTTCGCCTTCAAATAGAGTCATGAAATTTTCGAAAATCCACTTTTCAAAACAAAAAATACTCATAACTCGACTAATAGGCAAGATAGAACGTTCTAGTCTTCACCAATCGATAGAGGGGACAATTTTACATTTTTGAGTGGATTTTGAGTCGATATTGCCAGAGGATTAAGGGAGTTAGAGAAAAGCAATTTGATTCGCAAAATATTTCCATACCTACCCCTTTGTTCTAAATTTTCGACAAAAAAATTATAAAAAATGCTAAAAATTCGTAAAGAGGGTTTTTTTCGGCCAAAAAATTGACTGGCACAATCAGTTTTGTGATAAAATCATTATTTCGCCTTCAAATAGAGTCATGAAATTTTCGAAAGTCCACTTTTCAAAACAAAAAATACTCATAACTCGACTAATAGGAAAGATAGAACGTTCTAGTCTTCACCAATCGATAGAGGGGACAATTTTACATTTTTGAGTGAATTTTGAGTCGATATTGCCAGAGGATTAAGGGAGTTAGAGAAAAGCAATTTGATTCGCAAAATATTTCCATACCTACCCCTTTGTTCTAAATTTTCGACAAAAAAATTATAAAAAATGCTAAAAATTCGTAAAGAGGGTTTTTTTCGGCCAAAAAATTGACTGGCACAATCAGTTTTGTTATAAAATCATTATTTCGCCTTCAAATAGACTCGTGAAATTTTCGAAAATCCACTTTTCAAAACAAAAAATACTCATAACTCGACAAATAGGAAAGATAGAACGTTCTAGTCTTCACCAATCGATAGAAGGGACAATTTTACATATTTTAGTGAATTTTGAGTCGATATTGCCAGGAATTGAGGGAGTTAGAGAAAAGCAATTTGATTCGCAAAATATTTCCATAATTACCCCTTTGTTCTAAATTTTCGACAAAAAAATTATAAAAAATGCTAAAAATTCGTAAAGAGGGGTTTTTTTGGCCAAAAAATCGACTGGCACAATCAATTTTGTGATAAAATCATTATTTCGCCTTCAAATAGAGTCATGAAATTTTCGAAAATCCACTTTTCAAAACAAAAAATACTCATAACTCGACAAATAGGAAAGATAGAACGTTCTAGTCTTCACCAATCGATAGAGGGGACAATTTTACATATTTTAGTGATTTTTGAGTTGATATTGCCAGGGATTAAGGGAGTTGGAGAAAAGCAATTTGATTCGCAAAATATTTCCATACCTACCCCTTTGTTCTAAATTTTCGACAAAAAAATTATAAAAAATGCTAAAAATTCGTAAAGAGGGGTTTTTTGCTCCGGAAAATCGACTGGCACAATCAGTTTTGTGATAAAATCATTATTTCGCCTTCAAATAGAGTCATGAAATTTTCGAAAATCCACTTTTCAAAACAAAAAATACTCATAACTCGACTAATAGGGAAGATAGAACGTTCTAGTCTTCACCAATCGATAGAGGGGACAATTTTACATATTTTAGTGATTTTTGAGTCGATATTGCCAAGGATTAAGGGAGTTAGAAAAAATCAATTTGTATCGCAAAATATTTCCATACCAACCCCTTTGTTCTAAATTTTCGACAAAAAATTTTAAAAAATGCTAAAAATTCGTAAAGAGGGGTTTTTTGGACCGGAAAATCGACTGGCAAATCTTGACAATTTTTTTAAGTCTTAAACTTCAAAATATTTTCGTAAGTTCCAAATTGTCAATCTTTTTAAAGGCTTTTAGGGAAAAAATTAGTTAAATATAATAGTTCTTGATCACGATGTTTGTTGAAACTCTATTTTTAAAGTTTCGGTAGCGGTCCAGCTGCCGTTATCAAGAATAATGAAAAATAATAAATTTTCGAATCATCGAAAATTGATTATTTTCGATTAATCGATTTTTTCGATTAATCGAGTTTTTTCGATTAATCGATTTTTTTCTATTGATCGATTTTTTTCGATTAACATCGATTAATCGAAAATAATCGATTATTTTATATAATCGATAATCGATTATGTTTTTTGATAATCGCCCAGCCCTAATTTTGAGTCGATATTGCCAAGGATTAAGAGAGTTAGCAAAAAGCAATTTATATCACGAAATATTTCCATATCTACCCCATTGTTCAAAATTTCCATAAAAAAAATTTTATTTCGACGTTAAAAATGCCCAAAGTTCGTGTTGAGGGTTTTTTGGGACGAGAAATCGACTGGTATAATCAGTTTTTGGATAAAATCATTCTTTCGCCTTCAAATAGAGTCATGAAATTTTCGAAAATCCACTTTTCAAAACAAAAGATGCTCATAACTCGATTATTTGAAGAGATAGAACGTTCTAGTCTGCGCCATTCGATTCAGTGGAAAATTTTACATAGGTTTGTGAATTTTCAGTCGATATTTGCAAGCATTAAGGGAGTTAGCAAAAAGCAATTTATATCACGAAATATTTCCATATCTACCCCTTTGTTCAAAATTTCCATAAGAAAAATTTATTTCGACGTTAAAAATGCCCAAAGTTTGTGTTGATGGGTTTTTTGTGACGAGAAATCGACTGGTATAATCAGTTTTTGGATAAAACCATTCATTCGTCTTCAAATAGAGTTATGAAATTTTCGAAAATCCACTTTTCAAAACAAAAGGTGCTCATAACTCGATTAATTGGAGAAATAGAACGTTCTAGTCTGCGCCATTCGATTCAGTGGAAAATTTTACATGTTAGTGAATTTTCAGTTGATATTTCCAAGCATTAAGGGAGTTAGCAAAAAGCAATTTATATCACGAAATATTTCCATATCTACCCCTTTGTTCAAAATTTCCATAAAAAAAAATTATTTCAACGTTAAAAATGCCCAAAGTTCGTGTTGAGGGGTTTTTTGGGACGAGAAATCGACTGGTTCAATCAGTTTTTGGATAAAATCATTCTTTCGCCTTCAAATAGAGTCATGAAATTTTCGAAAATCCACTTTTCAAAACAAAAGGTGCTCATAACTCGATTATTTGGAGAGATAGAACGTTCTAGTCTGCGCCATTCGATTCAGTGGAAAATTTTACATATGTTAGTGAATTTTCTGTTGATATTTCCAAGCATTAAGGGAGTTAGCAAAAAGCAATTTATATCACGAAATATTTCCATATCTACCCCTTTGTTCAAAATTTCCATAAAAAAAAATTATTTCAACGTTAAAAATGCCCAAAGTTCGTGTTGAGGGGTTTTTTGGGACGAGAAATCGACTGGTATAATTAGATTTTGGATAAAATCATTCTTTCTCCTTCAAATAGAGTCATGAAATTTTCGAAAATCCACTTTTCAAAACAAAAGATGCTCATAACTCGATTATTTGGACAGATAGAACGTTCTAGTCTGCGCCATTCGATTCAGTGGAAAATTTTACATATGTTAGTGAATTTTCAGTCGATATTTGCAAGCATTAAGGGAGTTAGCAAAAAGCAATTTATATCACGAAATATTTCCATATCTACCCCTTTGTTCAAAATTTCCATAAAAAAAATGTATTTCGACGTTAAAAATGCCCAAAGTTTGTGTTGATGGGTTTTTTGGGACGAGAAATCGACTGGTATTATCAGTTTTTGGATAAAATCATTCTTTCGCCTTCAAATAAAGTCATGAAATTTTCGAAAATCCACTTTTCAAAACAAAAGATGCTCATAACTCGATTATTTGGAGAAATAGAACGTTCTAGTCTGCGCCATTCGATTCAGTGGAAAATTTTACATATGTTAGTGAATTTTCTGTTGATATTTCCAAGCATTAAGGGAGTTAGCAAAAAGCAATTTATATCACGAAATATTTCCATATCTACCCCTTTGTTCAAAATTTCCATAAAAAAAAATTATTTCAACGTTAAAAATGCCCAAAGTTCGTGTTGAGGGGTTTTTTGGGACGAGAAATCGACTGGTATAATTAGATTTTGGATAAAATCATTCTTTCTCCTTCAAATAGAGTCATGAAATTTTCGAAAATCCACTTTTCAAAACAAAAGATGCTCATAACTCGATTATTTGGACAGATAGAACGTTCTAGTCTGCGCCATTCGATTCAGTGGAAAATTTTACATATGTTAGTGAATTTTCAGTCGATATTTGCAAGCATTAAGGGAGTTAGCAAAAAGCAATTTATATCACGAAATATTTCCATATCTACCCCTTTGTTCAAAATTTCCATAAAAAAAATGTATTTCGACGTTAAAAATGCCCAAAGTTTGTGTTGATGGGTTTTTTGGGACGAGAAATCGACTGGTATTATCAGTTTTTGGATAAAATCATTCTTTCGCCTTCAAATAAAGTCATGAAATTTTCGAAAATCCACTTTTCAAAACAAAAGATGCTCATAACTCGATTATTTGGAGAAATAGAACGTTCTAGTCTACGCCATTCGATTCAGTGGAAAATTTTACATATGTTAGTGAATTTTCAGTTGATATTTCCAAGCATTAAGGGAGTTAGCAAAAAGCAATTTATATCACGAAATATTTCCATATCTACCCCTTTGTTCAAAATTTCCATAAAAAAAAATTATTTCAACGTTAAAAATGCCCAAAGTTCGTGTTGAGTGGTTTTTTGGGACGAGAAATCGACTGGTTCAATCAGTTTTTGGATAAAATCATTCTTTCGCCTTCAAATAGAGTCATGAAATTTTCGAAAATCCACTTTTCAAAACAAAAGGTGCTCATAACTCGATTATTTGGAGAGATAGAACGTTCTAGTCTGCGCCATTCGATTCAGTGGAAAATTTTACATATGTTAGTGAATTTTCAGTCGATATTTGCAAGCATTAAGGGAGTTAGCGAAAAGCAATTTATATCACGAAATATTTCCATATCTACCCCTTTGTTCAAAATTTCCATAAAAAAAAATTATTTCGACGTTAAAAATGCCCAAAGTTCGTGTTGAGGGGTTTTTTGGGACGAGAAATCGACTGGTATAATCAGTTTTTGGATAAAATCATTCTTTCGCCTTCAAATAGAGTCATGAAATTTTCGAAAATCCACTTTTCAAAACAAAAGATGCTCATAACTCGATTATCTGGAGAGATAGAACGTTCTAGTCTGCGCCAATCTATTCAGTGGAAAATTTTACATATGTTAGTGAATTTTCAGTCGATATTTCCAAGCATTAAGGGAGTTAGCAAAAAGCAATTTATATCACGAAATATTTCCATATCTACCCCTTTGTTCAAAATTTCCATAAAAAAAAATTATTTCAACGTTAAAAATGCCCAAAGTTCGTGTTGAGTGGTTTTTTGGGACGAGAAATCGACTGGTTCAATCAGTTTTTGGATAAAATCATTCTTTCGCCTTCAAATAGACTCGTGAAATTTTCGAAAATCCACTTTTCAAAACAAAAAATACTCATAACTCGATTATTTGAAGAGATAGAACGTTCTAGTCTGCGCCATTCGATTCAGTGGAAAATTTTACATAAGTTTGTGAATTTTCTGTTGATATTTCCAAGCATTAAGGGAGTTAGCAAAAAGCAATTTATATCACGAAATATTTCCATATCTACCCCTTTGTTCAAAATTTCCATAAAAAAAAATTATTTCAACGTTAAAAATGCCCAAAGTTCGTGTTGAGGGGTTTTTTGGGACGAGAAATCGACTGGTATAATTAGATTTTGGATAAAATCATTCTTTCTCCTTCAAATAGAGTCATGAAATTTTCGAAAATCCACTTTTCAAAACAAATGATGCTCATAACTCGATTATTCGGAGAGATAGGGCGTTCTAGTCTGCGCCATTCGATTCAGTGGAAAATTTTACATATGTTAGTGAATTTTCAGTCGATATTTGCAAGCATTAAGGGAGTTAGCAAAAAGCAATTTATATCACGAAATATTTCCATATCTACCCCATTGTTCAAAATTTCCATGAAAAAAATTTTATTTCGACGTTAAAAATGCTAAAAGTTCGTCTTGAGGGCTTTTTTGGGACGAGAAATCGACTGGTATAATCAGTTTTTGGATAAAATCCTTCTTTCGCCTTCAAATGGAGTCATGAAATTTTCGAAAATGCACTTTTCGAAACAAAAGATGCTCATAACTCGATTATTTGGAGAGATAGAACGTTCTAGTCTGCGCCATTCGATTCAGTGGAAAATTTTACATGTTAGTGAATTTTCAGTCGATATTTCCAAGCAATAAGGGAGTTAGCAAAAAGCAATTTATATAACGAAATATTTCCAGACCTACCCCTTTGTTCAAAATTTCCATAAAGAATTTTTTATTTTGACGTTAAAAATGCTAAAAGTTCGTGTTGAGGGGTATTTTGGGACGAGAAATCGACTGGTATAATCAGTTTATGGATAAAATCATTCTTTCGCCTTCAAATACAGTCATAAAATTTTCGAAAATCCACTTTTCAAAACAAAAGATGCTCATAACTCGATTAATTGGAGAGATAGAACGTTCTAGTCTGCGCCATTCGATTCAGTGGAAAATTTTACATATGTTAGTGAAATTTCAGTCGATATTTCCAAGCAATAAGGGAGTTAGCAAAAAGCAATTTATATCACGAAATATTTCCATACCTACCCCTTTGTACAAAATTTCCATGAAAACAATTTTATTTCGACGTTAAAAATGCTAAAAGTTCGTGTTGAGGGGTTTTTTGGTACGAGAAATCGACTGGTATAATTAGATTTTGGATAAAATCATTCTTTCTCCTTCAAATAGAGTCATGAAATTTTCGAAAATCCACTTTTCAAAACAAAAGGTGCTCATAACTCGATTATTTGGAGAGATAGAACGTTCTAGTCTGCGCCATTCGATTCAGTGGAAAATTTTACATATGTTAGTGAATTTTCAGTCGATATTTGCAAGCATTAAGGGAGTTAGCGAAAAGCAATTTATATCACGAAATATTTCCATATCTACCCCTTTGTTCAAAATTTCCATAAAAAAAAATTATTTCGACGTTAAAAATGCCCAAAGTTCGTGTTGAGGGGTTTTTTGGGACGAGAAATCGACTGGTATAATCAGTTTTTGGATAAAATCATTCTTTCGCCTTCAAATAGAGTCATGAAATTTTCGAAAATCCACTTTTCAAAACAAAAGATGCTCATAACTCGATTATCTGGAGAGATAGAACGTTCTAGTCTGCGCCAATCTATTCAGTGGAAAATTTTACATATGTTAGTGAATTTTCAGTCGATATTTCCAAGCATTAAGGGAGTTAGCAAAAAGCAATTTATATCACGAAATATTTCCATATCTACCCCTTTGTTCAAAATTTCCATAAAAAAAAATTATTTCAACGTTAAAAATGCCCAAAGTTCGTGTTGAGTGGTTTTTTGGGACGAGAAATCGACTGGTTCAATCAGTTTTTGGATAAAATCATTCTTTCGCCTTCAAATAGACTCGTGAAATTTTCGAAAATCCACTTTTCAAAACAAAAAATACTCATAACTCGATTATTTGAAGAGATAGAACGTTCTAGTCTGCGCCATTCGATTCAGTGGAAAATTTTACATAAGTTTGTGAATTTTCTGTTGATATTTCCAAGCATTAAGGGAGTTAGCAAAAAGCAATTTATATCACGAAATATTTCCATATCTACCCCTTTGTTCAAAATTTCCATAAAAAAAAATTATTTCAACGTTAAAAATGCCCAAAGTTCGTGTTGAGGGGTTTTTTGGGACGAGAAATCGACTGGTATAATTAGATTTTGGATAAAATCATTCTTTCTCCTTCAAATAGAGTCATGAAATTTTCGAAAATCCACTTTTCAAAACAAATGATGCTCATAACTCGATTATTCGGAGAGATAGGGCGTTCTAGTCTGCGCCATTCGATTCAGTGGAAAATTTTACATATGTTAGTGAATTTTCAGTCGATATTTGCAAGCATTAAGGGAGTTAGCAAAAAGCAATTTATATCACGAAATATTTCCATATCTACCCCATTGTTCAAAATTTCCATGAAAAAAAAATTATTTCGACGTTAAAAATGCCCAAAGTTCGTGTTGAGGGGTTTTTTGGGACGAGAAATCGACTGGTATAATCAGTTTTTGGATAAAATCATTCTTTCGCCTTCAAATAGAGTCATGAAATTTTCGAAAATCCACTTTTCAAAACAAAAGATGCTCATAACTCGATTATCTGGAGAGATAGAACGTTCTAGTCTGCGCCAATCTATTCAGTGGAAAATTTTACATATGTTAGTGAATTTTCAGTCGATATTTCCAAGCATTAAGGGAGTTAGCAAAAAGCAATTTATATCACGAAATATTTCCATATCTACCCCTTTGTTCAAAATTTCCATAAAAAAAAATTATTTCAACGTTAAAAATGCCCAAAGTTCGTGTTGAGTGGTTTTTTGGGACGAGAAATCGACTGGTTCAATCAGTTTTTGGATAAAATCATTCTTTCGCCTTCAAATAGTCTCGTGAAATTTTCGAAAATCCACTTTTCAAAACAAAAAATACTCATAACTCGATTATTTGAAGAGATAGAACGTTCTAGTCTGCGCCATTCGATTCAGTGGAAAATTTTACATAAGTTTGTGAATTTTCTGTTGATATTTCCAAGCATTAAGGGAGTTAGCAAAAAGCAATTTATATCACGAAATATTTCCATATCTACCCCTTTGTTCAAAATTTCCATAAAAAAAAATTATTTCAACGTTAAAAATGCCCAAAGTTCGTGTTGAGGGGTTTTTTGGGACGAGAAATCGACTGGTATAATTAGATTTTGGATAAAATCATTCTTTCTCCTTCAAATAGAGTCATGAAATTTTCGAAAATCCACTTTTCAAAACAAATGATGCTCATAACTCGATTATTCGGAGAGATAGGGCGTTCTAGTCTGCGCCATTCGATTCAGTGGAAAATTTTACATATGTTAGTGAATTTTCAGTCGATATTTGCAAGCATTAAGGGAGTTAGCAAAAAGCAATTTATATCACGAAATATTTCCATATCTACCCCATTGTTCAAAATTTCCATGAAAACAATTTTATTTCGACGTTAAAAATGCTAAAAGTTCGTGTTGAGGGGTTTTTTGGTACGAGAAATCGACTGGTATAATCAGTGTTTGGATAAAATCATTCTTTCGCCTTCAAATACAGTCATGAAATTTTCGAAAATCCACTTTTCAAAACAAAAGATGCTCATTACTCGATTAATTGGAGAGATAGAACGTTCAAGTCTGCGCCATTCGATTCAGTGGAAAATTTTACATATGCTAGTGGATATAGTCGATATTGAGTTACTCGTTACACACACTTTTCAATCTGTAATTTAAAAATTAAAAGTTCATTCGGATAAAACAAATTTAGGGGCCTCCAGTTTTGATCAGATCTCGGTTAATTAAGATAATACAATCAAGAATAAATTTAATTATATAGTTTTATCTGATTTCACGTGATATCTAATGAATAAGAATATTTGATAAAAATTAAGTTGTACTATTTGTTCTTTTTTGCTACCAAAGAGCTAATAAAATTTTATCAAATTAACTATCACAATATCAACGGTCATTCATTCATTCATATATTTGGGTTGTGCTCATCAGCCCAGGCACTTGATCTGAATCTTTGTACAATTTCCCATGTTATCTACTTCCATTCCAGAAGCTTCGTGTCTTCTATAAAGGCCACTAGTTTGACTGGAGGGATTTTCAGTAGTTGTGATGGTTGTATTAATTTCTCTCCAAAGTGCTTCCGTCTAAGTTCTTGTAAGTCCTCGCAGAAGCAGAGTATGTGAGTAGGTGTTTCATCATCAGGTTCACGTTTTCTGCACATGTGTTCACTAACTTTGCCCATATTGTACAGATGTTTCCTCAAGGTGCAGTGTCCAGTCACCAGGTCGGTAACTGTCTTCAAATGTCTCTTGCCCAGTTTCAGTAGCCTGGTTGAGAGTTGTCTAACTTGTTCAGTAAACTCTTTGTATGAAGGTGCCCTTGTGTCACCCTGCATTTGAATTGGTGTTCCCTATCTAGCCAGTTCCCGATTTCCCCTCTGCAATCTTTTGTGATTCCACAAAACGGTTCCGGACCTATGAAGTCTCCTTTAGAGCCTTCTTTAGCTAACTGGTCCGCCATTTCATTACCTGCAATCCCCTCATGTGCCGGCACCCATATTAGAGACACTTTGTTGTCTCTTCCCAAGCAACAATTGGACGTTGCGAGATAGTTATATAACGTTGGGCTAGACATTGGCACCCAACGTTGTAGTGACCACGTCACGACGCAAATTTGCACCTAAATGGGGAATAGAAATTTGAGTCGTTACGACGTCGGCACTGACTTTGTATGTCTGAGCAAGCCAACTTCGTTTTAAGTATTGAAATTATGACTTTGCCCACCACAACTAATATGTAGTATAACTTAAGTAATTCATTTTGGAAGAAATGTGGAAGTCTTTGGAACTCGTCCAAATATGGATAAAGTATTTCTAACTAACAATCTGATGTCTTAGTTTGAGTCATTCAAATTATGTATAGTAAAATATACACATTTTTATTAACAGCAAAACAAAAATCTTCAACGAAGTTCAGTTTTCTGATAAACCACGGCCAATATTGTGGCAAAAAACAAACGCGCCTAAATAATTTTTAGTAAAAAGCGAAAAAAACAATAAATTTTGCCATTTATTATTTTTCTCAATGGCTGCATTTATGTTTAAAAATAATATACAAAGTCTCCAGCAACACAAATGCTGGTCACAAAACTTTCAAATGTGCATTAGAATATGTTTTTTTTTAATAAATTCGTGAATCAAACAATGGCGGCCAAATCAGTTAGATGCCAACATGGTGGACTTTGTTAAGCGTCCTAATCTATACCCAAATACTACCTGTTTGGACAAGAACACTTTTCTTCCGCACCTAATTGCGACTTTCCCAACTTTCCTTTTCGTTACACGATTGGTAAATGTTCAAATGACGGTATGTGAATCCAACGTCCAGATTAAGTTATGAACTGACGTTGTCAGTGAACGTTAATGCAAACAACTAAATAATACCCAAAACCAACGTTGATTTAAGTGAACATTATGTCGGAAGCCAGAATAATGCTGCTTGAGTTACCAGCCTGTTTAGGGATTCTTTGCAGTTTTTCACCAGTCTAGACCTAGTTGTTGGATTACTGATAGCCTTAAGCAGAGCTTGGCTGTCAGTGAATATTTCAATTTTTTGTCCGGTATATCCTCTTCTGATGTTTTCATCAATACAGGCTAGCGGCAATCGTCTCTGCTTGAAACACAGTCGTATATCGACCAAGGCTAAAGAACATTCTCTTTCTAGGTCCCTTTATACCAGCCCCAGTGCCATGGTTTGTTTTGGAGCCATCGGTGAACCAGATGATTTCTCCAGAATTACCTGGGTGCATCACCTGTTCCCTAGATGGGATGATGATATTCACTCGCTCAGTGAATATATTCTCATGCTATCAAAACTATCAAAACTATCAAAACTCAGTAATGTCCCAGATGTATCAGTGTGTCCTTCTCGAACACTGTTCGGGGACCATAAATCTCCCGATTTCAGCCTAAGAATTGCCTCCGCCCTTATAAAAAGTTCTAGAGGCAATAAGGGCTTCCATTGATGCCGTCCCCGTGCTGTTCATTGCCCCGGTAATACCAAGAAGGGCTTGTCTTTGGATTGCAGTTAACATATTAACTGCAGAGGACACTTCTGTCCTCCTCCACCAGACTATTGTGCCATAGGTGATCGTTGGCCTTATCACAGTTGTGTAGAGCCAGTGAACCACCTCAGGTCGTATTCCCCAGGTTTTGCCCATAAATCTTCTGCATTGCCAGAAAAGCCTAGTCGCCCTGGTAGTAATTTTTTCCAGGTGTGCCTTTCAATTCAGTTTGGAATCAAGGGTCACTCCCAGATATTTGACTGCTTTCGATATTTCTAGTTCTTCTCCGAACAACAGTACTCTATCCTGCGGGAGAACTCTTCTATTCCTAAAAGCAACTAGTTTGGTTTTTTGGATTAACTGAAAGGTCCTCCGTAAGGCACCATTCCTTCACAATTCGCAGTGCTTCCTGTAGGACATTCATAACCACCTCTGGGAATTTACCATTGGTGACAATCACAATGTCGTCCGCAAAGCCCTGCGTCCATATGCCTTGATCATTCAAACTGCAGATCAAGTCATCCACAACTAGGTTCCACAAAAGTGGTGAAAGTACTCCACCTTGAGGACATCCTTTAGTTGTTCTAACGGTGTATGTTTTATCATGCGGTGGTGAACTCTTCTTTTCTTGCATGTCTGGTAGAAACGTATTCAATTTAAATCATCTAGCGACACCTACCATCAAAGAAAAAACTATTTGTTAACTTTTGCAGATTCCTATTTTCCATACATATCTTTAAAGAAATTCAAGCCAAATCTTAAATGTCACCTTAGGTATCCTACTTTTTTAGGATTTTCCCAGTCCAAAGAAACTACTATCTTATAAAAAATATTCCAAATAACATCAATGATACTCTAGACTGAATATTTTATTTAGGTATGAAGGCATCATTATAGGATAGAATACATTTCATTAAGTTTTTAAAAATTACAAACTCTTATGACTAAAGCTCGGATTATAGGCAAAATGCCTTTTTTTGTCTATTTTGCCTATTCTAGATGATTTTTGTGTATTTTGCTTTTTTTTCGTAAATTCCGCCTTTTTTAAACTTTTATGATATCCTACTACTACTACTACGTTTTATTACTAAACCTTTCTGTATAAAATTTTGGTCTAGTAATAAAATATTAATGGTTTGTTTGTTAATGGTCTTCTGGGAAAATTTACCTACCTATTTGCGGATTAAGAAGAGGCTTAACAAATGGGAAATCCCTAATGTTTTGATCTTTATATCAGTTGTACAGACGGTTACTGAATCAGAGTTTAGTTTTGTTGCGAATACCGAAAAGTAAAGAACACACATTTTAAAAAGTTTTAGACGTTTTGTGAGTTTATTTAGAAATATGACTTCTAAGTTAAGTGCTTAGAAGGAGATGGAGCATTTTGTAAACCGTGTGGCAAATCAGTAAGTTTAATTTTTTCTTTCTCTCATCAGTCACCGCATAACTACATAGTATTAAAATTCTAATTAATTATTTTTATTTTCTTAAATTCTCAGATTTCAAGTACAAAAAAGTACTTTATTGACCAGCCTTGTGGAACTCCACTTCACAAACGGAATTTGGAAAAATTAAATTCCTCTAAGTTAGTCCAAACATCTCTGCGGGATAGTGTAAGCAGTTCAAAAAAAAAGGAGGAGGACACATTTAAATTTGATTTATGTCAAATGATGATTGCATCTAATATACCTCTGTATAAAGTTATTCATCCTAATTTTAAGTTATTTTTTAAAAAATATTTTAATAAATCCTTACCGGAGGAGAGTACGTTGAGAAAACAAACTATGGACAAATGCAATGTGGAATGTATTTCGAAAATTAAACGAGAGTTAGATGACAATTTCTTGTATATTGTCGTGGATGAAACGACAGATGTATGCGGCAGATATATAGCTAATTTAATTATTGGAATTTTGAACGAAAACTTTCCAAGCAAACCTTATTTAGTTGCCGTTAAAGAATTAGAAAAAACAAACAATTTAACTATAATTAGATTTATACAAGATAGTTTAACAAACCTCTTCTTACCCAATGCTATACCAACCAATAAAATAGTTCTAATGCTTTCAGATGCTGCAGCATATATGTTAAAAGCTGCTGCTAATTTAAGGGTATTTTATCCCAACTTAATCCATTGCACTTGTTTCGCCCACGGTGTAAATCGAATTGCGGAAGAAATAAGAAATCAGTTTCCGTTGGTGAATGACTTAATTAATTGTATGAAAAAAGTTTTCTTAAAGGCTTCGTTGAGGGTGCAAATGTACAAAGAAAGACTTCCCGGTGGTCCCTTTGCCACCTAAACCAGTGATTACAAGAGGTGGGGAACGTGGCTCGAAGCAGTGTTCTTCTACTTTGAACACATTAATGAAATAGAATTAGTAATGTTAGAATTTGGTGATGATCTTTCCGAAGCAATTCGAAAAGCAAAAAATATTTTTTAAAATCCGAAATTAAAAAACAGAAACACGCATATATCAATAGCAATTATAAATTAATCGTTAGCACAATTACCTTATTAGAAAGACAAGAGATACATTTATGTGAGTCAGTTAAATTAATAGATAATTTACAATCTAAAATTAAATCGGCACCTGGAAGTAATGGTCGATTAATTACTAAAAAAAATTAAATTTGTTTTTGACAAGAATGAAGGTTTTTCCTTTTTATGTGATGTTGCTAAAGTTGTCAATGGGACATTTTCCAAAGAATTACAAATTGGGCCAGATTTATTATCCTCTCTTAAATATGTGCCAATTACATCTGTCGATGTAGAGCGTTCATTTTCTATGTACAAATTAATTTTAAGTGAAAGAAGACAGAGTTTTAAAACAGAAAATATAGAGAAGCACTTAGTTGTAGCTATTAATGATAAAATTTTAAGTGGTTACAATGTTTAATTATTAATTAACAATTGTTTAGTTATGTTTGTGCAAATATATTTTTCTACAACTGCTATGAAAAGTGACGTATTTCTCATACCTTACTTGATTTCAAAACCAAATATTGCTCATACTGTGAGAAATATTATTTCTCACGGCACTTTGCCCACGCCACATATATTTATATGGAGAATCAAATAAAATCGACAAAAACTTAGTAGGCTACTGTCATCTTTAAATACCTACTTAGTTGTCACAAAACTGTCAGATTATATTAGAAAATATGTTAAAAATTTTAAAAAAATGTCAAAAATTTCGAAATATGGTCAAAAATTGTCAAAAATTTGGAAAAATGGTCAATAATTGTCAAAAACTGTCAAAGTTTTGAAAAAATGGTTAATAATTGCCAAATATTTTCAAAAATTGTCAAAAATTTTAAAAAATGGTTAATAATTGTCAAAAATTGTCAAAAACTGTCAAAATTTTGAAAAAATGGTCAATAATTATAAAAGACTGTCAAAAATGGTCAATAATTGTTGAAAATTGTCAATAATTGTCAAAATCTGTCAAATATTTTAAAAAATGGTCAAAAATAGTCAATAATTGTTAAAATTTTGAAAAATGATCAAAAACTGTCAAAATTTTTGAAAGTTGTCAAAAATGGTCAATAATTGTCAGAAACTGTCAAAAATTGTCAATAATTGTTAAAATTTTGAAAAATGGTCGAAAAAATTGTCAATAATTATAAAAAATGTCAAAAATGGTCAATAATTGTTGAAAATTGTTGAAAATTGTCAAAATTTTTGAAAAGTTGTCAAAAATGGTCAATAATTGTCAAAACCCGTCAAAAATGCTCAAAAATTGGCAAAAATGGTCAATAATTGTTAAAATTTGGAAAAATGGTCTAAAATGGTCAAATTTTTTGAAAAATTGTCAAAATTTTCGAAAAATTGTGAAAAATGGTCAAAAATTGTCAAAATTTTGAAAAAATGCTCAATAATTATAAAAAACTGTCAAAATGGTCATTAATTGCTAAAAATTTTCAAAATCTTTGAAAAATTGTCAAAAATGTTCAATAATTGTCAGAACCTGTCAAAAATGCTCAAAAATTGTCAAAAATGGTCAATAATTGTTAAAATTTGGAAAAATGATCTAAAATGGTCAAAATTTTAGAAAAATTGATCCATAATTATCAAAACTGTCAAAATTGGTCAATAATTGTTAAAATTTGAAAAAATTGTCAAAATTTTCGAAAAATTGTCAAAAATTGTCAAAATTTTGACAAAATGGTCAATAATTAAAAAAAACTGTCAAAAATGGTGAATAATTGAAAAAAATTGTCAAACTTTTTGAAAAATGGTCAAAGTTTTTGAAAAATTGTCAATAATGGTCAATAATTGTCAGAACCTGTCAAAAATCGTCAAAAATGGTCAATAATTGTTAAAATTAGGAAAAATGGTCTAAAATGGTCAAAAATTTTGAAAAATTGTCAAAAATGATCAATAATTGTCAAAACTGTCAAAATTGATCTATAATTGTTAAAAATGGTCAATAATTGTCAAAATATTGGAAAAATGGTCAAAAATTTACGAAAAATGGTCATTCTATTGTGCATAAGAAGCAAGCTTCTATCGGCGGTCCGACGACCGCTCACCTTTTCTTTTTGTTTTACTAACCATAAAAATAAATTTTAAGTTAGGTACTTTACTTGTATTCTTTAAATTTGTGCAGTAGAAAAAGTTTAGTGTGCAACATGTGGGGAAAGTACTTTTCTCACTCGTGTGTTTGCGGCACTCGCCCTTTGGGCTCGTGCCACAAACTTCCACACTTGTGAGAAAAGTTGAACTTTCCCCACTAGTTGCACAATATACTATTGGGTTAAGTTAATGTTAAGTAAATTCACTTTGTATATTAATAATCAGGGAATTAAAAGCATTCGCCTATATTGCCTATATGTTAAGATTTCTGCCTTTACAATAAAAATCTTTGCCTATAAAGCGATTTTTTTCTTCAGTTTTTGTTGCCTATAAATCCGAGCTTTACTTATGACACAAATGATCAAAGCGATGTCATTTACACGATCCGATTTTTTGCTATCATATTTTACTTGCAAAACAAACCTTTCACAAGCGGAATTTAAACGGACCCAAATGTACCTATTTAGAATTAGTATTTGGCCACGTGTTTTAAATTGACAAGCGCTAATTCCTATTTTAAACACTGGTAGGTATGTGGGAAGTGCTGAAAATCAGACGTATACCGTAGTTGACATGGTATGACCTAGATAAGTATAAACAAACGTCCAAAAATTCTATAAACTAAAATATAAGAAATAATAATTCGTCTTTTTTTCAAATAAGAACAAGAAGAAAAATGTAAGAAAAGTCAATAAAATAACGTCCGGACATGCGTACCATCTTAGCTGGATCAGTGATCATCCAGTGTTGTCACAGTTGGTAGAAATTTGTGAAAACTGGGAAAATAAATTTAATAGTCAAATTTGAAACAATAGTTATTTTTGTATCTAGTGCGCGAAATACTACTTTGGTGATCGAGAATTGAAAAAAATTATTCGAGACCACCAAAGTAGTTCGCGCACGAGATGCAAACAATATTTTTTCAACAAAAGTCAAAATCTATCTTTTAAAAATATTATAAATAAGTAAAATGCCTAATTTATTATAGAAAATAGTGTTGAGCTGGCTTAAAATGTCTTTCCTAATCAAATTTTCACTGTTACTATGGATTAATGTTAATATTGTAAATAATAACCAAAGTTATTGTAAAATTCTATCATTATTTTAAAAGTATTTAATTGTTATTCATTTAAAAATAAATAATAATTTGGAGTTTTGCTTCATTTTTTCCAAGATTGAAACACAAAAGTCTTATTAATTTACATGCAAATACTTCGCACCCCCTAGGAGGAAGTAGGTGTAGGTATTATCCACATACATCGTAGGACACAGAAAACAGTCCACCCCGATATTTGGCAGTGTTCCTTATATTTTAAGGAAATTAGGAAAAACGTCGATTTTTGTTCTAAAAGGGAGACACATTTTTACGATACAGGCATGGGTCATTTGTCAACCCCCTCCCTTCCACTCCACCAACCACTTATTTTTAATTTTTAAGCATGTGACAGACATAATGATCGTCCACGATTTTTGCATGCCATATCTTTGCAAAAAAAGTCTTAATTAATTTAAAGTACAACACCTCTTAAAAATGGAACGCAACGCCTATGGTTTGCTAATGTGTCATTTTTTCTGTCACATCAAAAGTAAATTAAAACAGTTGTTGCAAAAAATTAGTAATTTGATACTAAGACAGTTTGTTTAACATTGTTATTAGGTATTACAATTATTTATCATATTGTTTTTGCAATATTTGTTTTAATTTACTTTTGATGTGACAGAAAAAATGACACATTAGCAAACCATAGGCGTTATACTTTTCATTTGTAAGAGGTGTTGTACTTTAAATTATAATTAAGACTTGTTTTGCAAAGATGGTATATAAATATCGAAAAAATCGTGGAAGATCATTATGTCTGAATACTCCATCTAAATGCCTTTCTAATGATGTACCGCACATGGTATATTTTTCCCATTTAAAAATAAGGGGTTGGTGAATGGAAGTGGAAGGGAGGACGGGATGACGCAGATGCCTGAATCGTAAAAATGTGTCCCCCTTAGAACAAAAATCGACGTGTTTCCTAATTTGCTTGAAATCTAAGGAATACTGCCAAATATCGGGGTGGACTGTTTTCTGTGGCCCACTCTGTATAAATTATAGGTATATACTTATATATATTTTTTTTAATCTTTGACATTATTAATATATAATTAAAATATTATCAATTTCAATTGTAGATAATAAATTTACAATGAAGGTAATTAAATATGGGGAAGTATTTCGAAAAGTATTAACAGGAGTAACAGGACACAAGAGATAACAAAAATTAAATTCCGAAAAGTTAAGGTTTTCCCTTTGCCGAAAATAACTTTAAAAGTCTGGCAACACAGCAGCAATATTTGCCCAAGCGCAGTTTAAGCGGGATCTTTTTTGATTGGCAGTGGCCGTAGCGCCTTAGCTGCCATGTTTTGCTAAATATTGTAGTGTGTTGAGGAATTTTGTCATTTAACATCTACCCCATAACGAAAGGTAATGTTTATATGATTAATTGTTTATTATGAATTTGTTTTTATAGTTTAGAGTCGGTATAACGCAATTGACAGGTTATTTCTATTGAACGTTTATTGTGCAATTAGATATGGCGCATTAATTTAGTATCTTACAGAAGATCTGTGTTTATTTTGTGACAACTTTCGTCTGTGATATGATTTGTTTTTATTATTCGCGATTCGGTTTGATCTGAAGTTAATATTTTTCTAGTGTTTACCCTAAAGTGGTGTTGAGTGACTATAAAGTGTAAGTTTTGGAATTACTAGCTTTGAAATCCAGTTTAAAGACCTAGTAAGGCCCTTATTTCTTTGTATGTAGAAGTATATCATTTTTATATGCGCAAAATAGGATTCTGGAATGACTAAAGTGGATCTTTTCTTTAAATTGACCAATGATTTGTCTGTCAAAAATATTAGAATGACTGCATTGTAGTACTACTGACAAACACAAACTCAATTGCAATGACTATTGCTAGTTACAACCAAAAGGTATTTTTAATTAATGTCACTAATTCTTTGTTTAGAAACATGTTTTTAGTTTTCAAGGAGGAAAACCTCATTTCAGGTTGCCCTTGATGATGTATTTTTAGATACACTCATATGAACTCTCTTTATTCCTAAATCGCATATAATCACATTTTTATACAAATTGTACGGTTCAAAGTGAATTTCGGTGTTTTAGACACACATGTGTAAACTACTTATTTCTGTTTCAAGGTTTTTTTCTAAATGTTATCAAAAAATAACATGTCATATCAAGGTGTTCACATAATATAAATGGATTAATCTTCACATACAGAGAAATTTCTGATTTATAAACTTTTTCAATGCTAAACGGTATATCAGGCTTTGTGGTGTTTTATAATTTTACTAAAAGTAGAAATTTTATCCGATATATAAATGCTCCTGTACAATGAAACACCAGTATATTAACAAAAACATTTAGCACTTGAATACCTGTATAGGTAGACAGTTGATATGATTGTCTCAAATTATTCAATAATGCATGCCATTTTAATATTTTAAGTTCTAGATAAAGACATATTATTTCACAATAATGAGACAAGAGTTGAGTTAATGTGAGACATACCCAAGTCTATTCCAAAACAATTTTAAACTTGTCATTTACTACATTGAAAGCTATGGATGTGTTTTATTTTTTGTTGATAATTTATTCATTCTAATTTACAATTCATTGTATGAATTGGATCTCACTGTTGCCATCGGGGACTATTTTACCTCTAGGCCCATGCCTTGAGCCCAATAATCAGAGGGCCCGAAACGGCAAGCATAAAAACATTAAAAAAATGCAAAAACAATAATACTACTATAAGAAATGCGATTTCATAATATACAATAAGAGCCTTTTTTATTTCACAGTCTTAATTTGCAAAGCGTAGCGCCACGAGCAATACAACAAACTATAAAAACATATCAAATGCATCGGGTGAAAGATCCTTTTCCACATTAAAACTAGTCAAATCTTAATTAAGAAACTCATTAAATGAAGAGAATCTTCCATCCTTAGCTGTTTTAAATGTCCAAATCGATATTTTCGATAAATTAAACATATACAGATGGGATAATCAATAAATTCTCTGAAATAAAAATGAGGAAGAAAATTTAGACAATTGCCTAGCTAGTTATTAACAATGTTATTAAATCATAAATACTTGGGAACTCAGGTTCTTTTATTTCTTATTAACCATGCTTAACTTTTGAATGAATATTTTTGTTTTGTTATTTGTTTTATGTATCTAAATATATTTTTTTTACATGGATGTCCCCATAACAAAAATTAAAACAGATTCTTTAAGCCTATTGGTTACATTCCAATATACGGAGCAGGACAGGGCCTGAAAATTTGATGGTGCCTAGTGCCCAACTCAGTTGAAAATAGGCCCTCATTGCCATATAAATTACAACGATTCTTGCATTCTTCATCTTTCATCAACAAAAATGTTGTTTCACCTCTGTAAACAGTTGTTAATTGTCATGAAAATAAGTTTTTAGATTTCCTTATCTAGATTCTTCCTTATTACTAGACTCCATAGGACATACCTCAAGTCTTCCATATACATATACTATATACTACACCAAAAACCGGTCTACAAGTGATGTTGAAGGGTTTTCTAATTACAAATCAAAAAGGTTGGTTAAATCTTGTACACCAGACCACCCCGATTAACTTTTAAGTGTAATTCATTGTTTGTTGTGACAAATTGCCTAGAAAGTAGTTGTTTCTTCTTAGTCAAGCGGTCAGTGTTTTGGAAAAAATATTTGTTCAAAAAATGTAAGGTGTCTAAATAGTACTCCAAATTTTTCTTTTCATACTTTTATTTAAAATATTTTTTTATGATTTAGGTTAGACCAACCAGCAATTTTGCTTTAAAACTTAAAAACTAATGACTAATTCTAAGATATCACCCACTGGTATTTCTTAGTTTCTATCTCACCAATCACTTGTTTGTTGTGATAACTACTTCGACACTAATCACTTCACAGCATTATTTCAAGTGGTCACTCTTTTCAGCTTTCTCTGTTGATCTTGGTTGTCCAAAATCAGCAACATTTCGATGTTGTGGTTATTGTGTAGCCTAGTCTCGTACTTCTTGGCATATCGTTTGATTTCCTAAGCTACTGTTGGAATTCCAAGATTCCTTTGTAGATCATATTTTTCGAACATACCATGGTGCATTCACTATTCCTCTCAGCACCTTGTTTTGAAACCTTTGTATTATAGCTATATTGCTATATTTAGCACATCACCACAACTGTATGCGATAGGTCCATACTGGTTTTAATAGCTGAGTATATAATAAGAGTTTATTTCGGGTAGAGATGTTAGATTTACTCCCGAGTAACCAATACATGTTTCAAGTTCTCTTTTTTTCACTTTGAGATATTCTTTCCAGCGCACAACTTAGCGTCTAAATTCATTCCAAGGTAATTGGCTGTGTTTACCAGTGGTACTTGCCTGTTATTTAAGAATATGTTTTAATGACCTATAGAAGTTTTCTTTGTAAAGTTTACACAGGTTGTTTTAGCCGTTAGCCGGTCGTTTAGTGTTATATGCCATTGTTTCGTCCATTTACTGATTTTATTAGTGGCATCTTATAGTTTTTTTTTGTTATGTCAGCAAGGTTTTCTTCTACCTTCATCACAGCCCTGTCATCAGCAAACATTGCTATTTTCATATCATTAGGTATAGGAATATCATATGTATAAAGAAGATACAGTACCGGCCCAAGAACAGATATCAGGCAGTAGTTAAGTTCGCTTTTACAATATTAAATTGATGGTAATTAATTTTGAATCTTCATTCATTAGTGTATTGAGTCATAGGTAGCTAATCAATTTTTTAATCCATTGGTTTAAAAAGAACTTGATGAATCATCACCCTATGAGCCCTGTCCCATTGAGTTTGGCCCAATCACATACAAGTTGCAATTATTAAATTTACAGCGAATAGATGATACAACTGTGAATTATGTATCTTATTTTCACTTATCTAAGAGGCTACTCTATTGGATCTAGAATTATTGAACCCACAATTATTGTAAACAATTTAGCATAAAATTTAAGTTTGCCTTTTAAAAATGATATTACTCTGAATCTCTGTGATTTAATTTAGCATGAAAAATGAATATTAAAGTTACATAATTCACACATGATAATTTTTTTCTAAAATTTATTAATAGGAAATTTCCATAATGTACCAAGTAGTATTATAGATAACAGTGTAGTCAAAACGTGAAATCAGTGTTACTGAAGGTCGTTTATTTTTTTTACTATAAATAGATTAATTTATACTACCGCATCGGTTAAACAGTAGGGAGATTAACCCATAGGCGTTAAACAATTTGTTTTATATAGTAACCAATTATTTGCCCTTTTTTATATAAAAGTAACTCTCATGTTTGTTTTATAATAAGTCTCAAAGTCGCTGCACTGGCAATGATTTGGCAGTAAACGTAAAACTTTGTGACCCACTGACTGCATAACAGTCCAAATAATATTCTGTTTTTAGTAGCTTTGTTTTTATAATTTCCCATATTTAGTACTTCATAAGGCTCCCTTGAATATTGACCTGGCCCCATGCAGTAATTTTGTTTTAGAACAACTAGATCATGGAATTGGTTCCACCAATCGTAAATGGTAACTGGTGTTATCCTTGATAATTAAATCCTCTAGATTGGGTATAAATTTGGTTTTGAACTATTTTTCAAAGTTTTCGCGGTTCATATTATCATGATAGTCCCCGGTTTTTCGGCTACTTTTAAAAATTATACCTTCATCTTCGACAAAACCTCCTCCACCTGCATGCACGATTATATATCTTGAGCATTCGCCTGTTTTCTTGCACAGAGTTAATACATTATTATCTTGCCATGTTTTTATCACCCGACCTTTGCTAAAAATCCACGTCATATCCAAAACCTTAATTACGAGCTTAATTATATAAATTTATGAAAGCTGCTACCTTTTTCTTCAGAATATTTTATAAAAAACTGTAACTTCTTGGATCATACTGCAGGAAGCTTAATCAAAAGATTTTTTTTATTAGTATGTAGTTTGTTTAAACTTCAAACCAATTTTATGTACCCAGTTAATAATAGTTCTTTTGCTATATTGTATATCTAGCAGTTTGTTACGGTTTTAAATTAACTTACATTTTTATTCAAGGAAGTAAGTAAAAAGGATATTGGTTTTAATTGAACAGAATGAAAGTCTTCAGGTTTGTTATTAAACATTTTATTTTCTGGAAAAAAAGTCGGGCTAGTAGGTAGTCAGCTCTATTAATTTGCAAAAGTACCCTTGGTCTTCACATCTCTTTATTTGTTCCATTTTCTGAAAATTGAAAAAAACAACCCATAATAATAAATATAACCTTGGAATAGTTTGATCTTCTGCCAGCAAATGTATGACAAAGTGACAGACGACCTTGACCACTTCAGTATTATTACCATTTGCAAATATTAAATTGGCACTAGATTTGCCCGACAAAACGCGGTATTTTTGGGCACAAAAAAATGACCTATGGATTACGTTTATTTTTATAAGCCAAGAAAGCTTACTGAAAGACGCATTTTGCGGATTTAGAACCAAATTGTTAAATTTTATAAAAATATAATCTAATTGTGGAACCATTGACAATTAGCACCTTGGTGGATGTTGGATTTAACTAAAACCAAAACATTTGGCATTCAAAATTTACTTTGGTCGAATCCGCTTTTAGACAATCTGCTATCTGTGGTAACTTCTAGTTGTGAACTACTATTCAGTTGTGGTTTTATTGTTTTAGGCCTTTTTCTTTTATATTGTTGTTTTACTTCTTATTTAAATTTTATTATCTTGAGAGAGTATAAGTTGATTTGATACTTACGTTGGAAACTATCTCTCCTCTCATAATTATAAGTGGAATCTCAATATCGAATAAGTGGTGTTTTGTGGTGATGAACCTTTCAGGTATTAGTCATTATCCCAAAATCCCAACCACCCCTCATAAAATTCAGTGCGGGAGCGAACTTACCTATGATGTTTTCGGGTAGGGGATTAAAATCTGACCGCCGGAGCGAACTAGTGTGCACCGAAAATAACTGTACCTGTTCTTTTGGGAAGCCTGAAAACCACCACCCTTTTGACAGTCTGCTGGATTAAAACAGATAAAGAGTAGAATAGTAAACATTTACAACCTATTGTGACTTGAATCATAATCTATTTCACTACTGATTTAAAATAATATCGTACTTACCTTTTACGAATTAGTGCATGCAGTATTTAGATGCTGGTCTAAAATTTCTGTAAATTAATACGTATTTATATCCCTCATTAGACCATTGTAGGAGTTTGTAGAATAACAGCCGTTTAAGTAGTTCGTAGTAGTTGGACATACCCAAACATAGTAACTTTTTGTTTCATACATTATATATGTAAATAATAGAGAAAGGGCTTGGGGTATTTCTCCTACTATACTGTCGTCGGGATTCCTCAATTTTTCTTCTCTGAATCCGTCACCCACGAGCAAACCAATTGCGAACTGTTACAAACATTCATTCATTCATATATTTGGGTTGTGCTCATCAGCCCAGGCACTTGAACTGAATCTTTGTACCATTTCCCATGTTATCTACTTCCATTCCAGAAGCTTCGTGTCTTCTATAAAGGCCACTAGTTTGACTAGAGGGATTTTCAGTAGTTGTGATGGTTGTATTAATTTCTCTCCAAAGCGCTTCCGTCTAAGTTCTTGTAAGTTTTCGCAGAAGTAGAGTATGTGAGTAGGTGTTTTATCAAGTTCACATTTTCTGCACGTAGGTTCACTAACTTTGCCCATACTGTACAGATGTTTCCTCGAGGTGCAGTGTCCAGTCACCAGGTCGGTAACTGTCTTCAAATGTCTCTTACCCAGTCTGGTTGAGAGTTCCTTGTCTACCTTGTTCAGTAAACTCTTTGTATGAAGGTGCCCTTGTGTCACCCTCCATTTGAATTGGTTTTCGATATCTAGCCAGTTCCCGATTTCCCCTCTTATGCAATCTTTTGTGATTCCACAAAACGATTCCAGACCTATGAAGTCTCCTTTAGAGCCTTCTTTAGCTAACTGGTCCGCCATTTCATTACCTGCAATCCCCTCATGTGCCGGCACCCATATTAGAGACACTTTGTTGTTTCTTGCCAGCCTGTTGAGGGATTCTTTGCAGTTTTTCACCAGTCTAGACCTAGTTGTTGGATTACTGATAGCCTTAAGCAGAGCCTGGCTGTCAGTGAATATTTCAATTTTTTGTCCGGTATATCCTCTTCTGATGTTTTCATCAATACAGGCTATAGCGGCAACCGTCTCTGCTTGAAACACAGTCGTATATCGACCAAGGCTAAAGAACATTATCTTTCTAGGTCCTTTTATACCAGCCCCAGTGCCTTGGTTTGTTTTGGAGCCATCGGTGAACCAGATGATTTCTCCAGAATTACCTGGGTGCATCACCTGTTCCCTAGATGGGATGATGATATTCACTCGCTCAGTGAATATATTCTCTGGTGTCATGCTATCAAAACTCATGTGAAATATGGGTTCGTCTAGTAATGTCCCAGTTGTATCAGTGTGTCCTCGAACATTGTTCGGGTACCATAAATCTCCCGATTTCAGCCTAAGAATTGCCATCATTCCCTCCGCCCTTATAAAAAGTTCTAGAGGAGGAAGTCCAATAAGGGCTTCCATTGATGCCGTCCCCGTACTGTTCATTGTTCCGGTAATACCAAGAAGGGCTTGTCTTTGGATTGTAGTCTCCTCCACCAGACTATTGTTCCATAGGTCATCGTTGGCCTTATCACAGTTGTGTAGAGCCAGTTAACCACCTTAGGTCGTATTCCCCAGGTTTTGCCCATAACTCTTCTACATTGCCAGAAAAGCCTCCTGGTAGAAATTTTTCCAGGTGTTCCTTCCAATTCAGTTTGGAATCAAGGGTCACTCCAAGATATTTGACTTCTTCTGATATTTCTAGTTCTCCGAACAACAGTACTCTACCCTGCGAGAGAACTCTTCTATTCGTAAAAGCAACTAGTTTTTTTTTGGATTAACTGAAAGTTCCTTTTCAAGGCACCATTCCTCCACAATTCGCAGTGCTTCCTGTAGGACATTCATAATCACCTCCGGGAATCGCCCATTGGTGACAATCACTATGTCATCCGCAAAGCCCTGCCTCCATATGCCTTGATAATTCAACATAGAGATCAAGTCATCCACAACTAGGTTCCACAAAAGTGGTGAAAGTACTCCACCTTGAGGACATCCTTTAGTTGTCCTAATGGTGTATGTTTTATCATGCGTATGAGCTGTTATTCTCCTATGCTCGAGCATGTATCCTATCCAATTGCATGTGGTGCTGTTAATCCCTCTTTTTTTAAGGGATCTGTTAATTGATGACATCGATGTGTTGTCAAAAGCACCTTCCATGTCTAGAAAAGCTGCAAGGGCTACTTCCTTATGATTCAGGCTCCTTTCGAGTCCTGAGACCTGTTACAAACAATTTCCCTTGCGTTGTAAAATGAATGAAATATAATTTTGGAAATGAAAATTTTAATCATTAAAAACATCTGTTTCTGTTCTATATACCCGAAATATAAATAGCAACCCACTACACATTATCCTGATTTCCCATTTTTTTTTGTAGCCAAAATATATTTACATTTATGTGTGTGTGTGTTAATGAAAAAAGCTTTATATTGTATACTCGTGAATCGTACCAGTTTTTCAAGGTCTTTTGGTTTTAAATTTATAGGTAGTAGAAACGTTAATAAAACCAGTTTTTGACATATATATATTTTTTTTACTTATTTCCTTTATAGTGTGAATGATCCTACTGAACAAAAATTACATGTTTAAATGAAATGAGGTTTTTATCTTTCTACCTATACAAAAAAATTATATAAAATTTAATATAATAATAATAAATCGACTTTATTTATCAGAGTAATTTACAAATACCAAAATATAGAGGTTTGAAATAGATATGGTGATGAAAACGCACTACAACTTGTCCCATGCTACATTAAACAGAAAAAATACTGACCCATAAAAAATATATTAACAAATAGTAGATATGCACACATTGCATAATGAGCATAGTGAATTTCTTAGAGGAACTAAAAATACTCCTAATCCTAGAAAATAGCTTAAATCGTTTTTACAAATTCTCTGTTTATTTAAGAAGAAAGATCTGAGACGTTTATTGAAGTTTTTTAAGGTGTAGGATCAAATTCCACTGACAGTAAGTTGTATTCTTTGCTAGCCACAAATGAGAAAGCTTTTTCAAATAGAGATATATTATGGTGAGGGACCACTAGCATCAGTCTATTACGCGTTGGAAAATTATGTATGTTAGAGAAAGTAAAAAGTCTTTTGAATAAATACTGATTTTTTTAGCTGATAGCTGGTCCATATTGCAATTGCAATAATGAATTTTAAAAAAAATTAACGATTCGCATAGTCTTGATTTGATTTTAGTCTTTAGTCGAGAGATGATCATGGCTAGGGTAAAGTTGTCTTAAAACGTTATATGAATTTTGGGATATGATAGTAACATGCTTAAGGAAGCGAAGATCGGGGTCTAACCAAAAGTATAGATCTTTAACAGCGTTATTGAAAGGTAGAATAGCATCGCCTAGTTTAATCTGAAGTTGATTCAGAATTAAATATCTACTTTTTTGGCCAAATAATATTATGACAGATTTTGTAGTATTTAATTTGTGATTATGGGTCGTGGAAATATTGAGTAGAATTGCTAAGGTTTGAAGGAATAGTATATTTGGATGTCATCTGCCTAGTGGATAGAACATGGGTGTGAAAATCCGAATTATATAATGAAAAAGAGAAAAAAGACATAATATTGATCCTCGTGGAATACCTTGTATTGTTACCAAACATTCTGATTCTTGATTTACTAATCTAAATTTATGTGTGAGGTAATTTGGTATTAAAATAACTAAGTTGTGAGAAAAACCAAAATGGTGAAGTTTCCTTCAAAGCGTTCCATGATATAGACAATAGAGTATCTAAGGCTTTACATTAATAGCCAACATAGCCAAACAACAAACCCAACCAGTGAAGATATCATCAGTTATTGACAGTAGCGATGTGGTTGTGCTATGTCCATTCCTAAACCCAGATTAACGGATGAAATTAATTTATTGCATTGAAAAGTCAGTAATTTACTCTTTAAGGATAAGTTCAAAGGATTTGTGCAAGGTAGGAAATATACTAATAGGTCGGAGATCAGCTAGGCTAGTCGGCATCAAAATTGTTTGGAGATATCCTATTTAAATATTGATCAAGTAAACCTATTTGAGCTGATTTTTCCCCCAAGCGCTCTAAGGTGTTCCACATATTTTTGGAATGCTTGTGTCTAAGGGTATATTCCAAGTGTGCTTTTTTTCTCTTCGTATTGCTACAGTGACATAATTTTTTAATGTTGTGTAACTGTATGTACTTATGTATTTACTTAGTGTTAATCTAATTTAAATATCTGACGCACCACGGGCTGTAAAGAGTGTGTTTTTTATTTTAATCAGTATTATTTAGTTGAAACATATACAGGGTGATTAGAAGTAAATCAATTGTAAGTCTGTATACTTAGAAGTTTGGACAATTATATAAAATACAGGGTAATTCATTTAAAAAACACCCTGTATAACAGATTACAACCTTATATTGTTGTAATGGAAAAGTTATTGCTATATTCTGTTCCAGCATAACATCCTAGAATATGGGGCCACACACAGATCCTCGCGTACATCCTTTTGTAATGTGTCGTGTTACACATCCATTAGGACTTGCATACCTTTCTTGGCAGTAACTTTTGAAATTCCCATGCAATTCCCCTGAGCACTGTATTCGTTGATGCCTTTCGCCACTAGAGATTATATAGTAATGCTCCAGAGATATCTATGAATATCATTACTACATATTTATTTTCGCTTGAATTTATTGAAGTGAAAACTTCTTTGGGCGCGTTGAGCACTTTTTTTGGGTGAAGAAAAAAAACATGGATTTTTCGTCATCGTCACGCTTTTATGCAACACACAATACTTTTGGTTATGCAACACAACTAACAATGAAGCGTATATAGTGTTGCATAAATCATCGTCACGCTTTCCATGAGCTATATGTATATATGTGTACTTTTTTGTTGTTAAAAATTCCATTTACGATAAAATTTTTAAAAGGGATTCATTTATCGGTGTTTTCACTTCTGTCGGCAGTCCCATGACTGGACTTTTTTTTATTTGTATCGATTTGTTGATTTGCCTTCTCTATATTCATACTGATCTGGATGTAGACCCATTATGTATTCTTCTTTGAGTTACTGGTCTTTTCGAAAGTAATTTTTCTTGCAATTTGCCAATTGTTTTTAATAGGCACATTGGTATTTACGATTTTTTTTCTTTGAAACTTTATCCTCCCCTTTGTTTATTATTATTACAACTGACTGTTTAGAATTATGACAGAACGAATTGTAATAAGTTAATTTTTATTTTCAAATGTGTGACTAAACGATACTATTCAGCTCATGATCTTCCCCTAAAGTGCTTTGACAACATTAAAATTAAAAATAAACTTGACGAAAGTAAGTTATTTCCGGAAGTGCGCTAAAAATACCATACATTATAATTTCCGTTCCGGAGATAGGAAATTTAAATGAAATACAGAAGTGCATTTGTCACATCTTTTTTTTTTAATTTTACGTAACCGTATTGTTTTCTATTTATATCTGTTCCCGGTTAACAAATAATGTACAGAGCGCATCGGAAGTGCTACAAAACCAAACGAAAACTTTTTTAGCGGCAACAATGCACGACTGACACCTTATTCGAAAGCTGCTTTGAATAGTCATATATTATTCATGAAATGCAGAGTGTCACGGCGAACTTTTGCTCGATAACAATAAAATTGTGTTAAATTTTCAAGTATTGAAAGTTTAACGGTGTTATGATTGGGTCGTGGTCGATCTGATTATCTTTTATAGTCTGTATACTTTTTAGCCAGAGTTTTAATTCTGTCAGAGCCTTCCACGAACTGGCGACTCTGGTATTTTATAAACAGGGTAATGAACTCAACTAGGAGAAAACAAATTTCATTTCTATTTGTGGAGATAGACCTTTCCTGTAAAATCCTATTGTTATTATAAATACCTCATTACCTGACTGTGATTTTTGTCCATTTACTTCCTATAGCAATATATGCGTGTGTTTCAATTACAACTGTTCAACTTGAAAGTTCTTGAGGGTCCCCTAGATAAGAAGAGAGAAACCCATGTTATCCTATGATCATATAATCAGTTGAAATTTCAAAATTTTGTATTATCTGTATGTTCCTTGTGGAATATCCATTATTCTTTTTGTTATTTCTGAGAAATTAAACTACAATCTTCTCGTCTTTTTTATTCTTCAAATTTCTCTCTTAAAGACTTTTATACCCATTATAAATGTGCTGGACCTTTAAATATGTTCTAAAATTCCATACCGAAGAGAAGACATTTTTCATCACGTAAAAACATGAATACATTCAGCTAATTATTTTACCAACATCACAATTTTCGATATTTTTGAAAACGAGGGAAAAAACGAATTTCTTATCCATAAAATGTTCCATTTCTCTTTCCTAACCTCACACGTGAACCGCGAACTGTCAAAGGAGCTAGCAGCCAATAAAACGGCATGAACTCGAGTTTTATAATTGGCTGTTATTGTTCTGCCGTCAGATGTACGTGAAACTGGCCATGACCAAAAATTGGAATACATGAAGTTCGATCTCCTTATATAGTCTCCAAGTTAATCGAATAAAATTTGGGAGGTGTTGAATGGTTGCTATTTAGTTTCGATTGTATTTTTCATTATTCCACTAGTGGATAAAGTGGTACTTTGTATGCTTCATAAGTGTGGAAAAAACTCCAATTATAATGTGATTGTGCATCAAAATGATAAATTCGTCGAAATTTCCCTTCCCCATTGGCTCCAAGTGTCTAATAATTCAAATGACAATATCTAAAACTCTAAATAACTCAAACTTTGTTGAAATTGGAAACACAAGGCGAAAAAATGTATCACGTATATTATATTTGCATTAATAAAAAATATTTCTGTTACAGATATAACTACAATGGGGATTAACAAAAAACGATTTCAATGCTAAATAACACTTACTAAAACATTTTCAATAATTTCCCTGTAAAGATGACCGGACAGCAGCTTTAACCATGTCCCTGAACAAGGAGAGCCTGCAAGCAATTGTTTGGCCCCCTGTTAGAGAAAAGGTCTCTATAAATCCTCAAGCGGCGTTTCAACAATTTATTTGTTAATGTAAGTATTTTTAATTGAATTAAATTGAAATAACCACGCCAAAGGAACTGAACGGCACCTCTTTTATCCTACCAGAACATTTCGGTACTATACCTCTGGAACCACCTGCGCTTCTCATGTTACAGTAAAATTTCATTGGATTTGATTTTCAGCATATTATGAAGTACCCTCAAGTGGTGTCAATGCCTTCGGCGGTCTCTAATTGGCTAGATGAACAGTTGGAAACTCGTGGTATCGATGCAGTAGTATACACTCGTTACATCCTAAGTTTATTACATTCACACACAGTTGACGTCTTGTATCCAGAAGAGGATTTCCAGTTTTCTCATTCTCACTCTAAAAAAGTAAGTGAACTTCACATTTTTATTATTTAAAATCGAAATTTACATAAAATACTCTGTGTACCGACCCCTTCTTCTGGAAACTCAAAAAAAGAGCTTATTGGCAGAGGAACGAATTTTTATATAAAATTTATAATTAGAGGTTAAACCTCCGAAAATTTCGGGCACTGTTTGATGGCGGAGTATGGCACGTATCGACGTTGCACTTCATTTTATATTGAAGATGTCAAAGGGCCGAGTTTAGTATACATTTTAAAACTTATATATCGAACAATAGACTGGGTTCACAAGTGCCATTTCATTCCAAACCTAACCCAGACCACTGAAAATTGTGATTTAGGGAGCATTCTATTCGAAATGACATCTAAAAAAATGTTCAACTAGAAAATTGGGCCGACACAAATTGCAAACGCTCGATTTTTTGCAAATATCTTGAAAACTATTTCAGATATCCGAAATTTGAAAAAAGTCTCTCAACGGTCAGGAATAATATATTACAGTAAAGTAAGAAATGTCTCAGATCACATGTAATTGTCGGCCGAAGCGAAGCTGAGGTCGACAAACATGTGATCTGAGGCTTTCTTACTTACTGGCCGAGGTTTGTATACTATTTTTCTGTTCGACGGAGCTGGAAAGCGACAACTTCGTTTAGTGCGGAGGCCCGAAAGTTGATGCTTTCCGGCCGGGGGACAGAAAATATAATATAAGTAAGAGTCCTGTCTTCCGGAACTGTACCGACAATATTTACAATTTTAATGTATAGATGAATATTGGGCTAAAAACGGGTGCCTGACAATCAGATAATAATAAAAAGTTTTCATCCGCAGCATCAAGCTAAAATTAGTTAGGTTACCTCTTCTTTCGTGAAATTGGTTCTCTTTTTTTGCTTATAAGTAGCATATTTTTTTTCTCAAGAAATGCCTTCACGGGATAATCACCTATATATTCTAAAGTTCATACTTTTCGATTTTTCTCCAAAAAAACGCAAGAATGATGGGTCTGATATCTTGGATTTTTTTTCTGAGAATACCAAGTCTCAAATGCATCATTTTTTTTTGCATAGTAGTCTAAGCTAACTGCTTCCACTCTGACTCCATCATATCATATTTTTTTTTATACAGTTTGCTTTCAAAAGGTTAATAATAATGGGTATTTTCATTTCTATATTAAAGAACCAAAATATTGGGAAAAATCATGTATACAACTCGAATATAAAGCTTTATTTTTTGCACTTTAATAAAGACACGGAACTATTTTCCATTGTCATTTATTTTTTACTGAATCAAATAGACAAATATTTTATAAAGATAAGTAGTAAATGAAATAGAAGAAAATATTTTGCTTTACGTTATGGAAAGCCTTGAAAACTCCAAAGGAGTGGCTTTGGTTAAATATTACTTGCACATATTGGAGCCGACAAAGGCAATGATGAAATTCTACCAATTGTTTAGTAGTCACTTTTACCGACATTGAAATCAAGTCACAAAAAATCAGAAACTGAATCAAAGCCTCATATAATTCAGCTTTACTGCTATTTTATGTTTGTTTAGTTCTTTCTCATTTGACTTTAGTCCAAGAGATAGTGACCATTTAGACCTAGCTAATTATATAGCTTAAAAGTCTATGATATACGAGGTGTGGCTATTAAATAACTAGACTGCGCACGCAGAAAGTGTCCTACAACAAGTTGGGTGGGAAACGAATGCAGCGTTGGAAAGATGAAAGTGGCTGCTAATCTAGAACGAAAACACGTGTTTGTCTCTGTAGTAGTATTTTTCCTATAGAGGTTGGAAACGAACGGTTTTTTTTCTATTGCCGATTTCAATGTGTGACGAAAAACACAAGCCACATATCATTCTGAAACTTCTCGTTAAATTAAAAAAAACTTCGACCGATTGCTATAAGTTGTTGAAAGTTGTTAAAGTTGGTCCCAAAAAATTTGACCCCCGACCAAAATCTCGTCCGTCAACAGATCTGCTTAGATTTTCTTGAGCGGTTAGGTGAAGATCCTGAATTGATGGAAAACATCATCTACTTCTAATACGATATTAAAAGTAAGCTGCAAATAAAAATTCAAAGCTATGCTCATTGATTTTTTCGGCATCAAAAGCATCATGATGATTGAGTGCGAGTTCGTAAAAAACGGCCGGAGTTGTGTTGTCATGGACCAGGACAACGTGCTGTATGAAGCGTTATTTAGCCTCTAGAGGCACTCCGGTGCTCGAACACGCACTATACTCCCCTGATTCAGCACCCTGTGACTTCTTCCTGTTTCCGACTATCAAACCTGTCTTAAAAGGAACCCTGTTCGAGTCGTTGAAAAAGATGAAGCACAAATCGACGGAGCTCCTAAATGCTCTTACAAAAGAAGACTTCCGCATTGCTTTGAGCACTGGAAAAAACGAATTTAACGATGTGTTGCTAGGGGAGGGGAGTATTCGACTGTAAAATGATTTTTAAAATAAATTTCTTTTTCATAAGCATTCTCGTTATTTAATAGCCAGACCTCGTATAGATAGTTGGATCAAAGCCGTGTTCTAAATGTGTCACCAACTCTCCGGCTATTACTATTTACAGTTAAGTCTTTCTCTGTAGAATTTTATATTTTAACATTATTCGTAATTTACAAGTTCTGGGAGTCAGATTTCTAGGTATGAATCTTATATAAAAATTCGTTTGTTACTGAGAAATAAAAAATAAACAGGTACACTGCAACATTGTACACATTTAAATAATTAGCCGTTCACTACTAAATTTTGTTGGTTTTGATCACATAGGAAGTGAGAAGATTCAACAGAGGCTACGCAGGATCTCACAGGTCCTCTGCGGATTGGTGGAGACATGCGCATGTTGACGCTGAACGCATCAAACGTTCAGCTGCTGTCGAGTGTCTCTTATCTGCCTCTGAACAGGTACACTCTAGACTCTATTGCACCTTTTTGTTTTACCTTAAACCGTATTGGCTTTTTGATGAAAAAGCAAAAATAAATAACTATGACAAATTACATTTACAGTATCAAAAAGCACATATGGTTCACTAGTTTTACTAATTTATAGATATGTATTATTCCTCTTTATTTGGCTAGTTTTCTTTAAAAGTCAATTTGTAGCACATATAGTTGAAAAGGTGGCTGCTTAAGGTGGATATTGCATAGCGTACTCAGATTTTTTAAATGAAACCCCCATTTTTTTCAATTTGTGGATCTCCTTTACTTAGTTGGTTCGAAAAATGTATGACAAGTTAATTCAAATTAGTACAGAGTGGACAAAAATTGTTTATGACAATTTATCATTTACAAAATAATTGATGAACAATAAACGCACACTCTGACAAAAACAATCCAAAGAAAATTTAGAATAAATGTTCAATTTGCTCTCCATTCACCATTAAACAATGACTCAACCTGTTAATAATTTCGTCTTTAACATTTAGTAGCATAGATGGGTTACGTTTTGCATTTCCTGTCTGATTCGGTCTTTTAAGTCCCGGCTATTGTCAGGTCTGTTGGTGTAGAGTTAATATTGTAAATAACCTCATAAAAAGGGGTTTGATGGGGGTAAAATTGGGAAATCTAACGGACCATTCCACTGTTCCCTTTCCGATCCATCGATCTGGAAACGATCTGTCTAAAAACTGGTGCACAGCTATAGCGAATTGTAGCGGTGCGCAAACCATTTGAATCCATATTCTGTGGCAGTTCTTGCCAGGTATACCAATATATGAGGGGATCCATATAATGACTTTGGTGTTTAATGAAAATAGATGGTGACATGAGTGATGAGTTTTTTGGAGAATTTAATAATTTCTGAATAGATGGGATGGAAGCTTGAGTCTGCACAAATGGCACCTTTTCTGTTTGGATGGCTGATGTGCTTAAAAGTTTGTCCATTTTAAAATGTTTTGAAAAATCTAAAATGATATTTTTCTTTTTAAATGAAAGTTGACCTTTAACTTTATTTTTGATAAACTCATAGTTTTAAAATGTTTTAACTACAAATTTTATCATCAATAGCATATCTTATAAATTACATTTTTCTTTTACAATGGTGCACAAGTTGAGTTGAAATCATAATATACCATGTATTATTATCTCATCCCAAATATTTACTCTAAAATTATTTGTTTATTTATTGTTGATTAAACCAATGAAATGGACTTTGCTATAAACAACTATGTAACAAAAAAATAAAGAAATTACCTGGTATATTTTGTTCTATTTTATTTGTTTGCTAATATTTTTAGTTTGGTGGAACTTTATTGTAGATTAAGAAAGTTTTACCCATAATGACTAAACATTAGGGTTTATTATTTTCTGCTTTTAAAATATTTTCTGGAACAAACTGGCTTTTTTTCAACTACATAAAAAAAGTAATAAAACAAATGCATTTTAATTTATTATTGGTTGTTCAAAAACTATTATAAAAAGTATTTTTTTCACATTGCCGTGCTAACCCATGTTTTACTTCGAACATTTTTCTTTGCTAGGAAACATTGTAACATATTACTTTTTCTATTATTCTTTTATGAAAAATATTAATAAATTTACTGAAATAAATCATAGAAAAAATAGAGTTTGTAACTATACTCTTAATGCAACAGTAACTTTTCCTGAAGAAATCGTGGGATTTCAACCTTTTCATTTTTCGAATGTTTTTTTTTATATTAATACCGTTTAACCCTTCCAAACTGTCACTTCGTATTTCAGTCGGCAATGTAATTAATAGATACTAATTATTCTCAAATCGGCATGCGCAAAGAATACTTGTAGTTAGCTGGGTTGTCACAGGCTACAAATGGCTGTATGTACCCCCCTTCATCTTATTCGTTGATTAATTATTATTTGTAGCTACTATCGGGATCTTAGACATGGATCCGTGTCCAGTGTGACTTTGTGCACGAACTGAACAATATTGTGTATGTTTTTTTTTTAAATTCCTGTGTTGTTTATCATCATGTCACCCTATCGAAAGGTAAGATTATATAAAGTATAAGACATCAATCAGTTCTCACTTTTCATCTTTATAAAATAAGAAGAAAGTTAATTAATTCATTTTATGTACAAAATGAAAACTTCTAAAGCTTCCCTAATTCTCCATCTACTTTTATGTTTTATGAACTGTTACTTATATTGTTTTTTTTTAATTGTATTGTGAGCTACCTTAAGTGGTTGTCAAAATGTCATTCGCATTACATATATTAGATTTTTGTAAATTTATATTGGCACTTGGCAGATAGGATCAAATATGCCTTGATAAAATATTGCTGTGTAAAAAGATTCAGGGCGTCAAATTTGAAATGTGTGTTTCGTTTTTTTGCTAATAACTTCATTGTATATGTATGTATCAATTGTTATCAAAATCGGCATAACTTCAGACAAGGAATATTTTTTTACATTTTGTTGTAGGGGGTGACACGTGAAAGATTCCTGATGATGAAATGTACTGGTAACTTTTTTTCGACGTAAGCTATTGATTTTGATTAGAAAATATGACGGAAACATAATTTCTATGTAATATTGGTACTCCTTTTTAAACACGATGCGAAAAGTTGAGATTTTCAGAAGTGAGCTTTGAACTGTTAGATTTGATAATTGCTGCTGGTAAATGTTATTTCTTTTTGGTGAATAATTTTTGCTGTGTTTGAGTGTATTTTTTTAAAGCTATGATATACTTTTTCGATTGAAATGCCTCGTCATCATCACTTCACGTATAAAAAATTTCGGGATATGATTTGTGTAAATTTCTGCGGTCGTTCTGCGCCAGAACATTGTTATATAACAAGATCATGTTATATCCAAGTAGAGGGCAACCAAATTACACAACTTTTGCAAATCTTTTTCATCGTTTGAAAAAACAGGGTAGTCGTTCGAAACAAATCACACCTAATCAAGAAGATGACATTGTGGACGAGTTGATAAAAAAAATTCTGCAGTAAGCTCATCTGTCAGCAGCAACAGGAGTAAGTCAGTCGTCTCCAAAAAAAGAAAAGTTCCACCCTTATCACTTCACTCCTGTTTAAAATTTACTTCCACAATCATGATGATGACCGACATTTTATTAACAATATTATGTTAAGCGATGAAGCAACTTTACCAGACGAGGGTTTTCAATTGGGGAAACATCTGCATGCTTTTAGAGAAAGACATTTTATGGTTGAGTTTAAACTAAATATTATATGCGACCAACTAGGGCCATATGTTTTGCCTCCAAATTTAAATGGAAATTCATTTTTTTGCAAAATACTAGCGATATTTCTAATTTTTTACTAATTTTATAAGGACACAGAATAAGATTTTCCTTTCCTTCACTAGAAGAATTAGAAAAGGCATAGAAGTCGGAGGGGGCCAAGTAAAACATTTAATTTGATTTTGCTCTTTGTATGTTGAATTGCTTTCAAATATGCTTTATCGTTGAAATGGAGCCTTATGTTACAATTTTTTTTATTGTCTGTTACTTGAAACCCCCTTCTGAGACTCCGAACTGTTCAATTGAGCTTTTCTCGAAAACGGATGAAAATACTGTTTGAAAAGGAATAACAATATTACGTAGAAATGATGTTTACGTCATATTTTCTAATCAAAATCACTAAACAGTTTCGTCGAAAAAAGTTATCGGGTGATTTTATTATCAGGAATCAATCACGTGGCGACTCCTGTAACAAAATCTAAAATAATATTCCTTATGTAAAGTTATGCCCGAGGTTATGCCTCTGAGCCGATTTTGATAACAATTGATGAATATACAGTAACATTATTAGCAAAAAATGAAAATATATTTCAAATTTAACGCCTTGTATCTTATTCCACAGCAATATTTTATTAAGGGATATTTGGTCATATTCACTCTTCAACTATGTCTCTGAATTTTTTTTATATGAAAATATAGTTTTGATATTGAGTTATGTCAAAAAAGGGTGGCGAACGGTGTCCATGATTTCGGCAGACTGCCTTATCTGAGATCAAAAAATGGAACTGTATGTTAATCTATAAATGAATGGCTATGCCGCAACTAGGATTCTTTTAAAATATTGAAAATTAATTTTTCTGCGTGCTTTTAAAAAGTTCCAAAATTTCATGATATTTGACAACCATTTATTTAACTTAGAAGAAAGCGGTTCAATGTTTAAAAAAATCCTAGTTCCGGCGATAATCACACGTTTGCTGAAACCATCAATAAAATTTGCATAAAATCTATTAAACTGTTTTTGGGAAATCATGGACACCAATTTAGTTTCCAGAAAAACCCGTTTGCAACTTCATATAAGTGAAATTTTGTCTTACACGAACCTGCTTTTCCTGATAGTTAAAGTAACCCTTCCTCTTTTTGAAAATTCCTCAAGGCTCCTCCTTGGATAAAATTCTGGTCTCTTTTGCTACATATTTTGCTTTATATGACAAACAGTAGTTATGTTCAAAATTTGAAGGTTGTATGTCTCTTTAAAGTACCTCAGAATTTTGATGATTGGCGATTGAGTGAATTTGTCAGTGATAACATTGAGATAATGTGACTTGTAATAGTTCTTAATCCACAGATTCAAATTGAATGTAATTTAGGAATATATCTATTTATATCATGCCGTTTTGGTCACAAAAAATTCAAGTTTCTAACTTTATCCAAAACGAGAATGTTCTAAGTGGCTTCGAGAAAAAGTATGGCACGGCGATGCCTTTATTTGTTTGTTCGTTTAAGAAACTGAGTGAATCACAGAGACCAGTGTACACCAAACAAGACCAAGGCCGTTACATACAAGTCCAATAAATACATAGTGTAAAACAAAATAATTACCTGATTCATTGTGTGTAGTTGAGAAGCTTTGTAGCAATAGCACTATTTTATATGCATCTGTTTTATTACTACCGCAACATATTAATTGCCTCTATTTTTAACGAAATCCCAATTACTATTACTTCTAATGTTTTAAATCTCTCTAGAATTGCGAAATAGAATCACTGGTAGACGAACTCTGTGAAAAACTAAAGGAAGTAAACAACGAAAATACTTTTCCCGTTTTCTCATCTTCAGAGGCAATAACTGAAACTTCCGCCGAATCCAAAAAGATAACTCCTCAAGAACTGGCCGAAAAATATTACGCCGCCTTTCCCCCTCTCTGTCCTCAAACGCCTGCCGAAGAATCTAAATTACTGTCGTTGATACCCAAGTGGAGAAACGTTAACTCTTCGTCGTCGTCATCATCGTCATTACTAACATCTCCGGTCAAGAAGAAATCCGTCAAGAAGGCCTGCAAACCGTTCAATCACGGGAATCGATCATTTTTTAAGGTAAGAACACAAATAATAGTAAGGATTAACTTCCTCGAAATATTGTTTTCTTAAAGCCGGGTACAATGTAAACGATCTTTTCTTTAATTTTACTGAAAAAAATTAACAATAGTCTCATAAAATTGGTGTAGAGAAGGATAAAAAATTGAATAAATATTTTGCACATTGAAAGTAGTCCGTTTTCCGACCATGAATATATATTTTTTTTTCGCTGCACCTCGAAATTGTTGTACAATGAGCCTTTAACTTTGACGGTTTGTTACTCCGTTGTTTTTCAAGCAATCTAAACGAATCTTTTTTCAGATTACAGCTTTTTTTATGCTCTATCAATGTACGTAATAATATATTGCAAAATTCGTTGAGCACGCGGTATATTGCATTTTGCAACTAAGGCCGTTTTAAATAATCATTCCCACGGCCGCGGAATTGCATATTTTTGAAAAATAATAACGACACATGACTTATCACAGTGACATCTGCCAACAAAGCAAACCGCATAAATACGGGTGATGGGCAATGTTGTACAGGGCTAGAATAAATAAATTTGTTTATAACAAAATAATTTGCAAACTAATCAAGTTACAGATTCCAGATTTTGTACACGTTATTTGTACATGCGAGGGCATAATTAGGTGTAATATAAAGACGTCATGATAATAATATCGGGTTTTTTAATTTGTTTATTAATAATATTGAAATTAATGTTTATTTGCTCATAACTTCGGACCTAATTAATATTTTTTGACGTGCAAAGTCTAGTTTTGTAGATCTTTTGAAGAGGAAAAGAAAAGTTCTTAACGTTTTTATTGTAAAATTGAGGGGTGAAAAGATATACAAGAAAAACGTTATTTTTACTCAAATCGCACCATACTCACCCCAGAAAATTTTTTGGCCAAACGATTTCGAAGTTCGGGAAAAGTGCATCTTATTCTACATCAATTTTGCCCTCTATTCACTCACAATCATCCACTTTGATGGAAACAATGCAAAATGGTTATTTTCAGGCTATTTTTCCTGGACTATAATCGGAAAAATTAGATGAAATTATTTGTTTAGTTTAAATTATATATATTGTATTTTCATTATTTTGCAATTTTATTCATCTTAGATAAAATGTATGCTATTCACCTCAATCACTTATTCATTTCGATCATCCATTCCTGAACTGATCTAAACGACTAAACTGAATTTAAGGAAAGTTCCCGTGTGTTTGGGTGAGTCCCTGAATGGGTTCACAGTTTGCTGAACGACTAGTAAGTTTTATAAATATAATTGATTAGTAATTAATTAGTATGGCATTCTGGAGACCGTTCGAGACGATCTATCGCGGGAATAAGTTTTCATCAACTTATTAAGATAATTAATAACTCAATTATCTGCCCAATTGTCTTCAATTATTCCTATATATGTACTGTATATCTTCTTTAGTGCAGTATGCCCCGTATATTAAACATCCTGATTAATTTTCCAGGAACAGAACGACATGAAAGGACGCAACCAAACTAAGCAACGTCTCAGCTGTCTCGGACGCAACAAGAACATGCGTAACAACGGTACATTCAACAATTGGGATCTCAGCATGCTCACCAACAATAACATTATAAACTTTTCGAGTCTCAAACAAAAAGAGGACCCATCCGAAAAAGAAGAAACCGATCAATGCATTCACATTTCCAAAGATATTTGGAATAACGAAGAAGACGAGATGAACATGTATGAAGATTTGCCCGTTGACATAATCGACCTATTGGATTCACCAAGACCGCATGACGATACAGTTGAGATGATGAACATCGCTAATATGAGAGATACTGGGAAGAGGAGGTTTATACCGTACGGGACAAATATTATGAGGTATTAGTATTTTTCTAAAAAAAAACCAAAAAAAAATTTATACTTGAATACTTTTTAGCTCCATTTGGTCCACCGACCAAGATATTACGTTCGACAATAATTATAATACAACCATCGACGCCTCTTCGCAAAACAATAACACCATCACATCGGAATTAACTCTCGATTATAAATTTAGCACAATCTCCATCGACAACCCATCTGTCTTTGATAAAGTTAACTTCGACGATTGGCCGCCAGCTAATTCATCCGTGGAAAACGAAACGAACGCTCTCTTCGAGAACAGCAAAAAATCCAGGCGTAGGTTATTCGCCAACGATTTTAATAGCTTGCCGGAAGATTGGAGCGTTAACGAGAAAAATAAAGAAACGGAAGCGGATAAGGAAATTTTCGAAGCTGAAAAATTTTTGGCGTTCAGTTTGATGAAGTTGAATCATAACAAGGAGAAGAGTTGTTTTAGAGAGCTGTCTCCGGGGTCTATATCTCAGGTAGGATTTATTTATTATTATTATTATTCGTTTGCAAAATAGTTTCTTATTCTACACTTTACCCTCGATGGTAGATATTGTTTTCGTTTAACAAGATGCCAATGAAGAATTTGGAAGGCTCGTCATCTAGTTCTTCCCTTACAGTCGACAGAAGCAAACAAAGAGCTCTGGGTGGGCGTGTCCATTTCGATGTATAGTAAAATTAATACCTATTTAGAGGTATACTTCTTCCAGGCATAATGTAATGACCCATATTTTTAATCCCTTTGACGGTAAGTGCCGCCCAATGGCGTGCATATAAATTTTTTATAAATTCGAATATTGTGAAATAATGTTTTTCATTCAAATTAATATAGTAGATTAAAATTAACCTGCATACAAAACTCATCAAATTTGTAATATAATTTTCTGTAAATAATGCTCATTTAGCCAGACAATCTGAAAAAATTGTCTGCCCAGCAAGAACCACGGGGAGGTATGAGCTATTCTTACCAGGAAAAAGGATTGGGTCGGGCATGTTAGTAGAAATATGAAGTTAGTTTTTTTTGGTTATTTTTTAGTTTTTTATTTTTTTTTTATTTTTTTTTGCTTTTTTATTGGCTTTGGAAAATAAGTACGGTATCTACTATAAATACTTGAAAAGATACACCATCGTGAACTGTCGTTTCAAATGGTCTCCAAAATGCCATTCTAATTAATTACTAATAAATGATATTTGTAAAACTCACCCTAACGTCTACGAACAAATAAGTATTATATTAATAACAATTCACTCACTTCACTTAATCAACTAACCTTACTAAACCAAAAAATAATATATATTATATTATTAAAACTTTTCCACTCTAGATTAACTACACTTTTCTACAATTAAGAACTCACTAAGTATATTATATTTCTCTAGAACATAATTTTATTATTTAGGCACACCCCTGGACGTTTTAAACACTGGTCAGCTCAAATGTTGAACACCTGCAAATTTCTAGTTAGCCAAGTTAAAACTGTCCGGTTACTTCGTTATATTATGCCAAATACTGGACTGGATGTTACCACGTTGTCACATGTTCAAAATTTTCTTAAATATAGTTACATACATAAAGTTGTTTCTAATTAATAATTCTTTTTTCAGCAATTTTAAGCGACTTATTTTATTGCTCACTAATAAATTTATATTATGTATATATTTTTTAATATTTCCAAACTAGCTTTCTAAGAACATCACGAACTAACAGTTTTCTGAAGTGAGGAGAACATTTGTATAGAGAGCTTAACAATTCTAGAAAATATATCTGACAACGTTGCTTTATTTTATTGTCGTTACACTGACATTGGTTCCACTATACCAGCCGTTTTAGTAACTTAACGTATGCGGCTTCTTGAACCATCTGAACCCGCATGAAAAAAATTAGGTTATGACCTTTGTCATGTCAAATGCTTGACATATTTCTTATTGCATTGGCGTAGTTACTTGAAATTTCATATTATCAGTGGCGGTTTGTAATAATACAAATTAATTTTATGAAATTCATAAAATTCTAAAGATGTTGACATAATAAAAGAATATAAAAGAAGCGCACTAATTTTAAAAACATTGTTTTATTAACTAGATACATAGTTTTCTTAAAAAAATATGGCAATTCAGAGTTCGATTAAGTACAAATTCTAGATTTTAAAAAAATGACAACGTGATCTTCAAGGCAAAGTTTAATTAGTTTCTAAATCAGAATAACTTTCGGAAAGTGATAGTTCATCATCGGATTCATTGGATACAGAGATCACCATAGGTTCGATGTTTAGTAGGTCCAGTTTGTTTTCTACTTCCCATGCTTCAGAAATAATTTTCTCTGTATGATTTATGTAATTCTGCCAGTGTTGCTCCGGTACATTTTTTACAACGTCATTCCATACGTTTAAGACTTCAGTAGGTGACCTTGCAGTTTTCGTAATAGCTTGGTCATAATGCCTTTTAGTTTCTGACCATACCATTTCAATGACATTAAAATGGCAATGATAGGGTGGTAGCCTGAGAACACAATGACCATGCTCGGCAGCGTATTTGTCTAAATGATAATTTTTTTCTGGCAAAACTTGCTTTTCAATTATATTCCAAACAGCATCCTTTAAAATGTGATCTGGAAAAGGAATATTCTTTTTTTTGAGCCATTCTAACATGCGTGTTTTACTCCAACTTTTTCTTGGGATTTCTTCATCCAGGCGACTGTGATACGTTGCATTATCCATTATAATTAACGATGGTTCTTCCAAGTTTACAATTAGTTGCTGTTTAAACCAATTTTCAAAATTTTCGGTGTTCATATTATCATGGTAATCGCCTGTTTTTTTATTGCATTTAAAAATAAGCGATGCATTTGCCACAAAACCTTTTTTATTACCGGCATGAACAATTACATATCGTGTCCCACTTCCAGTTATTTTTAAATCACTGTGTTTAGTACCATCTTGCCACATTCTTCTGTCCCCGCTTTTACTAAAAACCCATGTCTCGTCCAGAAAAACAGGTGTAAAGAGCTTTTCGCTTTTAGCAGCATGGTATTTGTTCAAAAATAATATTCTTTTTAATCTGACTGCAGGCATTTCCAATAAATGTTTTCTTCCATCCTGTTTTTTGAAATGAAAACCCATTTTTTTAATTCCCAAATATAACGAACCTTTGGAAATCTTAGTTTCTGGAGACTCTTCGATAAATTGCCGTAAAATAGTTTCTACTGTGATTTTATCCTTTCGCGCATACATTTTATAAATTACTTCCCTCAAACAATGCAGGGTATTTTTTGTAATTCGGGTTTTGCTCCGGGAAACGCTTGCAGACATATTTCTTCTAAATTCGAAATCTGTAGCTCTGTTTGGTTTTTCAAGATTATATAATGTGCTTTCTGGAACTTTTAGTGCTTCGGACGCTTTTTGAATTGCCTTAAATCGAGATCCTAAATCGTTTCGGAAATAGTTTACTACATTAAGCATAAGTTTTTTGGATTCATCAGAATATCGCATTTTTATATCTTATTTTGCGTTATGACATTAACATGAAATCAAAATTTGACGTAACTTCAAAAACGTGACATCTAATAAATTAGTTACGACGTTCATTTTTGTTGGTAATTTTTTGTTTCAACCGATTTATTAATAATAAATAAGGATGGTCTTATTCTAAATGGGTATAAAATTTACTATAGTTGTATTTTTGTAGTAACAATCGATATTTTGAATCAAAACCATACGTGTCAACTGTCAAAATATATGTCAATAAAGTCTAATCGGTATACACATCAGGATCTTTTGAAGTACAGCCGTTTTTTAACATTTAATTCAAATCAATAGTCTGACCAATTTGGTATATTTAGAATTGTTACTTTTTCCAGTGTTCGATGTGTTGTTTGAAAATTCGTTGTGCATAACAGTGTTAATTTTGGAATATACATTTGACCACTATCAATTATCTAGGTCTTGGATAATTAGTTGTTGTTATAAACAAGAATGTTTGGCAATAATGCTGTGTGATTTCTCAAATATATATACAGGGTGCGGCATTAGTACGAGGAAGTCCACTTACTTACTTGTCGTGAGAGATACGAAAAAACTTTAATTAGATAAAAGTTAATCCATATATAGGACCATATTTTGAAAATATTTTCAACTATACAGGGCCACCCGTCTTGGCAGGATGAACCTAACCTATCTTTTTTTAAATGGAACACCCTGTATATTTCCACATATTTTATTCCCCTCGATTTTCTTGTTTCTGCGATATGAGGTATTGAAATGTTATATGAGGTAATTTAAAAGATATTAGCACTTTTTTAATTAATTTCCTAGTAGTATTGATTTGATATCAAGAAATATATTTACGTTCAAACGATTTTTGATATAGTTTACTATTGTCCAAAATTAACATAGCGCGACATTCGTTTTTTATATACAGGATAGGTCATAGATCGGAATGATCATTTACTAGATTTTCTTAAATGGAACACCCTGTATCTTAGTATCGTAATGAAATGGTATTGTATGGCACTATATTATTTCTTAAGCATTCCCTACACCTAATTGCCTTAATTTGTGAGCTATTGATGATACTTTCAGCCAAACATTATTTGAAAGAAATATTAGGTGAAATTTTATTAGTTTGACGGTGGAGATATTTAACCAAAAATAATTTTCCAACAAAAAAAATTACAAAATAATCTAGTCTGATCAATAATTGATTAATATTAGGTGAATTACCATAATACATGAGTACTTAAGATTGTTGGTGTAGGTATGAAACATTACTAAAATCACACAATATTCTAGTTGGCTATGGACTTTGACAATAAACTGGTTTAAAAATTTGACATTAGATTACTTTTATTCATTCCTATTTACTATTATCAACATGAATTTTTCTCATGAAGAGCTGACTGATAAGGTTTTTGTGCTCTGAAGTATGTTTAACGGTACTATTTCCAATAATTCCGGCAAATCGTTGTCTAGAAAATGTAGATACATTTATCCGTTTAAGTGATCCTCTAAAAAGTAAGGTCCGATAACATAATTTCCAATAATTCCACCCCAAACATTCAATGACCATCTTATCTGACTGTGTGTGAGAATGTGGTGCGGATTAGAAGTTGAGTATTAGTGAAAATTATGTCGTGTTTACAGTACCATTCTTATGGAAAGTAGCTTCATTTCCAAATAAAACATATCCAAAAAAAGATTCATCAATCTGAATTTGTTCCTGTGCCCACCGACAAAATTCTACTCTTTTATTATAATCATCCTCTTTAAGCTCTTGATGCAATTGTGCATGATCTGGATGCATCATATTCCTGTTTAAAATTCTCCCTACATTGCGACCACTAATTACAAAAGCATTTGCAATTTCCCTCGTACTAATATGTGGATTCTCAGTGACACTAAGAATTACATTTAATTCATTTTCTTCATTTACAACAGTTTTTGTTCGTTCAAATCTCTGGTAATCTACGTGTCCGGTCCGTTGAAACTGTTCTAATAAACTTTGAAATGCTTCTGTACTTGGTTGTCGCCTATCAGGGAATTGCTGATGATATATTCTTCTTGCCAGTAACACATTTTTGTTACATTCTCCTAGCACAAAAACCATATCGTACCAAATTTTATTGCGCAACTCTGGTTCTACTTTTTGTCGTGATACTTAATAAAGACACTTATACAGGGTGGGGCAATCTTCTGACATCGGAGGATTACATCGTTGTGGTACGAGATAAAACTTTAAGGTTTTGTGTGAGCTAATACAGTTACTGAGGGAACATTTTGAAAATACTTTCGATTCTACAGGGTGTTCCAAAACCACGTAGCAGCACAAACTTACATTTTTTTAAATGAAACGTACTATATTTTGTTCAAGAATCGAAAAGATCTCACCGAGAGCGTTACAAAAATATAGCATTCCAATATATTATATGGGTGTTTTAAAAAGATATGGCCAATTATTGGAAAAAAAGACCTCCTCTTTAACACTCTGCTAAACAGTAAATCAAAATAAATCAACAGGTCTGTGTATTCAATTGTCATTCACATATCATTGGCTGTACTCAGTATTAATTACTTTTTTATCTGTGGCTTCTTTAATACAGGGTGAAACAAATCGCAAATCAAGCAATATCTCAAAATTTTCAAATGAATCATCCTATAAGTCTTTTTACAATTTGTTAGTACAATTAATAATCTTTCAAACGATATAGTACATTTAGGGTATAAGTTAATGGAAAACCGTAAATATTTTATGATAATGGTCAAAAACAAGTATTTTACGTACACAAATTAAATGGTATTAAATTTTTACATGCAACGTCTAAGGCATAAATTTTAATCGTAATGTTGGATGCATCTAAAATATCTTTCACTTTTACTCTTACCATTAGAGGAAGGAAAGACTTAATCGGAATTATGTTGGAAGCAATATTTTTGTTTACTGTGAGTAGGCTAATGTCATTATAGTACTAATAAATATAAAAGCAGTTTTTACGAAATAATTAAGTCACAAACAGTATATCTTAGTTATGTAAGATGCAAGATTGTATTTATTTTCCAACTTTTTCTATTTTTAAAAAACTAAAAATTATGGAAACCAACATTATAAAAACACTTACATTTACATAAATAAACATTGACATTTCATAAAAAGTATAGTTTATGCTAAGTGTTCAAAATGGCGACCATTTACTTCTATAAACTTCTCAATTCTTTTCAAAAACGAGGATCTTACTCTTTCTAACATAGCTGGAGTTATTGTGGAAAATGCGTTACGAATCCTTTCTGTCATGTCTTCTCTGGCAGTAGGTTATGTTTAATACACAAGTTGCTTGATGTATCCCCATAAAAAGAAATCCATCGGTGTGAGATCTGGAGATCGAGGAGGCCACGAAATTGGTCCACCACGTCCTATCCACCTGTCGGTAAAATGTCTGTTTAACCACCGACGTACACAACGAACGTAATGTACAGATGCTCCATCTTGTTGGAACCACAAGTTAACTCTTGTGTTTAAATTAACTTCCTCCAATAATTCTCCCAAATGTTTTTTTAGAAAATTGTAATACCTTCTTCCAGTGAGGCTACCTTCAAAAAAGTATGGCCCTGTATCTCCTACGATTCCTCCCCATACATTTATGGACCATTTAGTTTGGGTCGTTGTACGAAACAAATGTGGATTACTTTCCGAATAAAAATGAAAATTATGGCGGTTGACGAAACCATTTCTGTGAAACGTGGCCTCGTCACTAAATAAAACATTTCTTAAGAAATCTGGATATCCATTAATTAATCCACTGAACCACTCGCAAATATTTATTCTTTTTGGAAAATCTCTCTCTAAAAGCTCTTGGTGCATCTGTATTTTGTACGGGTGAAATTTATTCTTTTTTATTATTCTTCCTATTGTTCGTCTACTAATGTCTAATTCAGTTCTAAGTTTTCCAGTACTTGTATTAGAATTCTCAACCAAATTTGTCATTACTAAAAATTCGTTGTCCTCATTGAAAACACGTTTTGGAAGAGCATGGGGATGATAGGAAACATTACCTGATGTGTCGAATATCTCCTTAAGTCTTAAGAAAGCTTTTTCATTTGGATGTCTTCGATTGGGATATCTTTCATGATATACTCTTGAAGCGAGTAAACAATTTTTTAACATTCTCCTAACACGTAAATCATATTGATCATGTCTTCCTGCGGAAAATTCATTATAGTTATTTATTATTTAAACCTAACAACACAAACGAAGAATACAGCAATATTTCTTTTTGACATTTATTAGTAGATACTATTTTGACAGTAGCCCACTTGATATAATCAAAAATATGGCTTGATTATGTTCCGCCGTTTCTCAAACAAGCCTATAATAACAATTCTTGAAAGTGAAACATGCATAAACATAAAAATTTTGGTAATTCTAGGTACCTACGGTATTAACAAACATTTTATTTCAGTGATTAGATATTGTAGATGCATCCAAAATTACGATTAAAATTTATGCCTCAGAAATGTTGAAATTTACAAGACGTTGCATGCAAAAATTTAATACCATTTAATTTGTGTACGTAAAATACTTGTTTTTGACCATTATCATAAAATATTTACGGTTTTCCATTAACTTATACCCTAAATGTACTATATCGTTTGAAAGATTATTAATTGTACTAACAAACTGTAAAAAGACTTATAGGGTGATTCATTTAAAAATTTTGAGATATTGCTTGATTTGCGTTTTGTTTCACCCTGTATTAAAGAAGCCACAGATAAAAAAAGTAATTAATACTGAGCACAGCCAATGATATGTGAATGACAATTGAATACACAGACCTGTTGATTTATTTTGATTTACTGTTTAACAGAGTGTTAAAGAGGAGGTCTTTTTTTCCAATAATTGGCCATATCTTTTTAAAACACCCATATAATATATTAGAATGCTATATTTTTGTAACGCTCTCGGTGAGATCTTTTCGATTCTTGAACAAAATATAGTATGTTTCATTTAAAAAAATGTAAGTTTGTGCTGCTACGTGGTTTTGGAACACCCTGTAGAATCGAAAGTATTTTCGAAATGTGCCCTCAGTAACTATATTAGCTCACACAAAACTTAAAGTTTTATCTCGTACCACAACCATGTAATCCTCCGATATCAGAAGATTGCCCCACCCTGTATTAAGTTATTCTTTGTTCCTACGGAACATATTCTGTATCCTTGGAATCGGTCTAGGCCTAGGCCATCTAGATATCGTATGTACGGTGTGCACCTTATTCTCTGGAAATTCGAAAATGAAAGATTTTTTCGAAAAATGTCTAATAATAAATCATTTTTATTATTTACTCTAATTTACAACGATTAAGGCCGATACCCACTAGCAACACACCATGTAACGGAAATGTGTTTGTTTTTTCTTCCATTTAATTAACTGTGCTGGGTACACAGTCGAACCACTCGATACCACGACACGCCATACGATATGTGACGATTCTATATTCTCAGATGCTTCCGACGCGAGTCTATACCTCTGCTCTTCTATTCCCGCAGCAATATACTTTCGTAATTTATGCAAAAGTTTTGTCGTGTCGAGGCACATTATATTTTATTCTTCTAAAAACAATGTCTACTGCTTCTGACATCATTCATTGGGTTGTGCTCAACAGCCCAGGCACTTGAACTGAATCTTTGTACCATTTCCCATGTTATCTACTTACATTCCAGAAGCTTCGTGATTCTATAAATGCCTCTAGTTTGACTAGAGGGATTTTCAGTAGTTGTGATGGTTGTATTAATTCCTCTCCAAAGTACTTCTGTCTAAGTTCTCGCATAAGCAGAGTATGTGAGTAGGTGTTTCATCATCAAGTTCACATTTTCTGCACATAGGTTCACTAAATTTGCTCATTTTATGCAGATGTTTCCTCAGGGTGCAGTGTCCAGTCACCAGGTCGGTAACTGTCTTCAAATATCTCTTACGCAGTTTCAATAGCCTGGTTAAGAGTTCCTTGTCAACATTGTTCAGTAAACTCTTTGTATGGAGGTGCCCCTGCCTCAACCTCCATTTGAGTTGGTGCTCCCTATCTAGCCAGTTCCCGATTTCCCCTCTGCAATCTTTTTTTATTCCACAAAACGGTTCCGGACCTATGAAGTCTCCTTTAGAGCCATCTCTAGCTAACTGGTCCGCCATTTCATTACCTGCAATCCCCTCGTGTGCCGGCACCCATATTAGAGACACTTTGTTGTCTCTTGTCAGCCTGTGCTACTGACAATTTTCTGTTGATTATTTCGAGCGTATCATCACGGTCGTGTTACAAATATGCACACATCACCCACGTGAACCCATTTCCTACGCGGGGTGACGTGGCATGGCATTGTGTGCTGCTAGTGGGTTTCGGCCTTTAGTTTCTAGAATATAAAATTAATCTTTATCAAAAAATTGAGATTAAAATGTTAATTTGAGCTGTAATACGGGGTTTTAAAACAAAATACCGAAGAAAAAATATTTTGATTCTTTACAAAAAAGAGCAAATGCAATAATTGTAACTTTTTCAATCTGCGTATTCTCTTTAAACGCAAATTTGACGTTTTCTTTTATTTTCAGGCAAAATCCTTCGATCCCTTTGGAAAACCATCGAATGCATTTAATTTGACCGCAAAGTACAATAGCAATTATTTGGATAACACTGACAAAGAGGATTTATTGACATCCGAACGTTCATATTTTAAACCTATTTGTGAAAAAACAGACAACGAGGTGCCTCAACAATCCAAATATGATGACGGCACTACGTTCGTGATTTCTAACAACTTTGAAAAAGTAAGTAAATAACCAAAAAAATAACAAACTTATTTTTCTATTCTAAAAAAACTAAATGGTAATTTTCATTGTAGAAAACTGAAACTTTTTAAGTAATTCTTTGTATTTCACTAATATATTAACTTGTTTGTTGAATTTTTTTCATCTGCGGCTTATTTTACTTTTTCTGGTTCAACTTTCTATTATTAATCTAACATCCTTCATTTTCCATTTTTCTATTTATATTTCGGGAACTTTCGATGTAAATTACCTCAACGAACTGCGATAAAACACCAAAAAACTCGAAACTAGTGAGATCGGTTATTACGTAAAAAAAAATCAAAAAAGCTGGCAGTAAATAGAAAATATTAAGCCTAGGTACAACACCGTACTCGTAATAGAAGTAAAACTTCTTAAAATTTACTTATTGGCGTTACCGAAAATCATACATTCATTAAATTAAACCAATCTGATTCATCTATTTTATTTCGAAATGTGTTAGAATTGGTATTTAAATAAATTTACTTCGATAAGAATACGAATTCAATATATTTCTAACTGAATATATTCACCAAAAAGAAAATACGTCACACTCTGTTATTCCAATAATTTTTTATTTGTAACTTTTCGTTTGATTCGAACTAGCACACTTACAACTGCTATGTAAATGTATGTAATCCGATAGAACAATTTGTAAAATCGAAAATTTCAGACCGAGGTGGAAGTTTTCCGGAAAGACAGTAGAAAACTACCAATAAGAGATCCTGATACAGATTGAGAGATATATTTCGCGGATTAAGTGAACCGGGTTCAATGTTTAACTATGGTTTAGAGCATTATGCATTTTTCAAATGAAAACTAATCAAGGATTGACTTAATTCATTATATTGATAATGTTGAAAACAGTTTCACCAGCAGGATTATCTTCGGCCTTATTAGGACTATACCGCGCGAAAGGCAACATAACCTTGACTTTTCAATTGATTTTGTCATAAAATTCCCTTTTTTAATCTATGTATAAAATGGAGCCCTCTCTTAAGAAAAATGATAATTTCAACGAAGGTGAAAAGCAAATTCTCATTTCATTGGTGAAAAAATTCCACATCGTGAAATCGAAGAAAACTGGTGCAGTCACCAATTCACATATTATGTATGTATGTATATGTATATTGGGGTGACATTCACGAGACCTAAAAGATCTATTATGTCCCCTTAACTTCTACTTAGATCCTGAGGAAAGTCTCGGGAGACTAGTAGCTCCTTTAGTCGTATTTCCCGGAGGAATTTTAGGATATCTGGAGGTTTCTTCTTCCATGTCACAGAATCTACATTCTTCTTCCTCCACTATTTTGAGCCTTTTCTGGTGCCTATTCAGGCGACAATGTCCTCCGTTAGGATCCCTGTTAAAACTCTTAGTGCAGTTTTACTTTGACTTATACATTCATTTGATCTCAAGAGGTTGTAGTCACCCAGAAGAATTTTTGATTGTCTAAGCCCTAATAGATCTTTCCAATGGTCAGATCACTTTTTTTGGCTTTGCCTATTTCTTCCAATATTACATTGGAGCTGATACCGCAAAGGGTTCCGGCCCCCAAAAGGGTGTTTCAGTCCCCCTCTTTGCTAGTTCATCTCCTATTTCATTTCCTTCTATTCCAGTGTGTCCTGGAATCCACAGTAAGGTGACTATATTGTTCTCGCCTAGTTCATTGAGTTTTCCTAGGAATTTCGACACCATTTTGGAACTGATTATACAAGAGACATAATACTTTGCCTTCTATATCCTTTATCAATATTGAACTGAGCACACTTTCTTATGGCGTGAATTTCCGATTGAAAGATACGGTTTCCAAGCTTTCAGAGTGATTGGTTCCTGGCCCGTACACTCCTATCCCAGTTCTTTCTATTGCTTTTGAGCCGTCTATGTACCATTGAATGGCATTCTTTCCAAGTCTGGTAATGGTATTTGGATCCCATTCCTTATTGTTGTTTAATTCCGTTACGAATTTCTTTGAAGAGTCATACTTTTTCATCATACCATCTTGTGGCATGTCCCAGGTTTTCTGATTTCTAAGAAGTGAGGAGGTGGGTTTTTTTAATGATTCCCTCTCCACTTAGTCTGTATCTTGTACTTCCTGCAACACTTTCCACCACCATATGTAGTGGTAAGAGGTTGCGAATTACTTCCATGGCTGCCGTTGGGCATGTTCTCATTATTCCTGTAATGCATATATAGGCTAGTCTTTGAATTTTGGAGAGGTTTTCTCTTGTCGTCAATAGGCTAGTTCACATAAGTAATCAGTATAATACTATTTGTTCTGGTTTCAAAGCAGCTCATTTCCATAACATCTTCATCGTCAGTTATAGTAAATTTTATACCCATTTAGAATAAGACCATCCTTATTTATTATTAATAAATCGGTTGAAACAAAAAATTACCAACAAAAATGAACGTCGTAACTAATTTATTAGATGTCACGTTTTTGAAGTTACGTCAAATTTTGATTTCATGTTAATGTCATAACGCAAAATAAGATATAAAAATGCGATATTCTGATGAATCCAAAAAACTTATGCTTAATGTAGTAAACTATTTTCAAAACGATTTAGGATCTCGATTTAAGGCAATTCAAAAAGCGTCCGAAGCACTAAAAGTTCCAGAAAGCACATTATATAATCTTGAAAAACCAAACAGAGCTACAGATTTCGAATTTAGAAGAAATATGTCTGCAAGCGTTTCCCGGAGCAAAACCCGAATTACAAAAAATACCCTGCATTGTTTGAGGGAAGTAATTTATAAAATGTATGCGCGAAAGGATAAAATCACAGTAGAAACTATTTTACGGCAATTTATCGAAGAGTCTCCAGAAACTAAGATTTCCAAAGGTTCGTTATATTTGGGAATAAAAAAAATGGGTTTTCATTTCAAAAAACAGGATGGAAGAAAACATTTATTGGAAATGCCTGCAGTCAGATTAAAAAGAATATTATTTTTGAACAAATACCATGCTGCTAAAAGCGAAAAGCTCTTTACACCTGTTTTTCTGGATGAGACATGGGTTTTTAGTAAAAGCGGGGACAGAAGAATGTGGCAAGATGGTACTAAACACAGTGATTTAAAAATAACTGGAAGTGGGACACGATATGTAATTGTTCATGCCGGTAATAAAAAAGGTTTTGTGGCAAATGCATCGCTTATTTTTAAATGCAATAAAAAAACAGGCGATTACCATGATAACATGAACACCGAAAATTTTGAAAATTGGTTTAAACAGCAACTAATTGTAAACTTGGAAGAACCATCGTTAATTATAATGGATAACGCAACGTATCACAGTCGCCTGGATGAAGAAATCCCAAGAAAAAGTTGGAGTAAAACACGCATGTTAGAATGGCTCAAAAAAAAGAATATTCCTTTTCCAGATCACATTTTAAAGGATGTTGTTTGGAATATAATTGAAAAGCAAGTTTTGCCAGAAAAAAATTATCATTTAGACAAATACGCTGCCGAGCATGGTCATTGTGTTCTCAGGCTACCACCCTATCATTGCCATTTTAATGCCATCGAAATGGTATGGTCAGAAACTAAAAGGCATTATGACCAAGCTATTACGAAAACTGCAAGGTCACCTACTGAAGTCTTAAAAGTATGGAAGGACGTTGTAAAAAATGTACCGGAGCAACACTGGCAGAATTACATAAATCGTACAGAGAAAATTATTTCTGAAGCATGGGAAGTAGAAAACAAACTGGACCTACTAAACATCGAACCTATGGTGATCTCTGTATCCAATGAATCCGATGATGAACTATCACTTTCCGAAAGTTATTCTGATTTAGAAACTAATTAAACTTTGCCTTGAAGATCACGTTGTCTTTTTTTTTAAATCTAGAATTTGTACTTAATCGAACTCTGAATTGCCATATTTTTTTAAGAAAACTATGTATCTAGTTAATAAAACAATGTTTTTAAAATTAGTGCGCTTCTTTTATATTCTTTTATTATGTCAACATCTTTAGAATTTTATGAATTTCATAAAATTAATTTGTATTATTACAAACCGCCACTGATAATATGAAATTTCAAGTCACTACGCCAATTCAATAAGAAATATGTCAAGCATTTGACATGACAAAGGTCATAACCTAATTTTTTTCATGCGGGTTCAGATGGTTCAAGAAGCCGCATACGTTAAGTTACTAAAACGGCTGGAACCTCTAAATAGGTATTAATTTTACTATATATCTTTCACAATTGATTTATTAATATAAAAGTAATTGACAATATGTATTTAGATGTCAAAATGTTCTACAATAACACAATCAAATAAAATGTCTTAGGATGTATAGGTTAGAATCGGTGAATTATCTCTTTAAACTATTGATGCCTGAAACTAGTATGAACCAGTGTTGAACTAAGTTTATCCTATGAACCTTTTTTGAAAACTAAAACAGAGCTAGTAAGCCTGGTTCAATCGATATCACTCGATTATCTCCGATTGAACAACCTATAGGTTTAACTTAGTTGAATAGATCTATCTATTTTCTAGACATATTTTTATTTTAGATTGATTACAAGAAAAGCGAAAGCGGTACAATGTTTTTGGAAACAGAGTCTGGACAAAGTAAAAAATATTATGAATATAAACCGGCCGATTCTACAACTTCTCTAGATCTAAAAGAGTTCGTTCTTAAATTTACTATTTGCGAAAATAACAAGGCTTGCCAAACGGAGAATTGCGCTTTGGACGAGGAAGTTGCGATGTACAATAATAAAGTTGCGGTAAGTACTTTACCCACAATTTATATAATTTTAAGTTGTTAGATGGAATAGTAAGTAAGGAAAGAGTTTGTTGTTTTGTTAATTGTTCAGGGAAACGGTAGAATATAGTATTTTCAGGCAGGAATGAATTTATATGAAAGCGTTGATTGAGTATAACAAGATACGCGAATCCTATGTTCTAAAATGTTCATGATCCCCCACTATTATTGTAAAAATCAGTTGCCGTAATGATGCGCCTCTAGCGCGAGAAACGAAAACTAGCCACTTTTGGTCATCGTGTTGATGAGGAAACAACAGCAATTTGTTATCGGTACGGTTTGAGATTAGACCTATTTCCATTGTTCAGAAAATAATCTTCTACAGGTGGCGTCTATTTTGTATGGATGCGGACAAAAATAAAATATGAATTGTACTGATCTTTGAAATTCTTTATTATTTTTTTGTTTATTTTTTATAAATTTCCACAAATTATATACAAAACAATACAATAGTTTTATAGGTATTCTATTGCAAATTTTCAATTAGTTTGAACAAAAAATAAATAAGTTCCTCACTATACATTTACATTATATAGGCTACCAGGTAAAAAGAAAAAGTTTGTTTAATTCAGATATACAGGGTATTTCAGAAAAGTAATATAAGTTTCCAATCTGACTAGTTTTTTTTGAAACCTCTCCGTGAAATTTAAAAAAACAACCAAAATGAAATTAAAAATATTCTAGTGTACAATGTAACATTTTTAACAATCACTGTAACATTTGGCAGTGAGTAAACGAACTTTTTTAAAAATTATAATTTATCACGGATTTCTTAGTAACAGAAATTTTTCAAAAATTTTTATTATCAAATTTTACAATGATTGTTAAAAGTATCATAAACTTCACAGACAAAGTAGAATTAACAATAAAAATACGATTGAGATTCAATAAATTACTACTATTGTTCGGATTAGTTAATATTTCATTTATATAGAAGACAAGATTTTTGTTTTCCTACTTTCTTTAGTTTTAATTCTGATCTGTTCCTTTTTAATATTTTCTGCTTGTAGAATATTAATGTTTATCCGAACTATCATCATTTTGGAAAATATTTTTAACAAATAATCTATGTGACTGTCATTACATCAAATATCGTCTTTTATTAAATTGAAACATTCTTGTCTTATTTCAGTTTTAATGTTTTTACACAATTTATATTTCTCATAAAAAATAGTAATATTTTTAAGTAGATGATGAATCACTGCATTAAATTTTGGAGTAGGTTTCTTTAGATAGCTAATTTGTTCTTTGCCAAAATCTTTGTGAAAAATTTGTAATTCAATATTACTAAATGACTCATCCGATTTTATCATAATACTTGAACATCTTTGACAATTGTACCGTTTTTGAACCCTAAAACCTAAGTAACCGGCAACTAAAGCGTTACTACATGTTTCGAGATTTATCTCTATTGAAGTTGTATCAGAAATTTCCTGGTCAACGAATACATCCTCTGTTGGCTCATCTTCCATTAATACTCTGTCATCTTCATTTAAAACTCTGGCATGTTCACTTGAATCCACATATTTTGGTTGAGCATCAATTGTGAGATGCTCTATCTCTTCATCTAATTCACAATTTGAGTCACTGCTTTCATTTTGCAATCTGATAAACATATTATGTTGCATGGCGACTCTAAATTGTTGACAATTAGGATACGGATTGTACCCTCCTCGGTGTCTGACAACAGAGAAAAAATTTTCAATTGGATCCTGATTTAAATTGTACGTCGAGAGAAATTTGTAATTTTTTTTCATGTCTTGCCACAACAACAATATTGCGTTTATGGTCCAAATCATGCCACCAATACAATAGATACTTTTGGTTTTTTCTCTACCTTTAGAAAATACAGTAATTTGTTAAAACATTCTTTTTTTATTTTCTAATATCTGTGTATATGGATAATGAACTCATTAATGCATTTTGTTAAAGAATATGTAAAAATAATAGACGGTGCACACGAATTCCTGTCAGGTTTCTAAATGACTGATATAATACACATGAGTTCCCGTCCGACACGGTATCTTAATCCCGCACTCGAATTGTCGTCCAGTTTATTTAATCCGCTTCCAGGTAAACTAAATAGTTCTGAAAATTCCAGTAAATCGTAATCCTGAATTCTGATGAAAAAGTTGATTAACCGATTGGGGTGGCTCTGCAGACCTTTAGTTTTTTTTTTCTATTTTCTTGTTTCATATTTAAGGTCTGTCGGGTTATAATTGGTTCGGGGAGCGGATGGAAAAATGTGAATCTTGGTATATTCCCTACCCCTTCTCGAAAAAATATCAAATGATTTGATATTTATATCTATCTATATTACATATATTATATTTATTCGGATAATTTACCATAAACACCTATTGGACAGGTCAGTTTTCACCCCGACGGGAACTCGAGTGACGGCTTAACGAACCCTAATTATGAAACAGGTAGACTGGTTATCCTGACGGGAATTCGTGTGCGTCCATAATAGAAAACAAAAAGACTGATACAAATATAAATAAACTAACTTGTTAGAATTTATATCATTCCAAATCTCGAAATGGTTAGGCCTTTAAGCTAGACGATGAAATAAAACAATTTAATTTGTTTAAATCTCCATTATATTTTGAACTGATGTTCAATTTAAAATTAGTGACGCGTTTCGCTACACAGTAGCTTTATCAAACTAGTGATGATACAATGAACAATTTTTAATTTATATAGTGCCTTAATACGGAATTCTAAGATGTTGACAAAAGTATTATAATATATTTAAATGTAAATAAAGTACAAACAGTGCCTAAATACGGAATTCTACGAATATTACAAAGGTATTGAAAAAGAGTACCTAGAAAATTTATCCACAACCACCACATCTTCTAGGTAAAAAGATTTAATAAGGGGGAATGATTAATATCTATTTGGTCGTTAAGTAAATTACCTGAATATTTGTTTTTGTTAATCTCGAGGGCTTCTAAAAGATTTAATTTAAAGGATTTGGGTTCTACATGCAAAATTTCAAAATTTGAGTCGAAAGTGTGTTGGTTTGTTAATAGATAATTTGAATTGTTGGAATCTAATTTGTTGTTGTCGTAGCTACGTTTGTGTTCTGAAATTCTAGTTTTAAAATTCCTAAAATTTCTACCTATATAAATTTTGTCACAGTTGTCGTTACCACATTTTAATTTATAGACAAATCAGGTGTTTAAACAAATTAAATTGTTTTATTTCATCATTTAGTATGGATCTTCATCAAGTAAAAGCCTCATCTATTCAATAAATAAGGTATTTTATTCTTCTGAATAATAAAAAATACCTCCAAAAACCCCGTACTTTTGCAATTATATTCAAATATTGCGTCCGTTCTGGTTCACACTGTATATATTTTTTACTGCACCTAACCGTTGATTGAGTTATCCGTCAACGATCTAACATTACGACTATAACCTGGACCCAAAAGGTCTACTCAAACCGAATTATTGTTACCGAAAATAAAAACAAAATTAAACTTTAAGATTAAATTAAATAATAATAAAAAACTTACCTGATACATCATATGGCACAGGAAGTGCATATTTTTGCAGCTGGTTTCGTGTTTTCGCTGAACACGATAAATCACTAGTGGTAAAATGTTTTTCACACATTTTCTTATTTTTTAATTCCTCAGGGTAGTGATAATCCAATTTGATATTTCCGGAGCGCTTTACCCATTCTTTTAATCGGTTACTGTCTTTTATCGGAAATTTAAAAAATGACACAGATCCCTCAGTTTCTTTCTTTTCTTTTACATTTCTACAGTTAATATAACTGCATTTGACCGAATATTTTTCGGACATTATTCTAATAAAGTTAAACAAATGATAAATGCCAATAAGTAAACAAAATAAAATACGAATCGTCAGTGGAAAACTAGTAAATAAAATCATTAAATGAGTAAATACGTACTCAATCAATGATAACACGCACAGTGGTATACGGAAAAGCTAAGGCGAAGTAACAACAAGATCTAGACGTCGACTGGTAAGAGGGATTTTGTGTATGCAAGCAACAACGCCATCCAATTATTAGAGGGATTTTCGGCTACAAATAGTTCCATAAGGTCGCGCTTCTTTCTATTTATTCATGTAACGATGAAAGGTAAAAAATAATTTCTAAAGTGACTGACAATTTATAAGAAAATAAATAAAGTAGTGAAAAAATAGTTCCATAGAATAAAGTCGTTAAAATTGACAATTAAAAATTTTCGATCCTTACAACTTTATTATAAATACAACAATCATTTTTAGAATTCATCAATTTTTCAGCTAGTTATGATTTTTTAAAGTTGTCTATAGACCTGTTAATTTCCATGATAGATACTTACCATTTTTATGCAAAAATTTTTCACCACCGCTTTTATTTTAAATTTTTTCTAAGTACTACCCTTTTCTGAAAATTTGGAAAAAAACACTTTGGCAATTGGTTTTGAAATACTTCAGAGCTTCTTATATCAAAAATTCTGGAACTTATTTCAAAAGTTTTTTTCTTGGTCGTGAAGACAGGTCTCCACCAAAGCAAACCTTGTCGGCGACTATTGTTGGTGACAAAGTTACCGAAAATTCAGGAAAGTCGTCGACTTTTTATGTCGCCAATTTTAGCTCCCAACTTTGTTTTGTTTTTCTCTCAAGGAGCGGCATGTCAAAGAAAAATAGTCTCTGCGACAATGTTTTACAGACATGTCGAATCTCGTCAGGGCATCACATACTTCTGGTATTATTTTCGAAACCGTCTGCTTTCCACATTTCAAAATATAACCAAGGCTAGTAAATAAATATTCAGAAGCTAAAATCCTAACAGTGGTATTCATAGTCGACCGCTATAGGTCTTTCAGATAGAAAGTTGTACGAATCAACTCGACGTAAACCTCAGCGAATTCGAAGAACCCCTACTGGCGAATGCGATCTCGTCTGTTCTAGATTAGATAGCGAAGTAAGAACGGCAGTGTTTATGCATACGAACGACATGCAAGTTCAACAAATCTCCAGAATTGAGATAGACTATACAGCGTGTTTCACGACGAGCTTACACTAATTTTATGAATATGGTTCGGAAGCCCGGAGCTCTTCGCTAGTTTTATGAACGGCCCAACCCAGAACACACCACAGGGAGGTGTCTTCATTTCGTGTTTCAACACCCTTCTCCGCCTGCCAACCACCCAATAATTCAACCAAAATATTATTTTTAGTCCAGTTAATGAGCAACTGAAATCGAAATGTTTTGCATCAACAGGAAAATGAACTTTTTCAATGTATTTTGGGTCGAAGATTACGAACTTCGTATTGCCACGATCTAAATTTCCTGCAGATTAGCTGTAAAAGCGGATAACTACTTCTGTCAATAATTATTGCAGCATTCGTAAAGGAGACTTCTCTATTTTTTTCACTTCATGTACCTTCGAAATATTTTGAATTTTTTTAGCGGTGAAGATTGAAATCATTTTTTTTTATTTTGAAAAAAAAAATAACTAGTTATCTACTTCAGCAAAGGCATCTTTCAGCTTTGTCTTGGTTTCTTGCCACATATTTGCAGTTCCTTATCTCCTTTTTAGCGACATCCTCCATTACTGCTTCCCTCCACTTTCTTGTACTTCCTCTCGTTTTCTTTATTTTGGTATTTTCCATGCTACCTTCTTGACGTCCTATTAGTTCCATGTGCCCTAGCCACTGCAGCCTTTTTGAACAGATTACTGTCGACTCATTGTACAGATCATCAATTTCATTGTTTGTGCGTCACTTCCATCCTTTTTCTGTTTTTTTTTTCCCACCTTACATTCTTTCTAGTATTTTTCATACCTAGATATAAATTTTAGGCTGTTGTTTGTACTATTATGCATTATCTTTTCGAAGAAAGGAGTACGATACGCACCCTTTTTTGGCTCTTCATCTATAGCTTTATTCCTTAGTTTCATATATTTGCTTTTTATTTCCATCATCATCATGACTTTTCATTTTTAAAAATTGTGTTTAATTTCTTGATAACGCAATTTATCATCTAGAAAAATAAATAAAACAAAACTTTTTCATTGTTACTTACTTTATTTGAATGTATCAATATTTTGTTTGATTAATATTAAAATTTCCGTTATCTAATAGGCTTTTTCAGGATTTTTTTATATAGTATTTTATAAAAAAATGTCGCCTCATTTTTTTGAGCAGGATTTCTATAAAAAAAAATATTGAAAGTGGGGAAAGTAAGTAAGTGCACGCTTTGAACATGACCTTACGCTCTCCCTCCTCCTTAGTGACGTCAAGTAGCGTACGACTTTGATTATTTCGGACCGGTGTTTTCAGGGAGGCTACATAAGGAGATCGAACTCATACGGAAAAATTGACAAAACCTGTCCTCAAAATCGTCTATTTAAGAAGTTCGTTTTTTCACCGCTGCGTCGCCACTGCAAATCCAATACCATCCAAAAACGGTAACCTCAGCTTTCATAAATGACAGTAGTCAAATTGTAAACATTACTTATGATAGTGAATAATAAAAACGCAAAGTAAGAAAGTAGAAAGAATAAAATTGTTAAAAATGACTGCCATAGTGGTTGGTAGTGCAGCTGATTTAAAACGAAGACGTGAATTGAATTTAAGCGTTGAGTATTATTATAAGAAAACCAGTGTGTTTTCAGTTACCAAAGGTGATTAAAAATATTCAAAGATAAATAAAGTAGTAAAGAATCTTTATTATAATAAGATTCGAATTATATACATTACTTGTGAGAAGTCTATAAACAGCACAATTGCACACATAAACTTTTTAAATTAATAGTGTGCATGAACTAATGTCATTAGTAAGTTGTCTTTTGATTAAAAATATATTGTATTTTTTATTGTTATCAAGCAGATTGAATCTTGTGCATTGACATTTTGAAGCAATGGGCTTTATCCTACACCATGTCACTATTCTGTTATAAGTTTTTATAGCCCATTCAGTGTTATATTCATCATAGTTCAGTGTTATATTCATCATAGCAGTAATATGTATGTTTGCCAATTTAAATGTTCTGGTGCTAACTAACCTCACAAATTTTTTTTATTTCTCACATATTACCAAATGAGCTAGCAATCAATTAAACACCATGAACTCAGAGTGTTTGCAAGACTTATGATTTGCTGTTATTGTTCTGTAGTTAGATGTTTTTGGTATTCGATTTAAACTGGCGCCCTCTACTATGACCAGAAATTTGGAATACATGGAGTCCGATCTCCTTATATAGTAGTTTCCATGGGTGTTTAAGTCGGATTTTGCAAAGATACTTCTCGGGTTTTTGACAGCTAACCTCAAAATTGATTTTGACTATAGGAATGGGGACTTCGGCCCAAGCTGTCAACCCAAAATTTTTGGAATTTTATAACACCAAGGAAGGGATATTTCAGAACGAATTTGTCATGTTTAGGTTCGCGTTGCTTATAAATATCCGTAAACTGAGCCTCGGCTCTTCAAAACAGGTAATTGAATCCAAATATCAATATTTGTAAAGATCATGTCCGATTGCCTGAAATTTATGTTGCAGCCCCCGATTTTACGTTAATAATATCTATCAATATCGTCATTTGGATTCAATTACCTGTTTTGAAGAGCCAAGGCTCAGTTTACGGATACTTATAAACAACGCGAACTTAAACATGACAAATTCGTTCCGAAATTTCCCTTCCCCAGTGATAGAAAATTCCAAAATTTTTGGTTGGCAACTTGGACCGAAGTCCCCCATTCTCTTTGTTATTAGGCAATTCAGATCTCCTAAATTCCAGGGGTCTAATTAATCCTAAACTGTGCTCAATAATTTTTTCCTCGATTATTTTAAGTCAATTTAGTTTATTTTATTAGTATTTTTTATTCAGTTTATATTACAATTTCTTAGTTTTTATAAATATTGCTATAGACTTTTGTTGTGAGTTCCTTTTGAAATGGAAAGCAATTATCTTAGGAAGTCAATATTGGTGGAAGAACCTCTCCTTTCTATCAACATCTGCTTACTTCATGTAACAGTTTTATGTAGAATAGAATAGAATAAACTTTATCTAGCTAAAATTAAGCTATTACATAACAAACAGATTTCATATTACAAATTTTCTCAGAAAAAGATACAAGTATCAATTTACAAAATACATTTTTCTTAATCGTGACTTGAAGTGTTTTACAGTTGGAGAAGTTTTGATACTTAATGGTAAGCTATTATATAACCTTAAGCCTTCTATAAATAGTTTTCTCCATTATTGTAGAGTTAAATCTTTCAATTTGGTAATTATCGTTTGTTCTTAAGTTGTAATTCATATTCGAAGATCTTTTATTTAAATATGTATTAAAATACGATGGAGCTTGATTATTTACGATTTTATAAATTAATAACAAATTTGACTCCCGTATAAGCTGTGATACATTTAGAAAATTTAATGATTTTAACATACTATTAATTGAAGTATATCTGTTTGTGCAAAGTGAGATGCGCATTGCCTTATTTTGAAGGACTTGCAGTCTATTAATATTTTCATTAGAACAAGATATTAATAGAGACATACAATAGTTAAAATGTGGATAGATGATTGTATTGTATACCAGTTTTCTGCACCAAAGTGAAAGACTTTTACTAACTCTAAATAAATATCCAACTTTTTTTCCTATTTTTGTACACAAAAAATCAATATGTTTATGAAATCTGAGCTGAGGATCTAATATAACTCCTAAATATTTTATTTCATCTACATATTCAACTATACTATTATTAATTTTAATGACCCATTGACCTTGCCTGAAGTTAGAACAATTTTGATTGCTACCTAGAATCATACATTTAGTTTTTTGTTCATTTAATTTCATTCATTTTTTTTTCAATTTATTTTCCATCAACCATTCATTTAGAATATCTAATTCATTATTCATAATATTTACCAGTTCTAAATAATGTTTACCAGATACAGAAATCAAAGTATCATCTGCAAAGAAATTGACGAAAGAATGCTGTAAGTATTGGTATAAATCATTAATATACAATATGAACAATAACGGTCCCAATACACTACCCTGTGGAACTCCATAATACGTCTTAAGCTCCCCTGAGCATTCACCATTATTTTTCGCATTTTACTACTAATTTATCTCTATCCACAGTTTCAAAGTCTCTTTTTAAGTCAACAAATACTCTAATTACAGTTTTTCCTTCATGAATTTCTTTTTTCCAGTTAGAAACTAGCTGACAGGCCATTTCACAGGAATGGTGTCTTCAAAAACCAGACTGGTTGATGAATAATAAATTGTTTGTGTTTAGATGCTCACTCAGTTGTTCATGAACTATTATTTCAATCGGGTGTTAAACATAACAAAAATATGATGTTTTCTCAATGTTGATAGTTAGTGATGGACAAAATCATAATGGGGAATCAATTATTTTTAATATTTTCATTCTCACAAGGTTTTTATGTCTATTTAAAAATTCAACTTTTAGATGATTTAAATAGTTCGCCATTTATGATGTGACTTACATTACCTAAAAGAGTTAGCTACATAAGGGTTAACATAGGACCACAATTCTGTCTTCTTCTTTTTTTAAATCGTGATGAAGTATATGTTATATTGCTTTTATAGTGAATGACTTAGGAGTTGTTTAAATTTACTTCCGATTTATTTTTACGGATTCAAACACATATATAATTACTTACATCAAAATTATCTTCACAGTAATAGTAACTAGTTGTAGTCTGTTTATATTTTCTTCTATTAGCTTCCAACCACAATTTTCGTCTACTGCAGGCACAGTCACAAACTTTTTACGAGGCGTTGTAATGTTGTGTTCGTGCAGTATGATACAAAACAAGATTTATATGATTATTGTGGAGAAAAACTAACTAAATTTAACTAAAAAAATATTAACACAATGCTTTTATTTTTTTATAATATTGAAACGTCAAGCTCGTATAAACTGTAAACAAAAAACTTATATATATTATAGACTTTGACAGTTCTTCAAACTTCAAATTCGAATGGCTCTTTTGTAACTGGCTATTGGTTCATAACACATCTAAATCAGAAAGTGGCTAGCTTCATCTTTAAGTGCGTGACGTATCTGTAGTGAAAGTTGCAAACATTTAGGAAATCTTAATTTCCAGTTTTCTACTCAAATATTCGGTTTAAAAACCGGGTATCTGTTTAACACCCCCATTGAATAGCCTAGACAATGATAAAAATAAAATAAGAAGATAACAATATATTGTTCTGGAATTCGGAGAAAACTAACATCTTAATAATTATTATTAGATTTGTCTATAATATCTCTGTTCTGTTATCTCTCAAGTGACAGTTTAATTCAGAGTGTAGAACAGTGCTGTAAAAAAGACAAATAGAAACAACATTTATATTATCTATGGTAAAAGTGGAGTTCAATATCAATCAATAACACAAAATATCATGTTTGTTTTGTTACCTAATATACATAACCAAAGCAATACAAAACTGAAATTCTATAAACCAATATAAGCAATCATTTCCCATCAGGGTTTGAAGCTGTCCCTCTCGACTGGAAGTTGTTCCCTTTATCGGTAGAAAATATAATCAAAAAAATTTTAAATTGATTTTTGCAAACTAGTACTAATATACTTCAATAAAATACCAAAAGCCGGATATCGGTTTAACACCCCATTATCTTTTCAATAATTGGGAGAAGGTTAATTGGTCTCAAGTCCTCTGGCTTCCTGGGATTACTAACTTTCGGAACTGGAACAATAGTGCTACATTTTAATTTACTAGGCATGACACTAGTTTGCAAACACGTATTGATAAGATTTAATAAGGGATACCCAACAACACAAAAAATATGTTTTAGTAATTTCACGGTTAACATGACGTCTCCTGTGGCATTACTCTTCAGATTAGAAATTATTCCTCGTATTTTATTTAAAGAAACAGTTTTAAATCTGTCAATTTCAACATTATTGGCCAGTATAGGAATTTCTGTAAATTTAGTAGGGGTAGGAATGTTATTAACGATATCATTTATACTATCTAAATAAAACTTATTCAAATACTCATTAAAAGAAACATTACTATTAGTTATTTCTATTTAATCATAATCTATACCTACAATTTTAGTATTTACAATTTGTTTTGAAGTAAGCCACATTTTTTTACTATCTTTACGACATTCATCAATAGAACGTTCATAATATTCCCTTTCTTTTTTTCTTATTAAACTAACTACTTGATTTCGTTTATTAATCTTTCAAAATCGACTAGATTATTGGTAAACATGAAAGTTTTATATAGTAGATTCCTCTCCTTCTGCATTTGTCTCACTTCCGCATCAATCCAACACTCACCTCCACCATATTTACGTTCCTGTAATGGCGCTAAACTATCTAAAGTCGATTCAATGTTATCGATAAAATTTTTATATAAAACGTCAACATCAGAAGAATTGTAATCCCAATACTTATCAATTAAAGTTGATTTGATATCCCTTATTCTCATTGATGAATAATTTCTAGTATACACTTTTTGTACATTGTTATTTACTTTAATTCGTATTTCTGCTCCTATAATGTCATGATCCGTAAGTTTTTGTCAACAAATTGTTTAATTGGTCTATTAGTTAAGATTAAATCTAATAGTGATTTTGAATTAGAGGTTATTCTTGTTGGTTTCTGTACTAATTGTTTGAAGCCAGTTGACTGTACAATATTCATAAATGTATGCGCTATATAATTAGGATTTAAAAGATCAAAATTAAAGTCCCCTAAAATGATAACATCATTAGAATTTATTATATCCAAATCTAAAACTTCTTGAAAAAAATCTAAAAATTTAGCACTGCAACCACTTGGAGATCTATATACACCTCCTATTATCACATTCTTACCACCGATAGACACCTTAATCAATGAACACCAGTATTCCTTATTGATACTAAATTTCCCTATGTCTGTATGTTGAAAACCACTTTTTATATAAATAATTACCCCTCCAGTGTATCTACTATTTGAAAGATTCATGCTAGATTTATAACCCTTAATACGAAATTCAGATTGATCAATATTTTCAGTTATGTGTGTTTCAGTTACCACAATTACCACTGGGTCATTATCAGTTATTAGTTGTTTTAATTGAATAAAATTTGTGGTTAACTCTTGAATATTAAGACATAGTATATAACCGTTATTTGTAGAATGTAGTTGCTATTGATAACTTATTCTCTCTCTATTCCGAGAGATCTGCTTTAAGTAGCTTGGACATTTCATATCAAAGACATTATGATTACAACTAATATTTCCTATTTTTAAACATCTACAGCAAATCTACAATTGGTGCAATCATATTCATCAGAAGTACAATCTTCTTTTTTATGATTTTTATTACAGTTTGGGCATACTAACTGGGCTTTACATTGTTCCACACGGTGGTCGTATTTCCAACAATGAAAACACCTCAGAACTCCAACGAATTCATAATACATGTAACTATTCCAGCCTACATATACCTTTTCACGATTGTTGCGTAAGTAACTATATTCCAGATAATTCTATAATTAAATTATATCTACCTTTCTTATGCGAATTACGAATTTCCTTCATATTATCTGGAAAATTTTGACCCATGAATTGCGAGATAAAATGATCAAGTTCCTTCAGATCTTCCTCAATAATATTAACAATTTTAATACGTGGTTTAACAGAAGTTCCCACCTTTATTTCATATTCATTTCCAAGTTGATTAGATGTTGTTGTTTTCAGTTTTTCTAGGGAGTCCTTATCATCACAATGAATGACCAAACAGCCTTGAGAAGCTGTTTTACCTTCGACACTGCATTGATAAATCCGCTGGGTTCACTTTTTTGGCTAATTCCTTATTTGTCCCATACATTGTGATGGCACTCAATCTAGATTATTTTCGTCCTCCAAGGCTGATGGTTTCCCTATAAATAAAAACAATTTTTTGGTTAGTTTTATGGTTTTTTTACAAAGGAAAGTCACAACATGTACAACTATTTATTTAAACTCCTCCTGCTTCGTAAAAGCTAAATAAGAATTCTGAATGCATGCATATGATGTGTATACTAATAAAATAAACAAAGCTTACCCAGACCAAAATGCCTGCTACATACAGTCTGATATTTGATCTTTGATTCTGTTAATCATCTCTTTTAATTGCTGCTCACCATATTTCTCTACGCTTCTTACTTAATTCATTCTTGCGCACCATAAATTTGTTCTTTAAAACAGCTGGGACCGCAAAAAAGTTTACGTGCTCTCGGTTTGAACGACTCCCACTACCTACTACAATACAAGTTGTTGGCATTTTGAAGTATTCTAAATCCTTAAACATTAGAAAAACAGTTAAACACTGCAGCTGATACATTCCTTTTCAAGCAAGTGAAGTTTTTAAGACGGAAATTCCATTAAAGTTTCATAATAATAATATTGTATATATTTTAGTTTGTGTACCAGTAAATTAACTAATTCTTGATAGTCTAAAAATCACTTACAAAAAAAGAATGTGTACTCAACTTAACCAAAAGTTGGTCCTGAATCCACATATGGAGCTCAAAAGTTTCATAAAACTTTTTATTGTTTATTATTAATATCGAGACACAAGATAAAGCCAAAAAAAGCACCTTTCTCCAAAATAAATACTCTTATCTATACCAAATCCAGTCTACAATGCATTAAATCACATTTGTTTGTCCTGGGAGGCCATATTGAATTAATTTCATTTGACAGGTCACTGGATTGCCTAAAGGCGATTTCGGCACGCTTTGGTTGGTATGGACTTTGGTTAACCAATTGGTAGGTTCTACGTCACCGGTATGATGTAAAGTACCAATTACAGGCGAAATTTCAGTAACCGTGGTGCAGATCTGGGTATGTGATTTGACATACCAAAAAGGGTACCAAAGTTAGCTTGACGTCATCGTTTTTTGAAACGAAATCGATTGGTATGTATTTGACAGACCAAAGTTAGGTACCAAAGCGTGCCGAAATCGCCTTAATTGTCCTTTTCCAAGTACGTCATCGTGACGAATTTCTGTCACTGGACAAACTTCACACTAAATTCTAATATAACCTCAAATACAACACGATAAAACTCAATAATTGCTTTTTTACACTTTTAAATTATTATAGTATCCAACTAATACACACTAGTACACATATTTACCAAAACCAATCAACTTTTGTTCTCGATTTTTATTTAAATCAGTAAAAAAAATGCTATTTCCATCCATCTTTCTGAAGGTTGTCCGTGATCAGCTGACAACATGGCGCGGGATGACGTCACTTGGAAACGCTCTATTGCTGTTATTTGGATTATTATCTGTTTTTGTTTCGCTTTTGAAAATCCTGGCTCCATTTTTTTCTTGAAATTATGTCCACAAACCATAACGAAATTCGTAAAGTGAATCAATACAACCACAAAAATAAAATGGGGGACTTCGTCCAAGATGCCAACCCAAAAAATGTAGGCATTTTCTTCCACCGAGGAAGGGAAATTTCAAAACAAATTTGTCGTGTTTAGGTTCTTAAAAACGGGTAATTGCATCCAAATATCGATATTCGTAAAGATCATGTCCAATTGGCTGAAATTTATGTTGGAGCTACTGATTTTACGTCAATAATGTAACGTTTATTCTAATTTATATTTACAGATTTATATGTAATTCAGTCCTTATTTAATAATTTATGTAATACACTAAACACACTAATTATAATTTATATGAGAGTCCTTAATAAACACTTTATCGATGCGCGATTACTTTCCTTCGGTATCAACACTGACTGATTGACTAATCGCCTGCAGCGATGCTGGTGGCCTATTTATACTCGCGCGCCGTAATTCTCGAAATTTCTCGACGTTCTGGCGGATTCACCGGGTGCGGTGGGTATTCTCGATGTTTCTCGAAAATTGGGCGGAGGAGCCATAGTCGTCTCATATGGGGATTTCACTGGGGGCACTAAGTGAGCATATTAATGCAGTAGCTCGCGTAACATTGCCCCCTCCTTAAGAGACAGTTCCTCCTGGGACTAGCTAGGAAACTGGAACGAGATCACTGTATCGGCAACTGGTCCCCTTGTTGCATTTTCCAGTTGTATGGAAGTAACATGCGACCGTCTTCTCTGTTGGCTGTGTATCCCGAGCATGGCCGCAAACCAGTACCTGCACTTCGGTATCTCGGAAGATTACTTCTACCATGTTACGGATTATTCGCCAATCTAAATGCCTACATTCAATCTTGGGCATGGCTAGCCTATACACATTCAATTCAAGCACGTGCTCCCTCAGGCTTCGTAATGCTTCCCAGACATCCTCGTACGTTGGTCTTTCGTTGAAGGTGTTCCTCGTCACTAGGTGGAAATTGTAGCGGGGGCCATTTTGCAGCTTCAAAGCTTTACCTGGTACTGGTAACTGGTTTACCAAGAGTCGTGCGCCGCTCTTCTTTATAAACAGAGATGCCAGTCCGCGCGCATCGGTTACGCTGGCAGGGATGTTTATTGCCAGTGAGTATTCCTCCGGAACGGTAACCAGGTCTTGTCGTCTCTCAGTGGTGACGCCGAATCTTGCTTTTCCGGTACACCATAAGCTCCCATGAACTCTACAAAAGCAGGATCGGCTACTTCCTGAAGCTGGTTTACTTCCTCATCGTGGTCACCCTCGAATGGCGCTAATCGGTGTACCACCTTTGGCTTTCCATTAGGGATCTTGCTGATGCGATAGATGACATCGTTGATTCTTTTCTTTACGAGGTACGGACCGTCCCAAGCTTTCTGCAACTTTGGAGAAAAACCCCTTTTGTCTTCTTGGGTTATGCAGCCAGACTTTGTCTCCTTCGTGGAAACCTCCTTCCGTAGCTTGCGTATCGTACCTTTTCTTCATCCTATCGCTAGCGATCTGGAGATTCGATCGAACCAGCTCGTGTACGTCGTCCATTCTTTTTCTCAGCTGGGTCACGTAATCTTCACCAGCTATGTCTTCTCCGGGTCGGCATCCAAATTCAAGGTCGCAGGGTAATCTCATTTCGCGTCCGAACAGAACTCTTGCTGGTGTTTGGCCGGTAGACTCATTGATGGCAGATCTGTAGGCCATCGCGAATAGCGAGAGATATTGGTCCCAATCTCGCTGATGGTTAGATACTACTTTAGACAGGTATTTGCCAAGAGTTCTGTTCATTCGCTCTACCATCCCGTCCGACTGTGGGTGCAAAGCCGTAGTTCTCGTTTTCTTCATGCCGAGCTTTTCACAAACTTCCTGGAACAGCTGGCTTTCGAAGTTTCTGCCCTGGTCGCTGTGTATTTCCAGGGGCACTCCATATCGGCAAATGAACTCATTCACAAGCACGTCGGCAACCGTTGCGGCTTCTTGGTTTGGAATGGCATACGCTTCTACCCATTTTGTGAAGTAGTCCATCACCACCAAAATGTACCTGCTGCCATTTGCTGTCGGTGGAAACGGTCCGGCAATGTCCAGGGCAATGCGTTCAAAAGGGCTTCCGACATTGTACTGCTTCATAGGAGCCTTTCTTCTCCCGTGCGGTCCATTGGTCGTAGCACAGGTAGTGCACTTCTTATACCAGTCCTTCACACCTAGATGTCCTCCTGACGGACTGTCGTGTAATTTCCGCAGTACTGCTGCTATCCTTGTTCTTGGAATCACCAACTGTCTTCTACTTTCGGAACTCTCATCGTTCTCGATTACTCGCTGTAGCAACCCGTTTTCCAAAACCAGCGAGTCCCACTGGGCCCAATACGATTTCATCGTTGGCGAGTACCTTGAAATCTCCTGCCAAGTAGGTCGACAGTTCTCCTTTTTCCAATGTCGGATTTTCTTCAAGTCGGGATCGTTCTCTTGGTCCTCTTCCAACTTTTCTGGTGTCCACTCGTCGGTGGTCACCGTGGTTCTTCGAATCGCAGCTTCCTTAGCTTCTGTTTTGCTGCAGTGAGAGCACTCTGCAGGGCATGGTCTTCTAGAGAGGGAGTCTGCATTTCTGTGGCTTATTCCGGCTCTATGCTCAACAGTGAAATTATATTCTTGGAGCCGCTCGATCCATCTAGCGATTTGACCTTCAGGGTTCTTGAATTGCATAAGCCACTTAAGTGCTGCATGATCGGTTCTAATCACAAATTTCTTCTCATACAGATACTGATAGAAGTGCTCCACGGACTTCACTACTGCTAGGAGCTCTCTTCTTGTGACGCAGTAGTTTTGTTCTGGTTTGGAAAGGACTTTACTAAAATATCCCAGAACTTTCTCTTGTCCTCCTTGAACCTGTGATAGCACTCCTCCAATTCCAACATTGCTAGCATCAGTATCTAATATGAATTCTCCCTCTGGTAGTGGATAGCCGAGTATAGGTGCAGTAGTCACGTGCTTCTTCAAGGTTTCGAACGAAGTTTGGCAATCTTCGTCCCAGCGAAACTCCCTTGCTTCCTCTGTAAGTCGTGTCAAGGGCTTAGCGATATCTGCAAACTTCTTTATAAATCGCCTGTAGTATGTACAGAGTCCAAGGAATCTTCTAACTTGGTGCTTGTCGGTGGGTCTTGGCCACTTTCGTACGGCAGCAGCTTTCTCTTCGTCTACAGCTACACCATCCTTGCTGACTACATGGCCTAGGTAATTGACTTTGTTTTGAAATAGTTGACATTTCTTGGGGTTGAGCATCAGTTGGGCAGCTTGCAACCTTTTGAAGACACCTTCCAAATTCTCTCGATGTTCTTCGAATGTCCTTCCCAAGACTATGATGTCGTCAAGGTACACTAAGCATGTCTTCCAGGACAACCCTCGCAATACGTTTTCCATCAGTCTTTCGAACGTTGCGGGGGCATTGCACAGCCCAAATAGCATAACGGTGAAATGCCATAGTCCAGATCCGGTGGTAAACGCTGTCTTTTCTTTATCGGCTGGATCCATTTCTACCTGCCAATATCCAGACTTCAGGTCCAAGGTAGAAAACAATTTGCTACCGGCCAGCGTATCCAGAGTGTCGTCGATTCTCGGCAGAGGATAGCTATCTTTCTTTGTAACATTGTTCAACTGCCGGTAGTCCACGCAAAACCTCGTGGTTCCATCCTTCTTCTTTACCAGAACTACCGGAGAGACCTAAGGGCTGGTAGAAGGTTCTATTACCTTGTCCTTTTCCATCTCGCGAACAATTCCCTCCGCTTCCTCTCTTTTGGCCTGTGGTAGCCGTCGAGCCGATTGTCTTATCGGCTTAGCGTCGCCGGTGTCAATTTTGTGTTTGACAGCAGATGTTCTTCCTGTCTTTCCTCCTTTTGGTACAAAAAGAGATCGGTATTGTAGCAAGAGTTCTCTGATCTTTTTCTTCTCTTGCAAGCTAAGGGATTGTCCAGCCACTGCTATCATTTGTTCAAATTTATTGTTGGCATCATTAGAGGTTGTTGTTTGATGAGTTATCGACGCCACTGGTACGCAAGTTCCAATTTTGGTATCCTTCTTCATAGTTATTGGATGGTCATTTACATTTATAATGCGTACAGGTATTTCTTCGGCAGCCATGACTAACCCTTTTACAACCAGGATTCCTCGACCAACCTCTTCATCGTGATTCCATGGTTCCATCATGACCGGTGTTCCTTCTTCGACGGTTCCTTGTAGCCTTGCCACAGTGAAAAATTCACTCCTTGCGGGTACAACTGTATCCTCCTGTACGGCTACCTGAACAGTCTTATCCTCGTGTGGGTGAAGGAATACCTCCTCAGAACCTACTCTAATCACTCGGTTCTTGAAATCTAGCTGGAAGCCATGTAGGTTCATAACGTCCATTCCGAGTATTATGTCCTCTTCGATATCAGCGACAACGACAGTGTGGGTGAACTTCTCTGCGCCAATTCCCAATTGCACCGGTAGTTCTCCATGGACATTGGCGCTTTCACCTGTGGCAGTCCTGAGTCGCAGTCTCGTCGGTAAAAGTCTTTTCCGGGTGTTGACAGTCTCGGGGCGGATAATAGTCCTCGTTGCTCCAGTGTCCACCAATAGTGTATACTTCCTTCCATTAACTTCACCATCCACGTATACACTATCATCGCGACATTTCAGAGAGGCTATTAGGATGAGAGGGTCTTTGGAAGGTCTTCGGGTCGAAGCCGCCCTCTGAAGGTCGACCCTTCCTAGTTGTTCCTGCTGGGCATCTTTGTTTGTAGCAGTTCTCAGTCGCTTGCACGAACTGCGTACATGTCCCATTTCTCCACTATTCCAGCATCTCACAGCTTTCAGTTTTCCATTTGAGATGCTTTTCATCATGTTGAAAATCTGGTCGAGCTTGCTCTCAACTTCTTCGTCTGCTACAGCCCTCACCTTTGCCGTATACTCCGGAAGCCTGTGTAGCTGCTTCGTACTCCAAGGCTGCAGAGAGTACGTCGACCAGTGTCTTATGCCGAGCCAAGCGTAGAGTTCTCTGCATTTCATGGTCACGAACTCCGTCGATGAATGTCTGTACCCCTAAACATTCCATGACATTCTCCGGTGCCGATGGATAGGCAAACCGCACCAACCTCGCAATGTCTGCTTCGAATTCTTGCAGAGTTTCGTCGCGTTTTTGTTTGCGGTTTTTCAGCTGCGACTGGTACAGATGCTCCAGGTGTTCCAGGCCATATCTCATATTCAATCGCTTTTTGAGTTGTTCAAAATCTTCGGCCTCTTCCACTGGAATGGTCTGGAGGATATCCATAGCGTCTCCTCTAAGGGCAAGAGTTAAATTTAACGCTTTTTCCTTCTCACTCCAGTTGTTTGCCTTCGATGCCGCCTCGAATTGCTTAAGATAGTTCGGCCATGACGTTTTACCATCGAATGTTGGCAGTTTCACTCGGCTGTAAATATCGTTTTCCATTTTCGGTTTCAACTCTACTTTCTCTGCCAGTTCGTCGTTATTCGGGGCTTGCCTAGTTGTAATATTCGGTTTGTTACTAGTCTTCCTTTCGATTTCTTTGATTTTTTGTTTCATTTCTTGCTCCATACTTTTAATCTTTTCTTCCACGGCAGAAATATCAGTCTTCATGGATGTCATTTCATTTTTCATGTCTGTCGAAATTTTATTCTCCATGTCCGACATTTTGTTTTCCATGTCCGCCGAAAGTTTACTTTCCATGGATGAAATTTTATTTTCCACGTCCGACAATTTGTTTTCCATGTCCGCCGAAAGTTTACTTTCCATGGATGAAATTTTATTTTCCACGTCCGACAATTTGTTTTCCATGTCCGCCGAGAGTTTACTTTCCATGGCTGAAATTTCGTTTTTTATATCCGTCGAAATTTTATTTTCCATGGAGGAAATTTTATTTTCCACGTCCGACAATTTGTTTTCCATGGATGAAATTTCGTTTTTTATATCCGTCGAAATTTTATTTTCCATGTCCGACATTTTGTTTTCCATCGAAGACAATTCGTTTTTTATGGAAGAGGTTATAGAGGCGGACGCTTCGTCGGTGAATTCAAACGTTTCCGGGTACAATCCATTGTTAATCATAGCTTCTTTTACTCGTTCCACTAACACTGACTTGACCCCACTTGTGTCCAGTTCGTAATCCTCCAACTCTCTTCGAAGCTCTGAAACTTTTAATTCACAAAGTTTCTTCGCCATCTTCCTGTATATTTATTTATTTATTTATTTTTTTTAACCCCACACCTGACACCAATGTAACGTTTATTCTAATTTATATTTACAATTAATTTATATTTACAGATTTATATGTAATTCAGTCCTTATTTAATAATTTATCTAATACACTAAACACACTAATTATAATTTATATGAGAGTCACTTCATAAACACTTTATCGATGCGCGATTACTTTCCTTCGGTATCAACACTGACTGATTGACTAATCGCCTGCAGCGATGCTGGTGGCCTATTTATACTCGCGCGCCGTAATTCTCGAAATTTCTCGACGTTCTGGCGGATTCACCGGGTGCGGTGGGTATTCTCGATGTTTCTCGAAAATTGGGCGGAGGAGCCATAGTCGTCTCATATGGGGATTTCACTGGGGGCACTAAGTGAGCATATTAATGCAGTAGCTCGCGTAACAATAATATCTAACAATCAATATCGTCATTGGATAAGAGATATGTCGCAATTGACATTATTAACATAAAATCAGGTGCTTCAACACAACTTTCAGCCAATCAGACATAATCCTTACAAATATCGATATTTGCATCAAATTACCCAATTTGAAGAGCCGAGGCTCGGTTTACGGATATTTATAAATAATATGCTCCTTCACATGAAATATTCGCCCTAAAATTTGCCTTCCCCAGTGGTAGAAAAATATGACATTTTTTGGGTTGGCAACTTGAACCCCACTTGGACCCTCATTGTCGGCTGAGGTTCCTTTTGAAACAATTCTGGCAAATTCTGCCAACATAATTCCAGGATAGGTAACGTCACTGACCCCAAGTGTTCAAATTATATATGTTTAATTTTATTGTATTGGTGCCTATTTAACCAATTTACAGCACGCCTCAGCATGTTTAGATTGAACTTCCAAAAACGCGCGTTCTTTAAATTTATCATGGCAACATCAAAAAGTCGAAAAACGTGAAGTCTAAATGTCAATTTTTTGAATAGATGAGGTTTTTACTTGATGAAGACGCGTTTCGCTACACAGTAGCTTTTTCAAACTAGTCACTAATTTAATTTTAACGTCAGTTCAAAATAAAATGAAGATTTAAACAAATTAAATTGTTTTATTTCATCATTTGACAATTTTTTATTATTGATCTGATAGGAGTACCTTGTGACGTCAAATAAAATATTACGTGCAAAGGCAAATCCTTTATTCAAACATTATTTAAACATTTTGTATATGAAAATGGAAAGTACAGTTAGTATTGTTCAAGATATTAATATTTCGATTTTTTAAATCGGAGGAAATTGGCATTACTCAACCCTGTAAGATTTCTACCGTCGAGATGCTTAGTTGGAATAGTTTTCGACATCACCAGCACTGTCGAAATAACATTTCGATATCGGAATTCGTCGCTAAGCATGCAACTGTCGTCTTGACAGTTTAAGTGCACATGCATTTTAGGTTAACCTCTGAATGGAGACAAGAAGTCAAGTATCTACGTTTGACTATAGACAGTAAACTCCTGTGGAACAAACACGGAAAGGAGATTATATACAAAGCAAAAATGGTTCTAATCGTGTGCAGGAATCTGGCAGTAAGAAATCGAGGTTGTAACCCAAAAATCCTGAGCTGGATGTACACTGCCATATGGAGCCATTACGTGGAGTAGTAGAACTAACCTATTGACAACAAGAGAAAACCTCTCCAAAATTCAAACACTATCCTGTATGTGCATTACAGGAGCAATGAGAACATGCCCAACGGCAGCCATGTACGTGATTCTCAACGTCACACCACTAAATATGGTGGTGGAAAGTGTTGCAGAAAGAATAAGATACAGACTAAGTAGAGAGGGAAACATTAAAAAAACCTCCTCCTCACTTCGTAGAAATCAGAAAACCTGGGTCATGCCACAAGATGGTAGGATGACAAAGTATAACTTTTCAAAGAAATTCGTTACGGAATTGAGCAACAAGAAGGAATGGGATCCAAATACCATTACCAGACTTGGAGAGAATGCCATTCAATGGTACACAGACGGCTCAAAAGCAATAGAAGGAACTGGGGGGATAGGAGTGTACGGGCCAGGAACCAAACACTCTGAACCCTTGGGAAAAACCACTAGTATCTTTCAAATTCACGCCATAAGAAAGTGTGCCCAGCTCAATATTGATAAATGATATCGAAGGCAAAGGATTATCATAATGTTGGATAGTCAAGCATCCATTAAAACACTGAGCTCTTGTGTAATCAGTTCCAAGATGGTGTGGGAATGCCTAGGCAAACTCAGTGAACTAGGCGAGAACAATATAGTCACCTTACAGTGGATTCCAGTACACACAAAGGAAATGAAATAGCAGATGAACTAGCAAAGATGGGGACTGAAACACCCTTTTGGGGGCCGGAACCATTTTGCGGTATCAGCTCCAATGTAATATTGGAAGAAATAGGCAAAGCCGAATAAGAGGAGATCTGACCATTGGAAAGATCTAGTAGGACAATCAAAGATTCTTCTGGGTGACTACAACCTGCTGAGATGAAATGAATGCATAAGTAAATCTGCACTAAGAGTTTTAATAGGGATCCTATCGGGACATTGTCGCCTGAATGGGCACCTGAAAAAGCTAAAAATAGTGGCATGGAAGAAGAAACCTTCATCCACATACTTGCGAATTGCACAGAAATTCAGAATCCTAGGCACAACACCTAGGAGATTACTGGATAGAAGAGGGACATTTACCCAAGTTAAAGCCTGCAGATATCCTAAAATTCCTCCAGGAAATAGGGCTAAAGGAACTACTAGTCTCTGAGACTTTCCCCAGGAACTAAGTAGAAGTAAGGGGGCACAATCGATCTTTTAGGTCTCAGTGAATGACACCCCAATATACATACATAAAAAAAAACATTTTTTCATTGTTCCCAAATAGAACCAAAAAATCTGGAACAATGCTTTTTAAATGAGTGCTAAAAAATGGTAATGGAAAATTATTTGTACCTTACAAGGAGAAAATCGAGATCATTCCTTTTTAGCCCGCCCTGTACATAAATTCATTGTTAGAAAATATGTAATTTAACGAGGGATGAATTTTGCTCCTTTGTTACATTTGGCGCCTTTTACATTCCAGGTAAACCAGTTTGACTATTCTTATACCTGTCTGCTTCCCTCTTGCTTTTATTTTATTTCACAGTTTAAAAACATTTTACCAAAGAGAGAGATACGTACTCCTCAACAATCTAACCTTTAAATATATAAATCGGAACGGTTTGTTTATTGTCATTCAACAAATATCCTTCAAATCGTTATCAAACATGCAGTGAGTTAATGTTGAAAACAATTAAAAACGAATGCTCGGAAAACCCCATAACAGACGTGCTGGGACGACGATTATCATAATTATTTCTCAGTTTAATCGCGATTTGTTGTGAATTTTATATGTGAACTGTTCTTTTGGTAAGCATTTTTTTAAATTTAATTTTCACAAACCACGACAAACGTTATCTTTTGATAAGGGACTGAATTTACTTAGATATTATTGAAGGTTATGAAATTGCTTAGGTATTTAAATATATTTTTTATGATTTTAATGACGTATGTAATCAACCTCATGAAAAAATAACGCGTTTTAACATGAAAATTAAATTATCTCTCATTTTTTCACTCTAAACCGATAGAAGATACTTTTATGACATGGTAGGAGCTTTTTACAGTCCGAGTCATTACATTTTAAATAATACGAACTTTTCCAATTTTCAAAAATTTATTTTCCTTATACCTTTTTGTTTATGCTTCACGGGTGAGAAGCTAGCTCCTAGCTCCAAAAGTAAATCTGCGACAATTGACTGAGCCGGCAACAGCGCACCAAGATGTCCGTTTATCACCGTTGCTTTGGCTCGACCAGTCTAATATACGGGGGGAGGTTGAAATATGGTATAAAAATTTGGTTGAGAAAGAACTGAGTTATTTGTAATAATATAAAAGTCTATCATATTCCAAATTCAAAATTCGCTGATAAACGCTACGGAGGTCGAAAAAATTTACAACTTTCTTTTTATTACTGTATTACCATTTACCGATGTTTCGCGTTTAAATTTTCTACAAAGGTTGATAATATAATAAATAGTCTTTCATATTCCATATTCAAAATTCACTGACAAACGTTACGAGGGTGAGAAAAAAAATAAAAATAAGTTTTCTGAAACAAATTTTTTACATTATTTTCTCCTGTTTCTACATATATCGATGTCCGTTGAAAAAAAAAATAGAAATAGATTGATAAATCGATAGTCCTTAGCATGTCGTCTTCAAAAATCACTGACAAACGTTCCAAGGGTGAGAAAAAAAATAAAAATCAGTTTTCTTGAAAAAATTTTTTTACTTTATTTTCTCTCCTGTATCTACATATATCGATGTCCGTTGAAAAAAAAAATAGAAATAGATTGATAAATCGACAGTCTTTAGCATGTCGTCTTCAAAAATCACTGACAAACGTTCCAAGGGTGAGAAAAAAAATAAAAATCAGTTTTCTTGAAAAAATTTTTTTACTTTATTTTCTCTCCTGTATCTACATATATCGATGTCCGTTGAAAAAAAAAATAGAAATAGATTGATAAATCGACAGTCTTTAGCATGTCGTCTTCAAAAATCACTGACAAACGTTCCAAGGGTGAGAAAAAAAATAAAAATCAGTTTTCTTGAAAAAAATTTTTTACTTTATTTTCTCTCCTGTATCTACATATATCGATGTCCGTTGAAAAAAAAATAGAAATAGATTGATAAATCGACAGTCTTTAGCATGTCGTCTTCAAAAATCACTGACAAACGTTCCAAGGGTGAGAAAAAAAATAAAAATCAGTTTTCTTGAAAAAATTTTTTTACTTTATTTTCTCTCCTGTATCTACATATATCGATGTCCGTTGAAAAAAAAATAGAAATAGATTGATAATACGATAATAAAATCTACGTGCACCGTTGGAATTTTGTTTTGTACGAATTTATCCCTGAAAATAATTACGACGAGACATATCTTTAAAGACACATCATGTTTTCATTGAAATAAAGACTTTTACATTTCGAATGCACGTGTAGATTGTGTGTGGGAATAAACTAACAATTATCCCTTAAACACATAAAGCTTCGATAGCTCGTGCTACTTGACTTGGAAGGTGATTCAAGAAAATAACTAAATGATTTAATACTCGACGGTTGTTTATTATGTCGAATACTAACAAAATACCGATAACTAAACTTACTCTACGTTTTATAACTATTCGATAAAATGATTATTTTTATGTTCAAATAGAACGATAACTTTGAAAGATGTTTTCGCGAACGCGACGTGTTGAAACACAAACGTGGTTTTTTGCAAAGAGCTTGTACCTCTTTGATGTATTATGTATTGTCACTGAAGTTTTAAAAACCAAACAGTGATTTATCGGAACTGGTTGAAATAAAAATTCAAGTTTTTCACTATTTATTTATTAAAAAATTTTCTAAGTAATAAAAGTAACTGAATAAACATAAAACATTAAAAAACTCAGTAATAAAATGTATATAAAAAAATAAAATTTTCACATGGATAACGCTTACGTACCTACTGAAAATTATTTTTTAAAAATAAATAAAAACATTTTGTCAAGAAATAAAATACTAATTCGCCAGATTCGCCTGGGTTAACATAAAAAAAATCTGTCAAGAAATAAAATATGTAGGTACTTATTCGCTTTGGTTAACGTTTAAAAACATAATTTGTCTAACTTTCTGAGGGGTTAGCCTCGATCTGCGTTCACTAATTAATTGTCCTGTTTTGGAAAATAGCCGCTCACAAGGCACTGAGGTTGAAACAGTTCCAAATTTTTCGATGCACACTTTCGACAGATATGGATAATTATATGAACGTTGACGCCACCATGACAGCGGATCTTCATGCCTGTCTAGCTGATCATCTTGGACATATCTTTGGACTTCGATAATAGCTCTTGATGCCGAAGTGCCGCTAGGCTTGAAAGTTGCTGCCTTTTTATCAAAATTCGACCAAAGCGAAAACTCAATTTTAGATTTTTTCTCTGGTTGATGTACGTCTGTGTTCATGTTTTCGTCACTGTCAGTTGTGTTCTCCTTCCTTTCGGTTCGTTTTGTTTCGTTGTTTATTACCTCAGAAACTAAATTTATTACTAGCTTTTTAGCCTTATCAGCAATTTCATCATTTGAAAATCCAATGTTTTTGAATCTTGGGTCCAAAAACGTGGAGATAAGCAATGTTTTGCTATTCTCAAGATCTCCTAAACGTTTTTGGATGCCCCATAAAATTTTCTGTACTACTGTCTGGGTTAAAGCAAAAGTACAAAACTTTTCTTTATTTTTATTTATATTATTGTAATTATCTTCCAACCCTTTAGTAAGCACAATTACACTGGACAATGTTGTATAATTTTGCCCACTCATTATTTTGGTTAAGCGTTCCATGGGTTCCAAAACTGTTTTAAGTTCAGCAAGAAGCTGCCACTCTTCTACACTTACAATGGGTAAAGAATCCGTATTTAATAAAGCCATTGTCGTTCGTACGGCTTCTTCAATTTCTAAAATTCTGTCCAACATATAGAAAGTGGAATTCCACCTAGTTTTTACGTCTTGCAATAATTTTTTGGGAATTTTTCCCTGCTGATTTTGAACTTCAGCGAGTTTTGCAGTGGCTGTGGAACTTCGCTTAAAATGAGATGCAAGTTTTCTAATTTTTTGTAAAAGCTCATCTACAACACTAAGGCTATCCTCCACTATTAAATTTAAAATGTGGGCATAACAACCAAAGTGCTTCCACTTCAAAAGATCATTTAACGCTTTTTTTATATTTGAAGCGTTGTCTGAGATAGCTAATAAAATTTTACTTTCTAGCCCCCATGAAACAACTATTTTCTTTAGCTCTTGTGTCAGATTCTCACTAGTATGAGCTTGAGGCATACTAACGCAGTCCAACAAAATGGATTTAGCATGGAAATCTTCACTTAAAAAATGAACTGTGATTGCCATATAGCTTTCTGTTGTAAGAGACGTCCAACAATCTGTTGTAAGGGTAACGGACTTCACGGTAGTCATTTTCATTTGTACATTTTTTAAAGTTTCCTCATATAGGGCTGGCAAACGAGATTGTGTGACTGTTTTCCTATTAGGTAATTCATAGGAAGGGTTTAAACACTTTGTGAAGTTTCTGAAACCCTCATCTTCAAGTACAGTAAAGGGTTGAAAATCTTTGGTAAATAAACCCATTAAACTTCTATCAAGTTTATTTTTTTGTTGGAGACTAATTTTCTTTGGCAAAAAATGCAATTTACTTTGGACTACAGATTTTGACGAACCGGCAATGGAAGTGGTAATTGACGGCTGATGTTCAATGCTATTTGTTGATTGAGCTGTATTATTTGACGGCAGGGATACTGAATTTTCTTCATGGATTTTATCATTATTATTCAATGCTAAATTACCAGAATCATTTTTAGATTCGTTACTGGACGTCTCAGACTCAGAAGCAATTTTTATTAAAGGATGCTTTCTTTGGAGGTGCCGTTTTAAATTACTTATGGAAGTTTTATAACTTACCATTTGCCTACACATATTACATGTTGCTTTTTGGTCTTGGTCTGTTGTAGGTTGAAAATATGACCATAACACTGACCTTTTCCTATTCATTGTATGTTAGGTACTGTTTATTATTTTACTAACGTTCTAACCTAACACTTCTAACTTTGAGGGATTCACACTTCACACAAGCAGACTCCAGCTCCAGACTCGTAACAACTGACATTAACCATGTCACGCTCACGCAATCATTACATGCGCGCGCCGTGTTTTGCAAAACTTTGCTGCCCAGCCCGCGGTCACAAAACAAGGACACAGTAACGTGACAAGAACTGGAGCTATTCTATATTAATATCACGACAAAGACAGTCACTTTTAGACAAATAAAAATGCTGTCACTGCTCCGAAATGGAGCTGTGATTTGTCACTGTGATTTTTCCGGAGCAGTCACTGTGAGCTACAGTTCCTCAAAAATTCTGTCACGCCACACCTCTACTTCTGACACGGAAGGGATGTTTATTTTAAACGATTCCTTCTCAATACCCCTACTCCTAACGCCGCCCATGGCAAAAGGAATGTAAACTTGTCAAAGAGTGCATGGAAAAAACAAAACAAACCCTCCGCTCCCCGCACAGACGTCAGATATTTTTTTGTTTATCGGTACTGTGGCGCCGAAAGGCGGCTCTGTTACTCCTTGTAGTGTGCGGAAGGGAAAAACAACGACCCCCCCCGTTCTGGGTACCGGTGGTGTGAGACCGCAACGGATTTACCTACATGTGCCATTTACCTAAGGAGATTTTTCCGAATCCTAGTCCTGATTGGCTGATATGAATTGAACAGGTGATGCCATGAAAATAGAAAAGCATCGAATAAAATTTTTTTAATCAATGAAAAAAGGCAATACTAACAGTGGTTATGGTAACAATATTTATGGACCAGTTTTATCACAAAACTATAAAAACTACCTTCAAAGAGTACAAAACGCCCATGTTAGATTAGTATGTGGCATAGAAGTCTTAATTCAAAGTAGGGATGGCGATTCTTTCCAAAAGAGATCGATTTTTAAATCGATTCGAATCGTAACCTGATGAATCGATTCATAAAAAAATCGAGGTCTAAAAGATCGATTTCTAAAAAATCGATTTTTTTCAAGTTTGTATTTACAATGTAAATTTAAATCCATTTTATGAAATACAAGAAATATACCATAATAAACAATCTCTGGGATCTCTTATCAGTGAAATCAGGGATTTTTTAGTTCAGGGAATTCGATAATAACAATTATCTTTATTACCATATCAAAGTATCAGATCAGTTATAAAAGAAGACATTTATTTTCTAAATGTATTTGTTACATTAAAAAGTTAAGAAAATAGATAATATAGCTTATACCTAGTTCCCAAAACCAAACCAGAAAAAATCGTATGTAGATTTTCAAGGGTGAAATATCGATTCACTGAATCGATTCGGTACAACATATCGATTTAAAAAATCGATTTATTTGGTCCGAGGAATCGATTCTTCGATTAATCGATTTCAGATCGCCATCCCTAATTCAAAGTTACATCATTGTATCTTTATACAATGGTTACATTATCAGAATTTACTGTTTGGGCCCCTACTTTGTGGAATCTACTCACACCTATTACTTTTATAAATTATCCTAACTGTTTAAAATTAATTTCACCATTTATTGAAAGAACCAATGAAAACTTTAAAATATCATTTATAATAGTGAAACTAATTATAAACAGTTAGTTTAATTTAAAAAGTTTACATTATTACCTACATATTAAATATAGTCTGACCAGCCCTGTACACTTTTGACTCCGCCTTCTCAAAGAGAATAGATACCCTTATACATGATTAAAATAGTACAGGTTAGTCCAGTAGCGCTTGACCTTGGAACCAAAATAAAAATCTGTTGCGCAGGGGGCTAAAGGCGGCCATTTTGCTATACATTTATGTGTGTGTTTTATTTTAAAGCATGTACTGTTTGTTAAAATGTTATATATTTAATGTAAATTCTTAAGATTTAGATATATTAATGTACATTATTAAAACTGAGAAAAAAAATTACTAGTATGTAGCATGTTGACTTATTTTTTTAAATATTGTAACATTCTATTTTTAAAAAATATGTTATTTTATACCACATTAAAAAGTTTTTTAATTTTAAAATAAAAAATTTTATTAATAATTTACAATTATTTTCAATTTTCATTGATCCTATCCTAAAAAACTTTTTTATACTTTTATACTTTTATACTTTATACTTTTTTTAAATTCCAATTTGTTAAAAAATACTTCTATTTGTGATGAATAGGTAATAAAATACATTTTTGTAAACTTTAAATAATGATAATTTTTAATACTAATAAAAGTAAATTTTTGCATTAATTATTACTTGAATATAAATATACATAAATATAAATTGTAGTTTTAAAAACTAGCGCCTCGATTGTAATTGGCTTTGCGCGACAAGATGGTTGCCTTTAAACCCCACTTCTCATTGGGCACTATATTTTTAATAAAAGCTTATGCGCGAACTGCTACTGGACTAACCTGTACTATTTTAATCATGCCCTTATACATATCAGAGACAACCCTCTCTGCACATGCCACATATTCGACAATTAATAGGTTTTTAGAAATTGTTCAGTGTGTGTGTGTCCGGCTAATTTGTGGTTTATGTGGACAATTATCAGGCATATCTAAAAATTGATATATGTAGATACAGGAGAGAAAATAAAGTAAAAAATGTTTTTCAAGAAAACTGATTTTTATTTTTTTTCTCACCCTTGGAACGTTTGTCAGTGATTTTTGAATATGACATGCTAAAGACTATCGATTTATCACTCTATTTCTATTTTTTTTTTCAACGGACATCGATATATGTAGATACAGGAGAGAAAATAAAGTAAAAAATTTTTTTCAAGAAAATTGATTTTTATTTTTTTTCTCACCCTTGGAACGTTTGTCAGTGATTTTTGAAGACGGCATGCTAAAGACCATAGATTTTTCAATCTATTTCTATTTTTTTTTTCAACGGACATCGATATATGTAGATACAGGAGAGAAAATAAAGTAAAACATTTTTTTCAAGAAAACTGATTTTTATTTTTTTTCTCACCCTTGGAACGTTTGTCAGTGATTTTTGAATATGACATGCTAAAGACTATCGATTTTTCAATCTATTTCTATTTTTTTTTCAACGGACATCGATATATGTAGATAAAGGAGAGAAAATAAAGTAAAAAATTTTTTCAAGAAAACTGATTTTTATTTTTTTTCTCACCCTTGAAACGTTTGTCAGTGATTTTTGAAGACGACATGCTAAAGACCATAGATTTTTCAATCTATTTCTATTTTTTTTTTCAACGGACATCGATATATGTAGATACAGGAGAGAAAATAAAGTAAAACATTTTTTTCAAGAAAACTGATTTTTATTTTTTTTCTCGCCCTTGGAACGTTTGTCAGTGATTTTTTAATATGACATGCTAAAGACTATGGATTTTTCAATCTATTTCTATTTTTTTTTTCAACGGACATCGATATATGTAGATAAAGGAGAGAAAATAAAGTAAAAACATTTTTTCAAGAAAACTGATATTTATTTTTTTTCTCGCCCTTGGAACGTTTGTCAGTGATTTTTGAAGACGACACGCTAAAGACTATCGATTTATCAATCTATTTCTATTTTTTTTTTTCAACGGACATCGATATATGTAGATAAAGGAGAGAAAATAAAGTAAAAAAATTTTTTCAAGAAAACTGATTTTTATTTTTTTTCTCACCCTTGGAACGTTTGTCAGTGATTTTTGAAGACGACATGCTAAAGACCATCGATTTTTCAATCTATTTCTATTTTTTTTTTCAACGGACATCGATATATGTAGATAAAGGAGAGAAAATAAAGTAAAAAAATTTTTTCAAGAAAACTGATTTTTATTTTTTTTCTCACCCTTGGAACGTTTGTCAGTGATTTTTGAAGACGACATGCTAAAGACCATAGATTTTTCAATCTATTTCTATTTTTTTTTCAACGGACATCGATATATGTGTAGATACAGGAGAGAAAATAAAGTAAAACATTTTTTTCAAGAAAACTGATATTTATTTTTTTCTCGCCCTTGGAGCGTTTGTCAGTGATTTTTGAAGACGACACGCTAAAGACTATCGATTTATCAATCTATTTCTATTTTTTTTTCAACGGACATCGATATATGTAGATACAGGAGAGAAAATAAAGTAAAACATTTTTTTCAAGAAAACTGATTTTTATTTTTTTTCTCACCCTTGGAACGTTTGTCAGTTATTTTTGAATATGACATGCTAAAGACTATCGATTTTTCAATCTATTTCTAATTTTTTTTTCAACGGACATCGATATATGTAGATACAGGAGAGAAAATAAAGTAAAACATTTTTTTCAAGAAAACTGATTTTTATTTTTTTTCTCACCCTTGGAACGTTTGTCAGTTATTTTTGAATATGACATGCTAAAGACTATCGATTTTTCAATCTATTTCTATTTTTTTTTTCAACGGACATCGATATATGTAGATACAGGAGAGAAAATAAAGTAAAACATTTTTTTCAAGAAAACTGATTTTTATTTTTTTTCTCACCCTTGGAACGTTTGTCAGTGATTTTTGAAGACGGCATGCTAAAGACCATCGATTTTTCAATCTATTTCTATTTTTTTTTCAACGGACATCGATATATGTAGATACAGGAGAGAAAATAAAGTAAAACATTTTTTTCAAGAAAACTGATTTTTATTTTTTTTCTCACCCTTGGAACGTTTGTCAGTTATTTTTGAATATGACATGCTAAAGACTATCGATTTTTCAATCTATTTCTATTTTTTTTTCAACGGACATCGATATATGTAGATAAAGGAGAGAAAATAAAGTAAAAAATTTTTTCAAGAAAACTGATTTTTATTTTTTTTCTCACCCTTGAAACGTTTGTCAGTGATTTTTGAAGACGACATGCTAAAGACCATAGATTTTTCAATCTATTTCTATTTTTTTTTTCAACGGACATCGATATATGTAGATACAGGAGAGAAAATAAAGTAAAACATTTTTTTCAAGAAAACTGATTTTTATTTTTTTTCTCACCCTTGGAACGTTTGTCAGTGATTTTTGAATATGACATGCTAAAGACTATCGATTTTTCAATCTATTTCTATTTTTTTTTTCAACGGACATCGATATATGTAGATACAGGAGAGAAAATAAAGTAAAAAAATTTTTTCAAGAAAACTGATTTTTATTTTTTTTCTCGCCCTTGGAACGTTTGTCAGTGATTTTTTAATATGACATGCTAAAGACTATGGATTTTTCAATCTATTTCTATTTTTTTTTTCAACGGACATCGATATATGTAGATAAAGGAGAGAAAATAAAGTAAAAAAATTTTTTCAAGAAAACTGATTTTTATTTTTTTTCTCACCCTTGGAACGTTTGTCAGTGATTTTTGAAGACGACATGCTAAAGACCATCGATTTTTCAATCTATTTCTATTTTTTTTTCAACGGACATCGATATATGTAGATACAGGAGAGAAAATAAAGTAAAAACATTTTTTCAAGAAAACTGATATTTATTTTTTTTCTCGCCCTTGGAACGTTTGTCAGTGATTTTTGAAGACGACACGCTAAAGACTATCGATTTATCAATCTATTTCTATTTTTTTTTTTCAACGGACATCGATATATGTAGATAAAGGAGAGAAAATAAAGTAAAAAAATTTTTTCAAGAAAACTGATTTTTATTTTTTTTCTCACCCTTGGAACGTTTGTCAGTGATTTTTGAAGACGACATGCTAAAGACCATCGATTTTTCAATCTATTTCTATTTTTTTTTTCAACGGACATCGATATATGTAGATAAAGGAGAGAAAATAAAGTAAAAAAATTTTTTCAAGAAAACTGATTTTTATTTTTTTTCTCACCCTTGGAACGTTTGTCAGTGATTTTTGAAGACGACATGCTAAAGACCATAGATTTTTCAATCTATTTCTATTTTTTTTTCAACGGACATCGATATATGTGTAGATACAGGAGAGAAAATAAAGTAAAACATTTTTTTCAAGAAAACTGATATTTATTTTTTTCTCGCCCTTGGAGCGTTTGTCAGTGATTTTTGAAGACGACACGCTAAAGACTATCGATTTATCAATCTATTTCTATTTTTTTTTCAACGGACATCGATATATGTAGATACAGGAGAGAAAATAAAGTAAAACATTTTTTTCAAGAAAACTGATTTTTATTTTTTTTCTCACCCTTGGAACGTTTGTCAGTTATTTTTGAATATGACATGCTAAAGACTATCGATTTTTCAATCTATTTCTAATTTTTTTTTCAACGGACATCGATATATGTAGATACAGGAGAGAAAATAAAGTAAAACATTTTTTTCAAGAAAACTGATTTTTATTTTTTTTCTCACCCTTGGAACGTTTGTCAGTTATTTTTGAATATGACATGCTAAAGACTATCGATTTTTCAATCTATTTCTATTTTTTTTTTCAACGGACATCGATATATGTAGATACAGGAGAGAAAATAAAGTAAAACATTTTTTTCAAGAAAACTGATTTTTATTTTTTTTCTCACCCTTGGAACGTTTGTCAGTGATTTTTGAAGACGACACGCTAAAGACTATCGATTTATCAATCTATTTCTATTTTTTTTTCAACGGACATCGATATATGTAGATACAGGAGAGAAAATAAAGTAAAACATTTTTTTCAAGAAAACTGATTTTTATTTTTTTTCTCACCCTTGGAACGTTTGTCAGTTATTTTTGAATATGACATGCTAAAGACTATCGATTTTTCAATCTATTTCTAATTTTTTTTTCAACGGACATCGATATATGTAGATACAGGAGAGAAAATAAAGTAAAACATTTTTTTCAAGAAAACTGATTTTTATTTTTTTTCTCACCCTTGGAACGTTTGTCAGTTATTTTTGAATATGACATGCTAAAGACTATCGATTTTTCAATCTATTTCTATTTTTTTTTTCAACGGACATCGATATATGTAGATACAGGAGAGAAAATAAAGTAAAACATTTTTTTCAAGAAAACTGATTTTTATTTTTTTTCTCACCCTTGGAACGTTTGTCAGTGGTTTTTGAATATGACATGCTAAAGACTATCGATTTTTCAATCTATTTCTATTTTTTTTTTCAACGGACATCGATATATGTAGATACAGGAGAGAAAATAAAGTAAAACATTTTTTTCAAGAAAACTGATTTTTATTTTTTTTCTCACCCTTGGAACGTTTGTCAGTGATTTTTGAATATGACATGCTAAAGACTATCGATTTTTCAATCTATTTCTATTTTTTTTTTCAACGGACATCGATATATGTAGATACAGGAGAGAAAATAAAGTAAAACATTTTTTTCAAGAAAACTGATTTTTATTTTTTTTCTCACCCTTGGAACGTTTGTCAGTTATTTTTGAATATGACATGCTAAAGACTATCGATTTTTCAATCTATTTCTATTTTTTTTTTCAACGGACATCGATATATGTAGATACAGGAGAGAAAATAAAGTAAAACATTTTTTTCAAGAAAACTGATTTTTATTTTTTTTCTCACCCTTGGAACGTTTGTCAGTGATTTTTGAAGACGACACGCTAAAGACTATCGATTTATCAATCTATTTCTATTTTTTTTTTAAACGGACATCGATATATGTACCTTGTAACCCATACCATTTTTTGGAGTCACTGGAGTTTTTTCTGTATTCCCTTGCTCTAGTTACGTTTGTTTGTAATTTTCCCTTTGAATAAAGCAGAGAAAAGTTATTAATTCATATGCAAAATATCAAACCATAGGTTCGATAACGTATGCCCCTCGTAAATACGTTCAACTCTCAGCGGCTGAGCGGTCGAGCGGTGTTGCCAGATCAATTTTACTCGTTTGGAGCCGAGAGCTAGCTTCTCGTCGATTTATGCTTCTTGAGTGCTTATGCAACTAAAAACATTTTCTGATATGGAAATTCCAAGTAACGAAACCAATTAATTCATATCAATAATTTTGGTTTCGTCATTGAGTATTTTTAATTCGAAATAGGTTTTGTCCTTTGATATCCAGTATGAAAACACAAAATTAAAATTTCTTTTTTCGATATTTTTTGTTATAATGTTATAATACAGGGTGAGCCAATACTAATTACAAATGTTTATGCATTTTTGCTTATATCTCTAGTTAGACAAACGATGTCAACATGCGGTTTGCGCCATTTTGTTACGAATTTAATTAGTGTCCCTTGTAATTTACAATACTTAGGTGTTTCCATTGAAAAATTTCAACACAAATAGGTTTTAATTTCGAATGAGACTAATTTCGTTAAAATTGATTGATCGATACCAAAGTTGTAGGTATTTATTCATTCCCACACTTTATTTGAAAAAATATAAAAGCTTACTGAATCAAATTTATGCGAAATTTAGGCGTCTTTCTAGTTTAATTATTTACTCCTAGTATAATAAGCATATTTTACAGAAAACTGGTTTTTAAATTTTTCTTCGTAGAATACGCCATCTTGCGGTCAAACTAGCAAAGTTGGTTCCAGAGAATTCTCCTTGCCGTTTTTAATAATAAATTTATTTTTTTGTTAAAATTATAAGATTGATAGTTTCTTATATACAGCCGAGAGACCGACCACCCACCCGGTACATATATTGGAATCGGACCTTTCCTTTAGATATTACGACGGTTATAAAAATGCCTTATGCGTAGTTTCCACATAAAGTAGGAGTCACGAGCACTGTAGTGGAACGCCTCTGATGATATAATTACAGTAAAGCAGTGTCAACGCGGTTAGTACTTGGATGGGTGAACACTGGGGAAACCCCGTCTTAGAGCCCGTACAGCCTGCAGCGAAACTACTAGGGTGAGTAGCATATCACAGCTCGCAGGCATTATACCAATGAGCACGAGGTATAATTAGATATGCCCTCTTTCGGAGGAGACGTAAAATCAAGGTCCCGAGTCCATGGATGTTAGGCTCCATAAAGATCTCTACCACTGGTTGGAACAATAGTGGGTTCGGCGAAATTCCCGGCATCGGTGATTAGCCTCAGTCGCAGAAATAGACCGAAGTTTAAACAAAGGAAAAAAGTAGGAGTCAACTTTCAAAACCGCGGGTCGTTAGTTTTAGACAGAAAAATGCAAATTGCATGTGTGTGAATATACCAAATTCGAATTTCGGTACAGTGCCGTGTATAATTTTAAAAAGTCGAAATTTGTGACGTACTGTATAGATGAAACAGCGGCTGCTGCGAAACTTGTTTTTAAGGTTGGTTTTCTCCTAATTAAATTTATGCCAGGCCTCAAAACATTGTAAATCTTAATGGTTTTCTCTTAAATAATGGAGCTAATTACCAATTAATCTATGCCATCGATAGTACAAGGTCACACACCTGTTAAAATCTGATTATCTTTTTTTATATCTTACAATAAAAATGAGAGCATTACATAAACGTCTAGTTTATTTATTATATCTGTTTGCAGTGTTTTAAGGGAAACAAAAAAATGCAAAAGGTAGTTAATTGAATTTTTAAACTTGAAAAAAGCAATGCCATTTTTATGAAAAGTATCTGAAAACAAATGTCATTGGACTATTGTAAAAATATTGCGGCAAACAATGAATATCAAAACAATTAATTAAATAAAGAATGTTTTTACTTCATTCTTCACTAGAGTTTACGACTGTCTCAAAATTGACCTAATTAAATTGTACGCTGTATTTTAAAGTTTATTCATTTATTTGTTTTTATGTATTAGTTGTCTGTTACACTTTATTTTATTTAAATGTTTATTTAATGTGCTTCCTTAAAAAAATGTGTACCAACCCCATTCATTTTAGATTTATTTTCACTTTTCATCGAATACTACAATTCTCATTTGCTTATATCTTAACCAATCGTTTATCGTCGATATCTCCAAAAAACTCATTAGATTCTCAGACGATTCTTGAAGATTTTTTCATAACTATTTATTGCTATTTGAAAAATGTAAACTATAGCCTAATTTCAATATGTAAAAAATATCATAGTTTTGTAACAATTTGGGTGGAATCAATTTGAAACATTTTTATGTTTTTACTATTTTTTTATATGTTTGAAAGTGTACAACTTGACAAATTTCATTTCAACTCTGAGCAGCGTAGCTAAAGAAATGAGACGGCACTACAGCAGAAACGCTCCACAGAGTTACTGGTAATATCTCGACCAGTAAATCCTCATAGTACATGATGAACTCATATTTTTATTAAGAATAAATAGGTACAATATAGATTTAGATTTACACCACCAATACAATATGAAATATTTATGTACAATTTTTAAATCTAGAATTTTAGAAAATGATATCAAATAATAAACATACCTATGTATCATGAACATAATTAGCTTATCTGTGTTAAAAGCTAATAACTATGCATAATTACTAATAGCAGATAAAATTATAAACTATAGTAATGGCAAAAACAATAGTTTATAACTAAAATCGCAATCTGATTTTATATTTTCAGTAACATTATTATTATTATTACTTTCAGAATACAATGAAGTATTATGATTCTCCCCAACCTAACGCATGCAATGAGGAACAACAAATACAAAATCGCTGTACTTGTCCCGGTAATATAACGTCTGCTTCGAATAATGAAAATTCTACAGTTTGTCCCATACATGTCGTCCAACGTCCGGAAAGTATACTCAACGAAGTTGTGTGGAAATACGAAGAAAAATCGTGCGGAAAATGTCACAACAATGCTATTAGTTGTAACGACGACGATTGGTCTACCGGTAACAAAGGGCAGATGGATTCTGATTGGGATGAAAATGGATTAAGAAGTATTTGGAGTGGAGGAGAGGTATTTATTAAAATTTTATCAAGGTCTGAAATTTGTCAGAAATAGAATAGTGATAGAAACAAAAGACGCTTATCAACTAGCTTGAAGCCACAATGTGAAAAGTGTCAATAACTACGAACCCTGTACCATTTCTCTTGGTAAAATTTGATTCTATTAAACTTTATTTCCAAATGTCAAAGAGTAGCTTTTAGTAATATGTTTTAAACTTTTAATGTTACTTCTAAAATAGTTTTTATATGAATTTTCGCCAAATGTATTTTCTTACTGATAGATACCTTTGTGCAGTAGCATAATAATCAAGAATTCTAGGGCACAACATCTAGGAGCCACTGGATAGAAGAGACACTTACCTAAACTGAAGCCTGCGGATATCCTAAAATTTCTTCAGGAAATAGGTCTAAAGGAATTACTAGTTTCTGATTATTTTCACAGGAGATAGATAGAGGATAGATCTTTTAGGTCTCAGTGAATGTCACCCTAGTTTACATACATTTGAATATATTTTTTAAATGGTAGAGGAAAAGCTATTGGTGAAAAAATTCGATTGATCATGATGCACTTGTTCAAAAATTGATGTATGTGTTGGTGTGGTTTCGACGTTGTCTCCAGTCGAGGATTATTTCTGGACGGATAGCATCTGCCTTGTACTGATGAGGCGCAAATACGCCGAAACCGGTCTACAAGTGATTTTGTCCCTTCTAATTGCAAACCAGAATGGTTGGTTATATTATATATATGGTTATATTGCAAATATACCAACCCCGTTTAACTTGGAAGTGTAATTCAATGTATGTCGGGGCATATAGCACGAGAAGTAGTTGTTGCTTCTTAGTGAACGGTCTGTTCTTTAACAAGTATTTTTCAAAAACGCCTAGATTTTTGGATCAGCTGGACATATAAAAATTCGTACAGGAAGACGTTTAGCAAAGAAAAAATGTATTGCTTCTTCAAGACAAGCAACCGGTTCACAAAAGTGACCATTGATAAATTCAAGGAATTAAAATGAGAATTCCTTGCACATCACCAGAGTAGACTTCCAGCGACTACCATCTTTTCAGAAACCTGATACAATTGCTTTGCGGAAAGCATTTTAGTCAAATGAAGAGGCCATATCAATCATTGACTTGTATTTCCACAAATATAATCTAATCTATTTTTTTCAGGTTTGTCAGAAATGTCTGAATCCAAACGGTTCCAATCCACAACGTCCTGCTCCGAATCATCAACTTCGCGAAGACATCAGCCAGGATGGAGAGCAACTTCTGTCTGATCTAAGCACAATCCAAAAATGCTACAATGACGATCTACCTACCGACGCAGAACAATCATTCGATATAACGGAACTGATCTCTGACGCGGGCGTTCACAAAGAACGCAAAAGAAGGCATTCGCTCATTGTCGATGGCCATGTAGACGCGTGGAGTTTCGCTTCGCGTTTCGAAGAAGATTGCATTATGCAATTGGTGACGTTCCCAGCTTCGAGGGCCGTCACTCTATAAGAGAATTAAGATAGATCGAAAGAGTATCGGCGAAACTTGAGAAAATGTTGCGTTCGAAACGTTTGTTTAGTGATAATTTTGAGCGATTTGTTCCCTGACGCAAATTTCATGCACTGAAAATATTTGCAGTCTTAAGAATTATCACTATTACAACGGCTAAGTTTGCCGTTTTTTCAGGTTTTGTTCGAGGCTGCTTATCGATCTTAAGGTTAGTTTTTGGCTTTTGGATAAAGAGCGGCATGCAGAATCGTTGCGCGTCGCTATAGCGCGACGCCCAAAAAATGACAACTGCCATATTAGTTTCAGTGCAGAGAGATGTAGGGTGTTCCAAAAAAAAAGTAGCATAAAAGGACACCCCTCACAAAACGATCTGACATGCCGCATGTGCTCTCCGCTTATACATATTTATTATTATAAAAGAAAAAAGTTGTGAATCGGCTTGCCCCCCCTTACAAAAAAAAATGAATAAGGGATGCCAGAACGGCTTTTGTTACGTTGTGCATATTTATATATAAAAATGATTAGCGAATATATTTTCGTGCGGGGAGGTGATTGATTCCATTATTATTATTATTATATTTTTTATTTTGTTTTCTGTTAATTTGTGGTTACACCACCTCCTCCCTCCGTTTGTGAGTAGCTAGCTCGTAGATGGATTACGAAAAAATATTTTTTATTTTGTTGTAAAAGTACGCTCGATACTTTTGTTAAGTGTAATCTTGTCCTTACCCGTTCCCGCTGTTCCCCATTTTCCCATTATAGATCCCCCTCACCCCCCACGTAGCACAAGCAAGATGTCGGACCGGAGAGAAACGTAACGCTCGGCGACTTCGAAATTTGATACTTTGATTTTAGAGTAAAATCAAAATGATAGTAATTAATCAAAAAAATAAAATATTTCGGCATTAAATTACACTAGGTACAATTGAAATTTTGCCAAAATTCGCATAATTCATTTTGGTTAGTGTGATGTGGTTATGGTTTACGAATGATGTTCTTGAAAAAGAGTGGAAATTACTATTAAAATGAAGTTAAATGAATGTAAAATATATTTTAATCATCTCATGGGTAGATAAATTAAAATGTCAGCCTCATAATTTAAATATTTAATATTTCAAAAAAGTTTCATCATTCCTTTTGTAATTTATTCATTTTTGTCAATTAACAAGTGTTTTTAACAAATTTCCAATCGCCTCACGTAATTTGAATATTTTCACTATTTCAAAAGTATTTTTCAACAAATATCAGCCTCCTATCGTAATTTAAATATTTTTACTATTTCACAAGTATTTTTAAAGAAATTTCCTGCTCCCCCTCACAATTTAATATTTTTACACTTTCACAATAAATTTTTAACCTTTCCTCATAATTTATAAATTTTTACCAATTCACAAGTATTTTTCAACAAATTTTCAGCCTTCCCTCGTAATTGAAATATTTTCACATATTTCACAAGTATTTTTTTACCAAATTATCAGTTACTCATCGTAATTTATAGTATATCATGCTATGAGCATTTGACCACGGCAATTAGGACACGAGTGCGAAATAGTTTAGTTCACTAGTTCAAAAACGTGTTAATTCTTGTAATAATAGCTCCTTTAAAAATGAACGATATCACTTTGGATGCGGAATGACGTCTAGAAAAATGTATTAAAATTTTTTATTAGCAGATAATAAATTGCAAAAGTTATAAACAAATTTCGATGAAAAGAAGGCATTCAGTTTATTGTGAATAACTCGGAAACTAGTAAGAGATAATCGAAATCTGATGAAATATTCGTAAAGAGAAGAAAACTTCAAATAAAAATAAAATAGTCCCATATTGCTAATAACGCTGAAAATTTGTCCCCGCTTGGCGTGGGATGCTCCCGCGGTCTCTAAAGTGATTTTACGTCACAATATAATTTTTCTTGGAAACAATTTTTAATAGTTTATATCGGTATTTTTAAACATTTCGAATGTTTAATAATTAATTGAGGAATCAAGTCTTTATTATAACAAAAAAATTTTCAGCAACAATTTCTTTGTTTATTAACCTAAGAATTTGTTATAAACAAATTCTTACTACCATTATATTTTTTAAGTAATTAAATACTGAAATATTTTTTTCATTTCCCAATACACTTAAATAAAATTAACACGTTTTTGAACTTGAGAACCAGACTAATAATTTTTAAATTTTACTAATTTACAAGAAGTTTTCATTTTAAGCCTCCCTTCGTATTTGAGATAATTTACATATTCAACTTTTTTCTGGAAATAATTTTAAAACTTCCTCGTTATTTAATTTTACTTATCGAATTTTGCCACCCAATTGAATTGTTTTTATTGTAGGTTGTAATTATATTGGTGGAAATGTAATATTGCATTGAAATGTTGTAGAAGAGGTATCTCGATAACGTTTCTGTGATGTTACTTGAAAAAAAAGTTTCCAGTCATGCGTTTCTCTCCGAACCGACCTTACGGGTTAGTATCAAATAGTTTTCAAATTTGGGGTAATTAAATGTTTTGAAAGTATCGCACCGATTAATTTAATTTCCCGTTGTTGTTTTTATTTTTTGTTTTGTTGTTGTATTAAAATTTTGTTCAGATTTTTAGCGAAATAAAATTTCTTGTAATCGGTGTGAATGATTTTTGGGTAGATGATTTTAATTTGAATCGTCTTCAACTTAGATCTGCCGAGTAATATCTAAAATAAATGAAAAAAAAAACACACTGTAAATGCACTAATTCGATTTTTTTTGTCTAGGCAGATCTACCATCTTTACGTATTTTACAGTTAGTGTTTTTTTTTGTACAAGTTCCGTAACGGAAAGTTTTTGACATGTAGGTGTTTTTTTAGGGCGTAGAATAGCTCTTTTGATTTATTACATCAAATAGACGCAAAACACCGTATTGGAGAGAAAAGGAAAATTAAAATAGAGTGTTTTCGAATCTAATAAAATATAAAAAAATCCAACAAAAAAAAGTTTGCAGCAGATAACCTCTCCTTTAGTAGTATATTAATTAAATAAGTAAATGGAAATGGTTACTTTTAAGTTAACTTTAAGCGAGTTGAAACTGATCAGGAACATTTTAGTTTAAAAAAAAATATATTGAATAATGTATATATAGATATATAATTTTTCATTTGACATCATATAATTATAATTTTTTCTCCTGTTCAGTTCAATTTTGTTCTGTGTATAATTAGCAAAATTATTTCGTATAAAGTGGTTTATTTTTTAAGCCGTTTCCAACTATTCGTTTTTTTTTTAGTTCTATTTTCCGATGACACATTTTGAAAAGTGCTAAAAAATTGATCCGTTTCAAAGAAAAAATTACGAACGGGAAAACTAATTCTTCTTGATTTCATCCATTTGTCGAACCAAAAGCTCTGTGTATTGTTGGCTGTTTTGGCTGCTACAGGCAGCTCCCACTCAACAGGTTTCTGTTAAAAATGATGGATCCCTATTTCGACTAAATACTCGCAAGTAATCAATACGATTTTTATCCCCTTCTCTTAACCGGAAATTATTTTTCTCCACGATCATCACAGAATTTGCCAATTCTGAAATCAAACTTGACTACAGAATGCTGGAATTCTCTCTCTTGAGATTGAAGAAATATTCTGCAACACCTCTGCCCCCATGCAATTTAAATGTATTTACATTCTCTCTCTAGTGATAGAATAATATTCTCTCACTGGTTATCAATAATAGCATTAGCCTTGACGCAGTTGATTGTCATCGTAGTGGCAAAACTTGAGTAAGTGTCAAAATTATTGTTGTCATTTAACCGTAACCTAACCTCACAATTGTTAAAAATTTCTTCAATAATGCATTTCGAGAACTGTACAAATATAACAATTAATACAAATACAATGTTCCTTGAATTATTGAGTGTTTACCTAATATAATTGTGATTGAGTTCAGTAATATAAATGATCTTTTGTTCATTTCCATTTAGAAATATATATTTAAAATCTTCGATCGTGGAGAAAGTATAGTCTGCTACTCGGTTAGAATGAAAATTCGTGATGCTCGTGGTTCCTCACGCTCGCCTTCGGCTCGCGCTCGGTTCTTTCCACTCGCATCGAATTTTCATTCTAACCTTGTTACAGAATATACTATTCTCGGACTGAAAATTGGCACAAATCGTTACGCAACCAACGAATTGTTGAGGAATGTTTTGGGATGTCGTATCCAGTTTTTTTCCATCTTAAGGCATTTTCATGCAACTACGAATTTGCTTGATTTGCATGGCAGGTTAAGCGTTCGACGAATTTACCACTAACTTTTTTTAGTTGGTTTAATACACGGTGAGCGAAGAAGTAGACCTGCAATATTTGACGATTGAACAACAGGCAGCTCTTGTAGTTTTGTGCAGTGATACTGGCATCAATTTTATTAAATAGAAAACAAAAACCTGCGCGATGATGGCGCACTGCTTTATATAAAAAAATGGCCAGGATCAGAACTTCTGGCAGATTTAAAGTTCCAGCATATTAGCGGACAACACAAAAAATCGCCAGAATGTGATTGGACCAGTTGTCTCCAAAAAAAGAACATACCTTTAGCAGCCCAGCTCGCCAATAAAGTCGATATTTTCTTCTTGCCAGGCTTCTGCAGATTTCCCGAGAGCTGAGGATCAACATTTCTTTCCTTTTTTTGGAATCCCACTCCATAGTTAACTATCGCGTCGCCAGTTTCGCTTGCTCGTTTTTCGTGCACCTTCAAATAGGCGAGACGAGCCTCGGTCAACTCTAGTTTCGGGATTTATGCCTCAACCTTTACAGTGTTTGCAAAACCGCGAATTTTGTAGTTTTAAAAATAATACATGAAATGTGAATAAACGTTTTTGGTTGTTCAACGGACTGAAAATGTGTTCGTTTTAGTGATGACCTTTGGTGAGCAAGTCTTGTTTTTTGAAGCAAATGTTCATCTTCAATTTCTTCACAATTTGTAAAACTAGTAGTTGCTTCATGATTATTTGGAAGTATTAAGGTCAATTACAACATTTTTGTGCTTTTCGATGTTGTCATCAAATTTTTTACTTTTCTTTAAATGTGGAATTTTGAAGTATGAAAAATAAATTCCACCCTTATTAAATGTTTGTACAGTTTACATAACACAAAAACAAACAAAAAATAATTAGTTTTTAACTACCCTTCTAAATAACAAAGTCTCTATAGACAGCTATGTAGTTATTAAAATATTATTTTTTATCGAAAAACTAAGAAATTGAAAAAAAAACGCGAGAAATATTCGTTAATGACGAATATTTTTGGTTTTTTTTTTTCACTGTAGTGTGGTATTTGTAGAAATTGCCCTAATCACTCTCGTTTTTTTGAAGCACAATAAAAATTGAAATAATTCACACTATTATTATATTTTTATAATCGTAGTTGTTTATTTTGAATTAACAGCCATAGCTTTAATTTGCTTAGTAGCAAAATCATTAAATTGATGAGAGATGGTCAAATTCAATCTTTTTAAATTTAATATACACGGTGTCCTGCAATTTTTTAAATAGGCCGATTGTTGATATTAAAAAATGTGGGACATTCTGTATACTAAAATTTTCTGGAATTAGAAAAAAAGGAAAACTGAATTTTCAAATAAAATGTATTATAACCTTTAAATATAAAATTGGTCATAATTAAAAGATATGGAATGCCATGTTTATATAAACATATTTCTTTCCTTGAAAATATACTTAAGGATGACTTTTTTTTAAATCGCTGCGTAGTAAGCGACAATATAGTCGTTGATAAAATACTGTTTACCGCTTATCATAGAAGTCAACTGTACATTAGGTTGGTGTTCTGTAAGGTGAGTCAATCCGTATAACTCGTGCATGCAATTATTGTCGACCAGGTTTGAATGTTACGTGACTAATTGCTATTTTTTTCGACGCGATATTATGGACTGGAGTTTTCCTAACTGTGTTCGAGATCATTTAATCTGTGTTATATAAGCATTAAGTGGTTTCTTTTTAAACAGTCATCAAGTATCAATAAAAAGTTTATAATTCAACGAGTTAGTAATAGCCAATACTCGCGAGTAGAATACTATACTTTTTCTATGAGCTACCTATGCAATATTTTATTTCAATTATTCCTTACAAAATTAGTTGTGAAATTAGAACAGTTTTGAAAACTTAATTGAAGATCTTTTTGCTGTATCCATCTTTTTTCGTAATGAGTCATCGATGTAGCCTTCTGCTACTGATGTTGACTTCCACCCACCATGTCTTTTTAAGATTGACCATTTCCACAGCCGGAGGGCAAAGACGAATTTTCTTAAATAGTTGAGTAATGACATTGGATTTTGTCATCATCTCATGCTTCATTTTCAAACTAAGTAAACAACTTTTGAAAAACGATACTGGATCCTTGGACGAAAGTAAAAATTGTTAACCAAGCATACTTTTATCCGAATGGGCTCTAAGAAGAATATCAATAAAAAAAGTGTTTCCAATGTTTAAATTTAAATTGGGTGGTTTCCATAGATTGATGATGATTACTTGATGACTTTTCAAAAAAAATACCAACTTTTTCCTTAAACAGTTATCATTTACGCATTTACTGAATTGTTCTTTTGGAGCTCCTAAAGTCGGTCTCTCGATCACGGTTTAGGAAAAAAGCAAGTGTTTGGCCATAAGCTGGATAAGACCTTTTCCTCATCTTTCCTTTGTTTACCCTTGACTTTTAAGAACCTTTGTTGTAGTTCCGCAGCCGTTGATTTTGTTAAATAGTATTTTTTTGTAACAATAACTCAATATAATAATTTAAGATAATATTAGTATTATTTCGAAAATGAATGAATATTCAATAGTATTTTTAGATTTAATTGGCTTATATCGAATGGGACATTCCTTTTTCTTGATAATATTTGGATTTAATTTGTTAGCCGTTGGATTCCTAATCGATAGAAGCAGATATAGTAGATAATTTGATTTTTACGTTAGTGCCTCTTCGAAAATAAAATAATTTTGACATTTGCCTTATAAGAATTATAAATGTATTGATCCGAAATGGTCAAAAGAGATTCCCGATTTCCCTTTTAGAAATCGAGAGTCTATTTTTTTGAAGTTTGGCTGAATGTACAAATCACTAAAAAAATTTAAAAAAAAACGACATAAAAAATATGTTTCTGATTTCAGCTAGGGTACTTGCTTCACACATCAAAACAAAATAAAAATTATGAAAAATATACACATAAAGTTCATATTTAGATATTAGGTACATGTTTGTAGCGAGGACTTCTCTTATTTGTAATCATCAGTAAACAAAGAAAAATAAAAAAGCAAGTACACTGATTTTGTTGTTTTATTGCCTAAAATCAAATCTATACTCTGTCCATCCAAGCAACGGAGTGTTCCAAAACAGTATCATGCATAGTGCACGTGATCTCTCCAACTCTGTATTGACAATGAATTCTGTCGGCCGATTGCAGTTAAATCCGATTGGCCAGCGCATGGAGGCATATCTATTTTAGCCAATAGATGCAAAGGCGCAATATACTTTAGTTACCCAAGCTTTTTAATTTCATGACTGCTTTCGGTCTAATAGTAATTTTGTAAATTACAAATCAGACTTCACTAAACAACACCTACAAAGTTGTTATTCATCCCATTTTACAGCAATATTAAGCAACCCAGTTAGCCGATACTGTTATTATAAAAATTAAATACTGGAGGCCGATTGTAAAGAGGTTAGTTAAGGAGTAATAAATCATTAATATTTTTGTCAATATTTGTAGGTATGTTAAATTGTTATAAGCTGGTAAAATGAAAGATGCTCTCAGAGCTTCTGGACGAATAGCATCTACCTTGTGCTGATGAGGCGCAAAACACCGAAACCTGTCCACAAGTGATGTTATTCCTTCTAATCGCAAACCAGAATGGTTGGTTCTATCTTAACAGATATACCAACCTCGTTTACTTTAGAAATGTAATTCAATGATCTCTGATTCAATGTCTGTCGGGGCATATAGCCCGAGAAGTAGTTGTTGCTTCTTAGTGGACGGTCTGCTTTTTGGAAATTCATTTTTCTAATTTTGTAAAGTGTTTAATAGTATTGAACTATTATTTTTTGACGTCTATAGATCTCGCTTTACTAATTTGACAATTATTTACAGGTAACTGATGTAATTATAAGTAAAAACAAATTAATTGTCTCAAAGCTTACTGTAATCTATTTGAAAAAGACAGATAGCAATAAACCCTTGTAAAATGACAATTACAAGTGCGTGCCTGCTTGTGATTCTGTTAATCGCAATCATTGTGAATTTTATATTTAAGCAATATCCTAAAATTAAGTACTTTTCATGAAAAATGGTTCTGACTCAATAATAGCTTATTTGAGTTTCTCCATTGGAGAGCCGTTGCTTACCATCTTTTCATTTATAGATCTATTTATACCTAGAGAATAGTTAAAATCCGGCCTGCAATGGTCATAAACGTTTATTGTTGTCAACCATTTATCTTGACAAGCACTTTACCAGATTGGATATTGGTCAACAATTTGTGACGTGAAACATCGTTTAATATATCAAGCAGATTATATTATTTTAGAAACCGCATTGTTCGATAAGAGATTGGAAAATCTTTCAGATTCCACTCCAGTTAAACGTATTTAATTCGCTTAAACATAAAAAAATTGAAATAAGTGTCGATGGTGTAGTGGAAGCGTGCTAAAAAATGACCGGGATTGGAAAGTCAACCATCTACCGACTCATACGCGAGGAAAAGTGTGGTACCGTAAAACCTCCAAAGAATACCCAGGAAGGCATAAAGGTAACTATCGGTGAGGAAGAAAAACATGTTATAAGAAGGAAAGTACATTCATACTTCTTTAATAATGAAATTCCGTTGCTTGGAAAAAGGCGGAAATGATTTAGTGGCTTTTAGATAAAGAAATTACATTTAAAGAGGATATGTTAAAAAAGAACTGCTGGCAATTGTAAATATACATAAACATTGTTTCCTAACGAATTGGCAAAAAACCGGAATATTGTAATACTTCGACTTCCTCCTTACCATTGCAAGCTAAACCCTATAGAGTTAATATGGGCTCAGGTGAAAAGATTGGTGGCAAGGAAAAATACCACATATAAAATGAAAGATGTCCATGCACATTTTGAAGAAGATGTGGAACAAGAGTTAATGCAGCGAGATGGCGAAAATGCATAGAACACCCAGGCAACACAAAGAGGTCCTAAAGATATCCCCGCGATCTCTTTTTAAGAAATTGTGACATCTTTTGTTACCTCTCTGAGAGGTTGTTGAGAGTTCTATATCTCCTCCAAATGTCCGCCGCCGGGATATTCTCCCTAATAGCACAAATATGTCCTTTGGACGTCCATCGGATTACATCCTCCCATCCATGATGATATCCAATGGACAACTGAAATATGTTCTGCGTTTGTACAATGGATATCCATAAGACAATGAATTTCCGCAAAAATGGACATCCATACATTAGCCGTTTCAAGACATCCAATGGCTGTCTTGAGATATCCATTGGCTGTCCCGGGATATCCATACATTTCAGGATGGGCATATAGCTATGTCCATTGGATATCCATACGTTCCATAATGGACATATATCTTTGTCCATTGGATATCCGGACAGAAGTATCCAAAGGATGTCCATAAGGAGGTCTCCAATGTATGTCCATAAATAGGTGACCTAGAGGTATCCAATGGATGTTCAGTATAAAAAATATGAAATGCTTCAGATAAGTCGTTCTTTTATTAAAATTAACGTTGTTACACTATAAATATAAAAGGTATTCTATTAATTTGTAGGCAAACAAATTTTTCGTACTTCTCGTTCCTGAGCCCTTCGTAAATATTTTCTAATCGCTTCCTCTATTTCTTTTTCTGTTGTGTTGACGATGCTTCCCTGTTCTGCACCCTCTAAAATAAAAATTAAAATGACAATAGAGCATAACAGAGAGGAGAGTTCATAAAATGTTCTATGTCTTGGTAATTTCTATAAAATGGTATTTTGAGATACATTAAGTTTTGTCATGTGTACAAAAACAAATCTACGATTGCTACAACTATTTAAACACATCACTTTTTTGCATTACCACTGATCTGTATTGTTTGCGGTAAAATAATTTGTAAATTTTGTTAGTGCATGTCAGAGGTTGTATGCTTTTGTGTATCTTTAAGAAGATCTTATAAAAAACATGGTTGTTTTGTAAGTTATGAATGTGTTTATCTTATATGTGAGGCGAATTTATGTCCATTTTTACATAAAGTCATTGAAAAATTGCTGTAAATTCGGCGGACAGACTATAAATATATATGGCACTACTCAATAATTAATTAAATTGTTTTCCATAAATATGTTGCAAAACATGTACATATACAAGGGCAAAGCTAAAATATTCTAGATTTTAAAAGTTTCTTTTTATTTTACTTTAAAACCTAACCGGTTTTACTGAAACCATACATACATTATACATATACATTCAATCAGTAGAATTTAAAAAAATAGCGCTCACAAATAACGAATCGGCTGATAGTGTTCTATTTTCATACAGTTAAATTTCAAAATGTACCAGAATTATAAAAACATTGCAATTATCAAGAAAATGTAAAAACTTACTCATAATTATGGCAGCTAATTTAGTGTGTTGAAGAGCTTTTTTAGTTTTGGTTCCCAGCCAAGTGTATTTTGTACACATTATATTTGTCATGAAATGTTGGAAAGTCAATTTGACAAAATCGTAACATGAATTTCCTCCTATTTTTGAAACATTTAACCTGAAAATAAATTTAAATAAAATGTTTTTAAATAAGTCTACTTTATACCATTAAATGCTTGTAGATGATATCACATATATGCATCTGATGCTGTTCAATATCTGTAACCTGTTGTTTAAAAGGGATTACAAAATACTAAGGGGCGAGAGAGTAGTTAATTTTATGAACTGTTATATTAAAAATCCCACTAATGTGAAATTTTAAAATCTGAACAAATACTGAAGTTATTAGAACAGTAAATGCTTAGTAATTACTTCAAATTTGTTCTGTCTCAATATTACTTACAGTTGCATTAAAATTGCTTTCTTCCTCCAAAACTTTTCTGATTCGATAAACTTAACATCTGTACCAATTGGGAAGTCAAAAGCTTTCAATGGATCTGGATTCCTTGTAATATCTTCGTCTAATGGTAAACGCCTATTTGTCAGTTTCTCCACATTTAGTGCAAGATTGGTCAATATATCATTCATTCATTTTCTCCATTAGTTCATGTACATTTTGATGCAGCAGATCATAATCTATAATATATAATTAGTACATTAAAATTTCTACAGTGAGTAAAATATATTAGTTTTAATGAAAAATAAGTAATGAATAAAAGTTAAGTACACAAACCTATTTCAAAGTCATACAAAATATTGCACAAAGTATGTACTTACTGAATTTGCCGTGTTGAATACTCTAAACAGTCTTGAGTCTATACAGCTATCCAAAAACTTTTAGATACAACAAACCACCAACAAACGACAAGATGACAATTCTCGTTTCAGGGCGGCGGCCATTTAATGCCGCTATCAATTCGAAGTCATGCCAACCTACCATTTCATTTGTCCAACCGCATAGAGCAAAAACTCCCTATATTGCGTAATCAGCGTAATGCTTCTAAAGGACATTCGATGGACAGCGGCTTTTAGATGTCCAAGGGATAAAGAACTTTAGATGCCGCATGGATATCCGCAACATGCGTAATGATAACAGTGGACATCCGATGGACAGCGGTTTTTATATAGCCAGTGGATAGATAACTTTAGATGTCGTATGGATGTCCTGCTTGTGTCCAGGGACATTCTGGACATAAATCGGACATAATGTGTATGTCCAATGGACATTTTGTGCTATTAGGGCTCAGCGAAGTCTTAGAGATATGTCACGTGGAAATTCCCGAACAATACACCCTGGCGAGTTCTCTGTGACATCTTGTTACTACTACTTTGGGAAATTCTCATTTATTGCTCATATAGACGTTTCTGTGAGCTCGTTGTGTGATCATCGCAGGCAGTGCCTCTGGAGAGTTCTGTGGGAAATTCACATATATAGCCTTTTGTGAGATCCATGAGAGGTCACTTTGCGATATTCGCATGCAATGCTTCTGGCGTGGTCTTCAAGAGTTCGCATTGAGACTAGTGTAAGATATTCTATATTGAAAAAGGAAACTATTAAATTGAAAAAAATAATTTCAGAATTAGGAAAAACGTTACTATTTGTAAAATCTAATGGAAAACAACTACTTCCCCGTTACTATGGCATATGCTGGACAGCGACATCCGATATTGTAAATCCCTAACTTTTCACCTGAAAAAATCTGCATTTTACTTCAGATATTCGATTGAAAAACTTTCTCAATCATGACTGAATAAAAAGTAGAATGAGAATGCAAATATACACCATCAGATTTGATCAGGTTAAAAGCAAGATTTCACAATATCCTCAATGCCCAGTGTGCCATTTTGTGGCGAGGAATTAGTTGTTTTCTATTAGATATTATCAAAACTAACTTTAATGTTTCGCCGCAGATTGTTTTATAATTGTAAAAAAAAAATATGTTTCCATTTTATTAAGAATGTTTTCTTTTTCAACATGTAAAACTTACCAGGAGGTACGATAGTGACTAAAGTTTATATTTTAAAAGTAAAAAAATGATCATATACATCCCGCAGATTCTTTGAGAGCTCGTGGGAGAAACTGAATATCAAGATCAGAATACTATATTATTATGACCACAAGAGAGGATGAATATTTAAACAGCCAATGAACTAATTTAAGTTTATTTTATAAAAACTTAATATACATAAAAAAGAAAAGAAAGAAATAAAAAGAAATGAGCTGCTAGCTATCACCTTCGGTGTGGACCTGAAAGCAAATAGTAAACCATAATATTCGGGATATTAATACAAAAAATATATATTTCATTGCTCTTTCGATACCCCTCAGAGTGTTGGTTGGAAATAAGAAATGTTTACACACCAACACATATTTATAATATAACTCTGTATAGCTATGATTTCAATATAAAAAAACAATTTGATTTGGCATACTGGATATCTCGGATATCATACTGGAACCTTTGGCACGATAATCATTGTAAGCACAGTTTTAACAAACAGCAAAACAAATTTTCCATTACCGCGACACGAGTTTTGTTAACTATGTCATTATCTTTAGGAGAAGATCAATACTTAATTGTCCTATATGTATAATCCTACTTGTGTAGCAATGCTTAATCATAAAGTTGTGAATATAAGGATATAGATTCAAAGGTAGCTTTGGTTAGTCAAAATTAGCACTGGTTCTAGTAATTAATCCTAACGCAACTAGTATTCAAGTAGGATAATACCATAGAAAAACATAGTTTTAATCTTTCCCAGAAACAGTGCTAGTAAAATACGGTGTCAAGGAATTAAAACATGTTTGTGTGAGGTAAAACTGTGCTCATATCAGGTATCACGCTTGAATCTATTGTAATACCTTTATACAAAGGAAACATTGACTTACCATTCTCCATATTGACTAACTTTAATTATTTTTTAAATCCTCCCTTTTTTTTCTTTGTGAACAGTGTCTCAACCAATCTTGGGAAAATATCTCAAATTCTTTGTCAGTGGTTTTCCATGTCTGTTTCAGTACATCTAGAAAAATACAAATGGATACACCAAAACAACACAATTAATTATGTGTTAAGTTATTTTCTATAGAATACATATTAGATAAATGGAAATTGTGAAGAGCAAAAAATCCGCTACAATTCTTATGGAAATGTTTTATAATCATTACCGAAAAAATATGCATTTACAACATACCAATCTATCTCCAATTTTAAATAATTAACTTTCCTCTGTGAACATCATACTTTGTAAATGAACAAATCAACACAATAATGGTCATCATAATAGGTAAAATGAATGGGATAAGAGTATTACAAATTATACTGTACCAATAAGCAAATAAACTAGTCTGAAACTTTACTTACACAAAAAGTTCATATTTTCCAATCGTATGTTGCCTCTTTGTCCCTTCCATGAGCATTTCTAGTTCATTTGTAAAAATGTTCTTGAACCCCCAATTCCATTGAAATACAACTTCTATAAAAATATCAAAATAGGATTCTAATTAGCAATGAAGAACATGCAGCGTTTAATTAATTTAAGTAAAATGTAAGTCTGTGGAATTTTCTCTTCCCTTTAGGACTGAATATACAATACATCTTCGCCATACGCCAATTAAATCCCCTAGGAACTATGGATAAACTATTATATAATTTGAACGAATAAATTCCTTTTTGGCGGTTGCTGGGTATCAGCACGAATCTAAAATGGCGGCCAAGTTAACAGTACAATTAGTAGGCCTACACAACAAATACACCCTTTTTAAAATGAGAATATTGTGAAAAACTGCACTTACCTTGTTACCTATCCAGTCAAATTCACACAAAACAAATATATTTATGCAAACAAATAATAATCTCTTTATTTTTATAATAAACAGAACAGTAATCATAGTACCTACCACAGATCACTTACCTACCTAATCGCCAGACGCCACTATAACTAAAACTAAATGGCGCGTGTAAATGTAAACATAACTGCATAGATAAATTCTATATACTCGCAGTGAGAATTTCTTGTTCTGGTTACATTCGAGATAACTTTAGGAACTCGCAGCGAGAATTTCTTGTTCTGGTTACATTCGGGATAACTTTAGAAGCTAGCAATAAGAATTTCTTATTCAAGTTACATTCGAGATAACTTTAGGAACTCGCAATAAGAATTTCTTATTCAAGTTACGTTCGAGATAACTTTAGGAACTCGCAATAAGATGAAACCTGGAAAATTGAATGTGATCTCTCCGAGATTTCTCCTGGAGACACCAGTGAGAATTTCGTTTAGCTACAGCACATAGCATAGCGATCACCGGGACCTCGCAATAGGAGTTCGCATAAGATCCTAATTATAACCTCTCAGAGATCTCGCGGAGAGGTCTGTGTTACCTGGGCATGTAATCAAAGAAAAGCAGCAAATGTGGAAATTATACAATTTAATGGAACAAACTATAGAGCCAATAGTTATAAAGTTCGGACCAGATGAAATTCATCATATTTTTTATTTTCCGATAGCTAATATTTCGTGTTCGAATAATTTTAATAACCCCGTGTTGTAAATAAGTTCTATAGCTCTAGCAAAGAATGCACAACAAGAAATGAAGACCGGCGAAAATCCTTTGATGTTGGAGGGTCAAAAATAAATAACCTTGAAGGTGACAGCTGACTCTGGCATACACTGAGAACCTCTGAGCTTTACTCGAACCACACTGAGAAAAAATATAAGTTGTGTGTTATCAAATGTATTATATATTTTTCCATCAGTAACTATTTCTGCACTTCTCGTCGACAATATAGACGTGAAATAGATCATTTGAAACAATAATATCAACCCACAAGCAAACTCTAATTTGGGTCTGTAAAGTGTAAAGACCATAAGCAAGAGGCCATGTGATCGCATGACACATATATGACGCCTAATTTAAAATATGGATTCGTTTTTTTTTCGAAGTTTCGCTTCTTGTTAGTTGGTGCATTCTTTAGTTCTAGTAAATCATAATGTAACAATGATTGATTATTATAAATATCATTATAATTGACTCTGTAATTAGTATTATTATAGGTATTAATTTATATTGTATTATATGGCTAGTCTTTGTCGCAATCATGTTTTTCATTTAATATCATACCTACTGACACACCCGGTAAGGGTTTTGCATGTTAAATTAGGTTTTATTAATCTCTGTCTATTTCAAACAGACTATATATAATTTACTCCTGGACGATGCAAATCTTTTTATGTTCGACTCGATCATAATAGGTTGATCTAGCCTTATATAAAGCTAAACCATCGGAAACTTCTTTGAATAACTACAGATTCACATCTTTTAATAGGTTAGTTGGCAACTCCAATCATGCTCTAATTTTACCCAGATTGCCACCAACTATAGTGATGAGCAAAATTGGTCTTGGTCTTGCAGTCTCGGTCTTGGACTTGCGAAAAAGTAAGACCATGACCAAGATTATTATTAGACTAGCAAGACCAAGACCGAATGAACAAGACCAATACCAAGACAGAATATGCAAAACCAAGACCAAATACACAAGACTGAACTAAAAATTCTCACATCAGAGAGGATCGTCCCCTTTCTACGAAAACCTCGTAACTACATTTTTTTTCGAATTGAGGTTATTAGTGAAATACACTCCTCAACACTTCTAATAGATGTTTTTGATGATTTCCCGAAAATGGCCATTTTTCAGATACGAGGTTTACATAGTAAGGGGACGATATATGAGTTGAAATATTTGTAACAGTGTCAACATATATGCTAGAACAAAATATTTTTGGTATTTGGAATCGTCAGTTTTCCTTTATTAAGTTTTAACTTTACGTATAAAAAAAACTTTACCACTGTTTGATAAAAAGGATCTACAAGAATGTTCTCTGTCATAACGTCTGGAAAACACATGGTTGAAGTATAGAGAGAAACTAATTTTTTTTCTAATTTTCACTTCTCTGAAATACTAATTATTTTAAATTTATAATTATGACCATCTTTAAAAAAATATAAGACAGATAAAATGACCCATACCAATCCTGGATACGCAAGACCAAGACTAAATAAGCAAGAACAAGACCGGACATATTTGAGCAAGATCAAGACCAAGACTGGATCAGCAAGACCAAGACTGTCCAAGTCTTGGGTTGCGGTAAGATGTGGCTGTCGATAAGTTGGGTTACGTTGTTCAAATATGTGCTCTAACTGCCATGGACAGGGTTGCCTAAATGCAGCACAGGAAGAAATAATAAAATAAGAGGATCAAACAAACAAGTAAAAATCGAGCTGTTAGTGGACTAGGCCTACTGGGGACACTACTTAGAAAAAACGCGCCTAGAGCTCTACCTCATGGGTGGTGTGAAAAACAGCTTAAACTAGACAATAAATAAGCCGCTGTTGTAGCAATATTTTAATATTAGATTTAAATTATTTCATTTTCATAGATAATTATGTAAAATCACTGCAATTAAAATCATGTTTTAAGAAGCTGCTAAAAACGACCCCTAACTTTGAACGATATTTGCGAGAAAACAGTAAGGAATAGGTCAAATGTTTATAGGAAAGTTTTTATGCAAAATTTCATTGCCAGCAATATTTATTATTATGATTTTTCACGTTTAAGCAACGGATTACGAGAAAATTGAGAAATACCGGCAAAAAGTTTGATTTGGGTGTGGTTTTTAGCGAAATAAGGAATGTTGCGGACAATATTCGGAAGGGAACTTGTCGGGGTTTTGTTACTACTCCTATATGTGAACAGATCCACGTAAAATGAAAACTTTATATTTTTTTTCTTCTAAAAAGTACTATTTACGTGTACTAAAAAGCGTGACGAATGACCAAAGTATTGTGTTGCATAAAAGCATGAAGATGACGAAAAATCCATGTTTTTTCTTCACCAAAAAAAGGGCTCACTGCGCCTAAAGAAGTTTTCACTTCAAAAAAGTTTGTGTAATTATTTAAATAAAATCAGTACCGTTAAAAATAGTCGTAATTACACAGGATACAATATTCAACATTGTCATTCAGTAAGTAATAAACTCGACTCGTCCAATAAAATCTTAGATTATGTACTTGTTAAATAAATAGCTTTTTTGTTGTGGAATTCGTTATTTCTGGATTTTATTTCATAACTATTGAGTATTTAATATATTTTTTAACAATATTCTGAATAAGAAAAAGGTTGTGTGTTCTGGTAAGATAGATTTATTTAATGGATTAGATCTTTCAAAAGTTAGATAGATTATAGATACAAGTTGATTCTAAAAGATCATTTAACAGTGAGTCAACTGGCTTATTATTTCCTGTTGTTCCATTTCGGTTTTTTGTAAGGAATTTAGTTGAATTTTCAGACGCTCCATTTCCATAGTTTTCTCAGAAATCATTGCCTAAAACACAGTTTAAATATTTTCCTTTGTGAAAATGCACAGTATAGTTTTAAAAATTAGCAAACTATTTTACTACTAACACACCTCAAGCTGGACTAAAGTTTTATCAGTCTATATAAAGTATCAGTAGGAGACACCGGGGTTGGTTGGTTGGTACATTTTCCACATTGAAGCCTTTCCAATTATTTTATTGCTAAAAGGAGGAAATATACCTTGAGGGTTTTGATAACTGATGTTTTGTTCACCGAATTCTCAAATTGGGATATGTCTGGACATATAACTTAAATTCAGCATGTTTGATTTTCTCCAAGGCTGCAAAAGTGAACCAATAAGCAACCCCGTATCCGGGGAAGGTTGGTACATACCTAGGGGTTGGTTGGTACTAGGGGTACTGTTTTCATATTTTTCCTATTTGCTTGTTTCTTCGAGTCCTTTTTGTGTTTTCCAAAAACCTACTTTTTTACCGAATTCGTTTTATTTTCTTTTACCCTTTTCTGTTCTTCAATTACGTCTTTAACAGGCGTGTCTGACAAGATTTCAGATTTCCTTTTTTTTACGACTTTGTTTCAGTTTTCTTTCTTTGGAAACGGCTTCAAAATTTCGAGATCTGTAGTAGAACTACACTCCAAGATTAACAATACTATTTGCTGAATGCTTTTCAGGAGGCAGAGGACATTCAGGCTTGTTAGATGAGGAAACATTTGATACGTTTTTGGTAGGTGTCCTACTTCCTGTGATTCTACTAATTTCTTGCGCTGGCAAGGGATTTTTGACAATACTGGAACTCTCATTGATGGGAGTAGTTTGGACAGGTTCAGGTTGATTTTCTTCAACAGGATTTCGATTTTCCAAAATATCTTCGAAGCCATGAATTCACTGTCCGGGAAAATATCTTTATTAAAAGGATAAATCCCAGAAACTCTAAGCCCCGCTGTGATGTTTGGTGTTGCTGCAAAAGGTAGTGCCGTACGAACAATACTGGGTATGTCATAGTCATAGTTACAGCAGGGTGACTAGTCATCCAGGGAACACAAGCAGTATTAACGTACTTTTTTAAAAGGTCAAGTGGTTGCAGCTTATGGCTGCAGTGGGGGGTAAACGATAATACACTGTTATTACGTGATCTTTGCAGATGTTTAGTGCATTAGAAGATGAATGGGAATCGTGATTATCTAGTAAGAGAACGAGAGGATTTTCTTTAGACGCCTTGGAGTATTTGATGAAATGCCGAATATATTCTATAAAATGCACCTCTTTCATCCAACCCGAAGGATTGGCACTGCTATCACTTCCAGGCGGGGCATCTTGAAGAAAATGGGGCTTAAATCGAACACGCGGGAATATAAAAAAAGGTGGTACTTCCGGTCGCTGAAACAGCACACGCCAAAGTAATAAGGGTCTCACGTTCTGCCGAAGTAGCTCTTCCAACTTGTTTCATACCACGTCTAGCCACAACTCGGTCAGGCCTCTGAACTGTCGTTACACCTGTCCATGTTCCATTTGTCTTCAGGGCTAAATTTATACCTTAAGAACATTTTCTAGATTGCTATATAATCTTGCTACATTAATTCCAATAAAACTGATGCACGGACGCATCAGAGAATACACCTCTTAGTTGGTGTATTCTGTGGACGTACGCTCGAGAGCTTCACCTAGACATGAGCGTCGCCGGGTTATACCGAGCAGGTTCTGAAATTTCGCGATTGTTCCAACCAACCCCTGTACCCAACTAGCCCCGGTGTCTCCCACCAGATCACCTACTTTGTGTACCCTAGACCAGTGGTCAGCAAACTTATTAGCCAAAGAGCCAAATATGAACATTACAACAATTTATAAAAATTGCGAGCCAAATCTGCTTGTTTAGTAAACTTTTATTACACTAAATAAATAGTACACTAAATAAAACAAAATTTCATACTTAATAAATATTTATTAATGCGAACAATGTGCTTGCATCTCCTCGGAAAGTTTGAGTAAGTCAGGTTTGTACAGTATTTGCCAGCTAACTTGATGTCCTAAATGCTTTCTAGGGAGCTATTGACGCCGCCCATCCGATAACTGTAAACAGTGCCGTACAAGTTCTGAGGATACGCTTTCAGTTACAAATTAACAAAACTTGTAAAATTAATAAAGTAAAGTCCGTCCGGAAATATATGATCCTAACTTAATAAATAATATTTAATTCTTTGTTATAATTATTGGTATATTGATTTTAATAGAAACGGATCTGCTTTATACCTGAATTCTGAGTACATAAATAATATTTTAACAATAAGGTACCCATTACAATAACATGTTATTTATCTAATTGAAGATTATAAAGTTAGGATCTTATATTTCCGGACGGACTATAATTGAAATTTGTTAGAAACTAAATAATTTCTTCCAGGTAGTAATGAGAATAAAAGAAACACAAGATAATGGGAAATTATTTAAGCTAGGTATATTTCTAAGAATAGGTATAAACAATTTTTATCTTTACGAATAATCTGACTCACTGCCGGTACTGGAATCACTTTCATCTAGAGTAATCACAAGAGGGTTGACGTCATAAAACATAACTGTTTGAAGTTCTCTATCAAAATATGAGTCTTCTATTGTTGTGACATGGTCACACCTTTTCAATGTCTTAAAATAATTAAACACTCTATATATCACTTGACGAGTTTGTCCTTCAGTACATTTACGATTTTCTTCATTAACGGCTGACATTTTTACAATCACTTTATTGTACAAAGCAGAAACAATAACTGTGTGACGCTACGCTACTGAAAATCTTAACACCTGATAAGGTTCGATGCAATTGGCGTTTGTCAAAATTTTACCACCAATAGCAGTCGAGTAGGCACGGCACTACTACTCAGTCTCTCTTAGTTGGTTATTTCTGGGACATCAAGTTAGCTGGCGAATACTGTATGTTGTTGTTGTTGTTCCAAGTTCTCATCAATAAGACGACTTCTCAGTTTAGGTAGCTTGAACCACCGTACACTAACTAACGACAAGTAAATTCACTTCGTCGATTCAGCGCTTACCGAAAAATTTCCTTACCCCGCCTATCAACTGCTGAGTTCTGGTGAGTTTAAATCGAGAAAGTGGGAAGTACAGGGGTTGCGCAGCAATAACGGGGAGTACGGCGCCAGAGCCACGATGTGCCAAAAATTTCAAACGTTCCGACGCACGTGGATTTACTTGTCGTTAGTTAGTGTACGGTGCTTGTACATGGTTTGTGTTTACGATTACGAAAACTAATAAAATTAAACTCGATGTTCGTTACGTATTTTTACAACAATATAAAATTTTAATTACCTATCTATCCTTTAACTTGAACAAAAAATTATACAAGTTCTCGATTTATAGAAGAATTTTAATTTATCAAAATAAAATGTAATTTTTTTCTTACCAAGTTTTTTTTTTAAATAAAAATATTATTACGCCTTCCGTTGATATTTGTGCCAGAGCCGCACTTAAGGAGCCAAAGAGCCACATGCGGCTCGATCTGGAGCCGCACTTTGCCGACCACTGCCCTAGACCAATAATTGCTCCACCTCTACTTTTAAATGTGAACCACAAATTCAAAAAACCTATCAATTCTTATGGTATATAATCTATTAATTGGCGCAAGTATCATTGTTAGGCTGTTAAAAGCCATTGTATGGAGTAGTAGAACTAGCCTATTGACGACGAGAGAAAACCTCTCCAAAATTCAAAGACAAGCCTGTATATGCATTACAGGAGCAATGAGAACATGCCCAACGGCGGCCATGCATGGAAGTGTCTCAACCTTCGCACCACTACATATGGTGGTGGGAAGTGTTGCAGAAAGAACAAGATACAGTAGAGAGGGAATCATTAAAAAAAACATCTCCTCGCTTCTTAGAAATCAGAAAACTTGGGACATGCCACAAGGTTTGATGAAAAATTATAACTTTTCAAAGAAATTTGTTACGAAATTAAGCAACAAGAAGGAATGGGATCCAAATACCATTACCAGAATTGGAAAGAATGCCATCCAATGGTACACAGACGCCTCAAAAGCAATAGAAGGAACTGGGATAGGAGTGTATGGGCCAGGAACCAAACACTCCAAAAGCTTGGGAAAAACCCCAAGTATCTTTCAAGCGGAAATTCACGCCATAGGAAAGTGTGCCCAGTTCAATATTGATAAAGGATATAGAAGGCAAAGGATTATCATAATGTCGGATAGTCAAGCAGCCATTAAAGCACTAAGCTCCTGTGTAATCAGCTCCAAAAGAGTGTGGGAATGCCTAGACAAACTCAATGAACTAGGCGAGAACAATACAGTAACCTCACGGGGGGATCCAGGACACACTGGAATATAAAGAAATGAAATAGCAGATGACCTAGCAAAGAGGAGGACTGAAACACCCTTTTGAAAGTCGGAACCCTTTGGAGGTATCAGCTCCAATGTAGTATTGGAAGAAACAGGCAAAGCCAAAAACAAGAAGACCTGACCTTTGGACAGACCTAGAAGGGCTTAGACAATGCCTAAGTCAGAGTAAAACACTGCACTAAGAGTTTTAACAGGGATCCTAACGGGACATTGTCGCCTGAATGGGTACCCGAAAAAGCTAAAAATAGCGGAGGAAGAAGAATGTAGATTCCGTAGTATGGAAGAAGAAACCTCTATTCACATACTTGCGGATTGCACATATACATAGACTGTTAAAATATGTTTAGGTATGTTATATACACAAATGAATGTTTTGAAAATTCAGTACTTAATTATTTATTTTACCTGAAGTTGTTCTTGGTTATTTTCTTTCTGTTTTTCCATACTTTGTAAAATATTTCTAGCTCCTATCGCCTTCATTTTTTCTTTTTCAATAGTATCTCCTAATTGCTGAACCAGATCTACATATTTTTTTGAGAATCTTTGAAATTCCTGAATTTCTATAACAAATAAATTATGTACCTACTATTTTCATACTTTACAAACACCAAAAAATAGGTACAGATATTGAAAGTTGCTTTGTTATTGCTCCATTCATTTGAATCAAAATTTAGCAATTCAAATGCTACTGGGTTTTTTTACACCACAAAAGTTAGTAGTATTACTAATAGCATAAAGACTTAGGCAATAATTATTGTAATTCTACTTGCCAGTACTAATTACATTTACGAAGTAGATAAGTACGTACAAATATTCACCATGAAAATCTACATCTGTAATTTCCGCAAAAAAAATATACAACTAGACAAAGAAAACTAAATTATCACAATGGATGAAGGACAACTATTACTGCTACATTATAGCCACCCAGTGTGCTATAGATACAGATTGCGTACCATTTTAAAATAAGTGGTTACATTGGTATTATTATTGGTACTTACTTTCTATATAAATTTGACATTCATCTTTTAGTTCGTGGGTTAATTTTGATACTTCTGGCTCCAAAATACATATTCTGTCAACCTCATCAAAGAATATTCCTGATTTTGCAAGTAAATCAGTCATATTTTGTGTTGCAAGTGGTGTCTATTTAGTTACTATGGTTATTGACAACTAATGTCAGTTGTGTTTAAAAAAATAAATCAATAAATGATAACCAATTCTGAATATTTTGATTGTTTACAAGATTTCAAAATTTAAAATAAATATTAGTCAATTTAACAAATATAAATACATACCTACCGACTTAAAAAATAACACTGTATAAGTATACTACAAAAATAAACACTTATCAAACAAATCATTTTGACAGAAAGTTGAAAATAATTTGAGATGTCTCTAAACAACTAAAGCTTTTATTTAAAAATATTTTGTAAAATTTCTATTTACATAAAATTTCCAATTCTTTGTTTTTCTTTTTGGGTAATTCCAGTTCTTCTATATTCAGATCGTTCTGCAAGATACTCCTTTTTACATTTTTCTTTGAACTCTTCATCATTATACCATTGAGTAAGACAACTCTTTAATTTAGAATTTTCTTCTCTGCAATTAAATACCATTAATAAGCCTGCATTTTTACCACAGGTTGTGAATTCTTCAACTTCTTTAAAACATTTTTCAACTCTAGCAACTTCTCTCATCTTTTTAGGAATCATTACATCTAACTCTACTCGTCTTAAAAACATATCATCTGGATCTCCTAGTCCATGGGGACCAGCTTTAAATTTTTCATAAACACTTTGTGAGCTCATTTTACTTTTACAACTAGAACTAGAATTGTCTCAAATCAGTAATAACTCTGGTAATAATAAAAATAAAATATTAGATTAGGTTTTAGGTTATTTGCTTGCACAGAAATAAAATAAATTCTGTGGTCTGTGGTTATCTGTGATCGATTATAAAAATCGAAAAATTCAAAGCAAAATCGGATTATGAAATGAGCTGTTAGCAATGAACTATAAATACGGATGGAACGGGCACTTTGCGTATGAATTGATGTCAAGATGAGACAGACGATAAGGATAGCGCTAGTCAGGGCAGAAAACCTGTATTTAACATTAGAGGAAGTGTACAGTGCTCAGAAGCAAACAAGAGCCCCGGAAAATATGCGAACTAAAACAAAGGTCATCGCAACTAGCCAATCAGGAGCCAATGTTAACGATTGTACATTAGTAATTGTTAACATAATCGAAATAATATGACCGAGTGATTTCATCAATATACATCAATTTTAGTGTCTGTATCAGTGTTGTCATTGTGAGGATAATTATCCGATTTTTAGACAATTTCGCTAACCGAATAGTTTTTCAGAAAGGATGATATATAAAACAGCTATTGTTTCTGGGAATTTTCAATATTGACTAGGGTCGCAGACTTTTATTTAGACAACACTGTGACCTTTTGGTAATTTTGACAAATTCTGATAATTTGAATTGTAAGTTCGGATAATATTTATTTTTACATCGGCAACACTGGATTGCATTCTATTTGATATTTGATGTCAGCTGTTATTTTATAATCTGCTTCTATATTTTTATACGTTATTATTTGCTTCATAAATTACAGGACAATCAGTCTTTATTAAGACTAATTTGATAATTAACTTAACATAGTAAGGTAAGTACTATAATTATAATTAATAAACATAACCTAGAACAACACACAAAAACCAGTCATTTAATGTTCATCAGGCCTATTAATGTTTGTTTTTCTTTCAGTTCAATTTTTCCCAATAAAATGTACCCAAAATCAAGGAGAACAGTCCACAGTGAAGCTCGCAATATTATTAAAAACGTTGTGGAATTTTTTGATAGACAGAAAGCTGCTGGTGTGTGGTCATTCCCTTTGGAAAAAGCCACAGAATTAGCTGCAACAGCAACAGGAAAATCAGTTACCTCCATAAAACGTATCAGAAAGGAGAAATCACTGTTGCAAGGTGTTTTACTGGGGTCTCCTTCAAAAAAACAAAAAAGTGGTGGTACCAACAAAATAGAATTGGATGATTGTGACTTGGGTATTTTGAAAAGAACCGTACATGAATGCTATATGGTTGATAAACAAGTTCCAACAATAAATATTCTGGTAAATAAAATGAAAAATAAAGTAGATTACTCTGGCGGTCCAGACACCTTAAGAAAGAATTTAAAAAATATTGGATTTCAGTATAAAAAATGCCACAATAAAAGGAAATTGTTGATGGAACGTAATGATATTGTAGCTTGGCGGGCTCGTTATTTAAGAAGGTTGAGGGATAATGATGCTCTGGGTCACAACAAGAAGCCAATAACTTATTTGGATGAAACTTATATCCATCCATCATATGGCGTTAGTAAATGCTGGCAATCGGAAGATGAACCTGGTGTGTATACATCCAACAGAGCTGGTCAACGGTACATAATAGTACACGCTGGTGGACGTTATGGGTTTGTGAAGAATGGACTACTAATAAAGTCAAAAAGCAAATCAGGAGATTATCACGATGACATGAACCATACAAATTTTATGAACTGGTTAGAAACACAACTAATACCAAACTTACCTCCTAATGGTATTGTGATTATGGACAATGCCCCTTACCACAGTGTTCAAATTAATAAGCCACCAACCCAATCAACTCGGAAGCATATTATTAGAGAATGGCTTGAAGCAAATGGCATCTCAACAACAAATGATATGCTTAAAGCAGAACTTCTGGATCTTGTCAAACGATTCAACCATTCTAAAACATACTATGTGGATGAGTTGTTGAAAAAACATGGACATACTGTGGTACGGTTGCCGCCATATCACTGCGACCTCAATCCTATTGAGCTAATATGGAGTAGCGTAAAACATAAAGTGGCAATGAAAAATGTTTCTCAAAGTGCTGCTCAAATAGAACAATTAGTTCGAGCAGCCTTTGATGAAGTTGGTTCTGCGGAATGGAAGAAACACTGCGACCATGTGGACCATATAGCTGAGGAAATGTGGAGGAATGATGGACTATTAGATGATGTGGTGGAAAATATGTGTTTCACTGTCAACACTAGTTCATCAGATGAAAGTGGGAGTGATGAATATGAAAGTAAGAGTGATGAATATGAAAGTGGGAGTGATGACTGATGAATAATAAAGTGAATAACATTTTTGTAAATTACAGTGTTTTATTTTGTTCATCTTTAATATCTTGTGCATAACACATAAATTCATTACATGAACATATCATACAAGACATTCATGGTTCATTATTAGCTAAATAAATAATTTTAATGTAATACATGTTGAATTTTGCTTGCAATCTAATGTCTTTTCAAATATAATGTATAATACTTTCAATTAATGAAGTCATCTACAATTTTTTTCAATTGGAACCCCTGTATTAATATTTGATTATAAGTTTGTATTAAATTGAAAAAATGATAAATTGTTTTATTTGTGAACCCAACTGAATAAGTAATATAGTTTACAAAAAATATAACTAGGTTTTACACATCAATTTTGTGATTAATTTCGTTTTTTTGGACTTAACTTAGAATGTAATTTGTTACATATGCTAATGAAATATCTACCTTTTTATGTTAGTAATTGGTTCTTTTGTAATGTGAAACTTAACAATGTTGTTGATTAAATAATAGTTTCTAATATCTAACTGTTGTGTTTGAATAAAGCAAATGAATTGAAGCAGAACAGCATTTAATATATTTATATATTTGACAAATCACACAAAATTATTGCCATACAGTCTTGTTTATAACAACCAAATATATAAGACTTAGCTAATTGGTAGTGGTGAAGTGTATATTCCAATATTAACACTGTTATGCACTTTAACTTTCGGCTGTTGTTTAGAGAAATGAACACTGGAAAAAATGACAAATCTAAATATACGAAATTGGTCACACTATTAATTTGAATTAAACACAAAGTTAACAAATGGCTGAATTCGACGGTTCTACTCCAAAAGATCCTGATGTGTAAGCAGATAGATGTAGGAATAGTCTACATAACCAGTTCATATTTTGTTGCTTCCAATACAAACTTGACCCTTTTTTTAGGACAATAGTACAGTCATGAAATTTTAAAATATACTTAGAAAAGATGGTAGTTTCATTTTTGGTCCAATACATATTTTTTTATCAATATTTAAGGTTACATTTTTAGCAAGTTTGATTTTGTTTACATATCTTTTGACAGTTGACACTTATAGTATCGATATTTGGTCATCGATTCAAAATATCGATTGTTATGACAAGAATACAACTACAGCGACATGGACACGCCCACCCAGGGCTCTTGTTTGGTTCTGTTAACTGTATTTATCGTGTTTGCTTTTAAATAATTTTGCTCCTGCTGAATTTTTAAATTAATAATAGTAGTTTTTGGTGATTATTATAAATATTTATAGACTTATAGCCTTTAAGAGATTTTTATTTTGTTTTATATTTGTCTGAAAATGGTTTAATCTTGCAGTGCAGTGAATTGTACTAATAGACGAACAAAAGGTATCAAAAAGGAAGTTTCACAGGTTAGTTTAATCGTTTAATTCATTTTGGAGTGGTGAAAAAATCTGTAGTCTTAGGATTCCTTAAAGATCCCAACTTGAGGAAGTTAGTTAGAAGTGGTTACATGCAATAAGAAGAGTAGATTTTACTCCCAGTCCGACATCGGCAATTTGTGCCTATATATGATTATGAAGTAAATGTTCATAATAAGGTATTGAAAAAGTCGGCTGATTTTCCTACCCCTCTCAGCAAGGAACCTAAACAACGAAGTGTTTGAAAAAGAAAACATGAAGAAGTAACCCTAAAAGAACCAGGTATTTTCATTTGAATATTCCTATTTACTTCTAAGTACTAATTTGAAGTGTTTATTATTCATTTTATTATTTTCAGATCAAACTTTGGATATCTGTGAGGTGGTAGAGAAACCTGAAAATCGTGAACTTATAGATTACGAAAATATGTTGGAAGCGCTGGTCCTTCAAATTTAACACACAATCATGAATCTATGGAATCATGTGAAACTGAAAATTTGTAATTTAAGGTAGTTTTAATAATAATATAGTTATTATCAAAATTTTCACTTCTACTAGTTTGCAGGACCCGTAGAGAACCTGTATATTTTGGGGATTTCAAGTTTTCTGATTTAAATAATATGCAGCGTAGGAAGAGGTTTTGGAAAGTTGCTCATGAAACTGTTCAAAAGTACAAGAAAGTGAACAAGTATAATCAAAGCAAAATAAGTAGACAAAAAATGAAAATTAAAAGTCTAAATAGCCTATTGAATGAATTACTCAAACAGAAGAAAATATCTGCAGGCTACGTTCATGTATTTTGGCTAGAGGTGGTCATTTCCAGCATTTATTATGAATCGTATTACATTTTACATCTTTACTGTTTTCCACTCAATTTATTAAAAGAATTATAAATTATGGTGTTTATTCTATTGACCTCCTGAATTTTGTCGCATGTATTTAGAAACACCCTGTATTTGTTATGTGGTAGAGTATATATAGCAGGTTTTATTAGCAACAAACTTTTCAAAACTCTTAATTGCAATGAATGTGCCCGTTCTTTAGTAACTTCTAGTTCTACTTGCGTGCTACTGAATAGAAAAAAATAGAGGGGGTCTTAGCCAGCCTACAAAAGATATAGTTAAAATTTATATGGTTGCAGAAAGCGTAATTAAGTCTGAAAAAAACTTTTCTGTGCCGAATATAATGTTGAGGCTGGTCTCTCTTGCAATGAGAAATTTGAAGATCAGTGAATTGTTTTTATGTTTATCTCAGCATTGTCTAGATCAAGATCCACTTCATGGTCATATAATTCAATTGGTAAGATTAATAATGAAAAATTATTTTACAAAATTTGGCTTCACCACATAAATTCAATAAAAAACCCAATTCCTGATAGAATCACACAAAAGCTTACTAAAGCTATTCATTTTAAAAACTAATAGCCTCATAAGGAGAACTGTTACTTTCTACACAAATCTGCTAAAAATAATTTGTAGGTATTTTGAGAAATAATTTTTTGTAATATAATATATACCAAAATCAGTATTTTTATTGAAATTTAATATTATATAATAATTTTATCCTCTTTACACATCCCTATTACTCCCTTTTATCCAATTACAATTGCTTAAATAAATTTTAAAATCAAAATTACTATAAATCCGCTATACACCACCTTGAAATTTGCGGGCCTTTTGCCCTGACTAGCTCCTTCTCTCTCTCGGACCTCCTTTTCTTATGTTGGCCGCAAAAACGTTTCATTGTTTAAATGGGAAGGGGCCATTCCATCCGTATTCATAGTTCATTGGCTGTTAGAGATGTATTGTGATTTTATGTTATGTGATTTCGACACTGTGATGTTGCGTCACGATTTAAAGTTGTGCTTTTTCAGAGTGCTGCGTACTAGAGATATGCTAACATACACTAATACAGATATGATGACTTCTCTGCCTCAATTTCTTAGTACTATCTCAATGCATCCCATTAAATTGCACTTAATAACATTACCTATAGTTTAATTACCTATTTCAAGGCCTCACCAAAATTCAAAAGGTGAATAATTTTCCAGCTTAGAAGTAATTTCAGTCCGATCGGTTAGCGTCAAGCGAACGTCAGTCGTAAATTCTGGTCTACCAGCGGATATGCATTCTATCATCCGATCAGTCAGACAAAACTTCAAGGAGTAGCCCTAAGCTTTTTATCAATGAAATACATGTATAAAAAAAAAAATAATTCCGAATTCAAATAACAACCGTCACGTTCGTAACTGTAAACGAGAGTACTATCAAAATTCAAATAACGTCAAGCATTGTCACCAACGAACATTTTTCACCCAAAAAAGTCCCTAAATTTTTCGATGCTGTCAAACTTCTAGTTGCTGCCGCCCCTGTCTCTTTCGCTCTCTTCCTCCTTTTGGCATCGGCACCGCAAATGCGCTTTCGCCTTGGCCTTTGTGTATCTTCACGAGGTGATCTTCCATGTCCAGCCTCATTCTGAGCAGTAGCTTGGGGTGGACATTTCTGTACCTCCCCAGCTATTGCCTTTGATTGAGGTGAGCACTTCTGTCCAGCCTCGGGATTGGTTTTTGTTTTTGGTTTTTTTTGAGTCCATTGTGTACCAACGAGTAGCAAGGGAAGATTGCTGATTACAATGGGGTTTCGCCCGGTTCCCCAAGGGGATCGTCCGTAACCGCATAATACCCTGCGGCCATTCAGCTGTCGGCACGATTCCTTACACCTTCGCTTGGGTAGGCTGATCCACGGTGGCATGCTTCGCAAAGGCTTTTGGGGAGGTTTAGTTCCCCTCACCCTACTATTTCTGCCACTGACCAAGGGGACCAGGGACCCCAGCCCCTTAGCCGTTCCCCTACCTGGAGACGCCCAACCATCGATTATAATATGTTTTGTCAAACAAAAAGTATGGTTAACATTCAATCTGCATTCCACCGCCTGTGAAAATATTACGTTCCGTGGTCGCAAGTCGTGTGGAAAATACGAAAGCGATACCACTTTTGGTGTTGTCTTTGTTACCCTGCGGGGAAAGGGGTAAATGGTGTGGAGAATGGTACGCGGAATACGAAATATCGAAAGCGACGTGTCGCTATGGAATCCCATAGTACACGGAATCCCAGTCCTGGAACAAACCAAAATTAGTGTATTTTATTTACCTAGCGTTGGTACTGAATGTAATATTTGAGCCATATTTTTGCGATCTAGCGTCTTTAAGCGGATTAAAGCGATTCATTTTCGCGAATAAGTAATGACGTCACGCTTAAAAACACTTGAAGCGGAAACTGGCGTGGTCAGGAGTGCGCCAGAAAACTTTCAAGCGGTTCAGCTGTTCTGCGTCATTAAATTGACAGCATTGATAGAGAGTGGACCAATGGACTTTCAAAAAATCATAAAATGTTTCTTTATACATTCGAAATAAAATATAAAAGTCATAATTTAGATTACGGCTTATCCATTCTTCCTCATAAATTGATCTGATGTGATAGTCTCTTAGAATTGAAGAAATTATTTGCAATCTTTTTATTCTTCTTGAGAGCTTCTTACGAGTCTCTCCCCCTTTTCATTCTAAATTCTAAGATCACAAATTTTAACAAAAGCAATATTATTAGGTATATTAATATTATTTTGCTTACTACAGATTCAGAATTTCAGAAAGAAAAAAATTAACAAAGTAAAGTATGTATGTGTCGTGAGAGAAATGTCGTTGTGATATGTCAGAATATCGCTAGATATTTCCATTTTTGCGAAGTTAAGCGTGACGTCACCGTTACCGCTTAAAGACGCTAGATCGCAAAAATATGGCTTTGTTAAACCGGTTAAACGTCACCAATGTCACTGTCATCCTCATTTGTATTGGAAAATTTGTAAGTCACGAAGATCTCAAAAATATATCATCTTGTACATAATTGAAATACGTAAAGAACCACAAAGAACATCCATGGAAATATTTTTTAAAGATAATCCAACGTAAAGAAGGTAATTCAAATTGAAAGGAATTAAAAAAATGTATGCAGTTTTAAGAGCTCACCACATTAAATGTGCTCGTTGGAGGTTTATTGAAAGTAAGTTATTATTTTTTAAGGTTATGATAATTCCACTTACATAATTTTCATAACATTTAAAGCGATGTCATCATGGTGAAATTTTTGTTTTGTTTTAGATTGTAAAAAACATAATTTAAAAAAACGTTGTATTTGTTATGTTGATAGTCTCTCATCAAGTAGTGCAGTAGAGACAAAACGACTTTATTCAATAAGTTCTCACCCGAATTTAACTTGCGATAATCGAAAATTGTTGGCAAATCATGATTATATATGGAAATATGATTTTTATCGTCAGTTTTCACTTACTAGTATCAAATTGGAGAAAGAACCATTGAAACCCTCTTCAAAAGTAGAAGAAACCGTTCAAGAACTTAAGAAAAAACAAGAAGAAGAGCAACAAATTAAACCCAAAGAAGTAACATCTGTAGTTAAGAAGAAACCTTTAAAAACAAGAATTTGGGATGAAATAGTTCATTACTATCATGGCTTTAGGCTTTTATTTATTGATGTCAAAATTTCTTCAGGACTAGTATGGCGAGTGTTGAATGGAAAGACTCTCTCAAGGAGAGAATACAAACTATTAACACGAACTGTAGGAGACCTCTTTCGTTTAGTTCCATTTTCAGTTTTTATTATAGTACCATTCATGGAATTTCTATTACCCTTTTTCATTAAATTCTTTCCTGGAATGCTACCCTCTACATTTCAAACAGCCACAGAAAAAGAGGATAAGCTTAAACAAAGAATGAAAGTTCAATTAGAAATGGCCAAGTTCTTACAAGGAACATTGGATAATATGGCTGTGCAACATAAAGAAAGATATTCAAATGAAGCTAAAGACTTTGTTGACTGGTTTCAAAAAGTTAGGACTTCAGGTAAGTAATTTATGTGAAAGTTATTTCACAAATAATTATATAGGTAGTTCATGGAATATATTAACAACCTTTGGTCAAAATTATATCAATAGTGTGGATTTAAATTAAACAGTGACCTTGTCTGAAAGTAGTAATATAATTATAAATTATAATGACCTACAGTAAATTACATATTTTGTTAATACTTTAACTATCCAATTTTTAGGTGAATACGTTAAATCTGAAGACATAATGAAGTTTTCAAAGTTATTCCAAGATGAAATAACATTGGATTCTTTGTCAAGAAGTCAATTGATTGCTCTCTGTAGAGTATTGGAAGTTCAAACCTTAGGAACAAACAATTTTCTTCGTTTTCAGCTTAGAATGAAATTGCGATCATTAGTGGCTGATGATAAAATGATACAAAAAGAAGGTGTAAATATTTTGACTTTAGCAGAAGTACAACAAGCATGCAGGTAAGATTTATTCAACATTTACATTATGTTTTAAATTTACAAGGTGAAAAAATTTAGTCTGATAATAAGATATATATCAATTAATAAATAAATGCACTTTTAAAATCACTAATATGAAAACATTTTTTAGGGCGAGAGGTATGAGAGCTTATGGGTTAAGTGAAGAACGATTAAGGTCACAACTACAGCAATGGTTAGACTTAAGTTTAGATAAGAAACTTCCTCCTTCCCTCTTATTATTATCTAGAGCTTTATTGCTACCAGAAACCATTCCTACTAGTGATAAACTGAAAGCTACAATATCGGCTCTGCCGGAAACTATTGTTAAACAAACTCAAGCTGCTATTGGAGAAAAAGAAGGTACTGTAATTATGAATTCTTTTTTTATACAATTGAATTTGTGTTTTCATTTATTTTATAGGTAAAATTGATAATAGGGTTAGGGCAGAAATTATCAAAGAGGAAGAAAAGAAAATCAAAGAAGAACGAGAGGAAAGGAGGGAAGAAAAGAAGAAACAAATTGAAAAAGAAAAAGAACTTCTTGTGGACAAAGCGCCTGTTTTGTCAGCTTCAGCTACTCCGGCCCTAGAAGACACAGCTTTAAGAATAAGTACAACAAAGGCAGAAAAAAAAATCGAAGAAAAAGATCAAAATCTTCAATCCAAAGACTTTGAGATTATTGAAACTGCCATCGATACCGTCTCGAAAGAAAAGAAATTTATTGTTGAAAAAGAAGAAATCCAAGAACTCAAATCTGAAATGGAGGACTACAAACAAGGTAAGTCTGTGTTTGTAACTTTTTAAATGTTTTGACAATCAGTTGCAGAAAACAGTTTCACTGTTTGCGATAATATTAACATAAATATGGGGTTTATGTGCTTAGAGCCTCTTCAATATGACCTTTGCAGATCTATTGTGTATACTCTCATGTTATGCTAGAGTTCCTCGTCTATACCCATTCTTAGTACTGGACTCCAAAGGTCAGGCGCCATTCACATAGAATGGACGTGGGGCGACGACGTGGCACTCTCTCGTCTTTTCTATGTAATTAAATGGTCCAATGTACACAGGGTTAACGAGGTGCGGACTATCATCTTTCCGTCCTTGCCACATCTCTTTAGTATCTCATAGCATGTGTACAGAAAGAGACACAATTGAGTAGCACTATCTACTATCTAGAGTCTGGGAAATAGGGCTATCCCTTTTATCTGATCATACTGTAAATGTAGTTACAAAACTTTTGTTTTATTATTTTGGATTTAAACTGTCAGTGGTTGTCAAATTTATGACTGAAGGATTAAATACTCGGAGTCTACAGTTTATAGACAACAGGAGGATCAATATAGGAAGTGTCTACAAATTTTTCAATTTCCCAGTCTTTCAAAATTAGTTTTCCTACGATCACTACCCAAAGTAGGCTTTTGCACACTCAAATCTAACCGCAAAGTTGATGTTTTCCGCGAGTTGTCATAATTTGACATTATTGGCGCTCTTAAGCAGAAAGTAACTTTGGCGCACGCCTAACCTACGTACGTAGGTACACGAAACTGCAATCTGGAAACTGCTAAGTACAAACAATGGCAATAGGTAGGCAACACAACATACTTGCAAATAACTTACGGATTATAAGAATCAAGTATGTCTATGTCAAAGAAAGAACCTAGTGCATTGTCACTGAAATATTTTTTGAGGTAGTTCTGTGTTGTGTAATTGTATTAATATTTTACTATAAGTCAGTAAGTACTTAAAAAAACAAGAAAAATGGATACAAGTGATACTGATTTTTTGAATACACAGATACAAGTGATATTTTACTATAAGTAGGCAACACAACATACACAATTAATCTTTTGTCTTCAAATAGTAGGCTTAATATGTCAAATAAACTTCCAATATTGTAATGAAAGCAATACGTTTTTAATGAAAAATTAATTTTATTTTGGTGTGATCGTAGAAAAAATATTGTGTGTATTTCGAGCAGAAAGTCCTTTGGTAGTCTCGACAGATTGCCGCGCTCCGCTGATGCGTCGCGCGGCAACTTTCTGTCTCGACTGCCAAAGTACTACTTTCTGCTCTTGATATACAAATAGCTATTGTTGCAATATTACATGTAATGTTGCTAATGGAAGTTGATAATTTTATTAAGTGTTTCATTCCAAGTCCGAATTACATCCTTTGGAGATCCATTAGTTTCAATAATTTCTTGATCATAGATTCTTTTACTTTCTGACCAAACCATTTTAATGGCGGTAAAATTTTTTGATCCATTGATTCTGCATGGCCGTCCAAATAATACTCACTCAGAGAGTGTTCTTTTGAATTCGGCATCATTAAAAGTCGTTTTCATTCATTTGTTTTTGCTCTCAATACGATATCCCCAACGCCTCTGCAGTTAGTTCGGTCGCTGACTTATTTAAACTTTTGTGACTGGCTTGTAACTGCAATCTAGATCATTTTTTTTAAATAATGTTTTGTCTTCTTTGTTTGCTGAAGATGACAAATTTGCAAACTATATGAACATATTCAGAAAAAATTATTGAGACAGTTCAAAATTATTCTGACAATTCGAGTTTTAATGTCAAATAATATTAATTTAGACGTGCCCAAATCTGATAACTTTTTGTTTCATACATTTTATATGTAAATAATCGACAAAGAAAAAAGGACTATACCGACTATACCTTCCTATTTTTGTCATTTCTATGTATGTATACTGGGGTGACATTCACTGAGACCTTTAAGATCTATTATGCCCTTTCTTCTACTTAGTTTCTGAGGAAAGTCTCAGAGACTAGTAGTTCATTTAGACATATTTCTTGAAGGAAATTTAGGATATCTGCATGCATCAGTTTAGGTAAGTATCTCGAAGGTGTTGTGCCATAGGATTCGCAAGTATGTGAATGGAGGTTTCTTCTTCCACTCCACTTATATTCCACTAGTTTGAGCTTTGAGGTGGCAGTGTGCATTTAGAACACCTATCAAAACTCTTGGTGCATTCTTACTCTTGGTTTTGCATCCTTTTGATCTCACTTGGTCATAGTGTCCAATGAGTATTTTAGATTGTCTTCTACTATATTATATTTCCAGTGGTCTGATTTGTAAATATATTTACTACGATTAATTTATGCTTTATATTATAGATGTTGAAGATTTGGCTAAGTGCGTGGCAAAGCAACCAGAACCTGAAATTAAAGAAACAAAAGCTGCCAAACGACTCTTCAAGAGCGTTAATAAGATGATAACTAAATTGGACTGTGTATTGGTCGATTTGGAAAAAAAGGAAAAACAATTAAAGAAAGATTTAGAAATCGAAGCAACGGACAAAAAGAAGGAAGAATTATTGAAAATCGACGATATCATAGCTGTAATACACAAAATCAAAGACGTTCCGGATCAAAGTAAAATTGATCAAATCAAAAATGTTCTCAAGAGAATGGACGACGATAAAGATGGTTCGTTGAAAGTAGAAGACGTTTTAAAGGTATGTTTCAAATAGATACTAAAAGTTTCATCTTTTTTATGTTATCAAGATTTATTTGAAAAAATTTCAGTTCTAATTCATTTATGTGCGTCTTCTTTTTAATGTGGGCGGTTTGCGATAATTATGTTTTCAGTTTTGTGCCAGTCTTGTTGATGTAGGTGTATTTATTTTAAAACATGTAATGAAATTTTGATCAAAAGCGATAAAAAGTCCCAATTGTATAAAATGAAGGACTCCCTATTACTTTTGAACAAAATGCTTATACATATTCAAAAATTATTTTTTAATGTTTGTGCTTGATGAACATTACTTGGTGTTTTTATCAGTTTTGTGCCAATCTTGTTAATGTGGGTGAATTTATTTTAAAATTACCTTCAAATTTCGTATACGGAAAATTTTCTATCGATGTTTTTTCGTTACTAGAAACTTGCCCTATTATTTTAACAAAACTATTAGTATTTATATAAAGTATTTTTTAAATTTTCTTTGGTTTCGATGTCACATTGACACATTGGCTCAAACCATCTTGATCTATATTTTCTTTCTTTTTCAGTTTTGTGTCAGTAGGTGGATATATTTCCAATGGAATCTTTTTCTCGTTATTATTTCGTTTTTAAAACATGTTCCTAATCTTTCAACTAAATTGGTATAATTTCAACATATTAAAAATTAGTAAAAAAATTAGAATATTAACATTTTGTTAAAAAGCGATAAAAAGTCTTACAACTCGATAAAACTGAGGACATTCTATTCTTTTTAAAAAAAATTATTATTTGAAAAATATTTTTTCTATTTTAAAATTAAATTCGAATTGGTAAATGCTATGAAATATTGAAAATTATGTAAAAAAATTGGAAAATAATTCTTAAATTTTTTCAAAAGGTATAGAAAGTCGTTTGAGACCTTTTTATTGCTTATTAAGATATTTTGTGAGGTGAAAAATTCTTATCGAGCGAGAAATGTTTGTAAAAATAATACAACACAAAGGTGAAAAGTTTAATTTGTGTAAACTGTCCATTGTTTAAATTACGATTTATTGAAGTGAAATCCTCTTCAGCCGTCAGCCGCGTTCTGTGATTTTTGGTAGGGAAAAAACTTATGGGTTGGTCACCGTCTAACTGTCAATGCGTATCAGAGACGCGCAATTTGATTTTTGAAGGGGGTTAATTTTTTTGTAAAAATTTCTATATCATGGGAGTAGGATAGAATTTTTAAAAAGGAACCGTTTATTAACAAAAATTTCCATCTGCCATGAGCGTACGATACAATTTTAATGAGGGATCAATTTATTTATAATAATGTCTAGGTATATGATGTGCGCACGATGAAACTTGTTTAAGGAATAATAGTATGTGCTTGAAGCAGCCAGTTTTGATATAAATTGCTTGGAACATTTTCTTTGACTGAATTTTGTTTAAATTTTTAATATAAAATTGATATTTCCCCAGGTAATCGAAATAATAGGAAAGGAAAATGTGAATCTTAGTCCGAAACAAATTGATGAGTTGGTAGATCTCATCGATAAAGAAGAAATTCTGGAAGTAGAAGATAAAATAGAAAAGGCTCTACAAAAAGACAAAGAAGCAAAATCGGCGAAAAAAAAGGAATCTGATATTTCTGAAAAAAATAAAGAAAATCCCACAAATTCATTCAGTAACGAAATTTCAAAAACGAAACTGGAATCACAAAATAATGCATTTCCACAACAATCCAGTATTGATAAATCGAAGAGCGATTCCAAAAAGCTTTAATAAATGTTTTTAGTTGTTAATTTAGTTAATTTTGTTATTGTACTAATATACTTGTGACGAAGAGTTTAAATTATATTTCTAATGTACAAGTTGTAAAATTTTCTACCAGACGAAAAAAAATCCCAATACATATACATATATATAATATATTTTTTTTCTTTTAAATGACATTGTGATTTTAGTACAGGTATTACTTTATAGTGTATTTTTGTCTGGGTGTAAACAGGTGTGATATTTAATGTACATTATTAATTATTGTTTCTAAATGTAAATGCCAAGGATTTAGAAAAAAATGCGTTGGATACCAGTTCCGCTTTTTAAGTTTTTACAAACAACTATGGATGAAATAAAAAGTTATTTCGGTATAGATCGTTTTATTTGTTTTTTAAATATCTAATATTTTTTTAAAATCATTTTTAATATTATACTTATTGAATTTATCCCAAGTTTAATTTTAATATTTAAAAATTTATCTTGGAACAAATGCAATAAAATATTAAAAATTGGTACTGACGTGACTGAGCAGTAACTTTGTTATTTTAAATAGAACACCCTGCATATTATGAACTTTTCGAATTCTACGTTGAATTTTAATGCCACCTTGTGTAACATATCCTATACCCAAAATGTATAATTTTAGAGATATTAATTTTTTTATGAAAAATTAACAGGTGCAGACTTTTTTATTAAAAATTCTAGGTTAGGTGAACAGCCCCAACACCAAAAAAAAATCGCTTGTCGGGTTAATTAGTAGGAAGGTCAAGCTAATTGGTGACATGTCAAAAACTGCTCTATTGTATACAGGGTTCGTAAAAAAGGTGATGAAAAGTTCAACTTCACGAATGTCATATCTAATTTTTTTAAATGGAACTAGCATTTTTCCCTCTTATTCAAATCTACGGCGAAAATTAAGGGGAGTTTTGGTTCAGTTTCCTATACCTAAACCTGAGGTTTTTGATATATTGACATGCATTTAAAATTACATCCAAGGGCAGTTTATGTTCACTTCCCTATACCCAATCGTTTTTGAGATATTTACATGTATTTAAAAATATTAATTATTTCAGCAGTATTATTGCGTAGTTCGTGTTATTTATTCTTTTATTTTAGCAGGCTGTGTATTTAGCTGTCATAATTAAATAGTATTAATTGTCATTATTTGAAATCAACCGCATCGTACAGTGATAGAAATGGCTCGTTTGGAATTAAACAATGAAGATTATCTAAATTTATTTTCAATACATGGTGAATGTGACAGATTTGTTGCTAGAACTTGTGTTTTATTTGCTACAAGATATCCAGATTGACCCCGACCCAGCCGTCACACAGTGGAAAGAATATTAAACACAATTTGGTTTATTAATAATAATGATAATAAAATAGAAATTTTAGTTATTTTTGCCGTGTCGTTTTTTATAATTAGGTCGTGTTTTTTTAATGTAATTCCTCATACATAAATTACAGGTGTTCAAAATTTCGTCCTTGAACCTCCAAGCATTTAGTAAGCCTTTTTATCACACCTTCGTTTGTTGCACGCCTAATAATTGGTGCAGGGAGAGAATTGAATGCATTGCGAACTATACGTTCACAATCTTCTTTTGTTGTTAGAGGATGGGAATACACCAATTTTTTATGTAGCCCCTTATAAAAAATCTAAAGGTGTTATATCTGGTGAACGAGGACGCCACCGAAAAGGACCATTGTAAGCTATCCACCTATCTTCAATCGTCTCATCTAAAAATTCGCTTACCATTCTGGTAATTCTCCAATTAATGCAGAAATGGCCTGCTACACAGATGGCTCAAAAACCGAGGAAGGGGTAGGAGCAAGAATATAATTAGCCAAGCCAAAGATAAGAGTCTCACTGAGCTTAGGTAAACATTTGACGATATTCCAGGCAGAAGTTGCAGCAATACAGCACTGTACAGGGGAGCTATTAAGGCAAGAGTTTGAGGAAAAGACCATTGCCATATACTCCGACAGCCAAGCGGCTATAAAAGCAATCAGCTCCATGCAGATAAATTCCAAACTTGTTTGGGACTGCTTAGAGACGCTACAAGAGCTGGGCAGTCGTAATGGATTGTCCGTGGCCTGGGTACCAGGCCACTCAGATCACAAGGGCAATGAAGAGGCAGACTCACTAGGCCGAGAAGGGGTACGTTGTGCTCCCATTGGCCCAGATCCTTTCTGTGGCAAAGCGAAGGCGCTGCAAAAAACAAATAGCAGCACTTGGATAAAAAATCAGTCTCGAGAATGGTGGAACAAGGCGCCAAAAATGAGGCAGGTCAAAGAGTTCATCAAGGAACCCTCGCCAAAATTCACGGAGTATCTACTGAGCCAGAATAGGAAAACAAACAGGATCCTGGTTGGGCTCCTGACAGGGCATTGTAGACTTAACAAACATGAATAACATCGGATTGGCAGAAACAACCATATGTAGGTTTTGCCAAGAAGATGAGGAAACCCCAGTACACAAACTGTGCTACAGCGAAGGCCTGACTAGGCTGAGGTTTTCAACGATAGGGGAGGAAAAACCACAACCTTCCCAATATATGGAGGACCTGAGGTTTGCCATCCGTCTAGTAATAAGAAAGGGTGTAGACAAGGAACTCTCGAATAACAGGAGGGCATACACAATAGATTTGCAAAGGTCGTAGTGGAGAAGCACTTGAGCCCCATATTTATCTATCTATATTTATCTACCATTCTGGAACAGTGAGGAGGAGCTCCAGTGAAGGAAAAATATTCTTCTAAATTCATGCGGTGGTAAACGATCTAAATAATTTGTTTTTAATTCTATCAAGATATCTTTGACCTAAAAAAGTAATAATTAGAAAAAAAAAAGATTTAAAATTATGTTACCACATTTTCTGAACGTTTAAGTTTCCATCATACACGTGGATAGATACAAGTTGTCTCTGATCGCACAAAGACATTAACGATTTTCTTCGCTCCAGTAATGCGAATTGTGTCTATTAAACATTTCGTTTTTCGTAAATTTTGATTCATCGCACCATATAATAATCTTCAAATATTCATTATTGACATTTTACCAACACAAATTCTATTCTACTATTAAAGTCTGTTTGCTTTGAACTGGGTTAAAAGAGTAGGCATGAAACATGCTTTTTAAAATTCGCTGAGTGGATACAATTGGTACACCTACGCCCTATTTGTTGTCTTTATATGATTGGTTTTCCGGTAAGGTAGGCGAAAAAAATAATTTCACAAGGTCTGTCTAATAAGTCACAATTAACCACTAATTCAAAGAAACAAGGCGATATGAAAAGGGATGAGCACTTTTTTTATCACATGTACTACGGAATACCCGTGACTGTTGATCATACTGTTTGACGTCACAAGCATTATCGGAGTATTCTCACCTGCTTGGAATAATTTGAATTTTATACTTATGGTTTTTAGCACCTTATTTAAAAATTTTGTCAAGTACCCTTCAGATAGATTTCGGTTTGCGGAAGGATTTGTAAAAATAAGCGTACGTAGTGTATTGTAAGGAAACGAAACGAAGGAATATCGAGGCACAATAAACGTGGTTCTATACCGATTAATAGGATAAGGAATTGTAATTAATAGTCTCTAAATGAAAATAATCTAGATATATAGATTGTATTCGATTTAAGAAAGTGCGTGAAACTTTTAATTCCTAATTTCAATAATTTTTTTAAAACTGGTATTCATTTATAATAATTTCTGTATATGCCTCATAAATCACAATCATCCTTGTTAGTAATGTTCTTTTAGTTGGTGAATTTAAAATTACCTGTATTAAAAAAAATAGGACACAGTTTAATATTCGCCAACTGAATTACCCTCAAATTCTTTAGTAAATAATATTGTCCCTGAACTCCGCTCATGTATTTTTTAACCGATTAACGAAATTGCTTGTGATTCCAATCATAATAATAAGGCCAAACCCGATTATAGTTGTACTTTTATACAGAACCGGTGCATCGTCGAATATATGTTACCAAAACATTCTCCACATTCATTTAAATTCCATCAATTATTTTGTATTTCGTAACCATTCGGTTTATTTCCTGCTAGATTTGTGATTATTACAAGAAATTGAATTTATATAAGTAAAACCCCCACTATGTTGAAAATAAATTTGATGGGAAAATAGATTTAGCAATAAAATTTTAAGTCGAATCATTAGATCATTTTACATATCCCGCCAGGTCCGTTGGTATGCCAGCTGCGCATTCCAATTCTTTTGAGGTCATCTATTGCCACCAAGTAGCTTTTGGCATTCGTCTGACTTCCAGTTTAATTTAAAATAAACTATAGCTCCATCTTCAGCTTTCCCTATATGTACCAACTATCTTGCTCTTTGTTTAGTTTTGGACAAGCCTCCTTGTTGTGCCCTAGGATTCTGTATTGCTATGCAATCCGCAAGAACCCACTTAATCTACATTCTTCTTGCTCCACTGGTATGACCAGAACACCTATCAAAACTCTTAGTGCAGTTTTACTATATGGTCTGGCTTGGGCATTCATTTGTTCTTACCTGAGTATAGTTTATCAGGAGTATCTTTGATGGTCTAAGCCCTACTAGATCATTCCAATAGTTAGATCTTCTCTTCTTTTCGACGTTGCCTTTTTCTTCCAATATTACATTGGAACTAATACCGCAAAAGGCTTCCGGCACCCAAAAGGGTGTTTCAGCTTCTCTCTTTGTTAGTTCATCTGCTATGTTACTAAATTCCGTATCGAATGTCTTCGAAAAGTTATACTTTTTTAGTTTATATAAACTGTACAGTGAAACACAATTACCTCTCGGCGTTGGGCGTTAATAAAAAAACTTGAAAAATGAATAACGAAGGTTATTGCCTAACTGATTTTAAAATTTGGAGATAACAAAGCCGGTTCACAGGGTTTTGTCTCCTGTGGAATTTAGTTAGATATAGAAATATAAAAAAATAAAGGGCGCCATTCAAATTGAAAATCAGCAAACTTTTGATATCTGCCTATAAAAAAATACTGAGGTTCGCTGATGTAAAAATAGTTAGTTTCTGTGTAGTAAGTAAAAGTTACTAGATAAAAAATATATATAGGTATAATGAAAAAAATTACTTTAAAAATTACAGATTTTCGAAAGTGGGTTAGTAGTCAAATATAAAAAAACATAGGTGAAGCCTTTCAAAATTTACAATTACTTTTCTGTAAGTTCTTCTAACTATTACTCTGGGATTGAATGCAGGAAAATGTATAATCTCGGAACTTGCCCAGGAACGGTATATTTAGGAACTCTTCTTGTACAGGAACGGTATTTTCAAGAAACTTGTCTTTCACAGGATCGGTATATTCAAGAAACTTATCTTGCTCATGTAGTGTATATCCCCTGAATTGTATCTCACACGAACTGTATCTCACAAGAACAGTATCTCATAGGAACTGTGCTAAAATAAAAATTTGTTTTAACGAAAAAAAAAAACTACAAAATGAAGCTTAATGGAATATCTGCCCAGATAAATACATACAATCTTAAAATTTATAGCTTAAATATTCGTTCTGGACAAACATCTATTTTAGTTAGAAAAATTATTAACAAATGAGAGTTAGTATGTCTAAAAAATATGAGTGAGATTTTATAAGGAATAAAAGGTAAAGCCATGTGGCATCCCAAAAGTTACTAGCCATTTTCCGTAATAATTTATGCATTACATTATTATTTTAATCTACTGTATAACATACCAGTAATACTAGTAAAATTCAGATATTTTAAAAAACAAATTTCAACTATAACGAACTACTGCACAGTTCCTATGAACTTGGTGCTATAGCTTCCAAGGAAAATGAAGAACAGGAGGCCGGAAGCCTCTTCTCTATGCATGTGTAAACTCAATTTACTTTAAATTTCGCGCTGAAGTTGAAAACCGGAACTATAATTATTGATTTTTAGATCAAAAACCAATATTCTATTCTATTCCACCAAAAGATTAATTTTGAGAAATTTTTAAATATTTTTATATCAGAAATGTTATCGGCAAAGATAATGTTTCAACAGTGTTTAAATTGCGATTTATTGAAGTGAAAACTTCTTCAGTCGCGTTATGTGATTTTTGGTAAGGGAAAACCTTGGTCTCCGCCTAACTGTCATGCGTATCATGTGCGTACGAAGAAATTTAATCAATGGATCAATTCATTTGTAAGAGTTTCTAAATGTTTCTAGGATTTCATGGAAAAACTTGAAATAAAATCAAGAACTTCTGATATTTTGGACGCAATTAATTTATCCAAACGCACAAATATTTTTTAACCTTTTCACCATTATAAACCACAACTTGTTTAGACAAAAAGTCCTCGTAAATATTTTTAAATTAAATTAAGACGATTAAAAGACTATTATTGAATTTCGTCAACATTTAAAAATACTAAATAAAATTATTAATAAAGTATTATTACAGTTTCCTGTAAAATTGTCGTATTTACTGAAGCGTGTTACCAATATAGATATCGAAGAATAAATATATTATTCTAACGGTTTACAACAAAGTTTTGAAAAATATTTTTCAAAAACAGTGACCGTTCACTCTCGGACGAGAACATATACCTTGTACTGATGAGGAGCAAATACGCCGAAACCGGTCTGCAAGTTATGTTGTCGCTTCTAATTGCAAACTAGAATGGTTGATTAAATCTTGTAGATCATAACGACCCAGTTTGACTTAGAAGTGTAATTCAATGTCTGTCGGGGCATATAGCCCTAGAAGTAGTTGTTGCTTCTTAGTTGAACGGTCACTGTTTTTGAAAAATATTTTTCAAAACTTTGTTGTAAACCGTTAGAATAATATATTTATTTTTCGGTTTCTAAAATTATTATTATTATCAATTGCCTTTATTCGTCTGTAAAATACAAACAATAGTTACAAGAGGCGAAGTCTAGCTGAAGCTACCTTACTTAACCTCTTGTTAACAAATAAAAAATTAAACAAAATCTTATATAAATAAAAAAATCACAAAAAGTTTATAAAGGAAAAATATTTCCTAAAATAAACATCACATGGAACTAGATATTTGTTGCAAACAATTATAGTTGTTTCGTCATCAAGAGAGAGTATTAAAATTATCGGAAACCAGTAAACCATGGGCGTACATATATAGAATTATATTTATAATGATAGTCTATAAATATTTACTTTAGACCCCATGTCGCCGCCGGCCCATGTGGGTGTAGTTTGCATACATAATTAGGTTTTATTAATCTCTTCTGATGGCGACAGAACTATAAACATACTTCAGAATTACTGTTTTTGCAGAAATAGTATATTACAGACTTAGGCCAGTAAAATAAGAAATGTCTCAGATCACATGTAATTGTCGGCCGAAGCGAAGCTGAGCTAAAAAACTTTATCTCAATATGATTTCTTACTTACCTTTTACGATTTCTTAAAAATATAATTTTTTATTAAGATAAAGAAACTTTTTTGATCTTTTTGGCGTAGGAAAATATTAATTCCTATTACAAAATAAAAAGACAAGATTGACCATCCAAAGAAGCGTTTGTCCTTACCTTGGTCGATGTCTTCCCTTCGGGTAATGGACTGTATTTTTAGGTGGTATCTCTTACGGCTTTTCAAAAAGCGAGGTACTGTTTACTATATTTACTAGCTTCTAATACTAGTTCCATAAAAAATTAGTTATAGCTTGGGACACTACAACTTTGATGGTAAAAATGCGGTAAATTAAGTTAAAAGACCAATGGGCGTATAAAAATAAAATGCGTGAGAATAATAAAGAAAAATCTGTCATTATTGTATAAAATTAAGGAATTAATTATAAAATGAATTAAACCAAAAATTAATGTGTAAAGAAAGGGACTGAGGCATTTCTTGCACACAAATTGTGATGGTATCCAATCTGGATGTTTTTCTCCCTTCAAAGCTGCTGGTTTCCCTATGAACAAAAACTGGAAAATATCCACCTATTTATTTAAATTATTTCTGCTTTGTAATGAAACTTAATAAGAAATCTACTCAACCAAAAGCTGGTTCGAAATCCAAATATGCATCAAAAAATTTTTATAAAACCAAACTTTTTATTATTTGTTATATTATCAAGACACAAGGCAATCCTTAAAGCCAAATAAAATCACCTTTCTCCAAAATAAACACACTTATGTATACCAAAAGACCAAAACCATATTTTTGTTTGCCCTGAGACGCCATATTGAATTTTATTTTGATAGGTCACTGGATTGCTATGAGCTAGCTAGGCAGGCAGCTTTCACTTCCTTTGTAGGGCCTGAACCGTTCTGAGAGCGATGCTTTCAGGGCGATACTAAAAATAGAGGAAGAAAAAGACAGAACATATCTCTGGAAATACCTCCCGGGACTGAACCAGTCCAAAATATCTCTCGGGAACATCAACCGAAAGAAATTAAAGATAAGATTCGTTAGTGGTTTTCTCACAGAGTATAGTAAACTCAATAAACATATGTGCAGCATGGAGCTAAAAGTATCGAATAAATGTCGCTTAGGCCAGGAAAAATGGGAAACTCCCCTGAACTTTCTGAGAAAATGCGACTATCATTCACTGAAAATACTTCTCCGCCTGGGAAATCCCCCATGTATGTGCTTTAACGAAACAGGAGGGGCACAACCACAAGCTGAACAGAAAAAAATATTACCAAAAATGAAACAAAAGTTATTCCAAATATCACCGTGGACAGAAATACTCGTACAAGGAAAACTATTTTTCACACAAAAACCTAAAAAAGAAAACTACCATGTTTAAATACTTTACTTGACTTAACCCTCCACATTTTGAAGCACTCTATTCATTCTTAGATGAAAATGTTATGATAGACTTAAAATACCAATTTAAATATAAAAGGCAGCTTAGGTAGCTTAGTTAGAAAGAATTTCTATTCAAAATTTTGTAATAGACAAGTTATGTTTGCTGCTATAGTAAGATTGAGACGAGGATACACTTCCAGTGATATTTTCTACCTGGGTTCAATTTATGTACCACCAAATCATTGGAGTAAGAGGTGATTTATTTTTGGCAGCTAGAAATATACAGAACATTTCTTATTGTTTCAAAAATTTTGAGATACCATTACAAATGGCAAGAAACTTTAGGCAGCAAGAAAATACTTACTCCAGAGTCAAACACATGTGAACTGTTTGTACGGTGTGATATGAAGAACTTTTTGCAAGAAAATGACTGTCTATTAGCAGATAGGGGCTTTCTACTGCAATATGTCACAAATGAACTTAAAATTAAAATGTTCATTCCATCATACACCAGGGATAAACTGACAGCAGAAGAAGAACGTCTGACAAAAAAAATTGCCAAATTATATATATATATATAATCGAAAAGCTTAGTGTACCCGAAGGTGTTAAGGTGGTATAATTTAACTATATACAAATTTTGCCCACTCTTTCTTGTTTTGTGCCAATCTTCTCGCTACTGTCCAACTTTTGTTTCTCTTCTTTAACTTTTCAGTTATGGCGTCATTCCAAGTTTTCTTAGGTCTACCTCTGGTCCTCTTTTGAGACGCTTTTGCTTGCCATATTCTTTTGGTTTGTCTGTTACTTTCCATTCTAACTAGGTGTCCGAACCATCGCAGTTGTTGTCTTTCTATGTGTGTTATTAATGGCTCGACATATAATTCTTGCCTCACTGCGTCGTTTCTTATTTTGTCTTTCCTAGTGATGTTTTTGACCGCTCTTAGGTATTTCATTTCGGCCGCTTGGAGCTTACTCTTTTGCTGTTTTGTGAGTGTCCAGCTTTCGCTTCCGTAGGTCAATATCGGTCGGTATATTGTCTTATATACTGTCATTTTTGTCTTTTTGGATACTTCTTTTTTCCTAATAAGTGCGTTGTTTAAGGAGTAATACAGTTTGGTTGCACTTTCTAATCTGTCGTTTATTTCTGCTTCGTTTTTTCCATCATTTTGTAGCGTGACGCCCAAATACTTGAAATGGTCTGTTTGTTTTAGGACGTAGTCGTTTAATGTTACTGTTACTTTCTGCTCATTTTTCCCTAGTACCATTATTTCTGTTTTGTCTAAATTTATTTTTAGATTTCTTTTATCGAGTGCTATATTCCATGCTTCTAAGTTTTGTTGTAAGTCTTTAGCACATATCATCAGATCGTCTGCGAAGGCACACTCTGATAGGTATATAGGTTCCATATTTCTGTATCCCACTTGTAGTTTTTTGGTGTTAAGTTTTACTTCTTTAATCACATCATCAAGTACTACGTTAAAGAGCGTTGGGCTAAGTACTCCTCCTTGTCTTAATCCTTCATGGGTGTTGAATTCTTCGGAGTGCTCATTGTTTGTTCTTATATAGTTTCTCGACCATTGGTAGATACTTTCTATATTTTTCTTTAGTACCGTACTAACTCCTCTTTGTTTCAGGCTATTCCAAATTGTTTTCCTTGGCACGCTATCGAATGCCTTTTGCAGGTCTATGAAGGCTACGTATATGATGTTAACGTAATTCTTTTCAATCATTTGTTTTATAGTAAATATATGGTTTTGTATACCTCTTCCTCTCCTAAAACCACTTTGCGACTCTTCCATTTGGGGTTCTATTATTATTTTTAATCTATTGTCTAGTAATCTTTCGTACACTTTAGAAACAATACTTAACAACGTGATCCCTCTATAATTATTGCAAACACAGTTATTACCCTTTTTATGTATCGGCAGTATTATCCCTATTTCCCAGTCTTTTGGTATACAGCATTCCTTTGAAATTTTGTTAATTCGTTTTGTTACTGTCTCAATACCTTTGCTACCGCAGTAAGAAGAGATACAAATCCTTTATGTGTCCCGATCATAGCTGGTGCGACATCTGTAGTTACGCTGAAAATCTTAGTTAAGTCTAGTTCCCGTTTCTCAAAATGTTTAACGAATTCTGATAGTATATCTTCTCCTCTTGTCGTTCATTCGAATGGTAGTAGACAGTCAGTTATACACAAGGTTATTGTCAAAGTACCGCGCAACGATTACCAACCGGGAAATGTCACTTTCATCGATCTGCTGTTTCCGTACATTTTCTGCCATTCCAATAACTCGCCTCTCTCGCTGATGCTGGTATATCCTTAATCCGGACCAGTATTGATTGTTTATTATGAAAATAATCAAACAATACATTCGCACTTCTCAGAAACGTTTGCTTCATAAATTCCCCATCAGTGAAAGGTCTTCTTCCCTTTTCTGCCAAAGATTGTGCAATTTTAAAACTGCATTCGGTTGCTTGATCTTTCCCTCGACTAATTTTTGTAAAGAATGTTGCCTGCTAATGCGACTTCCAACCGGCTCATTGAAAAATTTGCTAGAAAATTATAGGAAGTGACTGATAAGCCACTATTTTATTAAATTGAAACAATTCAAAGACAAAAAAAGTATGTTAAAAATCCTTCAAAAGAAATTTAGAAAGCTCTACTAGAAGTTTATTGGATCACTTGGGCCGACTCTGCTTTAGCAAACGAATATACGCGAATTTTAACTAGATAATTGCACAACAATCTGCGATATTGGCGGTACTGCTTTCGGGTGCGACGACAACGTAGCAATCTTTTTTTCTTTTCGTAATTGATGGGCTATTCATATGATAATTGAGACGAATAGCCGTGGCCCACATGTGGTTAAATGCTAGCGATTTTTTTTACCACTGTTACGGGTCATTTGATATTAGTAAGATTTATTTATGTGAATGCTTTGATATATCGCGGTTATCAATTGCTCAAATTATTATATAATTGTACGCATAAATCATAGAAGTATGTGAAATTTTTTTTCTCCCTTAACGGTATTCATTAGAAATATTAAACACAACATGTAAAAAGTTTTATTGTAAAACCAAGTCGGTTAATTTATTCAGTATAGGAGTAATGTTATCACAAACTAGCTTCTTGAAATGAGAAGTGATAACATGTTGGCCACAATTAACGACAACCAACCTTACCAAATCCAGCTAAACTGGTATGGGTTGGAAGCATGCAGTCAGGAAGGAACGTTGGTGCGGTACTCAGAGAGATCTAAAACTGACATAGGAACAGGAGCTGGAGTCCATGGTGCCAGACCCAGGAGCAGTGTCCACGCTTCGTTGGGGAAGTTTGCATCTGTATTCCAGGCAGAAATCTACGCTCGACACGTGTTTGCAATGAACATCGAAAGGGGGAATTGAGGCCAAAAGATCCTCTTAATATCAGATAGACAGGCAGCAATGAAATCTTTAGCATGTCCCCAGATCAGATCTAGACTAGTCTGGGACTGCCTACAAAAACTTTTAACCCTGGCAAACCAAAACAGAGTAACTCTTAAGTGGGTCCCGGGGTACAAGGGTATTGTAGGCAATGATTGTAGGGTCTGAAACTGCATTTACTGGTCCTAAACCAGTATTTGGAATATTAAAATCTGCTGCCCGTGCTGTACATTTCGGTTGATTCAAACTAAACATCAGACGTACTGGAGACACGTGCCAAAACAGGAACACGGCAAACTCCTGGTCAAAAAACCCTCGGAGTCGCCGACTAACGAAATATTAAACCTCAGCAGGGGAAAGATAAGGAAAGTGACGGGATTACTCACCGATCACTATACCTTAAGGAAGCACATGCATATACAATTGGCATAGGGAGGAACCTATCTGTCGTTTGTACATGGAAGAGGAGGAAACAGCCTCTCACATTATCTTCGAATGTAAAGTACTTTCTCATTGGAGATATAGACTCCTAGGACTAGAGTATCTAAGGGAGGATTTCTCCAAGCCTTCTGAAAAGTGAAAAGACTGTTGAGCCTGATAAGGGCAACTGGTCTCCCACATAAACAGTATAACCAAGAGCACAAAAAGCCTAAAAGCTGAGGTGCCGAGGTCTCTAAGCATCTGCCTGGTGGTGCCGAACCAATCAATCAACTATAGGAGCATATACAGGGTGTTCCAACAAAAATTATCCCCCAGAAACTTGAAACCAAGAGTTTCTTCAAAATGTAAAAAAACTCGTCAAATTTCATTGGGAGTGGGACGAATTTTCATACAAAACTCATACCCAAAAATGCAACCCCCCTGTAGCCCCGCATCAACCACCATTTGTTTTAAACAGCTGTATAGTGTGGTCGAGTGACACATCATCAAGATAATTTATTTCTCTACGCAACATTGTAATTTTTTTCAATTTATGAAATAACTTCAATTAAATTTTGGATGTATCTAATTTATTTGTTGAATATCAGTAATAACACAAAAAATTTGAAATTCCACGAAATTAATAATTTATCCCTGACGATATAATACTGTTAGGAGGAATATTTGGTATAAGCAAAGCCGCTCTTAGTTTACCACTTTCGGATTAGAAGCTTATAGCGATAAAGTGCCCTGTTCGTCGGAAATTTCAGCTAGTTTCTCCGCTAGTATGGCAATTACTTCTATCTTATTAATGATTAAAAATAACGTTTCAGTACTGCTGAAATTTCCGAAGAAATCGCTATAAGCTTCTAATCCGAAAGAGGTAAACTAAGAACGGCTTTGCTTTATGAGTTTATTTTGGAACCGGTCTTCAAATAATTCGACTGTAGTATCATCATGATAATCGACTAAAGAGTCCTTAATATTCCTTGCCGATGAAGACAACGCATTTGGTATAAAACCATTTTCGGTTCCTGAGTGAATGATCGTAATGCGTTTTCCTTTATTAGACAGTGCATTAATTTGGCACAAGTCAACTTTTGTTTGGAATATCGTGTGTATCGAACCAAGTTTCATCCAAAGAAATATCTATTAGAACCGTTCAAAAACTAGTTACTAGTGGAATGGAAACAGATAAAATTGAATATTGATTGAAATATTTGCTTTAAAACTGACTATAATTTATCTAAATTCATTAAAAATAACAAATCTAAATCCTCAAAATTAAACAAGTCAGGTGTTTATAAATTAAAATGTGGTAACGACAACTGTGAGAAAATGTATATCGGTAGAACTTTTAGGAACTTTAAAACTAGAATTTCAGAACACAAACGCAGCTATGACAATAACAAATTAGATTCCAACTATTCAAATAATCTATTAACAAACCAACACACTTTCGACTCAAATTTTGAAATTTTGCATGTAGAACCCAAATCCTTTAAATTAAATCTTTTAGAAGCCCTCGAGATTAACAAAAACAAATATTCAGGTAATCTGCTTAACGACCAAATAGATATCAATCATTCTCCCTTATTAAACCTTTTTACCTAGAAAATGTGATAGTTGTTGATCAATTTCCCAGGTACCTTTTTTCAATACCTTTGTAACTTTCTTAGAATCCCGTATTTAGACACTTTTTGTACTTATACCTATTTAAATATATTATAATACTTTTGTCAATATCTTAGAATTCCGTATTTAGGCACTTTTTGTACTTATCCCCATTTTTAATACTTTTGTCAATATCTTAGAATTCCGTATTAAGGCACTATATAAATTAAAAGTTTTTCATTGTATCTTCACTAGTTTGAAAAAGCTACTGTGTAGCGAAACGCGTCACTAATTTTAATTTGAACGTCAGTTCAAAATAAATAATGAAGATTTAAACAAATTAATTTGTTTTATTTCATCAGAAACAGATAAAGACTACAAAATCAAAGTTCATGCCGGACATGTGTCTGCTCGAGGATCATCGATTTATATAATACATCAACATGCAATAAGAACACGAGTGTATGCGATGTATTCTGCAGGTAGGTACATACTCAGTTTTTCTTTTGCAATTTTTAAACTTCAACTTATTTATTTTGTTTCAACGTCACAATTAGGTCCCTCCATAAGAAACTTGAAGATATTGACGGAGTTGAGATATCCTTGAGCTCCTTGGCCGGTGCTTTGGCCAAACTGAAGTTTAAGTGGAGGAAATGCTTAATATCGAATCGAAAATATCTAATGGAGCAATCTGCAGTTATGCAAAAAGAATAAAAATTTTTCGGGAGTATACAAAAAATCAAAATGATCATTTTTCATTGAAACCAGTCGTCTTAGATGAAACCTAGATTTTCAGTAAGGGAGCATTTAGAAAAAGCTGGCAAGATGAGTCTTTAAAAACTGTGAGAAAAAAAACTGGAGAAGGTGTTCGTTATATTGTCCTACATGCAGGTTCCGAGGATGGTTTTGTGGAAAATGCTAGTCTTGTTTTCAAGTCGGGTAGTAAATCGGGCGATTATCATGATTCAATGAATTGCATAAATTTTGAAAAATGGTTTACTGAACAATTATTACCAAACTTGCCTTAGCCGTATAATTGCGGTCTTGTCGAGAAAATACCAAATCAAAGTTGGAAGAAGCAATCATTGATGGAGTGGCTAGAGGAAAAGCAAATTTACTATCTACAATTTGCTATGAAAGATCAACTGTGGGATGTAATAAAAAGGCACTTACCAGAAAAAAGATATAGGTGGGATATTTTCGGAGCGTATTTTTAATATATTTCATATTTTCATTTTCATAATTCTTTATTTTGTTCAGAATAGATGAAATAGCCCTACAACATAGTCATGAGGTTTTACGTCTTTCACCCTATCACTGCCAGTATAATGCCATAGAGATGGTATGGTCAGAGTGCAAAAGATACTATGATTCCAAAATAACCTCGGTTCACCCTGTTACAGCCACTGCTGTATTAAATATATGGAATGAAGCCCTTGCACAGGCAATATTTGGTTTTATTAATGTTAATTAAAAAACCTTTTGTTGATTTAAATAGAACTAGTCGAGATTTAATAAGATAGCTTACCCTGTATGTATTTCAAATATGATAAAACCTCAGGCTATAGTTAGATTGCGTGAAGTTTTAGCTAGAATTTTAAAACAAGTAAGGCCAAAATGAGATATTTCATTAACGAGTGAAATTGTTTTTAAATTCCTTTATTAACAGAATATTTTATGGTGTTTAAATAAAATTTTATTTTAGGTTACTCTTGAGAAATGGAAGCACTATATCAAGCTCACAAATCAATTAATCAGTAATGACTGGGAAAAAGAAAAATACATTGATGCATCTCATTTTCTTCCTGTTATTATAGATCAGAACGAATCGGACTCCCACAATGATGATGAAGATGATTTTGTCAGTGATGAAGCTTAGACTTTGCATATTATTTCATTACATATGCTATTTCAGTTTACCTTTCTTATCCGTTTGTTCGTTCATTTTTCCTGTTTTTATTGGGAGTTTTTTCAGAAATAAATTTATTTATTGCCTGTTTTCTCCCATACATGTGTTTTTTTGCGTTTCTCAGGAATACTTACGAAATTGTTTCTCACAATGACACAGACAATAATTACTATACTATCTAATTTTAAATAACCTTTGGGTTCACCCCAAAAATATAATCGTATAATACATTTTTAATATATATTATATAATTCGCCATTTAACCACGATTCGGTAATCCGTAATTTTTTAAATTTAGTCAAAAATCATGCTTAGGAACGTTAAACATCCTCAAGCTAGAAATTTGAAACAAATCAGTTAAAAAAACGGAGATTTCAACAAGTTAAAACAAAACTAAATTATGTAAAAAGGTACGCAACGCATAAAGCAAAATAGAATTTTTGGCATTACCAATTTATTCATACAAACACACCTTAACATGCATCATTGAAAACAATTCTTAACATATATCATTGATTATAATTTTGAGGTTAAGTCTAAAATGATATTCAACTACTATAGGTTAGGTTAGGTTTTTGATGAGTGGGTCTATAAGGCCCTCCACTGCGACTCGCAAGAGTCTATTGTGGCTCACACCTATTCAGATTTCACCAAACAAATTCAGCTTCTTAACAAAGCCGATTAGTTTATTTTGTGAATGATATTTTAGGTCCGAGGGCGGGAGAGAATCCCTGCCAAACATCAGATACCTGATTCGAGCCGCGGCGGGGCAGGCACAAATTATATGCTCTGCTGATTCATCATCTTCCAGACAAAGACGGCAGGTCGGATCTTCCGACAGTCCAAGTTTTAGCATATGATGATTCAGATGACAGTGGCCTGTTAAAAGACCTGTTAGACAACGTAGGTCATGCCTGCTACAGTCTAACATTTGTTTGGAGACATTCTTCGAAGGATGTATGAAAGCCTTTGAATGAACCAATCCTGGTAAATTATGCCAGAAGTCTAAAGCTCTTCTTGCCGTCCAGGTATTCAGTGTTTGTTTGGCAAAACTTATTGCGATGCCAATTGTAGGTTCTGGTCCGATAGAAACACGTACGGCACCCTCCCTTGCAAGAGAGTCTGCCTTCTCGTTTCCTTCCATGCCAGAATGGCCAGGGATCCAGACCAGCAATACTTTATTGAGTTCTCCTATTGAGGAGAGTCTTCTTTGGCAGTCTAAAACCAATTTCGACGTTACACGGTGAGAGCTAAGTGCTTTCAAAGCCGCTTGGCTGTCCGAGAAAATTTTTATTGTTCTATGTATGAGATTGGCTTGCTCCAATCTCTCCACACATGAAACAATGGCGTAAATTCCCGCCTGGAATACGGTTGCATAGGATCCCAGAGAGGTTGAGATTTCTGTCCTAGGTCTGCGCCCGTATACACCTGCACCAGAGCCTGAGGGTGTTTTTGAACCGTCTGTGTACCAACAGCTGTCTGCTCTTAATAGTTCATCCTTACGGAGGACCCATTCATCTCTATTTGGAATTAGGACGGTATAAGGCAGGTCGTAGTTTACTGTTGGAGGCATTATGTCAGAGGTCATTCCCAGAATACTGTGACTTTCAGTGTCCACTAGCATTCTGCTTCGTTCTGTATAAGCCTGATTTGTGCATTTAGAAATATGCACAATTCTGTAAGTTGTCCATCTAGCCTCTCTTTCCAAAAATATATGGAGAGGAGGTAGGTCCAGAAGGATTTCCATGGCTGCTGACGGTGTGGAGCTGATAGCACCAGTGATTGCCAGGCAAGCCTGTCTCTGTAAACCAGAGAGCTTTGCTTGGGCCGTTCGCTGTAAAGCTTTTTGCCACCAGGCAATAGCTCCATATGTGATCATTGGTCTAACGATCATCACATATATCCAATAGATTTGTTTGGGTCCCAAGCCCCAAGATTTTCCACAGATCCTACGACATGTCCACAAGGATAGTCTGGCCTTATGGATAACTTTTTCCAAGTGAGCGTTCCAAGTAAGTTTCATATCTAGGATAATCCCCAAATATTTTACTTCCGCTGCAAATGGAATAACCTCACCATTGTGGTGGAATATCCTCCAACTTTCTTTTCCTAGTGAAGGGAAATATTACAGTTTTACCAGGGTTAACAGACATCTGTTCCCTCTGACACCAACTGTGGACATCGTCCAACGTCTTTTGGAGGGTATTATATGCTACCCTTCCTGACTTGGTCCTTGCCAAGATGACAAGGTCGTCTGCATACGCTTGCAGTTCTACCCCTCTTCTTTCGAGAGCGCTAAGCAAGTTATCCATCAAGAGTGACCATAGTAGGGGAGATAGTACTCCGCCTTGTGGGCAGCCCCTGGAAACCTTAAAGCTAATGGTCTCGTCCTGAAGAGATGTAGTGGCTGTCCTATTAGTGAGCATGGCATATATCCAACCGGTAATGGTTGGTTTGATGCCCTTTTCAGTCAAGGCTGAACCAATGGAGGTCGGTAGTGCATTGTCAAATGCTCCTTCAATGTCAAGAAATATGGCCACCGCAATCTCCTTGTTGTTAAGGGATTGTGTGATTTTCTCAACAAGGTTGTGTAATGCTAATTCTGTTGATTTGCCAGTTTGATGAGCATATTGGTGGATGCTCAGGGGGGAATTATATAAAGCTACCCGCCTGATGTAGCAATTCAGTGCTTTTTCAAGTCCTTTAAGCAGGAAAGATGTTAGGCTAATTGGTCTGACCGATTTAGGGTGTGGGTCTGTACGGCCCACTTTCGGTATATATACCACCCTAGCCGTCAACCAACTGGGTGGTATGTCATTCCACGCCAGACTAGCTCTATACAGTTTAATGAGAATGGGTAAAAGTAATTCCAGTCCGTTTTGCAGCAGAGCTGGAAATATTCCATCCTCACCTGGAGATTTGAAAGGCTGAAAAGATTTGATTGTCCATTCAACTGCCGGTGCTGTGATAACTTCCTTGGCGGCCTCCCAATCGATCTTTTTTGGCGGCCTTGCGCCCTCAAAGAGCGGATGTCGATTGTTATCCAGAGTCAAACTTCCAGGAAAGTGATTTTTTATCAAAAGCTCTATCGTTTCTTTTCTAGAGGTCGTGAAAGTGCCATCAGGTCGCTTCATCGACCCAATCTCGGCAATCGACTCTTTAGAGAGAATCTTGTGGATTCTAGTACTACGAGGTATATCAGAAATACTCTCACAGAACTTTTTCCAAGACTCCCGCTTTGCCTTTCTGATTTCTTTATTGTAGCTTGTTAAAGTAGTTCTATAAAGCACGCAGTTGCCTGACTCTTTAGCTCGGTTAAATAGTCGTCGAACTTCTTTTCTTCGCTTTTCTAGGCATTTGTTCCACCAAGTAGAGTTGCGATTATCTCTTTTAGTCTTAAGTGGACAGTTTTCATGATAGGAGAAGATCACTGCTTCGCGAAGTTTTTCCGCTGCAGTATCTATCCCATCACAACTGTTAATTGTGGTGAAACCATCCTCAATGTACAGTTGAAGGGACTTTTTATATCCACTCCAATTAGTAGCTTTTGAGTCGCGATATTCCACTACTGGCCTCTGGCCTATTTCAATGTTGAATTGAATATGTCTATGATCTGAACACTAAGGTTCAGTAGATACAGTCCAATGCTGTATCTTATTGCTCAGAAAGTTTGAGCTGATAGTTAAATCTAATACCTCAGATCTGTTTCTAGTTACAAAGGTTCGTTCGGAGCCCTTATTAATAACAGATAGCCCTTCCCCTAGTATATAATCAAAGAGTAACTCACCTCTGCGATTTATATTCGTGCTGCCCCTCGATGTATGGTGTGAATTGGCGTCACAGCCCATGACTAACTGAAGTCTGTTCTACTTGCTATAGTCGATTAATCGCCGTATAGCAAGAGGCGGTACAGTATCCATGTCTCCTGGGAAGTATGCAGAGCAGGCGACTATGTTTGTCATACCATTCTTCTCCGGTAAGTACATCTGGATGGCTACTACATCTGGAGTGCAAAAGCCTGTAAGCAAAAAATAATTAATATTTTTCCTGATGAGTAGACATGCTCTAGGTTTCACCCCAGGGCAGACTATTACCTCACCAGGAATGTTGCTGAGACCGGTTACTCGGTCTGTGTTTCCTGTCCATGGTTCTTGCAGGAAGGCAAGGTCGATTAATTCGTCCTTGAACCTTTTGCCAAGGATATAAGAAGCGGCCTTGGCATGCTGTAAGTTTGCCTGTAAACAATTGAATGTGGCAGAGTGTTGAGTGCCGCAGGCAAACTTATATCTCCTCAAATATTGGAAGGATCAGTCGGTGGGTCAATTAAGACGCCACCATCTGCTCCTGCCAATGATGAGGCTGTGTTTGGTGCAGACGACGAGGTTTGATCACCTTTCGTCACCGTCCCAGCTGGTTTTTTTGGTGCCTTTGTCGAGGCCATGACGGTCTTCGATTTCAGGACACCAGGTCCAGTCTCTTTTGTCGGTTTCCTAGAAGAGACGATAGCCGTCTTCATCTTGGGAAATCCAGCTTTCCCAGCTTTTGGTTGGCTGGTGCCTTGGCTACGTGCCGGCGGTGCACTACCCCTAAGCTTGTGAGGAGTTTTGGTTCTCCTCACTGCCGCAGGGAGTTTTCCGCTTGGCCCCGGGCCGTGGATTTTCGAGGGACCCGGTTTTGCTGCCTGTTGGGAGGAAGACCTGGTTTTAGGGCGGAAAACAACCTGCCCAAAACCCAGGTAAGGTTCAAAACCCACCCTCTCCAGCTCGGCCATAGATCCATCGTCAATGGCGAAGGTCCATGTTTGGCCAGGGCCTGTAACTTCCTTGTGTAGAATAGTCCACTCCAAGGTTAACAGACCATGGTTCATTTTCCTCAGCCTAGTGAGGACCTGTTCAGAGGTTAGTCTACGACTGCCCTCATCAGGTATGTAAGCCACACAGATGTGTGGCTTTGGAAGTTGGTCACCCAAGACGCATCTCAGGGAGGCACCATCCCATGGTTGAAGGGTATTGACTACTCCAGTCAACCACGAAACACTCTCCTGATCTACACAGGTAACCTGCAGCCATCCAGGCCGGAATGTACAGCTCTGGAACTGCACTTGTGGACCACCTTCCGGAGATTCCAGTTGGTTGGACGTTATGGAGGTTGTCGGATGTTCAAGGAGTAAAATACCCACCTTGATGCCGGATACAGCCTGCCCATAAGAGGGTTTTTGTAAGCCAATTTTATATGACGTTACAACTGATTCAGCCGAGCAGGGTTTTTTTGCCTCTTGTCCGGGCGAGTCATCATTAGAGCGTAAGTGCTTGCTTGGAGGGAATATTCTTCACCTCTTGCGGCTGATCCTGCTTCCGCTGCTCTAGAATTTGGTTCAAGGCGGATTGGTAAGGTACCCCGCTCTTGAGGAGGCGACTGAGTCGCTTCCTGGCTGCACCTCCTAGTTTCCTAAAATTGCTCTCAGGAGTTTCTAAGTGTTTTTTGTTTTTTTTTACTTCTTCCATAAAGTCCCACGAGTAGCTAGGGAAAAGATGTCCATCACGGCAGAGCCCTGCATTACCGTGACAAGGCTTACTTACGACGAGAGGGCGCCTAGTATCTCGAAGGTTCCGTTAGTGACACCTTAGGATTATGCCAAAAACCGTTGGGATGTCATTTAGTCAAAGAATAACAGCACCAAAAATGATTCCCATTACCAGCGGTGCTAACGTGGAAGCAGACACCCGATAGCTGAATTTGCCCGCCATTCCATAACCTAAGCTAACATACATGCAAAAGCAGCAAGCAGTAGCTCAAGCAGTGCAACAATGAGCAAAGACAGCCAACCCCGCCTTCAACTACTATAAGACAAACGTAAAACAGCAGAACACGTCATCGATTATGACGTACAAAGGATGGTTAAACAAACTCTACTACTTTTTATTGTGCTACAAATACTTTTGCTTTAATTTCCGGGAACAAACATATTGAGCAAATCATCAAGAAGACCACAAAAGCTCTAATAGTGTGCGGAAGGCTACCGGAAATAACATTCAATACTACTTATAAGCCTCTTTTACTATACATTTGCACCACACTGATTTCAATTCGATTCCACTAATTCTCGAGAAGACCTTTAAAATGGAACAAAAAAATTTTGTGTAAAAAAGTGCTAATGTACAATATACCTGACTCGATGTACGATTTTAGTTACTTTTGGTACTTGTACAGTTAAGGTTTATTTTAATTTAAAATGGAAGAGTTATTTAGTTTCGTGTAGCACGAATTTTTATTGTTGGATAACGTGTAAGGAATGTTTTTTATTTTCGAGTTATCGGAACTTACGTTTGTTTTTATGTTTGGGAAATTTTTATACTTTGTCTACAGATGGATTGTGATATTACAGGTATGTAAATATTTAAAGCTATATTTTGGACTTGGTACTTAAACGATGACTTATTTTTCGGTACTTTTTCGTTTTTGTCTGATTGCTTGAAAAATCAATTTAACTCGCCTATTTTTGAACATTCCGTCTAAACCTCACAAAAATACACTTTTTCACTACCAATGATGATGATTGTGTCATACAGGGTGGGGTATTAGTGCGAGGAAATCCAATTAGTAATTTGTCGTAAGAGATACAGAAAACAAATAAATATAAAAGTTGTCATAAATTGGACCATATTTCGAAAAAATATTTTATCTTCAAGCGTAAAGCGTATAATAAATAAGTATATTTCATAGTAAAATAATGAGATATATTATTGTACACTCCGCGTCATATAAGACTGGTACACCTTTATTTTCCCTATGTAAACCAAACTTAACTATAATCAAAATGACAAACAGTCACATGTCGTCACCCTAATTATCAAACCTCGTAACTCCAAAATCACAAAATTTACAGGAAACACAAAAAACATTCCAAAAAAATCAGATAAGTTGCGAGGTATTCTATAGGGCACGTGGATGTATATGGAGTTAAGAGGTTTTCTCTTCTTTCCATATTATTAAAATAAAGTAATGAGGAGTTAAATGGTTTTCTCCATCATAGGTAGTTTTTTTTCTCTCACAGATGGCACCAAAATCTCATTTTTGACCAAAATTGGAGTTACGAGGTTTGATAATTAGGGTGACGATGTGTCAAATTTGTCAAAGCGCATTATCCACGATGCCAGCCCATTTAAGTGAATTTGATAAAATGCGAATAATTTCCAAAATAGAGGATGGTTGGTCTCTTAGACGACTTGCCCAAGAGTTTAATAGAAGTAAAACCACGATTCAAAACATTAAAAAAAGGTGGGATAACGATTAAACTGTTAGCAGAAAAAGAGGAACTAGAAGACCATTTATAACTACAGCGGAGCAAGACGAAGAATTAACTGATTACTTAAGGGAAAATCCATTTCATACGGCAAGACATGCAAAAGTTGCAGTAAACTTTAATGCTTCAATAACAACCGCATTAAGAAGAATTAGAAAAACTAATTTAAGAATTGTGCAGCCGCCCGGAAATACAAACTAAATGAAGAACATAAACAAGGTACATTAATATTTGCCTTAAATTATGTTTTAAACGATACATTAAATTTTTGGGGCAGGGTAATTTTTTCCGATGAAAAAGTATTCCAATCACATAGTGACGGCCATATTAGTGTTTATAGACCGCCTCGAAGTAGCTTTAATGAAAATTATATTTCTTCTAATGATAAGTCTGGACGATTTTATGTAAATGTTTGGGCTTGGATGTATAGAGGAGGTTTAGGAATGTGCTGGAGAATCGAAGGAAGATTAAATGCGAGAAACTATTTGGATATTTTAGATGGGGTAATGTTACCATCGGTTAGGGAAATCTTCCCCAATGATAATTTTATTTTTCAGCATGACAATTGCTCAGTGCACACTGCTCGCAGCGTACGCAATTATATTGCTGAAAATAACACTGAAACGCTTCCATGGGTCGCTAAAAGTCCAGACCTTAATCCAATAGAGAATGTTTGGGGGCTTATGGTAAAAAAATTGAAAAATTTAAATACAATTCCATGAAACAAAGAACACTTATGGACACTAATAGAAGAAACCTGGGAAAGCTTGACAGAAGATGAAAATTTAACATTAAATTTAATTGACTCAATTCCTACAAGATTACAAGAAGTTATTAATAATAATGGTGCTATGACACGTTATTAATTATTGAATGTAAACTTTCATGGCTTCCATGGTCTATAATCTATTTGTTAGTTCATTTATTTGGAATGTTTTAATTCTGAATTACCTGGATCTCGTGTCCAAATCTGAAACTGTTAACTTTTCTATTGAAATTTTGTTGTTATTTTTGAAATTTTATGGCTACAAATGCACAATTCTTTAAATCAGGTTTTCTAATTTTTCTTAATGCTGTTGTTACTGAAGCATTAGTTTTCTGCATCTATTGCATGTCTTGCCGTATTAAAGGGATTTTCCTATAAATAATCAGTTAAAGCTTTGTCTAGCTCTATTCTAGTTAAAACTGGTCTTCCATTTCCTATTTTTCCTACAACAGTTTGATCCTTGTCTTACCTTTTTTTAAGTCAGTCATCTAATAAACCAACCAAATTTTATTTGAAAAAATATTCGAACCTGTAACAATGTAATACTTTTGTATTTTTTACAATATCACACTATTTCTAAATTTAAGCTAGTTACTGTTTGTGTATAAATGATATAATAGATTTTTAATTTTTCCAATTTGTTTTATTGCTTTACAAAATTTAATTTCATCATTACATCTACTAACATTTTTGTTGAGCTGGCATCTCTGCCCTAGAAATTATACCATAACAGCTGGTTTAGCATTGACACTTTTTAAAAGATCAATTTACACAACTACAAAAACACTATTTTTGATTATAATAGTTGTACCAGTTTTATATGACGAGCAGTGTACTTGGACAATAATAATAAGAAACAATAATAACGCCTTATTATGGGAGTTGTAATCGAGTAGGTAGGAACTGTCATTTTATTACTTAGTTAATTTGACTGCCAATTTTAAAACTTACAATCGGCTGTAGGTACGTCGTGAACGAAAAGAGATTTCAAACAAAATTCAAAACCGTTTCTAGGGTAGTGAGGGGGAACTAAAATGACATGAGAGAGAACGCACCCCCATCAACCCCCTATGCCCCACTTACCCCACCTACAAAAATTTAAATGGCAACCCCCTACTTGTGATACGTCGTTAGAAAATGCTTATGAATTATACAGGGTGTAACAATAAAGCAGAAACATTTATTTGACAACAAAATGAAAAAGTGTTAAGTGTCGAACTACAAAAATGTTAATTAATTTAGTAAATGTTCAAAAAGCAAACCTTTTTTCAAACTCCATACTAACGTTGTCAAATGTTGCTTTAGTAATACCACGACATGGGTTTAGTTTTATAAACAACCGACTTAAGGTGACCCCACAGAAAAAAAATCAGGTGGCGGTAAGTCTGGAGACCTAGGTGGCCACTCAATGGGACCTCTCCTTCCAATCCATCTATTTGGATAACTATTGCCCTAACTGATACTGCGTAATGGGGAGGTGCTCCGTCTTGCTGGAAGTGCAACAAATTTTCATCTAGTTGGATTGCCATCGCCGTCCTGTTGGTTCTCTAATTCATGAACAATTAAGGGCTCAATAGTGTTCTCCAGCATATCGAGGTACATTTCACCGTTTAAATTTCCCGGTTTAAGCAAGGGACCAATCACAGAATCTCCTAATACCCCTGCCCAAACATTTAGTTTATCAGGATACTGAGTGTGTTTTTCCTCATTCCAATAACGACAGTTTTGTTTATTTACATTACCATTTAGATAAAATGTGCACTCATCGCTAAAACAAATATTTTTTTAAAGTCTAGGTTCATTCCTAATTGTTTCAGTCATAATTGCACAAAACTGAATTCTTCGGTCTGGATCGTTATCGGACAATTCTTGAAGACATTGCATTTTATATGGGTGAAATTTATGAAGCTTCAAAACTTTCCGTACTGACTCATATGATAGTCCTGTTATTGCAGAGACGTGACGAGTTGATAAAGTAGGATCTATTCCAAATTGTCCAACGACTTCAATTTGAGTTGCTTCATCGAGTACTCTTCCTTCTTCTATTTGCCATTGTACCCGTCTCTCTAAATTTTGCGACTAAATCACGGATATACACGTGACTCACATGCTTTTCAGGAAGTCTTTCATTAAACACGTTAGCTGTCTGCAAATAAATTTCGTTCTGGGAACCAAATATTAAAATTATACGAGAAATAAAACGAACAAGCTCTACATTGGACATAGAGAATTAAAATCAATATATCTACAAGAGTGCCTATTCGCCGATGATCTAGTTATATGTGCAAAGAATGATATGGGAAGAAAAACTAAAATCTAGAAACATAAAAATCAATAAAGTGAAAACAAAAATAATGATCAATAGCAAAGAAGAAAAAACAGTAGATATAAAAATAGATAATAATAAGATAGAAAGAGTGGAGAATTTTAAATATCTAGGAGTGTACATAAATGATAACGGAACACAGGAAATAGAAATCAACAAACGAATTGGAAATGCCTCAAAATTGTACCACTCCATTAAAATAGTTTCATCGGGAGAAAAGAAATATCATGGAATACCAAAATAAACATATACAACTCAGTATTTGTACCAATACTAACTTATGGGTCAGAGAGCTGGGTACTGACAAAAAAGCTAAAATCAAGAATACAAACCATGGAAATGAAGTACCTGCGAAGAATTTTAGGAGTGACGAGGAAAGACAAAATAAGAAGCGACCATATCAGAGAAAAACTAGGTGTAAAACCAATTTCAAAGACAATCGAAACCAATCAGTTAAAATGGATCGGACACCTAATAAGGATGAACAACGAGAGACCGGTAAAACAGATATGCGAGGCAAAACGAACCACAAAAAGGGAAAGGGGCAGACCAGTTATAACATGGGATGACACCATCAATAAAATATTAGAACGAAGGGGGATCGATAGAAGAGAAGCAATCAAATTGGAGAAAGACGAAAAGAAATGGAGGAAGTTCGTCCACGAGGAAGAATTATGGAAACATCACGCCCTACACCTATCCTAGGTAGAAGGGTATATGGATTATATATATATAAACTGGAATTTAAAAATAACAATTCGATGTAGTGCATAAGCTTTAGATATGCTACACTACCTTCACTTTGTGGAATTTCCTTATTCAGTTGTTCAATTCAAACTGCACATTTTTTCCGCGGATGCAAAGTTCATCTTGTCTTCACTTTTGAGATTAGAATCTGGAACGTTTAAAATCAAGTCCCTGAGATGACCAGAGGTGGCAGGCAGTATATTTTCCAATTGGCAGATTTATTCCTGTTTCAGGAAACGAGTTCGCATTTTTGTTGAAATATGGGTGGCGTCCTGTACATAACATTCTTCATTTTTCTTAATGCTGCAGTGGTACCATTCCCAATCTGTAACTGACAAAGAATAAAGTAGCTCTGTATCTTCTGTGGTCGCTTTGTTTGTTTCTTTAAATTCAGGTGCTATACGAGACATTAAATCAGTATTTAAACGCATTGCTCTTAAAAGGCGAGTATCGCCGTCTGAGGAAAATCCTATAATTGAGATGCCAAATTTTGTAGCTTCTTTCCACTAATTCCTTTAATTTCGTACTAATTTCCCACTAATTCCTCTAATTCCTAAATATTGTGCACCAAAATTCCCCTGCGGAATACTCCTCGCCAAAGACTATAATGAATGACAGAGTTAGAGCCGCTATAAATGTATTAACGCCCGATATAATTAGAAGAGTAATACATTATCAAAAAGAATAAATGCTTTCCTACAAATAGTAGGGGAGCCCACGATGCTAAATGGGGATTTACTCGAGCGTCATAGAGACCTATTGGGATGCGAAGCTTAGATGATAAAAAGAAAAAAATGTTAAATATTGGAAACCTTTTCATCGGTGGGGGGAGCGTCTATAGATTTTTAAAAATGTAAAAAAAACTGATGCATGGACATACTCGAGCGGGTCAGATATTGATAATATCCATGTGCCACGTATTTTTAATAATGTACGTATGTTAATCTGATCGTTTGCATGGTGGGGGTGGTCATACGTAAGGGTTGAAAGTGAGATAGAAAAAAATTTAATCGAGCGCGTCAGATTTTGTAAGGGGATGTTAAATGAACCTAAAAAAAGAGCTCTCATTCAATAATCAGACGATTTGAATGTGACGCAAAATCGCGGCCATTATTAGAATGTGCAAAAAAAATTCGCCATTTTGAAATACTCAAGTGCGTCAGATTAAGATATATATGATTCATCTTTATGTCCTAGACGTACCGTCCCCTAATCTGACGATTATCTGGAGGAATTCGCCTAATCTGACAACATTGAACTTAATTAATTGAAAAGCTCAGGAAATTGCATGCAAATAAAAAAGTGTATGACTTTTAAGAAGAATACATGTATTTATAAGAAAACAATTATGAAAAATTAAATTTTTTTTAAATCATCATCTTCATCTGTAGAATCATCTTCCTCTTCAGGCTCGATTTCATACTCACCTGCAAACCAGATCATTTCCAACTTTCCGTCGACATCTTTCCATCCATAGTCCGTTGGTAAAATATCAATAATTTTTGCATTATGGGCATTACTCCACAAGCATGCAATGAATCTTGTGCGTAACACTTGCTGGAGTAGCTCCGATTGACAGGGTGGCAAGTTGCACGCATCGTAATTCCGGATACTCAAGGAGAAGGGTTGTGATTTGTCTTTTACCTTGTACGTATTATTGAAGATGACAATCCTGGCTCACTTTTTCAACCCATACAAGCGACAAGTAAAAGACTGTATGATGTTAAAAGAATCCTGCACATTATGCTCCTTTGATCCCAAATCCATTCATCCTTTTTGGAAAATTTCTGAATTCATCAGAAATTGTGAAGGTTCGTAACCGGTAAACGCATGCAAAGCGAAATTTTTGGGCCTAGTTTATTATAAAGAGCGGATACCTCGATCCATCCATACTCTAAGATCCATCCAGTCTTCTACTGTTGCTTGCAGGTGTTCCATATTCGCCATCATGATGACCACTATATCAGTATCAGAAGTTCTGATAGTAATAGTAGAATCTTCTTTTCGCCAACCAGAGTGGGGACGGAGTGAGAGGGTAATAGATGGAGAAAAAGTGATAGAGGAATAGAAACGCGGAGTGGGGAATATACGCATCACGCAGCTGCACGCATTAAACTTTATCGATGAATTTTTGTTACTTCGGCTTGTGGAAATCGTCAGATTATATATTTTTCGTTATCCTTGAATTATTTCCTTCAAAATGAAAAAAAAATTAGCCACGCTCGAGAATGTCAACATGACGATTTTTTTTACAAGTTTGTAACACTTTTTTACCCTACCTCAATCTGACGCGCTCGAGAATTTCTGATGATCAATTTTTTTTTACTAATCTGATCCTTTTTCCTTGATGGGCGGCCATGTATATGGGGCTCATGTTTGGTGGAGATACTTAACCGGGTACAAGGTATCCCCCTGTATGTTAATCTGCCGCGCTTTAGTAAATCCCGAAAACCCCGCTTGGGCTCCCCTACAAAAGGAATGGTGACGTTTGAAATTTTTTTAAATAAACATGATTTTTATTTTAAAATAACCAAGCTATTTTTAAAGTATAAATTAGTTAACTTAAAAATGATAAAATATTGAGATACAACTTGTAAAAGAAAATGAGCCTATAATTATCTGCGAGATCCAAAAATGTGGAAATACACAGAATCTTTCATTTGAAAAATTGAGTTTCACGATATTTTTTGTAACAAAATTGAGATAAACATTTAAAGCACCCTGTATACAGGGTGCTTAATGAAAAATATGTCGTTTAGGAATTGGCTTACATCTGACAAATAAATTAGCTAGCAATTGTTTTCTGATTATAAATTTAATTGTGCATAATTCACACATGAATGTATAATTATTTAAAAAAATATATAAAAAGCTAAGTAAATATCTCGAAAACGATTAAATAAATAGGTAGGACCTTTCAAAAAGATGGCATAAAATTAAGCGCAAAATCCAAAAATGTTAGTGTTACAATTATAACAAACAAATCCAGTTTTCTAAAAATCATTCTGTAAAATAATGTTTTTCCGCTAAACGAAACCGCTTAACCAGACTAAAAATTCAAAAATATCAAGTTTTCTAAAATACAAAAAAATTGCTAGTAAAGAAGGTATGCTAGGGTTTTATTGTTAAAAAATAATTTTGTAAAATAATTCTGGCAATGTAAAATGTAATTTGTGAAAACAGTAGTAACATTTTTGTTGTGGAATTTATTATTAATTAATAATATAATAATAATAATTTAACGCTTATTCAGGTTCAGTTCACAAAACATAATTTAAAACTAATACTAATAAACTGAATAAACAATAAAACCACAGAAGCATCAGATATTGCTTATATGTAGTAAAAAGAATATGATATATGAGAGTAAACAAATTTTTTTTTAAATTAATATATAAAATTTGAATCGTAGAAAGATAATATAAAATACCAAAAAAAAATAAATATAAATATGACAGTAATTATATAAAAAAACATTCAAACAAAATACAAATATATACATAAAAGGAAGTAGTTAAAATACTCAATATATAAAATCACTTAAATATCAATATTTTTTTTTACACTAGATTAAGGATAAATATTATGAAAATAATAACAACTCCATTCGCAGCATGCATAACGAACTTTTTTCATCTTGGATACTTAATTAAATTACAATTATAAAATATTATAAATAATAGATATAAAATTGATTAGGAAATTATTGAGAATTATTGTTATACATAATTAAAAAAAACGATTGTACATATACATTTCGGAATTGAAGTGAACAATACATAATAGGTAGGTACCTCTTTTCTCATCTACTCAAATAAACGTAAAAGTTCAAGTCTTTGACTTTGGAGGATATGTTGTTTCAACTCTTTTTTTATTGTATTTAATACTTAAGTCATTCTGTAAGATCTTTTTTTTGTCAGTGATTTCCGCTAAAAAAACTTGGGCCAATTACAGCGAGGAATCATCTAGTAATTTTGTTTTAAATTGTTAATTTGTCAATAAAAATTTATTTATATTTATATATTTATTTAACGAACTCCGCATCAATGACAGTAACAATATTAATAATATCAACGAAGAGGGGTATCCCTCATCTTGCACTTAGAAAGTAACGTCCCCCCTTTCAATCAATCCGTTCCCCATGCACAACACATACTGACTCGATGTCTTTTAATTTGCTAACTAACCTTCTATCTCTTTTGATACGAGAGTGCACAGTTGCTCATGCATATTCTTAACAGTGTCCAAACACGACGCGATATCGAATGTTTAAATAGACCGATGGACTTAACCTAGTCTATCTCCGAATGTGACCCACTAGTACACAGAGTACTTCTCTTTTATACAGTGTTATATGTGCGTCGGAGTGTTACAGGACCTTTCGAGAGTTGTCCTAAAACCCTGACCTTTAAGGACGATCACCTGATCATTACCGGGATCGTGGGGTATCGTATACGAGACGGTGAGTCTCTTTAAGAGGCCGATTAACAAACACATGCGTGATTTGAAACTTTCGATGAACACAATATTTATTTTACACCTATCAGCGTATTGTGTAAATATTATTGTTTAATTTTTTTATTAGACGATTTTTTTTTCAAGTGTTTGTTATTTGTATTAGTTCGGAAAGTGTGCCATAAATAGATCGCGCGTAGTGATTTATTTATTTTTTTAGTGAAAAATATTGTGATATAGGATAGGTACTGTGATTTTGGAATTATGCTTAATTGTACGGATTTGGAGTGTATTTTACACCACCATCACTATTACGCTCATCTACATCATTTGAAACATGGGACACACGTCGATGAAGGTAATTTGTTTGTATAAATAATTATAACAATTTTATTGTTGTTTTTTCCTTTATCGATTTCTACAATGAAATGAATTATTATTCTTTTTTGCAAATTAAACATATATTAAATAAAGTGCATAGAAACTGTACTGTCGAATGCAAATGTGTTTGTGGGTCCGGCGAACAAAAAATCGATAGTACTCACCTATTTTGAAGATTTATCCGTTGAAAAATTTGCGGTTAATTCAGAATTTCCAGAGAAAAATCAAAAAAAATTTTTTTTTACCATTTCAATGGCAACTATTTGCAGGGCCGGAGTTTGTATATCATCGTAGTTAAGTATTTTATTAGAATTATTAATATTTAAAGTTTTTTATAACAAAATTAGTCAGATCAAGGTGCAATTTATACAGTGTGGAAACCACTTATGGAATAAAATTCTTTGTCATTATTTTAGAAAATTATAAGAAATGCCGAGACACGTCAACTTTTGAATTGAGTTGTGCGTTATGTAAACATAAAATAATATATAATAAATTTATAGTCGGTGTTGTTTTTTTTTAATGAAACACCCTGTATATTTGTATATTTTTGAAATGCCCTTAATGAACCGATTTCAACAAACTAAATAATGTATGGTCAGTTATGAATTATACAGGGTGAAATTTTTATTTTTACAGTTATTAAACACATACATAAAATACCTGATGTATTTGATTTTAATACATTAAAATAAATGCTCAAAATGTTCTCCACCTAGTTGTTGGCAATAGCACAGTCTCCTATAGAACTCCTCCTTAACTTTGTTTAAAGTTTGAGGTGAAATATTCCGTATTTCTGTAGTTATCCTGTCTTTGAGGTCTACAATGCTAGTTGGTTGTGTTGCATATACTTTGTTCTTGAGATAACCCCACAGAAAAAAATCTAACGGCGTAAGGTCTGGCGATCTAGCTAGCCACTCAATAGTACCTCTTCGTCCAATCCATTTATTGGGGAAGATTTCATCTAAATAAGTTCTTAGCATTAAAGCATAATGGGGTGTTGCCCCGTCTTGCTGGAACCAAACATTTTCATTCGGTAAGCTAGGATCTATTGCGTTGGGATATAAGTTTGCCAACGCAGGAATAACTTCATTTCTAAGCATATTTAAATATTTTTCAGTTGTCAAATTTCCATCTATAAATATAGGACCAATAATATGGTCGCCTATGATACCGGCCCAAACGTTCACCTTTTGAGGGTACTGAGTATGTATCTCACGCATCCAATTAGGATTCTCTGCTGACCAATATCTACAGTTCTGTCGGTTTACCTCTCCATTCAACGTGAATGTTGATTGGTCAGAAAAAAGAATGGTACCAAGAGCTATCTCATTTCTGTTCAGCTTATTCATCAATCTTTCGCAGAAATCCATTCTACGATCTGGATCGTCTTCTGTTAACTCCTGCACAAAAGTTAATTTGTAGGGATGAAGTTTTTCTTTATGAAGACATCTTAGAACAGTTGTATGACTAACATTATTTTCACGGGCAATTTGACGTGTACTTGAAGTTGGATTCTCTTCGACACTTAACAAAATATCCACTTTCACATCATCTTCAACGAAGTGTGGTTTTCTTTTCAATGGTTTGACATGTCCAAGTTCTCTGAATTGTGCATGAATTTTAGACACAGTACCTTGTGAAATATTAGGCAATTCGGGATACCTGTGATTAAATAAGTTTGCCACTTCAACTTGACTTCTGCAGCTATCCCCGTACCCGATCATCATTAAAATCTCAATTCGGTGAGTCTCAGTTAAATATTTCATTGTTATGTCGACAAGGAAAGAGTGCTTGACAAAGATTTTACTTTTTCAGTATAAACTGTCAACACATCAACAACTGACAGAATAGAAAACAATCCACATTATTCACCGATTTTGTCTAATTATTGGCGTTTTTAGGCAATTTTTAGGTATTTATGATAAAATTCATGGGCCTAGCAGGTTTTGTTTAATATACAAATACGTCTAATAATTAGTTAGTTTAGATTTTTGATAAATCCATATTTAGCTAATTTTAAAAAGTACCAATATTCCAAGTGTAATAAATTATTAATTTTAAAATTTCACCCTGTATAATTCATAATTGACCATACATTATTCAGTTTGTTGGAATCGATTCATTAAGAGGATTTCAAAAATATGCAAATATACAGGGTGTTTCATTAAAAAAAAACACCGACTATGGCATACTTGCGTGAATCACCCTGTACATTTAAATTTATGTTTACATAACGCACAACTCAATTCAAAAGTTGACGTGTCTCGGCATTTTTTATAATTTTCTAAAATAATGACAAAAAGAATTTTATTCCATAAGTAGTTTCCACACTGTATAAAAGTAGTAATTGGTTACCAGGTAGTTATTTTTGGATAATATTTATTATTAAAAATTTGAATTTGGATTTGATAGTAAGTTTAATTGATTTTGGCCTATGTATGGGCTTAATGGGCTCCAGGGGCCCCGAATAATAAAATAATAAACCAGTAATAAAAATACAAATCAAAAATATGTTTAATTTTCCCGCATAATCTATTTTAATTATTTCGTGGGTCACCCGGATATCTTTAGCCCAGGCCCCACAAAGGTCGCGGTCCGGCCCTGACTAATTGATCCGATATTTTGATTAAAATACAGTTTAAATGTGTCGCACTGTACAAAATGTTATTTTCTCATCCCTTCAAATCTAGTAGGAATTTAAATAGTATATTATTCAACAAGCATATTATATTGATGGGGCTATTATTCACGAAGGTGCGTTTATATCGCGAGCCGCAGGCCAAGTGAATATTAGCCATTATATGCGAGTAGAATACTATATTTTGTCCACCTCTATTAATTACCTGTTCATAAATGAATTTCTTTTTTTTCTCTTCTCTCCAATTTGCGAAGGGATTATAGGCTTTCATATACAGGGTGTGGCGCGAAAAATTTGGATTAAAAGTAATGGCGGATACAGTTATGTTAAAAATCTGAGGTTTTGGATGACGCCGAGTTCAAATATAATGTTGTTCTGAATGTGGCTCTTCCGGTTATACCGGAAGTAGACGCCAACTTTGTTATTTTAAATAAAACCTAATATTTTTTTATTTTATTTCCGATTTCTACATGAAAATTTTAGACAAAATTTGTGCACAATGTCCTATACCAAAAATGAAGTATTTTCGAGATATTTCGATTTTTTTCAAAATTTTTAAAATATCCTAGTCCACGTTGAATAACGATATCTCCATTAATAACGAAGCTAGTTTCTTGAAATTGTAACCAATAAACAACAAGCGCTTGCCCGTTAACTCCATATGTCCAACTCATTGATATTCCATACAGGGTGTTTTAAACTTTGTTGTGGATAAACTTTGTGGATATCATCATTTAGAATGTGTTCAAAATTAGCACCATCTACTTCTAAACATTTATGAATCCTTTTCATTAAGTTATGTCTTGTAATTCTGGAAATATGGTCGGGTGTTGGAGAATTAAAACCAAGCAAGACTCTCTGCATCATATCTTCCTTTGTCGTAACAGATTTGGAAAATTCCTGATTTTATATGTAACTCCAAATACAAAAATCTAAAGGAGCCAAGTCAGGAGAGCGCCATTACTTTTAATCAAATCTTTTTGCGCCATACCCTATATAATTTTTTCGACTTTTCTGGCAATAAATTTAAGGGTATCTATCATTTATTCTGCTTCTCTTATTTTTGGAGGTGGATACATTCATTTAAGTGACTGATTCGCTTTCTATATTATATTTTCTAGTAATTTTAATTTAAATTCAATCAGCTATAAATTATTTAAAACGTCACTTAGTTTTGACATCATCATACGCTCTATATACAACAGCTTGATAAATTATGATATATGTCTTCGTAGCGGAATGGTTTAGAGGTCTGACTGCGTCAAATGAAGAATTGTAGACATAGGGTACGAATCCTGGCTGCGGTTATAATTTTCATTTATTATATTGTGACATTTGTATATAAATCACCTTCAATATAGGTCCTATTTATCCGTGTCATGTGACCTGTTCATTATTCACACCTATTATTCATTGGTGAATAATGTACGTCATTATACTTGAAGAAGCACACGTAAAATGTAAACATTATCAAATAGTCGTGGACAAAAGGAATATAAGGAAATGGGATAAATAATACTCACAACTAAAATATTTTGGAAAAATCTAGTTTAGTGAACCAACGCGGATTTTGATGAAATATTTTTTTAAAATAAATTCGAGGTCGCTGAACTCGAAAATGAAAAAAGAAAACGGCGCTCTCTTGCCAAAAACGAGTTATGAGTTTTTGAAGATGAGTTCAGATCAGCACTGCACTGGTTTTATTGTCATATTATAACTTCTTTAAAATGATGCATTATAACTTCTACACAATGTTAAATACACTATAATTGCTTTTTACTATATTCCTCTCACACACACATATAAAAAACACAGATATTGACATTCATTTCTAGTAAATTCTTTTTTTAATTCCACAATCATTATATCTTTCGACATTTTCATGTAACATGACTGACATATAAGTTTTGGTCTGTTTCCTCTTAGTCGTACAACTTGTACGAGCATTGTAATAGCATATTCAGCCATTAGATATTTAGCCATTAGATATTTAGCCACTTGAATTAGTTGAATTAGGTAATGAAGTAGATTGATTACCGCGAACGAAGCGAGCGCGCGCGAATTGCGAAACGTCGATCAGGCGCGCTCTTTTCACAGTATGTTGATAGCTGTTGATTCAATTTTTTCATAACTGATTTCAGTTAAACGAAAGATGAGGTAAATTTCTAATTCAGAGATAAGATTGGATTTCCGTTTGAAATAATGAAGTAGACTGATTATCGCGAGCGTGCCGGTTCGTCGTTTCGCAATTCGCGCGCGCGAATTGCGAAACGTCGATCCGGCGCGCCTTTTGCACAGTATGTTGATAGCTTTTCATTCAATTTTTCCATAACTGATTTCAGTTAAACGACAGTTGAGCCAAATACAGCGCCAGCTATCGGAAAAATAGGTGTATGTTCATGATGTTCATCTTGTTTATATCTTCTATGTCACGATCATGAAATCGAAAATATTCAGCAACTAATTCAAGTGGCTAAATATCTAATGGCTGAATATGCTATTAGGTACAAGTTTTACGACTAAGAGGAAACAGACCAAAACTTATGTCAGTCATATTACATGGAAACGTCAAAAGATGTAATAATTGTGGATTTAAAAAAAGAATGTACAATGGATATCAATATCAGTGTTTTTTAAATCTGTGTGTGAGAGGAATATCGTAAAAAGCAATTATAGTGTATTTAACATTGTGTAGAAGTTATAATGCATCATTTAAAAGCAGTTATATATGACAATAAAACCAGTGCAGTGCTGATCTGAACTCATCTTCAAAAATTCATAACTCGTTTTTGGTAAGAGAGCGCCGATTTCTTTTTTCATTTTCGTTTTCAGCGACGTCAAATTAATTTGAAAAAAAATATTTCATCAAAATCCGCGTTGGTTCGCTAAACTAGACTTTTACCAATATTTTAAACGACAATAATCACTCAAAGGGTGTTTACAACTGTCTTCGATATTCTCTTTTCTATAATAGCACATGTTTATATATTACCCTTAGATAAGAGTACTTAAGCCATAAATCTTTACATGTTACTCTCATTACCGTGAAAAGTATTTTCAAAATATACCTTCAAATTGATAGACTCTTTTTGTACAATCCAACAATATATATTTTTAATAAATAAGTGACATAAAAAAGTATTTGTCTGTCAAACTTCAGAAAACTGTAACTATAAGTAGGTAATTAGAGGTGTAGACGTCAAAAAATAATAGTTCAATACTAGAGGTGTGTATTGTAAGGAAAATAGTTACATTTTTCTTATAATTAAAGAGAAAATATATCGGAAAATATATTTTTGAATAGTAAGACACATTTAAACTGTTTTTTTTGTATGAAATATCGGGAGAAAAAGTGATGGTTGAAATGGTGGAAAAAAACCTTTTTTTTGGATGAGTACTATCAATTTTATGTAAATTCAGTCAAAAATTCGTGATTCCGTATAGTTCACCGGTTCCATTAAACTACAAATTCAAAAATCTAATAAAATTTATCAATAAGACAAAATATCTATCCCTAAAAAATAAGAAACTTGAATAACTTTTACCAAAAAGAAAGTTTTTATTTTTTCTATTTATGTAAGGAAAAATTTTGGTGAAAAATGAGAATGAGAAATAATAAAGGACCCTACAATTCTCTTATGCAAAATGGATCGGTTAATTTTTTTGAATTTTCGATATGTTGTAAGAGATTGATCTTCTGAACAAGAGTGTCTATGAGCACATTTCAGCCCCATCACTAGTTTTTGAGAAACAGGCCGTTAAAGTAGCCACAAAAAATGCTACTTTTTGACTTACTCTGTATGAAATATTGAAATGTTCAATTTAGGCATATGCAGATGCTTACTATTTCAGGACGCTAGCTGCTTTTCATAATATTTTAGAATACAGTAAAAAATAAGTGCAAGTAAGAATTTTTAATTTGTAAGGCAAATTTTAGCTTAGATTTTGGAGCTAAAATTTTTGGGAACTTTCGTAAAACTTGTTTTCGAGGAAACGTTTGAAAGTTATTTGGTTGACCTGCGAATTGGATCGATTATTTAATTCCAAAATAAAGGTAACAACAGTAAATTCTACCAGCAGTAGTGTCTTGCTGTTTTTGGAATTTTTATCCAAAATATTGATTTTGTTCATAATTTACCAGTGATTTTTTTATTCCGCAAAAGAAAACTACAAATTTATTAACCAACTCCATTTAGGACTCGTGCTGCGTTATGTAGTTGTTAGTTTATACTTCCCGATAAAGAATCACAAATTTCTTAATGGTAAGTAATATGATATTTTTTTGAATTATTGTTATATTTGAACATCCTGTATTTTAATACAGCTGTAGATACATTTACGTTGTTTCAAATGATTTCCTTAAACATTCTCAATTACTTAGTAAATAATAAAACAGAATCACTATAGAAAATATTAAATAATGTAGAAAAGTTGAATTTTAATTTGTGGTACCTATTTAAATAAATAAAATGTTTCTAATTATAACATAAATAATAAATTTCGAAAAAATACGTTGGAGTGTTTATATAAGAGTCCGCATTCAAACCAATAATAAATAAATAACCTTTAGTTAAAAACGCTAACGGTAACTTTATTATTGTTTATTATATTTTATTGGAATTATATTACTAAAATTGAAATTCATTCATATTCTTCGACCTTATACTAATTATATTATTGGAAGACAAAGTGCTGAAATGTTATATAACAACTCCTTATTTACCGAGTTTTGAATATCGGTGGCATTGATTCCCAAAGTGGTCCAGGTGGACCCCCAGGGGCCACGGGAGACTCGGCGTGGGACTACGTTGGCGTGACAAAAAAAATGGGGATTCACAATTCGTAAGCGGGGGTCCACGAAAATTTATCTGGTTTCGATAGTGAAGAACTAAAATGTTGGCTTGACTTTACCTTTCAATGTAGGCAGATAATATAGGGATGCGCGATACTATCCGATATTCCAGTGTATCGATACTTTTACTTCCGATACTCGATATTTTGTATCGTGAAGTGATGTCGTGCTTTTTTTAACGAAACTAAAAATAAATAACGAAAAATGTGCAGTTTTTTCGAGCTAATTTTGAGGTTATGTGGAAAAGTCACTAATGAAAAAGTTGTTGATTTTCTCAAGATCTACTACTTTTATAATCAACTTTTTATTCTAGGAACTCGACTTTGGACAGAAATCCCTATAATGTCTTTTTCCAGCCACCCAAAAAAGTTTTTTTACCGAAAAAACGTTATAACTCGAAAAATTTCCAATATTTCAATTTGAAATTTTTTTTCATGGTTTGTAACTGTCAAAGCTACCTTCTACGAAACTTTCTCCAAAATTGAACATTTTTTAACGAAACTAAAAACAAAAAACGAAAAATGCAGTTTTTTGCGTTTTTCGAGCTAATTTTGAGGTTATGTGGAAAAGTCACTAATGAAAAAGTTGTAGATTTTCTCAAGATCTACAACTTTTATAGTCACCTTTTTATTCTAGGAACTCAACTTTGGCCGGAAATCGCAATAATGTCTTTTTCCACCCCCCCAAAAAAGTGTGTTTTACCGAAAAAACGTCATAACTCGAAAAATTTCCAATACTTTAATTTGAATTTTTTTTTCATGGTTTGTGACTATCAAAGCTACCTTCTACTAAATTTTCATCAAAATCGAACATTTTTTAACGAAACCAAAAATAAAAAACGAAAAATAAAAAACGAAAAATGCAGTTTTTTGCGTTTTTCGAGCTAATTTTGAGGTTATGTGGAAAAGTCACTGATGTGAAAGTTGTAGATTTTCCCAAGATCTACAACTTTTATCATCAACTTTTTATTCGGAAAAAATTTAGTTTAGTGAACCAACGCGGATTTTGATGAAATATTTTTTTTTAATTAATTCGAGGTCGCTGAACACGAAAATGAAAAAAGCAATCGGCGCTCTCTTACCAAAAACGAGTTATGAAATTTTGAAGATGAGTTCAGATCAGCACTGCACTGGTTTTATTGTCATATAATAACTGATTTAAATGATGCATTATAAAGTCTACACAATGTTAATTACACTATAATTACTTTTTACGATATTCCTCTCACACACATTTAAAAAAACACTGATTTTATATTCATTTCTTGTAAATTCTTTTTTTAATTCCTCAATTATTATATATTTTGATATTTTCATGTAACATGACTGACATATAAGTTTTGGTCTGTTTCTTCTTAGTCGTACAACTTGTACCTAATAGCATATTCAGCCATAAAAGATATTTAACCACTTGAATTAGTTGCTGAGTATATTCGTTTTCATGATCGTGACCATATCGTGACATAGAAGATATAAACAAGATGAACATCATGAACATACACCTATTTTTCCGATAGCTAGCGCCGTATTACAGCTGAAACATTTTTTTTCAAATTTTGAGAGATGTTGATTTTAGGAAGATGGTTAGTTTTGAGATAAGTTTGGTTGATATTTATCATTTATTTGAAGGATAATGAACCATTCAATTTGATCATTGAGGATGCTGAACAATTTTTTTTCTCTGAATTGCACTCATCAATTAATTCTTTAAAAAAATCACCTCCTTAGTTGTTCGGCCTCTATAAACACTGCTGACAACGAAAATAGTTGCTGCAGGTGTAATTCCAAATCAAATTTTGCTAATATTATAAGACTTTGGTTATCAAAAGCTGTTTTCCCTTTTTATAAAATTTGAAAATTCTACTAATATCGCTTCCCGACCAACTAACACAGATCAAAGTGGAATCGCAATCGCTTCTTATCATCTTGATACATTTATTAGATTGGATTTCCGTTTTAATAATGAAGTAGATTGATTATCGCGAGCGAAGCGAGCGCGCCGGATCGACGTTTCGCAATTCGCGCGCGCGAATTGCGAAACGTCGATCCGGCGCGCCTTTTTCACAGTATGTTGATGGCTGTTCATCTAATTTTTCCATAACTGATTTCAGTTAAACGAAAGTTGAGCCAAATACAGCGCCAGCTATCGGAAAAATAGGTGTATGTTCATGATGTTCATCTTGTTTATATCTTCTATGTCACGATCATGAAATCGAAAATATTCAGCAAGTAATTCAAGTAGCTAAATATCTAATGGCTGAATATGCTATTGGGTACAAGCTGTACGACTAAGAGGAAACAGACCAAAACTTATACGTCAGTCATGTTACATTAAAATGTCAAAAGATATAATAATTGTGGAATTAAAAAACGAATTTGCAAGAAATGAATATCAATATCAGTGTTTTTTAAATGTGTGTGTGAGAGGAATATCGTAAAAAGTAATTATAGTGTAATTAACATTGTGTAGACTTTATAATGCATCATTTAAATCAGTTATTATATGACAATAAAACCAGTGCAGTGCTGATCTGAACTCATCTTCAAAAATTCATAACTCGTTTTTGGTAAGAGAGCGCCGATTTCTTTTTTCATTTTCGTGTTCAGCGACCTCGAATTAATTTAAAAAAAAAATATTTCGTCAAAATCCGCGTTGGTTCACTAAACTAGACTTTTACCTTTTATTCTAGGAACTCAACTTTGCACGGAAATCGCAATAATGTCTTTTTCCACCCCTCCCCCCCCCCCAAAGTGTGTTTTACCGAAAAAACGTCAAAATTGGCAAAATCTCGGATCGTTAACGTATCGATACTTCGAGTATCGATAAATTAATATTCGATATTCTACTGTATCGATACTTTACGTTCCGATCCGTATCGATACCTAATATCGATACTTTCTAGTGTATCGCGCGACCCTAAGATAATATTTTAAGAAGCTCAGCGACTGTTGCTAGTAAAAACTTGTATATTCCATATTCAGTACAACGTGTCGAGACTTGCAAAGCGCCGCAACGCTTGTTCAGAGACGTGCAAAGGGACGAAATACGACTTGTGGTGTGTGTGCTTGCAATCTTTCATGAACTTGTTTGATTTTCGTATTTGACAGATTTAATTACATTAACTTACAATTACAAGGGGACAGCCTCAATTTAATAAAAACAAAGAGTGTAATTTCAGCTTTTCTTGGAAAATTGAAATTTATGCAGTAAAATATTAGTCTTCGCGAATTTTCCCAGTTTTCAAACTTGTCACAGGTAGGATGCTTTGATGAGGATATTCAGACATACGTTATCACTAATGAGGAGCTGGAGGTGAAATTTAAAAGAGGGTATCAAAGCAGAAATACCCGAAAAATATCCTGGACTGTGGGGAATTGCGAGAAAGCTTCTGATAGCGTTTTCCTCGTCATATCTTGTCGTTAGAAACCTTTTAACGAAAAAAAGGAGCCGATTGAATATCACAGAACGATGAGATTTGCGGTTATTCCTAACAAAGCTGAAGCCAAATATTGATAATTCGCTGTCCACCATCAAGTACATCTCTCCCATTAAAATGATGACTATTTTGTGATTATCATTGTAGAAGTTACGTTATGTTATTAATGTTTAATTTTAATTATATTACGAATGTTAAGTATAACAATAATAATTAATAGAGTAATAATTATATATTTGAATAAATACAACACAACCACTCCGAATGGGAAGTTTTCAAAATAAAATAAGTGATTGGTTTCTTGTGTTGTGAGTAGATTTCAAAAAAGTCAAGTTGGATGGAATCACAATTTTTCTCAATAATTAACCCAATATCATAAAACAAAATTCAATTCTAGGGCAGGTACAACTCTGCGTAGAATCGACCGTCTGGTGATAACTCAAGCGGTTGGTGATTTATGACCTTCTTATATTGTTGGTCGTACTTCACAAACGGAAGCAACTGCGTATACGGACCGCTCAATAACTTAGGAGCCGTGGTAGTAGAGATGAAACAAGTAAAAGCTTTTCCAGTAATCCTATTGAAGGATGTTACAATTTTCCGAGCTGAATTGACGGCAATCCTAGTATGGGGTAGTGAGTGTGCTCTGGATGTACTAGGAGAACGTAGCAAGGTTACGGTAGCTTGGGTTCCAATGCTCGTCAATGACATTTTTTGTACCAAAACCTTCTGCGGGGTTGCAGAAACGACAACAAAAAGGGCTACAGAAAAGTGGGTAGCCCGCAAATTCATGGAATGGTGGACAAACTCAAAATAATAAATACAAGCTAATCAGTTTATAATAGAACATTCGTCAAAGTTGACGTCAGACTTAATAAGTAAAGACAGGAATACTGTCAAAACTGTGGTGAGTCTGCTAAATGGACACTGTAAGCTAGCTCAATAGGCACTTAAAGCTGATGGGATTGATAGACGAAACCATGTGCAGATTCTGACAATTGGAGGAAGAAACGGCATCACACATTCTATGCCAGTGCGATAGCCTGGCAAATGTGCGCTTCTCTGCACTAGGTGACGAAAAAAACAGGAGACGAAAAGCCACTAGCGAAGAACTATATGGAAGATTCAGTCTTAAAGCTGGTGGACTTTATTAGAAGAGTCGGGCTGGGAAGAAGAGGACAACAACAGATCTGAGAAGGTCGCAAAAGACTACGCCAGTCGCCATCTCATAACATCTAATCGTATTTATTCTTAGTTTAAGTCCTACTTAACCGAGTGCAGTTTTGGTACTGCTGTTGGAAGTTGAGCTTATTACGTAGATATAAAAAAACTGTGGTAATTAAATATATTTAAATACATTTATTATGAATAATAAATTTATCGAGTTTCCATGCAGACCAATTATAATAATCATAGTGATAATTATAAAAATATATTTAAATAATTATTTTGGATTATTGTTTTATATTTAAATTAAATTGATCAAATGAATGTTTTCAGTTATCATGAATTTTCATCAGCAAAGTTTGAGTGGAAATCACCCCCTCAAAATTGGGGGTAGCTTATCATTTCCCTTATTTACTACGTTTTCCATTTTTTATAACGTTGGTTTGGTTTTTTACTGTAAAAACAAATGATTGTAAAAAAACGCATCCAAATGGACATGAGTTGATAAAATATAATATACGCATACTCGCCTTGTACGATACCCACACCCTGAGCTGCAGCTCTATTGCATAGTTCATCTAAAGTCACTGTGAAATAAAAAAAAATTAAGGACCACTTGGCGGGAGCCAAAAGAACGGCCAAGGGGTCTTTGATAAACTATACCTATGTATGTATATTTATGTATGTTTGTATACTGGGGTGACCCGAAAGATCTAATGTGCCCCCTTTCTTCTACTTAGTTCCTGAGGAATTTCTCGGAGACTAGTAGTTTCCTTAGATCTATTGCCTGAAGGAATTTTAGGACATTCGGTTTAAGTAATGTGCCTTTTTTATTCTTCTATTCAGTAGTCTCTTAGGTGCTGTGCCCTTGGATTCTGTATAGCTATGCATTCAGCAAGTATGTGTATGGAGGTTTTTATTTCATTTCTCAGAATCTAGATTCTTCTTGCTACACTAGTTTGAGCTTTTTAAAGTACCCATTTAAGCGGCAGTATACTGTTAGGAGATCTGACAAACCTCTTGGTGCAGTTTTACTCTCGCTCAGGCATTCATTTGTTCTCACTTGTTTGTAGTTTCCCAGGAGTATCTTTGATAGTCTAAGTTCTACTAGGTCTTTCCAATGGTCAGATCTTCTATTCTTTTCGGCATTGCATATTTCTTCCTATATTATATTGGAGCTGATACCGCAATGGGTTCATGGTTCCAAAAAGGTGTTTCAGTCCCTCTCTTTGGTAGTCATCTGCTATTCCAGTGTGTCCTGTTTAAGGTTAGTTAGTGGTTATTGAGTTTTCCCAGTTTTTCATACCTTTTTAGATCTAATTACATAAGAATTCAGTGCTTAATGTCTACTTTACTATAGCCCGTTCAGTATTAAAACCGTTGCACGTCACATCTGTCATAACTGTACTATGTTGCCAAGCCCTTGAAATAATATGAGAATCTAGTATATGTCAAATGAAGTTTATCAAATATTCTAGGTTAGGTTTAGTTATTGATGGTTATTGCGTGCAAAGAATTAAACTTCGACTTATTATGTTACATATAAAATTTTAATGTGTATGTTTACCGTACAGCACTAAGAAATTCTTATTTTAAAAACTATGGAATTATTTTTGGCACTAAAAAGGTATGTATGGAATAGTTAACACTTTTATTTGCATGTTTATACCACACACTTAATTAGTTAGAAGTTATGGAACTATTCTAGTATTTAAAATGCATGTATGTATAAATAGTATCAAGGAAAAAATATTATCTAATATAATTTTTAGGTTACAATTACCTAAGTACATGTTGGCTTCTAAAATGTTGTCACTACAATATGAAAGATAGATGTAAGGTTTACAGACAAATTATAAATAAAAAAGTTCTGATAACCTGGATCTACCTCCTTTTTAAAGGTAGGCAATTTTATTTTATATTTTGTTGAAATAAATCTTAAATTTTTTTTAGAAAAGCCGGGGTGTGAAGCTTTAGTGTGTAGGTCATTCTCAACAAGGAAAATCATCCTGAGATATATGATCATTGATCATAGCAAAAGAAAATTGTGCAGCAAGCACCACCACAGCTCAGAAAAGGAGAGCAAATCCATTCTATTCTCCGAGTGAAGGTATATGCAAATGATTGACTAAATCGTAGCACTGAAATCAATACATATTATAATTATCAGTATATTGGTGAATTATTTATCACTCCATCATCTTCTAATCAATCCAAATTTATATTTACCATTTTGTTTTAGCTCTCCAGCATCTACCGCAACTGAAAGTATTGCTAATAAATGATTGATCGAATAAGACCTTTCAATTCAATAAAAACTATTAAATTAATTCTTTGTAGTTTTTATAAAACTTTGTGATATACACATGTACCTTTAGAAAATGCTGCCTGAATTACTTATTTTGAATATCATGATTAAAATAAAATAATAAATAATGCCACCCCAATTTTTATGGAATTGTTTTATTAAAAAGAAACATTGCAAATTTATAAATTAGTTACTACACCGAAAAGTTTGTAATACTATTTTTTTAAATAAGGTAGAACAATAATTGTCAAATGGAAATCTTTCAAATTTGAGAGGTTCACGGACAAAACAATTCCAACCCGCAACCTCTGGAATGCATCTATCGGCTTGCTTGGCAGTAGCCAGTATTAACTCAATAAGATTTTTAAAAAGATGGTAGGTAATACTTTATTGTGACTATACTGTTCTATCATATCCACAATGTATTTTGTTGGGGGGTTTGTTTCTGAAAAAAACATTTATTGAAAGGGCAGTATTCAAATAACCAATTCTTTTCTTTTTAAATATACCTATATTATTATTTTTGTAAAAATAAAAGTAAAACAGCATTTATTGTCTATTAGGTATAATTTGAAGTAAGAATTTTGAATGTATTAAACTAGTTGTGTAGTCTTCTGAATTCTAACATATAATACTAATAAATAAATAATTGCTATATCACTGTTCAAATACAGTTTGTATCTACTTACTAGGCTGTAATATAAATAAGCTCAGCTTCAACATTTGTTGATTGAATTCTATATTGTGTCATTAACCTAATATTATCGAAAAGCATTGTCCATAATAAGAAAGATTCAATAGTAAGTAATTGGTTTTCAAACCATTTAAAAACATGTCCTTCATTCATTTTCCCATGATAATAACTCATCTGAGATTCATATAAAAATATACTTTCTGCTCCATCAATATAACCATTTTCATTCTCAGCATGTAATACAAAATATCTAGAATAAAAACAATTTTGCATTCTAAAATTTTACATTATCATTGTAACATACCTTTTGACATGAATGCAGCTTACAGCACCATTTTGGAAAATTCAGGATTCATTAATAAAAACAAATGTATACAGTGGTTTATTTTTGTTGAAAGTTCCATAAGTCCTCTTTGTGGATGTATCATATTTTAGTAAACTACTCAGGAACATTCTACATTTAATAATTATTGTTCTTCCTTCAATTACTGCAGTAACATTCCTAAAGTGACATGATTATCTATAAAAAAATGTCCATGTATAATTGCCAAGTATTAAGAATAATGTAACAGAATATAATAAATACAGTTGATTGGGTATAATATTGAACTTATACATACTTGCTTCATAAACGCTGTAAATAGTATCAGGAGTAAATGCATCAACTATTGCAGTATTATTAAGTTTCATTTATACGTTTTTTTGGATGTGACTTCAACTTTGATAACTCATTACTGCTTGTGAAAAATTACTCACAGTTCTTTGCAGTTTTTGTCACAACATAACCCCAAAAATGTCAAGACGTCAACTGAACATGAAATAAACCATTTTAATCGCGGCAACAGCGCGCATTTTTGCCAACATAAAAAGTTTTTATCAAGACTGACGTTAGTTTGAGTTTAATATTTAATTAACCTACGAGCTGTATTTGATATGAAATTAATTACGAAACCTTTCTTTAAACATATATTTATATTCTTTAATACAATGCGACATACAAATTTCAATATTTATTGAGTTTAGAGAGGCTTAACATAGTGATTGACAGAGGATTGACAGCAGCAATCGAATGACATGATATAAACGAACGTCTCTTTTTCGACACTTTGATGACGTGCAACGGTTTTTGTACTGAATTGTATTCGATATAATGATAACCCTTTTCTTATACTATTCTATACCTAAATCGACATTGGAAGTCGTGAAGTGGGGAACGGTATTACGTTATGGTCCTTTTTTTCTTTGAAGTTGTATTTAAAAGTAGTTGGGAGGAGGGGCTAGACGTAGCATCTCAGTCTAACGATGCCAGTTGTGTTCGAGTTCAAATCCAACTTTTCAGCTTCCTCTTCTATCGATGGTTTTGTGTGAAAAATTTAAAGTATTTTATAAAAATCAAGTGTGCAACAAATACAAAAGATATCCAATATTTTGTAAGGTGGACTAAAGTTTCAAGAAGGGGAACAAAAAATAATAGTTCAATTCTCCCTTATTTTAATTTATTTTATTCCCTGATTTATATTATTGAGTCCCGGTTTGCTTGGTGATGCCCCTTCGACAAATCTCTATTGTCCCTTTTAAAACAACATTAACTTTATTGCATGATTGATGTCAGTGTATTAGAAGAATTGATTCTCTTCTACTTTCTGGATTCGCTGTTAATCTGACTCTATTTATTTAAACCCAGTAATTTATGGTAACAATCGTACAACGCTCACAATCCAAATGATATCCTGTGTTATAGAAATCAGTAGGTACTCGATTATAATAATTAGAATTGTGACAATACCGCACTAGTATCCGTAGTTTTTTTTTGTCTGGTTAGAATGTTGCGTTTTTATTACCGGAAAACCATTTCAGCGATTTAATCTTGTTTTTCTATTAAAACGGAACTCAGATGAGACGATAGTTTATCCAACTAAATTGCTTAAATACCGAGTGCTCCAAATATTTGCATACATTTAGGCGTAAGATTTTTTATTAGAAAGCTCAACTTAGCTATCATGATAAAGCATATTTTCTGCCCTTGTGACACAATAGTATATTGACGTTTAAAAAAATTTACGTGAAAGACGTTAAGAATTTTCTTCCCTTGAGCTGCCAAACAATACTTTCCGTCCTATTTTTGGTGTTCATATGATTGGTTTTCCGGTAAATAATTATAATATCCCAGCAATAAGCACTAATAAGCTTAAGACTGTGAAATTTTCATGGAAATATAGTTATTTCTAAAAAACTTCAATTAACATACTCTGTGTATAATTATCATTTAAAAAATGGTAATTTTTGAGGTATATTTCAGTTCATTTTTATTTGATAAGGTGAGTATTTTGTTTTGTTTGGAATATGCTAACAAATAATAATTAGCATTGACCTTCATTAAGTTATTTTTACACTTACAACTGAATATTATCTCAACTTATTATCTTCCGGATACTTCATATATAGTCCAGGAAATATAGAGTTGTGAGCAATGTTTCCCTCATAGAGGCTGATTTTGCTTGACAAGAGGGCAAAATCGATGTAGAATAAGATGCACTCACTCCGACCTCTGAAGTCGTTGCGGAAAATTTTTTAACGAGGTAAGAAGGGCGTGATTCCAATAAAAATGACGTTTTTGGTGTATCTCTTTTTACCCTTCAATTTTACAGAAAAAACGTGGAGACCTTTTTTCTTTATCCTCAGAGGATCTACAAAACTAGACTTCGCACGTCAGAAAATATCGATTAGGTCGAAAGTTATGAGCAAAAAAACATTATTATTAATAAACAAATTTAAAACCCGATGTTATCATTATAACGTCTTTATATTACACCTAATTATGCCCTCAAATTCACAAATAACGTGTACGAAATCTGGAATCTGTAACTTAATTAATTTGAAAATTATAAACAAATTTATTTATTCTCGCCCTGTACGACATTGCGCATCACCCTTACTTATGCTGTTTGACGTCTATAAAGTTAGCACAGCCAAATGAGCACAATCGATTTTAATTAGCACAACGATTTAGTGCTTTTTTTGTGCTAATTATTTGCGCAATTTTTAATTTTTGTGCTCTTACCATTTCGTTAAAATCGATGGCTGTGTCAGCTTCAAAAGAAGCTAGCACAGCCATATATGAAAAATTATTTATTTTGATTTTTTCTGGCACATCGATTTAGTGCTAATTATGTGCTTTCAGAGTATGCCATAGAAAAAAATTTCGGATCACGATTGGTAAAAAAACCACCCCCAGTCCGACGAGGCGCAAGAATAAAGTCCTCGAAATTCTCAGCACAATCGAACTTGAATAATCGATTTCTGACGCATTAATAATGGGCTTTCAAAATACTTATGTAGAGTTTTATTGCTCAACCCTTTCTGGTAAAAAACCACCCCCAGCCCGACAAGGCGCAAGAGTAAAGTCCTCGAAATTCTCAGTACAATCGAACTTGAATAATCGATTTCTGACGCATTAATAATGGGCTTTCAAAATACTTATGTAGAGTTTTATTGCTCAACCCTTTCTGGCAAAAAACCACCCCCAGCCCGACAAGGCGCAAGAGTAAAGTCCTCGAAATTCTTAGCACGATCGAACTTGAATAATCGATTTCTGACGCATTAATAATGGGCTTTCAAAATACGTATGTAGAGTTTTATTGCTCAGCCCTTTCTGGTAAAAAACCACGCCCAGCCCGACAAGGCGCAAGACTAAAGTCCTCGAAATTCTCAGTACAATCGAACTTGAATAATCGATTTCTGACGCATTAATAATGGGCTTTCAAAATACTTATGTAGAGTTTTATTGCTCAACCCTTTCTGGTAAAAAACCACCCCCAGCCCGACAAGGCGCAGGAGTAAAGTCCTCGAAATTCTCAGCACAATCGAACTTGAATAATCGATTTCTGACGTATTAATAATGGGCTTTCAAAATACCTATGTATAGTTTTTGTTGCTTAACCCCTTCTGGTAAAAAACCACCCCCAGCCCGACAAGGCGCAAGAATAAAGTCCTCGAAATTCTCAGCACAATCGAACTTGAATAATCGATTTCTGACGCATTAATAATGGGTTTTCAAAATACTTATGTAGAGTTTTATTGCACAACCCTTTCTGGTAAAAAACCACCCCCAGCCCGACAAGGCGCAGGAGTAAAGTCCTCGAAATTCTCAGCACAATCGAACTTGAATAATCGATTTCTGACGCATTAATAATGGGCTTTCAAAATACCTATGTATAGTTATTTTGCTCAACCCCTTCTGGTAAAAAACCACCCACAGCCCGACTAGGCGCAAGAATAAAGTCCTCGAAATTCTCAGCATAATCGAACTTGAATAATCGATTTCTGAAGCATTAATAATGGGCTTTCAAAATACTTATGTAGAGTTTTATTGCTCAACCCTTTCTGGTAAAAAACCACCCCCAGCCCGACAAGGCGCAAGAGCAAAGTCCTCGAAATTCTCAGCACAATCGAACTTGAATAATCGAAATACCTATGTAGAGTTTTTGTTGCTCAACCCTTTATGGCAAAAAACCACCCCGAGCAATAAAAATCTAACTAAAGTATTTTGAAAGTCCATTATTAATGCATTTAAAATCGACTATTCAAGTTCGATTGTGCTGAGAATTTCGAGGACTTTATTCTTGCGCCTCGTCGGGCTGGGGGTGGTTTTTTGACCAATCGTGATCCGAAATTTTTTTCTATGGCATATTCTGAAAGCACATAATTAGCACTAAATCGATGTGCCAGAAAAAATCAAAATAAATAATTTTTCTTATATGGCTGTGCTAGCTTCTTTTGAAGCTGACACAGCCATCGATTTTAACGAAATGGTAAGAGCACAAAAATTAAAAATTGCGCAAATAATTAGCACAAAAAAAGCACTAAATCGTTGTGCTAATTAAAATCGATTGTGCTCATTTGGTTGTGCTAACTTTATAGACGTTGCTGTTTGTTTTGTTAGTAGATTTCACTGTTATAAGTCATATGTCGTTATTATTTTTCAGAAATATGCAATTTCGCAATCGTGGGAATGATTATTTAAAAGGGTGATGCGCAATGTCATACAGGGCGAGAATAAATACATTTGTTTATGACGTCATAATTTGCAAATTAATTAAGTTACAGATTCCAGATTTCGTACACGTTATTTGTGAATTTGAGGGCATAATTAGGTGTAATATAAAAACGTTATAATGATAACATCGGGTTTTAAATTTGTTTATTAATAATACTGTTTTTTTGCTCATAACTTTCGACCTAATCGATATTTTCTGACGTGCGAAGTCTAATTTTGTAGATCTTCTGAGGATAAAGAAAAAAGGTCTCCACGTTTTTTCTGTAAAATTGAAGGGTAAAAAGATATACACGAAAAACGTCATTTTTATTGGAATCGCGCCCTTCTTACCTCGTTAAAAAATTTTCCGCAACGACTTCAGAGGTCGGAGTGAGTGCATCTTATTCTACATCGATTTTGCCCTCTTCTCTAGCAAAATCAGCCACTATGAGGGAAACATTGTAAAATGGTCATATTCAGGCTATATATCCTGGACTAATAAAGTCTCACATAGCTTCCTCTTTGGTTTTATACAAAAACATGGGATCCAATACCCTGACGCTCCCCGTCCTTTTATTTACCAAGTTTGTTGTTTTTGTGTGTTAATTTCATTTAAATAATTTTTTCTATAGAGTATGAATGTCCCTTGTTAACATTGGTAAAATAATTATTAATTGTATATCTCTAGATGTTCTTCATTTAAAAAAATAAAGTTGGGAAAGATAATTTGGTAGATGAATTATATCGATGAAAGAATGAGGAAAAACAAACAACTGAGTGAATTAACTAACAGTACCTGAACATTTTTGTCATTCGTACCGCTAAAAATATATACAGACCATTCTCAATGGTTTTTGGTTGGGGTAAACCTTGAAATAGCTCATATAATTATTATATACACGACGATACACCTCCCTAGGATCCACGTGCCCATTTCATAGGGCACGATCCGGACTGGGCCCATAATTTGTTGCCCAAAAATTAATTTTGTTGCTTGTGCCGTAACCGAGATAACGCGTGGCCCCGTAGCGTAATATTAAACTGCGGCAGCCATTTTGCATATTTCTGTTACGAAAATAGCTACGAGTACAGGCTTGACGGCATATTTTGTTGCTAATTTGTTGCTTTAAGATGGTGTGATTCAAAAATTCCCAAAACCGCAAAACTCTCCCCCTACTTTTGCGTCATTGAGCTGCGGCAGCCATAGAGCATATTTCTGTAAAGAAAATAGCTACGAATACAGGCCTGACGGCATATTTTGTTGCTAATTTGTTGCTAGCTGCGGGGGCTATTTTGAACGGTACGTTCCGGACCCGGATCATAATTTGTGGCTAATTTGTTACTAAATAATTGATTTTGTTGCTCCAGCCGTTGCCGAGAAACGCGTGGTCCCCTACCGTAATATTAACTTAGGGTAGCCAAGTGCAATATCTCGGTAATAGGGATACGAGCCTTGTGGCATATTTTGTTGCTAATTTGTTGCTAACAGATGGTATGATCCATTTTTCTCGGAAATATCCCCCGGTCGTTAAACTTGATAACTCTCCTTTTGGGTTATTTGTAGTATTAAGTGCGAGGGTGAGTTTGACATGTAAGGGTGGTTTTAGGAATATATCGGTAAAGCTACCTTAAAGCAACAAAATATGCCGTCAAGTCTGTACTCGTAGCTATTTTCGTTACAGAAATATGCAAAATGGCTGCCGCAGCTCAATGTCGCAAAAGCAGGGGGTCTGTTTTGCGGGTAGGGGCTGTTTTCGGAATTTTTGGATCATACCATCTTAAAGCAACAAAATAAGCCGTCAGGCCTGTATTCGTAGCTATTTTCGTTACCGAAATATGCTGTATGGCTGCCGCAGCTTAATATTACGCTACGGGATCACGCGTTATCTCGGTAACCGCACAAGCAACAAAATTAATTTTTGGGCAACAAATTATGGGCCCAGTCCGGATCGTGCCCTACGAAATGGCTGCCGCAGCTTAATATACGACTAGGATCCTATCACTTTATTTTCTGAGGATACTAGTGTAACCTGGAGTAGTTCAGATATGCCAACTTTACATTCTACTAAAGGCAAAGATCTCATTACTATTAAGTCCTGGTATGACTCGAACGAGCTGTGGTTCAACAAAGAAAACTATGGTGTTATCTTATAGAGGAGCTTTGTAACCTGTTAAACTATACAATGGCTTGATAAGCTCTTCAAATTCGATTGAGTTTCTTGGTCTCCATATTGATAGTGTCCTTAAATGGTCTGTACATGTAGATACTTTAGCAAAAAAATTATCCTCTTCCTGTTTGGCTATTAGATCCTTCTTTAAACAGCTTAATTCATTTGATACAAAAAATTATAAATTTTTGGGAGTATTTGTAATATTGGTCTAATTGCAGAAAATACATTAAATCGTCATTTCTCTTGAAAATTTCTTTCTCGCGTTACATGGGGATTTGTTAAAACCCAATAGTTGCTGTTGTGTCTATTGAACACTCCGTAAATTTTGCCTCGTTGGTCAAGATAATATTATCTAAAAAAACCTGGATCTTCTTGACTTTTAAAAGCAGCCACTTAAAAAACTGGACCCTTCTAGGTAGGCAAGTAGATTCTTCTAAATGCTTGACGCAGTAAAATTTTTACGGACGCCATTTATGTTTGTTAAGGATACGATAAATTGTTACATTCAAAATACCTAGTTCTCTTTCAGCATCGGAAAAGCAGAGAAAAATCCTAAAACGGTAATTTCGTTGTCTTCATTATCAACTTTAGGCTTTATGGGTTTAATTGATATACGAAATGCTCAGTAAGTTGTACAATTTTTAAGTAAATGGTATTCTTACTGGGTGTTGGGAGATGTGGATATCGTTCAGCAAATAATCTAGTTGTTTGGCCAATTCTGTAACACTCACATAAAGGGGGCGTCCATAAATTACGTGAGGTGTTCAAGGGGGGGAGGGGGCCGAGTAAAATCTTTCCAAATCTCACTTGGGGAGAGGGTTTTTTTTTTAACAAATATCACGTAATCTTTTTTCAATACAAAACCATGTAAAATTGCGATAAAATAAAGTTAAATTAAAGTAAAAAATGTTTCTCGAGTAAAAATATGGCGAAATTCGACACAATAGTGTTTGTCGTATTCGCCCGAACCCCGCCGAGCAGTAGGAATGGAGAACTATCGATGGTTTATCGATAACCATCGATATTTTTGACAATCGAAAAAAATCGATAGTTTATGGTACTATATCGATAATTGAGATGTTTAGGTGAAGAATATAAATATATTTTGAATTGAAAGCGGATATGGAGTAAAAATGGGACAGAGAAAGATAGGAAAGAAAGAGAGAGATGGGAGAGAAAGAGAGAGAGAGAGAGAGATAGATGGGAGAGAAAGAGAGAGAGATAGATGGGAGAGAGAGAAAGAAAGATGAGAGAGAGAGGAAGAAAGATGGGGAGAAAGAGATGAGACAGCGGGAGAGAAGTAAGAGAGGGAGAGATAGACGAGAGAGAAAGATAGTGTATTGCGTGTGATTACGATCGTTATTTTAATCTGTCAGAATCTATGACGGATTCCGTAAGGTTCGCAACACTCGGAATTTTGTAACGCTTTTTTTTATTACAAAAGCCCCCCATTTTGCTCAAAGAACATTTTAAAAGAAAAAAATTCGCTTTTGGAAGAGAAAATTGCTATTAAAAGTACTAAAAATCCGCCATTTATTTTCAACTTTTGACAATTATCGAACATTTTTGATCATTTTTCAAAATATTGAACAATCTTTGACAATTATTTACCATTTTTAACAAGTATTGACCATTTTTAACAAGTATTGACCATTTTTGACAATTATTGACCATTTTTGATAATTATTGACCATTTTTCAAAATTTTGACAATTATTGACCATTTTTGACAATTATTGACCATTTTTGACAATCATTGACTATTTTTGACAGTTATTGACCTTTTTTGACATTTTTTGAAAATCATTGACCATTTTTCAAAATTCTTAACAATAATTGACCATTTTTGACAATTATTGACCATTTTTTTCATAATTTTGACAATTATTGACCATTTTTGACAGTTATTGACCATTTTTGACAATTATTGACCATTTTTTCAATATTTTAACAATTATTGATCATTTTTGACAGTTTTTGAAAACTAATGACCATTTTTCAAAAATTTTAACAATTATTGACCATTTTTTCATAATTTTGACTATTATTGACAATTATTGACCAATTTTTCAAAATTTTGACAATTATTGACCATTTTTGACAATTATTGACCATTTTCGACAAGTAAAGGAGGGAGTAAAGGAAAATCTTACGAAATCTCACCATGGGGGACTTTATTATTGTAACCTAATGTTTGTTATTATTTAAAAATACACATCAATTTAATAAACGATACAAACACAGTATATAGTTGACGTAAAACTTATTGTGCGAACTTAAAATTGTCGGCTTTTTGTTTGACTCTAATACGAGGATACCGTCATAGTCCAGTCAATATTATAAATTAAAATGCTTAGTTGACGATAAATTCATTTAATATTTTACTTTAAACTAATAATCGTTGAAATGTATTTAATAATTTTTAATTATTAAATAAATTTATCGACTATTTTATCGATTATTTTTAACCCGCAATTATGGAGCGCCATCCTAGTTTTTAAGATACTTAGCGTTAATGTATAGAACAAAATACATTTTTTAATAAATATTTACCTAAACGAAGAATCGAGCTTTCTTTTGATGTATTCATGGTTTCTTTCAATCTTAAATCTATTTGTTCTTTCCTCTGCTATTTATAACCCGAATATCAAACATTGCTTTCAACAATATTAAATTAACCTATTTATATTTAAAAACATCTTAAACACAATACCAGACAATTAACACTACCTTATATCTCGTTTTATTAAGAAGAATCAGAAATATAAATTTCAAATAATTTATTATTTTTTACATCTTTGACTGAACTATAAGTAGTTATCTTTGAAAGGGGTTGATTTGACGATGGCCACACGTGTTGACTCATTAGTTGGTTTACTGACATCAAGAAAGAGTGTAGTGGTTTTCTGAGGAAATTCTAAGTATACCTACATATTTATTAGCAATAAAATAAAAAAATCGAATGGGATACAAAAAGGGCTCAGTTCACGTCTGGTATCCCGTTTAAACCGAACGACCTTTCATCAAATACAATATAGAATTATGTTTGGTAAGTAGACAAAAATAATATTAATACCTTTCAGAGTTTAGCTCCGCAACATAACTTAAAGGGGATATACGATTAGATCTCTGCACTATAAGTTTTACGTCAACTATACAAACCTTATACAAACGTAGAGATTTGAAATTATATAACCTAATAATTGATAAGACATTGAGGTAGGACTGATAAAAGAAAATGAGTCTAACATTATCTGCGAAATCCAAAAATGTAAAAATATACAGGGTACCTATTTTATTTGAAAAACATTTTTTTGTTACAAAATTTAAATAAAATTTGGAACACCCTCTACGACGCTCGATGAAAATAAATATTTTTACATCTGACAAACAAGTTAGCTAACAATTGTTTTTAAATTATAAATTTAACTGTGCATAATTCACTCATAAATGTATGTTTATTTTTTTTCATATCACACAAAGCTATGTATCTCGAAAACGATGAATTATTGAGATAAGACTTATCAGAGAAAAATGGCCTAAAATGCAGCACAAAATAAGTTGAAAATATACAGGGTGTTCCATTTAAAATAAAAAAATTAATATCAACTAGGTGGCGTCCATTAATTACGTTAGGTGTTCAGGGGGGGGGGATCGAGTCGAATCTTATCAAAATTCACTTGAGGGAGAGGGGGGGGTCTTGGCAAATATCACGTATTTGTATTCTAGGAGAAAACGATGTAAAATTGCGTTAAAGTTAAGTTACATTAAAATAAAAAACGTGTATTTATGATCTAATTTTATCCCTGTGATTTTAGATAACGGTAATATTCCCAAATACTAGTATTTGCTAGTCTTAAATGAAAGTAATCAAGCAAATTGTTTTTTTTCAAAAAATCCAACGCTTTTACACCCAAAACAAAAATTTTGAAAAATCCCACGTATGATTAGGGATGGGGGGAGGGGGTCGAGAAAAATCTTACAACATCTCACCAAGGGGGGAGGGGGGTCATAAAATCCCCAATAATGCTTAATGGACGCCCCCTTCCGGTATTACTGGAAGCGCTGTCAAAATAATAATGTTTTGGATATACTCATAATGTCCAAAGAGCCACTAATACAAAATTTCATAATTATATCTTTGTAGTTTTTAAGAAATGTCTGATGGCCGGTCGTCGGGAAAAGCCTTGTATATGCACTGAACCTTCCATATAAATATTCATGTTTAATATACATAGAATGTATGTAGGTGTCGTTGTCTTTAATGTTTTATTCAAATACTTATTATGTCTAAACCGTAATATGCGTCGTTTAAGATCTTTGACACAAATACTTTGAAGTTTGGAGTGGTTTTGAATTATTTTTAAATTAATCTCACAACTATTTCTAGATTATGGACCGAGTTTATCAAGGACAATACATATCCCACCAACGTTGTAATACTTAATACTTGTGAATATTCTTAGCTTCACTACAGAATAAAACTTTTTTTCTTGGACCATAGAGGGAGGCTTTTTATATTCTAGTTTTTTAAAGAGGGAAAATCGGGAACGGGTGGAGGATGGGTATAATAACAGTTTTTTTTATTAGCGATTTCGAAAAAAATTATTTTCAATAACTATACAGGGTGCGACAGGTAAACCGTCGATTAGAAAGATCTCGAGAATGGGGGACTTGTCAAAATGTTTAAATAACAATATAAACCATCAGTATATATTCATGAAAACATCTGTCGTTGACAAAACAATTTTTTTTGTCATAAACTGCCACCAAAACGAATTTAAATGCGGAATAGTATTTTATGCAACGATCATGTAATGATAGCCATTAAGGCACGAGCATGTTGTAGGATACGAAACGAGCCGCAGGCGAGTTTCGTATATAATATGCGAGTGTATTAATGGCCATTACATGAAAGTTGCATACAATATTTTTTCTACTCCGATTAATAAGAATTATTTAATTAATAATTATCATATATAGTTACTTTTGAAAATCAAAATTATTTGACAGCTGTCAAATTAAGTGTCACCTAATATAATTAATTTCAGAAATGTCAACCAGGTATCCATGGCTATATTAAATATTGTGCGAATGTCGCATTCCTATTGGCTTAAAAATCTGTATCATAATGAAAATTTGTATCATAATGAATATCATTATGATACAGATTTTAGTCTTTTAGTAAGTATATTATAAAACAGGAGTAGAAAAAAATTCAAATGATTCCAAGCGGGTATAAAAGCTCTGCTATTGCTTGTGACGTCAAACCGTAAGATTTCATTATATTACAGCCACTTGTATCTTGTATTACGTGGTACATCGATAAGGAAAGTATTCCTTTAAAATAGGGTGTGTACCTGTGTGTCTACGTGTTTCTTTGAACTGGTGGTTAATTTTGACTTATTAGAAACTGAAAATATTTTTGTGTCCACAATATACTTACTATGACTGATGAAGGATATTGTTACCCTACTTTTAATTATATCAAACAACGTATTTAGGCCAGTCGATAAGTGCATTATTAGCGGGAGCAAATCCGGACAAGCTGGAATAAATTTTAATCTGTTTTCTTTCCACCAACAAGATACCTATTAATTTTGCACCCTCAAACAGGCCCGGATTTAGGCGCTATGCTGAAAAAATGACTCAAAAATTTAATGTTTTCTTAATATTAGTAAATATCTTGATTAGTATCAATTTTAGAGCGAAATATGTAGTTATTAAAATTAAAGAACAGTAGATACTCTATTGTAAACGTTCTGTATATTTTTTGGTACGACTACCTCTTTTGAAGTTATTGGCGTCGAACTCTCGAAACCTGGATATTCTATGAGCACTTGATAATTTTCTTCTTGTAGGCACTCTTAAATATATTCAATTGATTTTTGGTGATATATATTTCTATTTGGTAAAAAAATCATGTCATATACTTGTACTTGTTTCCACACCACCTAGAGGTAAAGTACCCGGCACGCTTTTTTTAAAGTGGTCTCCCCAATAGGCCTAATCTACTATGCTTAGCTAAGTTTAAGTTTCTTTTGAGGTTGAAGGCTCATCAAAGTTTTTTCGCGTTTTTGATGTTAATTGTTGTTCAATATAACCCTCTATATCCTCTTGAATCTCTTCATCATCTGTCTCATATTCCGGATCTGGTTCATAATGTGCAGAATATTCTATTGATTGGTCTAAATCTCTTACTATATGGATAGGTAAATTCTCCTCGTAGTCTTCGTCGTCTAATTTGACCACTTTCAAAGTATTTGAACAAGATTTGCCCTGGCAAAATGCACACATTACTGAGCAATACAAACCTGCTTTGCGGCAGCTATAAGCTACATTACAACCTTTAGCGCATTTACATGAAAGTACCCGATTGTAAGCGAGGAAGGAGTGCAAGCGAGCTGCGTCTTTGGTTGGCGGTAACGATGCTAGGTTTGGTAAGCTTTTGGTAATAGATTGTAAGAAACACTGGTATCTGTATTTACTTAATGAGTCGCAAATTTTGGATCCATACAGATGAAGAAGAAATTGTTCCCCAACTTTCTCTATATCCTCTGGGGATGCGTTTGGATCTTTAAATATTTTTAAAGCTTTCTGTAATTCCTCTTCTTTCTGTAAAATTTTAACGAATTTCATTTTTTCCTGCCTGTATAATGCGAATGTAGTATCGCAGCCACTTGATGCGTGTAGAAATAAAATGTTGTTTATAATTATTATGGGGTGTACACATTCTACTTTGCGACTTTTCCTTGCCTGGCGTTAGAAAATAAATATTAGAGCGAGACCCATTTAAGGCGGTAAGAATTACCAGTAAATCGGTTATAATTACCGTTTTATAGTGATTTGATTCTTCAATTGCAGTGTTGACAATTAATGTGTCAGCATCTTCATCAGCCTGCTTGACTCTGAAACCTTCGTTCGTCAAACGATTACACATCATTGAGATTAATCGAGATTTATTCCTCTCATTTGACAAGAATTTTCCCTGAGACACAGTTGCTGTCATTTTTTCATCAAAATGAATTTCGGCAGATGAACCAACCTTTAATCGGCGAAGTCGCTCAGCAGTCTTAGTGCTTTGTGCTGCAGCATCTTCGGGGTATCCATCAAAAACTATTACTGCATTTGCTGAGTAATGTCTTTTTACATACTCAACGTGTTTATCCAGAATAGCACAATATGATTCTCGTTGATGCCAGACAATTTTGTGGAGCAGAAATCCCCCGTCTATCACATGAAGGGTATTTTCAGAGTCTAGTTGGCTTTCAATTGGCACAAATGCATCGTATAGGGCAGATTTTTGGGTTTTGCGCATCCTTATCTGGTCGAAGAGTGAACGTGGATAAGGAGCTAGTTCATATTGGAAGTAACTTTTTAACTGTTCCTCAGATATCTTGAGAAATGAAATTCTCTGGAAAAGCAAAGTGGGGTTAATTGGAATAGTTCTATATCCTAGTTTTACTCCTGAGTTCGTAGCTCCAATGGCCGATACTCTATTCTTACGTTTAAACTTGATACTGCCAAAGTTGTAGTTACAAAGATCTGTCATAGCAGATATGCCAATTTCATATGCATTTTGGCAATTAACTTTCTCATCTCCAGTAGCTCCGGTACTGATAGACCTAATGTCATTGGTGGGTAGAAAAGGTGAATGCCCAGAGAACCATTCTGTGAACTTTTCCGTATCTGCGTTGTCTCTTGATACTCGCGTAGTTCTGCTATCTATGTGCTGCTCTCTGGTATGTAAAAAAATATTACAATAATTTTCAATTGCTTCCGAAACACAGCCATAGAATGGGCATTGAGATAATCCATTTTGAAAGGTCGGGTCGCTGATGTCTAGTCCATGAGTGAGTCCTTCACTGCTTTTTATAGATCGCATCAAAGTTTGCTCAATTGTCATGTCGGTCTAAATTCCTGCCCAAAACTTGTCCGAGCGCCTAACTGTGAAATAGCCTTTTTCAACGAAGGAGGAATATTCATCGGGATTTAACTTTTCCTGCAAATCAAGCATGTCTTGAAGGTAGAGGTGAGCTGATTTTGCGTACAAGAAATGGCCGCTTGCATGAAAAAATGGTATCATTTTTTGAATACTTCCTAAATGTAATTCCCATTTTCCAGAACGCTCGGCTTCAACAAATTGCTTTATTAAAGCAACCATTTCAAAATATTGAACCCATAACTGAGCAGTCGGGCTATTACCTCTAATTTTATTTAAGCTGTCCATAAACTTGCGTAATAAGTCCTTCAGTAAGTCCTCTTCAGTTTCACCAAGGCTATCGGGATTTAGTAGATGGAGTTCCAGAAATGCGTGTTCGTCGGTATTCATATCTGTCTTACTCAAAATATTTTTTGCTAAAGCCAGGTATGGGCCTTTAGTGCTCTCGCATAGGCATGCCCATTTAACATTTTATCGACAGAGGCGCTTGCATACGCAGTCTCGAAAAGTTCTTTGAGTCCACTCCCGTTCATTATGTAGCCTATGGCACCCATGAAAGACATCAACAAATGGAAGTCTCCGAGTCTTACTATGACATTATTTATATCAGAACCTTCCATGCTAGATGCAACTATAAAATATCCGTGATAGATGGCAACATTTCTTTGTTTTTAAATATGCCTAGAATAAAGAAATTAATAAATGCTTGTAATATATCCAGCTTTTGATGACTGTATAACTTCGAAACAGGTAGTTGCACGGAAAAACATATGCAACTTTTTTTATAGACAATTTAATTTGCTTTAATTTTGGTAACCACATAATTTGCTCTAAAATGTATAGGAATCAAGTTGTTGACAAATAATGAAGAAAAAACAATTTTTTTATGACATTTTTTCAAGATGGCGTCCAAATCCGGGCTTTCTGGGGGGTGCTATTTAACACCAAATCAAATAAATTAAAATTATTTCCAGCTTGTCCGGAATTGCTCCCGCTATAAGCTATTCTATACGATTTGTCGACTGGCCTAATTCTTTAAAATACACAAATTGTATATCTTTCAACCCTAAAGAACAACTAATATATCTAAAAATAAACTCTTTTCTATCTCAGGTCGGAGCGGCAGGTATGTGAAGGGTAAACCATCCCACAGAATCGTACTCTCGTTACAATTCGGCCATCCTAATCCAGACTGTCTCTTCCGGTTCATCTGTAATACATAAACATATACAAAAAATAATATTGTATCACACCACAGCTCTGCGTTGCGGGCTTTTTAAATTTCGTCCAGATTTAGATCTTCCAACCATATCATGATTGCTGATTGATTGCTCCAACAGACTCTTCTTTTCTTCAAGCATATCATGTACTACCTGATTACTCCAACAGATACTTATTTTTCTTTACTTCCAGTGTTTGGATCTGCCAAGCATATCAGATTTTTTAAATAGCAAGGAGGGTCGTGCGATACTTCGTTGGAAAGGGTTTGAAAAGCAGAACTCAAAAATGTTTAATTTTGGATGAAACAATTATATAGTATGATCAAAAAGGTTGTAAAAAGGGTGACAATTTTTTGTATGTTATAAAACACCTCGATTAAAATAGAAATTGACAGATTCGAGGATTTTTCATCTTTGACTTAAATAACGGAGTTTCCTAGTGGGGGTAAGACTTAATATCCGCACCGAATATGTACACTAAATACTGGGTGTCCCCCTTTTAACTTAAAAAATCTCGGTACTCAGAAAATATAGGGAGGTGCGGTTTTCGATGAACAATTTCTTTTTAAGTATATAAAGTTTTTTCAGTATAAATGTTTAATTAGTGAAATCTTATGTAGGGTGTTTTGAAAAAATGGTACTTTTAAATGCAAATATCGTCTATTTTTTTAATGAAGCACCCAATATATTTTTATCCTATCTGAAAGCTGAACTCTTCCCCTTTCTGAAAATGTATAGTTTGTTGAATGAATAAGTTATTTGATTTTTAATGATAGGCTGTTATGTAGGCATCTAGGGCGTATTGTCTTGGCGATTCCAGACTTTTTTATATGGTTTTTTATCAAAGATAGGTGTTATAATCCTATTCCAGAGATTCTGGAACAACTGCGAGGCAACATTGTCCGAACATTTCTAGAAATTACCCCGAAAATGTTACGCAATTCTTTTGATCACTTTTTGTTCAGGTTGCAAAAATGTAGATCAAAATGGACAACAACACTTGGAACATCTTAAATATTTTTATTAAATTAGATCATTTATAATGTTAATTTTTATTAAAATTTGATTCACCTTTCAAGTTTGTTTAGTTGTTTTATTTATTTCTAATCTTAAGTCATGCTTCTTTACTTCTTTTAAAACCGAAATAATAAAACACGTTCGTTTTATAACTATAATATAAAAGGACCAGCCCTATTTCCCCTACTATACTGTATTATATTCTGAATACAAATCTGGGGTAATAAAATGTTGATTTGCAAAACAGGGTGGATAACTTAAAGATAGTATTCTAAACTTGCAATGATAGATTTTAAAAATTCCGGATTTCGTTTATTTTTTACCTACACACCCCGAATCGGACCTAAAGTACGATCATCCTAATCTCATTACTAGAAGTGGGTTGCGACTTCACGAACTGTGACTTTATCACTGCTACACAATCGTCACAGACACAGTTTCTTGCAGTCCCAATCAAATAGCAAGGACATTTTGTCACATATTAGCAGGTAGATTGCCGATCGTCATAAAAAGGCGATCGGTTTGCCGAACGGAGAGCCACCAAAAGTCGGTCCGGATCAAAGGAACTGGACTAACGAACAGGTTTTGTCCTTGATGGAGCTGAATCGTTCTCGAAATGTACTGTGCGATTGCAAAAACCCATGTTAATAGATAAAAATAAGAGACATGTCGCCTTGATGGAAATTGCTCGTTGAATTCAGATTAAGAAGAAAATTCGCTATTTGCAAAGTCACATCAACAGAGAATTAAAAAAGGTGAAAACTTGCAAATTCTGCTATGAATTAGAGGATGTTTAGGTATACAAGTAAATGGTTTGCCTCTAAATCCATGATGTTTTTATTAGACAAAAACAAGCCCAGGGATCTTGGGCAGAGATGGCCATTCGATAATTTGTGACCTGCTTACTAATCCTAGGTCCTATGATTTCCAGTAGGTGTTGGAAGGCTCAGCTATACATTCGGAAAAAGTTTTTGAAACCCCCGTTACTTCTGTAATCTAAATTTAATACATCCGTATCGTCAAATATCAAGTCCTTAAATAAATCACTTGCACTGTATTTTTTTTTCTGCTTTGAAGACTTGTTCTAACCCAAAATCTTGGTCATCGACGACGCTTTTTTTGAGCTGCAGTAATTATGAATGCTGCAGAGTCAAGAATAGCGTCGTCGTCATCAAACATTTTGATGTCGAATGGCTAAAAAATGCCGATTCGGAGGAAACAGTAAAAGGGTGATCTTTGCAGATCAGCTTTGGCGATCGGCTATGCCGATTTCGGTGGAAACGAGGGAGGGAGGGCTTTCAAAATCTATTGCATCCGATAGTACAAAAAAATTGATTGAAGGGAAATTTTAAATGAACAAAATAGTTATTTGTGTATTTAGAGCGTAAAGTAACAGATTGCCGCTTGAGAAAGAATGTTGCGAAAGCGGCAATTTTACTTTACGCTCGAAAAACACACATAATTTTTTCTACAGTCGCCCTTTTAATAATTAAAACAGTTTTTTATATTATCTTAGGTTATAATAGGAGTGCTAGAATAATCGTCATTTTTGCTATTTATCATGATTAACCTTAAAAAGATCTGCTGACTAGGGATGATAAAAAATAATCGATTTTTATATAAATCGATTATTATTTTCTTATAATCGATTTTCAATTATCGATTTTTATAGTAATATTAATAGATTTTTAGTAAATCGATTTTATAAATTACGTGTTTAAATCGATTTTCGGAAACGGCTCGTATTATTTATTGACTATTTTTCAAAATTTTGACAAATTTTGACGATTATTGACCATTTCTCAAAATTTTGACAATTATTGACCATTTTTCAAAATTTTAACAATAATTGACCATTTTTCAAAATTTTAATAATTATTGACCATTTTGACTGTTTTTCAAAATTAGTGACCATTTTTCCAAATTTTTGATAATTTTCGACCATTTTTCAAAATGATGACAATTTTTAACCATTTTTGACAGTTTTTGACAATAATTGTCTATTTTTAACAATAATTGACAATTTTTAACCATTTTTGATAGTTTTTGACCATTTTTGACAATTTTTCAAAATTTTAGACCCTTTTTCAAAATTTTTGACCATTTTTGATAATTGTTGACACTTATGGACCATTTTTCCAAATTTTTCACCATTTTTGACAGTGATTGACCGTTTTTGACAATATTTCACAAATTTTGACAATTTTTCAAAAACTCTAACAATTTTTGGAAATTATCAACTATTTTTCAAAATTTTGACAATTTTTAACAATAATTGGCCATTTTTGACAATTTTTCAAAAAATTTTAACAATTCTTCAAAATTTTTGACCATTTTTGATAGTTTTTGACAATTATCGAACATTTTTCAAAATTTTAACAATTTTTGACAATCATTGACCAATTTTGACAATAATTGTTCATTTTTGACAGTTTTTAAAAATAATTGACAATTTTGAACCATTTTTGACAATTTTTCAAAATTATTGACCATTTTTGATAATTATTGACAATTGTTGACAATTATGGACCATTTTTCCAAATTTTTGACCATTTTTGACAATTATTGACCATTTTTGACCATATTTCAAAAACTTTAATAATTTTTGAGAATTATTAACTATTTTTCAAAATTTTGACAACTTTTAACAATAATTGTCCATTTTTGACAATTTTTGATAGTTTTTGACAATTATTGGCCATTTTTCACCATTTTTGACAGTGATTGACCGTTTTTGACCATATTTCACAAATTTTGACAATTTTTCAAAAACTTTAACAATTTTTGGAAATTATCAACTATTTTTCAAAATTTTTAACAATAATTGGCCATTTTTGACAATTTTTCAAAAATTTTGACCATTTTTGATAGTTTTTGACAATTATCGACCATATTTCAAAAACTAACAATTTTTGAGAATTATCAACTATTTTTCAAAATGTTGACAATTTTTAACAATAATTGTCCATTTTTGACAATTTTTGATAGTTTTTGGCAATTATTGGCCATTTTTGACAATTTTTCAAAATTTTTGACCATTTTTTATAGTTTTTGACATTATCGACCATTTTTTACAATTATTGACCAATTTTGACAATTTTTGACCATTTTTGGACAACGCTTCATATCATTCGGAGCGTTTAAATAAGCCACCAACATTTTCTTTTAAAAAACTGGTATTGCAGATGGTTGACCAACCACAACATAACTTCGGTCAGTAAAATGACTACCCCCACATCAATGTCAATAAAAAAGACAAACTAAAATTTGGCAACGTCACAGAAATTTGTTTTGTGTCCTTCATAACGTAAAAATACCATAAATAGTTATACATATTTATTATTATTTATTTTATAGATCAATTAATATATTTTTTGTGTCAAAGATGTTCCAGTTATGAGTTTTGCCGCATTTTATTCCTAATTACATAATTCAAGACATGCTTAAGTAACAACCCAAAATGTGTTAAAAATGTTACTAAATCGTAAAAATCGGTAGCGGTATAAAAATAGTTAGCCTTGTACAATTTAATATTATGAAACACTATTTTTGTTTTAAAAGTGTTTATAATAACCGTGTTATCAAAATGAAAGGTTAACTTGTTTTGAGCTTCCTATAAAATGAGAAATAAAAAAGGCAGGCAAGGTGAATTAATAAATGACAAAAAAAATTTAAAAAGTAGAAAGACAACACGGAGAAGACAAACAAAACGAAAAAAACTTTCTCATATTCATTTGTTTTAATTCATTCCTATTAATAACTTTATTTTTTTATATACGGGCACTTGTTGAACGCAACTTGGAATATTGTGTCCATAATATTGAGCATTGGACATATTGGGAAGCTCATCCAAAAATGCCAGCAACTATTTTCTGAATAAGAGCTTCTTATTTCCCTACTCCTACTGATCGTAAATGTATTACCTTCTTTTAGACTTTTCCGGCAATAAATTTAGTGATGTTACTTCTTTGTTATAATTATTGGTATATTGATTTTAATAGAAACGGATCTGCTTTATACCTGAATTATGAGTACATAAATAATATTTTAACAATAAGGTACCCATTACAATAACATGTTATTTATCTAATTGAAGATTATAAAGTTAGGATCTTATATTTCCGGACGGACTATAATTAAAATTTGTTAGAAACTAAATCATTTATTCCAGGTAGTAATGAGAATAAAACAAACACAAGATAATGGAAAATTATTTAAGCTAGGTATATTTCTAAGAATAGGTATAAACAGTTTATCTTTACGAAGAATCTGACTGGAATCACTTTCATCTAGAGTAATCACAAGAGGGTTGACGTCATAAAACATATCTGTTCTCTATCAAAATATGAGTCTTCTATTGTTATGACATGGTCACACCTTTTCCTCCACTCATTCGCATCGATGTTGTTAAATTCTGCTTCTGCTATTTTTTTTACATCATCTAGTTTAAATGTGACGTTTTTCTGACTTATTGCATTTATAACCGCAGTACATTTACGATTTTCTTCATTAACGGCTGACATTTTTACAAACACTTTATTGTACAAAGCAGAAACAATAACTGTGTGACGCTACGCTACTGAAAATCTTAACACCTGATAAGGTTCGATGCAATTGGCGTTTGTCAAAATTTTACCACCAATAGCAGCCGAGTAGGCAGCACACTATTACTCTGTCTTTCTTAGTTGGTAATTTCTGGGACATCAAGTTAGCTGGCGAATACTGTATACTTTGTGACCCACTGTTTCTGCATAACAGTCCAAACCATACTCTCTTTTTGGTAATTTTTTTTATAATCTCCCAAATATTTGGTACTTCATTAGTTTCCCTTGACTATTGACATTTTTATACTAGACTAGTTATTTTGTTGTAGATCAACTAGAACATGGAATTGGTTGCATCAATCATGAATGGTAACTGGCGATATGCAATTATGATAATTAAACTTAATTCCTCTAGGTTGGGTATAAATTTGGTGTTGAACAATTTTTTAAGGTTTCGGCCGTTTTGCGCTCCTATAATATCCCTCGTAAAGTAAACCCTACCCTTTTACCCGGGACCGGTGAGTTGCATCCCATTTGAGCAGGCCAAACTTTTAACCGCTGACTTGCATCCGTCCAACCGCTGAGTTGCATCCCGTCAACAAATTTAATATTGTGTCTAAAACTGGTAGATAATTAAATAAAAGCGGGCATTGTTGTCATGGTTATTCTGATATCGTAATTGATACTAAATTTTATTTCCGAAACTGCGTCTAATACAGTTTTATAACAATATAGTGAATAATATATTAATTTAATTTAAAAATTATGTGGGTTTGGGGCAGTGGGTTTGTCATCTGCGTACCAAAAAAAAGTCAGGTGTAGACGACGAAATATTCAACTTCTTATCGTATACATTTGGCTTATCATATTGTTGCGAGGTTACCAACTCAAAGCCAGCCCTGTCCCCCGACTGTAAATTTTGGTGGCTGCGCCGGTATTCTCCCCTTGCGTTAGAATGTACTCGAACATTCTGGAACGGTTTCGTTGTCTTTTCACTCACATGATAACAGCAGCTTCTATCATAGTCACCCCGATATAAATAAATTTTTAAATGTGCTTTTGGACTTTCAAATGGATACATTGAGAAAAATAAATAGTGTTCACATTGTAACTAAACCTCATATTAAAACGGTAAATAAGCAAAATATTATAAAAAAATTAATCGAAGATCAAGCTCAACTTAAAATCGATAAATTTGGCTTTTTTTTAATGCAGTTTCTTTTAGATGTAAACTTAGAGTAGGATTATAATAATTATTTATTTAGCGTATGTATAAATTGTTTCAACATTTAATTTTTTTTCAAATAATAATAAATAATTTCTAAATAAACGTGTATTTTATTTGATATACCACTGCTTCATTTTTTTGTATTTGATAATAATATTAAATCTCTTTATTGACATCGCTTTGACAAAATTACTATTATAAAATTACCAGAAAACTATTTATAATTGAAACAACAATCATTTATTATTATTGTTGTCGCAATGTTTATTTCACTCTTAAATATTTGTTTTTTTTTTATTTCAATTTCAAAACTTTATTGTGAATTTATTTTATTTAAGAGAATATCTTATGTTTTTTTTTATTAAAATATAGCGTAAGAAAATATTATGACATTTTTCAAATCTCATACAGATATATGTTCCAATTTTTATAAAAATATTTACGATTCAAATAATATATCGGCAATATTGCTGTAAAATTTGACCAGCCTTTGACCATGATAGGCGATTATTAATAAACGGACCTTTTTGGATTACGGATGCAATTCGACGGTTGCCTTTTTTCGTTTAGGTAAAATTTTACTTTTTGGGATGCAACTAGCCCTTTTACCTGAGGTCGGCCGGTTTGCGCTCCGATAAGCAGGTAGTGTAAGTATCTACTAGATTAGTATATTTTCAGGGGTAATATATACGATTATTATCGATTATAGGCCGATTTAGAGCCTGAGGGCTCTAACGAGTAGTATCTTCGATAATTAACCGTAGCACGAGTTATATTTGGGGAGAGAATATAATGAATGAATCAGTCGCGCCACCCCATCTACTGCAGCCTGGTTCTTTATACATTATTGGTGAATTTTACGCAGCAATATTTGAATGTCAAAACTGACAGTACTCATTTTTTCATTAGTGTGCCATAATAATAAACAACGACGTAGTAGTATGAGGTGATAGAACTATCATCAGTTTGATAGCCTCTTACTACTCTATTTCAGCCAATTAAAATCGTAGAAAAAGTGTCAGATGACACATGAATTGTATATTCCGAGTATTCAAGCAGGTATTTCAAAAATTATTCAATGTATATACAGTATGGACAGAAATTCCAAATTTTTTATCGGTGAAAAGTGTTTTAAATGCCTCCAGTAAACGCGTACAAGGTTTTCCGAATGATCCCGCCGTAGCATCGGAAATTCCTAAAGACGTTCTTACAATGAAAGACGATTCCTCTTTTTTATTTATATGAAAACAGAATCTTAGTGTTTGCAAGTGAAAAATCTATAGACATTTTTACCGACAGTACATTCAATGTATTTATGGATGGCACATTTAAAAGTTGTAGCAAGCAGTTCAAACAAATTTATACAATACATACTGATATCGATAGCACCACAAATGAAACAAATATAATATCAGTACTATTTGCATTGCTTCCAAAAAAGACCAACGAAACGTATGAATTATTCTTTCCTTCCATTAAGGTAAAATTGCCACTTGGAAGCCGACATTAATAGAAATAGATTTTGAGCAAGCGGTAATTAATGTAGAACAACAATATCATTTTTATTTTTCTGGTTACTGTACCACTATATGTATAGTCATTTTGACATGTAGATATTTTCTACGAAAATTAATTTTATTATTTTGACGCGCATTAGTTAATGCAACAATTTTTTAAACACACCAAAGTTTATCATACATCATACATAATTAGATTATGTATAGTAGACTGGGCCAAAAAAAAATCGTATGTTTTTTGTTTTGAAAGCTATATCGAGAATATTATTTGGGATGACAATTTTTTTTTCATCCTAATTAATATTCTTGATATAGCTTTCAAACCAAAACACATTCGATTTTTTTTGGCCTAGTCTAATGTATAATCTTTGCCAGTCCTATGTCTGGGGAAATTATGAAGGAAATATTTTTTCCAACAATACTCCGAGTATCCTATTCGTACGAAAATATACTAATCTAGTTAGCTATAGTGGATCCAATGTCAATGTAACGACAGTAAAATAAAGCAATGTTGTCAGATATATTTTCTAGAATTGTTAGGCTCTCTATACAAATTTTTCCTTACTTCAGTAAACTGTTAGTTCGTGATGTTCTTAGAAAGCTAGTTTGGAAATATTTAAAAAAATATACATAATATAAATTTATTAGTAAGCAATAAAAGAAGTGGCTTAAAATTGCTGGAAAAAGAATAATTAATTAAAAACAACTTTATGTATATGTTACCATATTTAAGAAAATTCTGAATAGCTGGCAACGTAGTAACATCCAGTTCAGTATTTGGCATAATATAACGAAGTAACCGGACAGTTTTAACTCGGCCAACTGGAAAATGCAAGTGTTGAACATCTGGCCTGATCTGAGTTTCTAAACGTCCAGGGGTGTGCGTGAATAATTGTGTTGTAGAGAAATATTAACAATAATATACTTGAGTGATTTCTTAGTTGTAGAAAAGTGTAGTTAATCTAAAGTAGAAAAGTATTAATAATATAATATATATTATTTGTTGGTTTAGTAAGGTTAGTTGATTAAGGGATTAAAAATATGGGTCATTACATTATGCCTAGGCAAGGTGACTAACACGTACTGGGCCTGTAGGAGAGCCATTGGTCCGAAATGGGGACGATCTTGTGGTTCTATAAAGTGATCATGCTGCCGATGCTCACATACGCGGCTCTGGTCTGGTGGCCAAGGGTAACCCTGGCCACGGCTAGGTCGCACCTGGCACGCCTCCAAAGGGTGGTTGGTTTGGGGGCAACTGGCTGCATGAAAACTACACCAACTGCTGCGTTGGAGGTGATTATTGGCCTCTTCACCATGTGATCAAGGCTGAGGCTGGGAGGGCACTCCTACGCTTGAAAAGTTTGAGATATGTGCGAAACGAGGGAGGGTGTAGGCACGTCAATAAGCTCAGGCTTCTGGGAGATGTCCCTGTTCTGGCTCGAGCGGCTGATGTCTGCCAGCGCAGGTACTCCTTCGTAACCCCCTATAGGGCGAAGATCCGGAATAGAGAATTCTGGGAAAGAGAGGGAAATTCACAGCCTCATGGGATCGTCTGGTACACAGATGGCTCATGCTCCAGCGTTGGGGCGGGGGCTGGAATTTACTCCACGAACCCAAGGACACAAGTCTGTGTTCCATTGGGTAAGGGTGTGTCTGCATATCAGGCTGAGGTATACGCTATCTTGGAATGTGCGCAGATAAACCTAGAGAGAGGTTATGCGGACCAACGCATAACCATATACACCGACAGTCAGGCGGCAATCAAGGCCCTGAGTGGATATACCATTAACTCAGGGCTTGCTGCTGAATGTCGTGAACGCCTTGCTGACTTAGCGAGGCGAAACACAGTGTGGCTAGAATGGATTCCGGCCCACTCTGGTTTTGAAGGCAATGGAGGGGCGGACGCGCTGGCAGTGGAAGGGGCGGCTACCCCTCTTAACGGCCCGGGCCCGACCTTGGGCCTTACAAAACAAACAATCCGTAAGGAGACGAGGAACTGGTTGAGAAATCAGCACCTCGCTCACTGGAAGGCTCTACAGGGTCTCAGGCAGTCCAAGCTCCTATTGAGGGGATGGACATGCTAGAGATGCTCTAGAACTACCAAGGAGTAGGTTAAAGAAGATAGCAGGACTCCTAACAGGGCACTGCTGTCTGAGGAAACACCTCTGTAACCTAGGTCTGGAGGAAAGTCCCCTATGTAGGGGATGCGGCATGGCTGACGAAACGTCGGACCATGCTCTCCTCGTATGTCCACATTGGGCTGTGCTCCGCAGGCGAATCTTCGGAGACCCTGTTATGGCCCCCGGGGACATAAGCAGGCATCCACTGAAGAGGATTGGGTCCTTCATCGAGGGACTCGGCTTCATGGATGCATAAATAGCAGGAATGGCACAATGGGCCCGCCAGTGACCTCAGTGCCGGAACCTTGGCTTGAGTTTTCCTTGGCCAAGGTTCGCCTGACTAAATTAGTAGTAGTAGTAGTATGCCTAGAAGAAATTTACTTACTTATCGGGGCGCAAACCGGCCGACCTCAGGTAAAAGGGTGGGGTTTACTTTACGAGGGAAATTATAGGAGCGTAAAACGGTCGATTTCAGGTAGGAGCGCAAAACGGCCGGGCGTATTTCTGCCGGATTATTTTTCAAAGCTTCGGCAGCTTTTATTTTCATTGTAGTCGCCGGTTTTTCGGTTACTTTTCCAAAATATACCTGTATTATCAACAACCGTCCTCTTCTCCTGCTTGCACGATTATATATCTTGATCACCCACCTGTTTTCTTGCACTGAATTAATACAGTATTATCTTGCCATGTTTTTCTCATCTGACCTTTGCTAAAAATCTACCTCTCATTCAAAACCTTTGGTTAATATAAGTTGGTGCCTTTTTCTTTGGAATATTTTTTAAAAAACTAACCTTGGATCGTACCGCATTAAAAGTTAGTTTGTTTAAACTTGATACCAATTTTATGAATCGATTTAATGGTTCTTTTGCTACATTGTACATCATGCATTTCTTCTAGGACCCGCTAACGAATTGTTTCTGCCGATACATGCTTTCTTTCCTCGTACATTTTATGCATTACTTGTCGTAAACTACTTAGAATAAGAGGAAAACATCTAGTTTGTATTTCAGTAACTTCCTCAAAGAGAGTTCTCTTGAAATCGGCTTCATTTACTCTTTAATTTTTTTAGTTCTCTATACATTTTTTAGTGTTATTCCCAACACCTCAGCAGTTAGTTCGGTCGCAGACTTATTTAGACTTTTTAAAAGATCGATGTATTTTTCGAAAAAAGCGTTGGCTTTTCGTATGAACCGAACATTTTTCCTTCGTCGGTAATTCTTTTGACCATATTTATGTTTTGTGACCGACATGCAACTGCAATCTAGAGACCATTTTTTTGGATAATATGTTTTGTCTTCTTCGATTGCTGCAAACGATACTTTACAAACTATATCAACATTGAATTTACTGTTTGGACCCTTACTTTGTGGAATCTACTCATATTAATGTTATAAATGAAACTAACTGTTTCTAATTAATTCCACTATTTAATTACAAAATTTATGAAAATTATTAAAGGATATTGATAATTATTTCGATATTGACATATCATCGTCAGAATGACAGAAGTTACATTTTATGTGATACCTACTTGATGTTTAATATTTTGGCTAGACCAAATAGTAAGTGACCTATCTTGTGATTGACTTAATATATATGAATAGAAAAAAGAAGAAGATATGATATTACAAATATTAAAGCTTAGGTATTATTAGCCCTATGGGGATATCCTGGATATCTTTTTCCCATTTAAGATCAGTATAACTGTGCAATGATATAGGAAACCAAGGAAAACTATATCTGCTGATCTTTACAATAGTTACTTAAGAAGACAATTTATTAGTGGAGAGCTCCCTACATTTATCTGTTCATTGACAACTTCATATTGTGGGTCTCTTAAGTGTCTTCATATTTCTAGGTCTTCAAGGAAATCTAGTTCTTGTTTCTTATCACAAATATGCAGTACTTCTAGTTCTGTGTTAGGTGTTAATGAATGTTTTGTGTCAAGAAGGTGTTTTGCGTAATGTGATCTATCTGGCTGTTTTAATCTGTATGCTCGTGAGTGTTCATTGTATCTAATTTCAAAATTTCGAATTGTTTGACCAATATAGACAGCATTACATTCTGGACATTTAAGTTTATATATTCCAGACTTTTTTAATGGGGGTATTTTTGTTTTTACATTTAACAATTTTTTACTCACAATGTTTTCTGTTTTAAAAGAAATTGCTGTATTTGTTGAACAAGATATTATCTTTGAAATATTATTAGAAATATTACCAGCATATGTGATGGTTTTGTAATTTTGTATTTCCCTAGTTTTTTCAGGAAATATTAATTGTAATGCCACTGTTTCCTCTTTTTTATTTATTAATTTATTTATTATATGTAATGGATAACCGTTGGATGTGGCAATTTGTTTAATTATATTAATTTCTCTATCAAAATTATATTTGTTCATAGGAACTGATAATGCTCTATGTATCATTGAATTATATGCTGCTAATTTATGTGACATGGGATGATTAGAATTATATGGTATAGTCACATCAGTATGTGTTGGTTTTCTGTAAATTGAAAAATCAAGTATATTATTGACTCTTTGAATTTTAATATCAAGAAAATTGATTGAGTTATTTTCTTCAACTTCTAATGTAAATTTAATTTTTGGATGTAAATTATTAATATGATTGAACAATATATCTAATTGTCGTTCACTACCTACAAAACAAGCTAATATGTCATCTACATACCTATACCAAAATAATATATTTTTTGAAATGTTACATTCAAAGATTTTTATTTCTAAACTGTCCATAAAAATGTTTGCTAAAATTGGTGATATAGGGCTTCCCATTGGTAAACCTTCATTTTGAATATAAGTATACCTTTTTATCAAAAGTAAAATAATTCTGATTAATACATACATCAAACAAATTAAGTATATCTGATATTATTCCTGGATTGATATTTTTATCCTCTAGTAATTTTTTAACAAGTGTTATGCATTCTTTAGGAGGAATTTTAGAGAACATATTGGTAACATCAAATGAAATAAGTTTAGAGTTATCTTGTAATTTGTATGTTTTTAATTTTTTGATTAGTTCCATTGAATTTTCAATTGAGTATTTAGATATATCTCCATAGCTATTAAGTATATTGTTTAGTTTTTTAGCTAACTTATTATTAGGAGTATTAACGTAAGAAACTACAGGTCTAATTGGTTTCGATACTTTATGTAATTTAACAGTTCCATATAATTGTGGAGACTGAGGATTTTTATTAATCATGTATTTTTTCTCATAATCATTGAAAACATAATTTGAACTATTGACAATCTCTCTAACATTATTAGAAAACTTTTTTGTTGGGTCAGCCCTTAGAATTTTTACATCACAAGATTCTATAAAATTATTAACTTTAGATTTATATTCTTCGGATTTTAAAATGACAGTGGCATTTCCTTTGTCAGATTTTGTTATTGTGAGGTTATAATCTTCTACTTTTTGTTTAATTGAATTTAATGCTGAAATATCATTTTTTGTTTGACGTCTAACCTTTGAAGGTTTCATATTTTTAATCAAATTAGCAATTTGTAACTTTTCATAAAGAAAACTATTTGACTGAGATTTTTTAAAGCTATTTCTGACTCTGTAGCTAAAATTTCTTTAATACTATTTGTGAATTTTGGTGGTATGCTGTATTTTAAGCCTTTATTTAAAAATTCTATCTCACTATTTGTGAAGTTAGTGTCTGAAAGGTTTTCGAATCGTGGTGCAAAGTGTATTGGTGTGTAAGTACTTACAGTTTTATGATGTTCAGTGTATTGAGTGTTATGTTTTATGTATTCCAGTTGTTGTAGTATTCGTTATTGTTTCTTGTATTTCTTGTGCTTCATAATGCCGACACTTTCTCTGATTTTGTCATCTAAACAGAAAAATTCAACTGGATGAAGTTTGAATGTGAGTTCAGAATGTACAATTTTTAAGTATATATCTAAGGAGTCTCTTATTTTAAACCATTTACTACTCTCCTCTTTAATCCAGACAAGTTGAGCACATTTCACGGCTTTTTGGGCTTGAGGTGTTTTTGTATGGCATTTTATGTTTACATAATTTGGTATCACTTCTTTTTTAAGGCAGTTTTGGTTAAACTAGATATTTTGAGATGCTGTGCAACGTATATATTCGAATAGAATATTTGAGACAGTTCAAAATGATTCTTACAATCCAAGTTTCAATGTCAGTTAATATTAGCTTACGACGTGCCCAAATCTAGTAACTTTTTGTTTCATACATTTTATATGTAAATAATAAAATTGAAATGACCAATATTTGCTCAATATGTAACTTCCTAATACCTTAAAATCTTGAACACATATTGCTGGTCTGTCCCATGTATAAAAGCCTAAGAGAAAATCTTATTAAGGTTCGAGGATTTTCGGATGATCTAGACTCGCTATTATCTTCAATAGATCCACCTACGCTAATGCAAATATATCGTTTCATATGTGGAGCAATGAAAATTAGATCATTCATAATAAATGAATGAGATCTCAGTAAAAGTCCCTACCAGCTTCTATTTTCTTAGGAAATTAAAGAGATGTATTGTCATAGTTCCCTTATACACATCATGTTTGATCGATGTCTGAATGTTATATTTTAACAATTTGTATGTATTTTATGTTTCACAATGTACTTATTCATAGCTTTTCTCGCTCTCCTTGTTCATGTAACCTCTTTACGTGTGAACAATAAAATTATGATTATTATATTATGTAAATAATAGAGACAGAAAAATAGGCTTGTGGTATTTACTTGACAGCTCAGAATATTAAACATAATAAAACTAATATTCTAGTCTACAAGAGCCATTTTGGTAAAACCCTTATCAAGGGCTAACTCTTTTGTAATTTTTATCGGCCCTACTTCAAATTTTTCAAAAGGTCATTCCGAATCGATCATAATTGTTGGTGCCCTTGATGAAGTTTTCACCAAAATCGCTCTTGTAGACTAGACAATTCACAGGCTACTGATAATCAAAAAGAAGTGGATTGAAGTATACTTCGTTTTCTATTTTTGATATTTAAACTTCGCCAGCTTCCCAGGGTCGCCCAAGGTGATCCTGGTAGGACTGCATCCTTTAATTCCATCCCATCTCTTTAGGGATTGAGCATGGGTGTAACGCTTGGATAATTCCGCAATTGTCGAAGTCGTCAGTCACTGGGTCCTAAAATTTTTAGTCCAGCCGCTTCCCTGGCTAAAGAATCGGCAATGCGATTAGCTTTACTCCTGTCGTGCCCTTTAACCCAACTCTGGATAATTTTGTTATCTGGCACTCTAATACTAGCCCTGATGTACACGTTGTCTGTTCAAGGCTAATAGGGCTTGTCTGCTGTCAGTGCAGTAAATAAATAATAACATTGTCAAACATAGATTTAATAGTTGTTTGAATCAGAAACAACTACTCCTCTGATTCCCATTGACTTTCTAATTCATCAGAAGTCTTAACAGAAAGTTGAATAAATTAATACAATCTATATAGTGAAACACGATTAGTTTTTCGTTTTCCTCCCTGTATATTCGATAAGTGAACGGTCAATTGCATAACTAATACTAGTTCGATGTATATTTTAAAATGTTAAAACCAGTTGTATTAGACGTAAGAGTTAATGGGGAATTTATAATATTTTGTTAAGCACCCCACTAGCTGAGATATATATATTTAGAACCGGATTTTAAAAAACGATTTCTTGTCATAAAAATCGGTAAGTTGTGGCTACCTTGAACTGAAGGCGAATTAGTAATTACTTTACCTACATAAAACCCAAGGCGGGGAAAATTTTTAAAACAAAATATTTGGACCGATGCAACATCCATTTAAGGAACATAACGCAAGCTGGAAAATGTTTATTTGTGGTATACTTAATTGAACGATAAAATATATTTTCGTGGAAAAAAACCTTTTTTAGGTGTAAATTCCGAATGTGTTTGTATTTTTTGGTGTCTTGACGTAATGTTCCAAGGTCCTCAATTTTAGTCACATAACTGATAATAGTAATGTAGTATTTAGCTATTAGATAAATAATAAACTTCTTTAGCTTCACTGTTTATTATTAGTTATCCAGTTAACAAGACAATACATTATATGCTGTTAGGTTCGGGGACGCCATGCCTCGCGCCAAGCCATGACAAGTTACAGTTGACAAGTGAACCACAGATATACATTACACGTTCCCCTTTTAAAACTGAATACAAAATGTCAAAATATTTTGGTCGCTGTCACTATAATAATTAAGATCATAGTCTTTTAAATAGGTTGGCGGCTTACAATGTCTACATTATCACTATGTTGCCCTGCACTCTCAAAGTCGCTTTCACCAAATTCATTGTTTTCATTAATTATTTCTAAGTACAAATCATTTGGTTCATTGTCATACTCCTTGCTATTATTGCAGTCAATTATTACTCTTTGATTATTGCTATTATCAATAGGTGGATTTTTATTAAACATATGACTTAAATCACAGGCTGTTGAATAATCGATAAATGGTAGATTGGTTTCACTAAGAAATTTCCTGTTCCTTCTGTACTCAGTTCCATTGGAATCTTCAACAACATACACAATATCTATTACTTTACCAGTTACCTGTTGTAACTTCCTTATACTCTTTACATCTGTTATATCTATGGCGTAGATATCTATGGTGTATATATGATGTCAATTGTCAGTGGTCATTAGTCAGTAGTTATTAGAAGTATGGCAGGTTATGAGAAGAATAAATGAACGTTAAGCTTACATTATGTTTTTATTCTATTAATCTTATGATAATTCTTCAAAATAAGTGGTTTTAAGTGATCCAGATACTTTTCCCAACATACCCATTTTTTATTTGTTCTTATTAATACATTATCATTTTTTTCAAGTTTTCCCAATTCTTTAGAATTACGGTCATAATAATATTTTTGATTTTCTTGAATTAATTTGAATTTATTTTGGATTAGATCAGTATCTATTAATTTTGGTTTTAGGTTCTCTTCTGAAGCGGGTAACTTGGTTTTTAGGATTCTGTTCAAAAACAGTTGAGATGGGGAAATTCTATGTTAGTTAATGGAGTGTTACGATATTCCATAAGAAGTAATTGCAATTCTTTTACAGAATTTGCTTTGCATAGCATTTGCTTAATAATACCAACATATTTCTCGGCCAGTCCATTTGACTGGTGATGGTGTGGGCTACTGTAAATAATTTGAAAGTCCCACAAATTTATTAAAATTCTCCGATTTATAAGGAATATTATCACAAAAAAACTTTTCTGGGACACCGAATTGTGTGAATTTTTCTAAGCAAAATTGTATAACTTCTTCTGAAGTCTTGTATTTGGTTTGCTTTACTTCAACCCACTTTGAGTATGAATCGACAATTAACAAGTAGTTTAATTTGTTAAATTCAAAAAAATCGGAGAAGACATATTGCCATGGTCTTTTTGGTATTTGATGACTAATTAAAGGCTCCTTTTGATTAGCATTCTGGAATGTCTGGCATTTTTCACACCTAGATATAATATTTTCAATGTCTTTATTTAAGTAAGGCAAATAAAGTAATTGTCTAGCTCGAGATTTTGATTTGCTAATACCAAAATGTGGTTCATGAATCAACTAAGCATTTCATTCTGTAAGGCCTTAGGGACAATGACTTTATAATCAAGAAATAATAAATTATTTGACAAGTATATTTTTTCTCTTAATCTATAAAAGAACTTTAATTCTGTACTCAAGTTTTTATCATTTATAAGCCAAGTGTTATTGCAAAAACTTTTAACTTGGGCTAGGACTTCATCATTGTCTATTTCTGTCTGAAAAAGGATTTTTCTTTTCGTCAGACATTGGAATATTGTTGGACAAGGAGTGTACAACATGATCCATTTCCGGATCATCTGAAACCTTATCTCTTAAGAATGCCCTAGATAAAGTATCAGCTATCACCATATCTTTACCAGGCAGATAAACAAGATTTATTTCATATTTTAGCAACTTAAGTAACATTCTCTGCAACCGTGCACTCTCTTTGTCCAAGTCTTTATTGAAAATAGCTAACAAAGGTTTATGGTCAGTTTGAACTCTCACTTTATATCCATATACAAAATAATGGAATTTTTCAAATGCAAAGACAATTGACAACAGCTCTTTTTCTATTTGTGCATATCTTGACTTTGCATATCTCTGACTTTGTCAGACATCTAGAGGCAAATGAAATCGGGTGACCTTCTTGTAGGAGGCAACAACCTCGGCCTTCACCAGATGCATCACATTGAATAATAATTTCCTGGTTTGGATCAAAAATTTTGAGTGTTGGAGAGTTTGTTATTAAATGTTTTAAATGAGTTAACTCATCTTCATGCTCTATACTCCAGGCAAAAGAAACATCTTTTCTAGTAAGATTTCTTAAATTAGCTGTAATAGAAGATAAGTTGGGAATAAATTTAGAAAAAAATTTTACCATGCCCAAAACTCTAAGAACATCTGACTCTAATAAACTAATAGCTTCAACATTTTTAACACGTTTAATACCTTCTTTCGAAATTAGATATCCCATGAATGAAACTTGTGTCATTTTAAATTGAAATTTGTCATAATTAAATTTAATATTATTTCCAGATGCCGCTTTTCTCAAAGCAATATCATGTTCATATTCATTTCTACCAGAGATTATTATGTCGTCAAAGTAGACATCAACATTTTCAATGACCCCAAATATTTCGGAGTTTTTTTTTTGAAAAATTTCTGGTGCTGATGAGATTCCAAATTGTAGTCTATTGAATTTATATCTGCCAAATGGAGAGTTGAAAGTACATAGATCTGAACACTTTTCATTTAAAACACTTTGCCATAATCCTTCTTTCATATCTAAAACAGAAAATAATGATTAGCCTGACAACTTACTTACAATATCATTAACAGTTGGGATAGCAAAATGTTCACGAAGAATGTATTTATTTAAAGGCTTTGGGTCAATGCATAACCTTAATGTGTTTGTTGATTTTTTCTCCACAATCATTAAATTAATAACCCACTCCGTTGGATAGTCAACTTTCTGTATAACTTTTTTATTTACTAAACTATCTAGTGTTTGATGAAATAAAACAAATTAATTTGTAAATCTTCATTATTTATTTTGAACTGACGTTCAAATTAAAATTAGTGACGCGTTTCGCTACACAGTAGCTTTTTCAAACTAGTGAACGTCAGTTCAAAATAAATAATGAAGATTTAAACAAATTAATTTGTTTTATTTCATCAGTAGTATGGATCTTCATCAAGTAAAAGCCTCATCTATTCAATATCTAGTGTTTCTTTTAGCTTATTATGTAATGAAAATGGAACTTTTGTAGAGTACTGGATTACTGGCTTAGCATTATCTGAAAGCTCAATGCTACAAAGCCCAGGCATTCTCCCTAACCCTACAAAACCATTCTTGTATTTAGAAAAAAATACCCTCCTTTATGTTTGGAAGAGTAACAGTTAATTTATCAACTCGCTTAATTGATTGAAATTTCATACAATCATCAAGCCCTAAAAGGATCCGAGTCAAAATCAACAACAATGAATTTGACTTTGCTACATAAGTTTTTGTAAGTGCAATTAATAAATACTTCACCTAATGGCTTGATCTTTAAATTTCCATATGAAATCAAAGTTACAATAGACTAATTAATACTGACCAGGTTTGTAAGTGAATCAAAAACAGTTTTAGGCAAAATACTGACATCTGAGCCAGTGTCCAACTTAAAACTATTAATTTTACCTGCTACACTAATATTTTCATTCCAAGACCTACTATTTGAACCTGTACAATTAATAAATAGTTCATCTTCTTCTCTTTCTTCAGAAACTAGCGTAACTTTAGATTCTTCACTGTTTGATGTTTCTCTCTTCATTCCCTGTGTGCAAACCTTTGCAAAGTGGCCTTTTTTCTGACACTTCGCACAAGTTTTGTCAAATGCTGGGCACTTATTGGAATAATGCTCGTATGAGCATTTTTTGCATTTAATCTTCTTTTGGCCTCTTATTACATGCACTTCTTCTTCTGGGTTTAGTACTCTGATATGTTCTCTACTTAGCTCTTACAATATTCTACTATGTTCTGTACTGTAAGCTTTGGTTCTCTAAGTAATCGTAACTGGCTTTCTTTACATGAAATGCCTGCTATGCGTCTGTCTTTTATTATTCTCTCTGCATATGATGTGTTGCATTCCTCATTTTGGCAAATAAAGTCGCAGTTACTTGATTGCTTTTTTAGTTCAGTCACATACTGTTCAATGGATTGATTTTCTGACTGAACTAGAGTGTTAAATTTAAAAGTCTCCATCGCAACAATTTTTTTTGGTACAAAAAAATGTTCAAATGCACCTAGCAGCTTAGATAACGTCGACTTCTGGTCTTCAGAAAAATTATTATAGATGTCGAGAACCTCATCTCCTATACAACTGAGCAGATTAGCAATCTTCACCTCCTCACTTTTATTGTTTTTTCCTGACGCAGTGAGGTAAATGGTAAACTTCTGTTTCCACCTTGTCCAGTTATCCGTAGGTCTTCTAGCTTCTTCAAAAAGCGGATTAGGCGGTCTAAACTCCATATCTTCAAGCATATGGTGGGTAAATAAAATTTCTAATATTCAAGAGTGGCACGACTATTTCTAGGAGGTTTCTTAACCTCTGTACTCGAACTTTGATGGCAATACAAGCAGCCACACCTGACACCATGTAGTATTTAGCTATTAGATAAATAATAAACTTCTTTAGCTTCACTGTTTATTATTAGTTATCCAGTTAACAAGACATGCTGTTAGGTTTGAGGACGCCATGCCTCGCGCCAAGCCATGACAAGTTACAGTTGACAAGTGAACCACAGATATACATTACAAGTAATTTTATGTTTTTTTTTGTTAACTCCGAATTTTTAAATCAAAACAGGTTTTCTTCGAATAGTTCATTCTGGAGCTGTGGATGGAAACATGTTTGAATGCTTTCTGCAACATTTTTGGCTATTTTTATCCGTCTACCGTTTATCTGGATCTCAGAAACAATAAGAAAACAATAAGATACAAAAGGGTCAATTCTATAAGAAGTGGTTAAAAATTAAAGGCACGCCGTTAAATTTGACGAAGTTTCCCCTATTAGAAATGCTTTAATCCATACATAGTGAAGATTAGGATTTCAATTTGAACAAGTATCGTGTCCAATTAAGAGTTTTCCGTTAATATTTTTGAGTTTATCATGCATACAGAATAGTAAAATGGTGTTAGCAGATTGTCTAATTTTTAACCATGCTTTAAAATGTAACATTTGCTTACAGAATTGCTACCACAGCCGATTAAATAGGATATAGCAAAAATGTGCTATAAATCATGAGAATACATTGCATGAAAACGACTGGCATGAAAAAAACTATTTTTTTTGTCACAAACAACCAGTACCTATAACGAACTTAAAATGCCGAAAAATTCAAATTATTTGAACCTTTTGTAAACGCATTGCTATTGGTTGTGACGTAGAACAGTATAGTTCGTACTGCGCATGGGTCCAGGCAACAAGGAACGAACGTGTATTGATTAAAACAGCCATCATTGCTTTTTTTACACGACTGTTTCCACGTTTTTTTTGTATTTTCGATTCATTTTGATTTATTAGACTTTGTGAAATTTTGTTTGTGTCCATAATATTTTTAACACGACTAAAGAAGGATATTACAAGGGCCAATCCGACAATTTGCCTTGTGTTGATATGATTATGGTAGCAAATTTTATCAAAAACAGTAAAAAATTTTCTCTTGGAGTAGTTCGTGGTGTTAAAGCAAATATGTAAATACAGAAGCTGTTATGTACTTTGGTTTTTCAAAAATAGATTTTAATTTAAATGTTCTTATAATAAACATTTATGCTGCTAGTATGAGAAAACTGCAAAAACTAGTGATGAAAAGTAAAAAAGGCAGGTCGGTTCGTATGTAAAAAATATATCCTGAAGATAGTCCTGTAAACACGTAGCGTCAAACACAAAAAAGCTATAGTATACAGATAACAAATTAACCCTATTCAACCCTTACTAAGTGGAATCTTCCCATAATTATCAAATAAAATTAATAAATAACAAATTCCACAACAGAAATAAAACATTTATCGCTCTACTGGTTTCACAAATTATATTTGCATTGTCAGGAGTAAGTAGAAATTTATACAGTGGGGACGTATAGGTTTAACTCGATATTTCTTAAACGAAGTCTTTTTAAAAAATTCGATTTTTAATTTTAATGTTCTACATTTTACATCAAAATTTAATTATACAGATCATATTATCGGCCATTTTTTTAAATGTGGCTCGCTATACATTTTTCTATTTCGTAAATTTTTTTGAGAAACTGATTTCAGAAATACTACCTACCCAGAGCTTGAGCTACAGGGTGTTAAAAATCACATTTTTTCAACGTCGTTTCTTTTGTCAAAACTACTTAATATTTGGCAAAACGGCTTACATGTTCCTATCTTAACTTTTCTTTTCCTGTTCAATCATAATAAGGAAAAAAATAATACAGGATGTTCGAAAATTCCTCATAGGTAATCCTTTTTCTTGTAAATAAAATGTGTTGTTATAATTTTGATTAATGCAAAAATAAATATAAAATATTGAATTTTTTGTTAAACTGATTATATTTTTGGTGATACTTTGATGGAGTTTTCAAGTAATGGTTATTACGTGTACCAAATTGATAAAACACCCTGTATCTCGGTTATAAAGTGTAGAAGATATGGTTTTTTGGAACCACCAGTTACCGACCTGATCCCTGGAAACAAAATGGGATAAGTCAGTGAACCTATGTGCAAAAAATGTGAACTAAGGGATGAAAAACACTCACCCACATACTCTTTTTCTGTGAAAACTTACGAGGACTCAGACAAAAGCACTTTGGAGAGGTAATAGTACAACCATAAGAACTTCTCAAAATCCCCCAAGTTAAACTAGTGTCTTATGTAGGAGACACGAAGCTTCTGAAATGGAAGTAGAAAATATTATGGTTGCTTGACATGAAGCAATACAATTTGCAAGAAATTGCGGCAAGTTCTTGCAAGGTCAGTATATTGCAAATGATGAATCGTGCATGCTGTTTGACATCTCATTCTCTTGTCATTGCAACACTGCTGCCAACCCAACCAAGGGTAAAAAGAAAAAAGTAGACATTAACTTCAAAAAATAATTTATTCAAACATAAGATATAAAGTTATTTCACTATTATTTAGAATGAAAATAGCGAAAGTGAGAAAAGCTCAGAAAAAAAACTAAGTGAATCACCGTCGATAATCAAATCACAAATGACAAAACTTCAGTCAGTGATAGGTATCATTTGATTGGAAATTGTTAGTTGGTTGGTAACACAAGAGAAACTAGATTTCTCCCTAGAATTGCGCCTTGCATGCAATAGAAATAGTATCAAACCGATAAAATTGCATTGATTGAAATTGATCAGCTGGGTCTCAACTGCGCATGCTTTCGATCAAGAAATATTGCGTCTTGCATTGCATTGCAGGTTGTATTGCACCATGTCAAGCGGCCTTAAGAAATGGTACAAATATTCAATTTAAGTGCCTGGGCTGTTGAGCTCCACCAAAAACGAATGCATTAAATGGAAAAAAAAATAAAAGGAACATTCAATTTGAACAATAAGCTTGAGAACTATAAGTCTGCATACATTTCTTTTGATGTTGAACCTTTTTTTCTGAGGAATTTTATAACTGACTTCTATTTTTTCAATTTTTAAAAAACACACTGACACGTAACTTCAAATTGAAATAAAATTTGGAGAAGGGTTAACCAGCTAATAGTTGACCACTTTACAATTTTTTTTCCCTTTAATCATAAAAAAAATCATTTTTTGGATACTGAAACTAACTAATGTTATATTCCAAGATATATAAAAAAAATTAAAAAGGCAACATTTCCACTTTTTGGCCAATTAATAACCAATAGTTGACCATTGTAATCACATTAAGAACTGGTGATAGAAATTGGTATTTAAACCTCTTACCAGAACTGATAATTTCTGGTGACACTAATTTTTCAACTATTTGGCTCCTCTCAATAAAACTAATGTCTTTATCAATAATTTTAAAAACTGTATGCTCTTCGTTTGAAGAAGATAATGCTTGAACTTCTGTTTCATCACTGTTTATTACATTTTGCACAATACATACATAATTGTGTACTTTTTTCTTGCCAGGAAATGCTACCACTAGAAACTCTCCTTTTCCTGGCATATTTTTTATCCCATTCGTCTGATACATCATCCCCACTTGTTCCACTTTCTTCCCATTCCTCATTGTCAAGCTCTTCGTCGCTATCTGATTCTTCTTTCTGAACTTTTCCCTGTATTATATTGGTTTTTTATTATTGGTCTTTTTTTCTTTTTCTTCCTTTTTTCGTTTTCTTTCTATGGCCATTTGCTTCTTTGATTCCTCGTCCAATTTCTTTTTATTTTCTTTATCTTCGTAAAACTTAAGCCACCTTACTGATGTTGTTGCATATGGGAGCCTCTCTGATTTTCGTTTTCTTTCATTCTTTTCTGGAGATTCTTCTGGCCAATATATCCAAGAAGGAACTGCTGATAGATCTACTAGGAGGTATTCAATTTATATCTTGTAAAATCTTTATTTCTTTCTTACTTATTTTGGCTTGTTTATTGATATTATTTTCGGGAAATTTATCTGTTTCTTCTGTTTGTCCATCCAATTTGTTTTCTGGGTAATTTTTCATGTCACTAGAAACTTCATGTACAACACTTAGCTCGTCATCTTTTGTAATATTTTTTTCTGAAGTTCGCTTTGATCAGTTTCAATGTTATTTTCTATCAGTTCATGTGCATTTATGTCTAGTGTTATTGTTTTCTTCAAGTAAATCAACAGTTTCTTCGAGTTCTAAGGCCATACAGCGTTGTCTGAGTTTCAGCCACACATAAAATAGTTCTTTAGCCTCTACATCGCCGTCCCACTATCCATTTCTTTCAGTTAGCGTTTGTCTAAACTGTTTTGTTCTACCAGGGGAAAATGTAGATTCTAAGTACAATAAATGTTCAATTTTAAAATCGGCTGGTTTTACTTTAAATTTTACATCTTCAATAGTATCTACCTTTCTGGTTTTATTATTATTGGTCCGTTTCCACTCATAAACAGTATTTTTCCAATTTTGTTTTAGTGGCTTAGAATATGTGTAGCATAGGCAGTTTAACATGTTTTTCTTTAAGGAAGGGAAGTAAAGTGTTGCATACATGACTATGAAATGCTTGCCCAGTCATCCATCCGGATTTGGATCTTCCTAATACCCAATCTGTGGGTGTGTGGCGTGCAATCTCTGCGGGAATTCTTTCATAGGGATATACTATCATCGGAGGATATATATCTCCTTTTGCAGATATAGTAAACAGTTCTGTAATTTGTTCTTTTTCAGATCCACTAGTTATTTGGTAAACATTTTTTATTCCTTTGGGACCTAATATTAAGCCTGTTTTTGGATTTGTTTTGAATCCTGAGTCATCAGAATTGATCATTCGGTCAGGATCTTCCAGAATGTCCCAACAAACAAGTTCTTTGAGGTGCTATTTAATTTCCTCGTGCCATTCTCGTATTGCTTTCTCAGTCACTTGGGCCCGTGCAGTGTTGATGGACTCTGCGTGTCTTTGACTAATATTTGGATGTCGGTTTGAAAATGATTGGAACCATTTGTCTCCTGGACAATTATCCTTAGAAGGATTTGGTTCTCTATCTCAGAAACGGTCTCCAATAATAATTTTTTGATTAAGTGAATCCCTTTTTTGGCATTAGCAATAATCCATTTTTCGATAATATCCTCCTCTTGGGTTGTCAATATAGTTTTGGGTCCCATTTTTCTTGTTTTAGGAGTGATTCCTTTCAGTTTATTTATGAGTGTAAAATGAGGAACATTGTATCTTCTCTCAGCTTCTCTGATACAACATGCCGAATTTCTTATATCTTCAATGGCTTTTACCATATCTTCCTCAGTATATTTTTAGGTCGCCATCTGGAAAAAATGAATTTCCAAAAATTTTTTTTTTGCCTTACCATTAATTAACATCCCAATAATTGACCAGATAAAAATGTGGATCAGTTTTGTAACGCTAAGCACTCAAAATGTAATTTAAAAAAATAATGACATAAGGAAGTTAATAAATGTACGCACCTCTTCTAAACAAAGCAACTAATTGTAATTACCGAGGTAGTGACCCATTGATGTAAAAATTATTCTCAATTTTGTGACTCATTTTAGAATTAACATCCCACACTAATATGTGTTAGTTTTATGAACGGAAAAAAATGTTTAAAATTAGCGAAATGTATTATTACATACACGAAACAACATTTTTTTGCAATCGTTTATAGTGGCGTCGGTAGAATTTAAAGTGATTAAATTTCTAATATTTTGAGATCATTGAGATTCATTCAACAAACTGTTTAGAAACAAATAACTGTAGTTAAATCATGATTATTATAAAATTTTAATGAGGTATCGTACATATTGGATGGAACAGGTATATTTTTCATTATCTTTTCTGACGTTGCCGATCAAGGTCCATATAATACAAAAGGCTAATATTTATTTGGTAAAGTTTATCCAAAATCAATTGCAAAGGTACAAGCAAGTACATGCCGGCATTTGCAAAACAAAACTGTCGTTATTGGAATGATGAATATCCACATCATTCTGTTTAGAGAAAACCATACTCAAGATCCTGAGAAACGAAATGTTTGAGCAGGGGTATTAGGAGATTCTGTGATTGGTCCCTTGTTTATACCGGCAAATTTAAACGGTGAAATGTTCCTCGATATGCTGGAGAACACTGTTGAGCCCTTAATTGTTCATGAATTAGTGAACCAACAGGACGGCGATGGCAATTCAGCTCTAGATGAAAATTTGTTGTACTTCCAGCAAGACGGAGCACCTCCCCATTACGCAGTAGCAGTTAGGGACTGGTTAGACAAAAATTATCCAAATAGATGGATTGGAAGGAGGTCCCATTGAGTGGCCACCTAGGTCACCAGACTTATCGACACCTGATTTTTTTCTGTGGGATCACCTTGTTTATAAAACTAAACCAACCTCAATCGACGATTTACGACGAAGAATTAGTCAAGCATGTCCTGATATTACTAGAGCAACATTTGACAACGTTCGTATGGAGTTTGAAAATAGGTTGTACTATTGTTTACAAAACAATGGAAACCATTTTGAACATTTACTAAATTAATTAACATTTTTGTAGTTCGACATTTAACAATTTTTCATTTTGTTGTCAAATACATTTTTCTGCTTTATTGTTATACCCTGTATAATTATGACTTAGACAGTTGGAAAGCATTTTCTACGGGCTTTCTAACGATGTATCACAAGTAGGGGGTTGCGATTTAAATTTTTGTAGGTGGGGTAGGTGGGGCCTAGGGGGTTGATGGGGCTGCGTTCTCTCTCATGTCATTTTATTTCCCCCTCTCTACCCTAGAAACGGTTTTGAAATCTCTTTTCGTTCACGAGGTACAGCCCATTGTAAGTTTTAAAATTGACACCCTGTATGTTGTTTTGCGTTTGGCAGGAGAGTTTCTGGACACTCTATACATATATAATTCTCAAAATGAGTGTATTCTTCAGTATAACCTCTTAAAAGCTTAATACTCTTAGTCCAACGGCCCTCTAATAATTTCATTCCTTTCCTGTAATGAGAATCTGCGTTGATGGGAATAAACATTTTCTAAAGATAGTTTTGAGTCTAGTTAAGTTTGTTGCATTTTGTCCAAAATTAATTGCAGAAGTTAGGCAAATGCCGGCATATGCAAATCGAAGGAAAAAGTCGGCAAGGAAGACGAACACGTGCTTGTACTTTTGCAAATGATTTTGCATTACCAAATAAATATTTTCCTTTTGTATTTTATGGACCTTGATCGGCAACGTCAGGAAAGATAATGAAAAATATATCTGTACCTTTCAATATCTACGATACCTCATTATAATTTTATAATAATTATGACTTAACTACAGTTTGTCGAACCTGAAAAACTGACCTAACGGCGTCATCTTCAAAGGGCGCTAGATCCCCCAAGAGGAACTTTTGGATAAAGGTGAATTATGTTAGATGGACATAAAATTATACTTTTCATCATCATGGCCGTTCAATCCCAAGGGATTATGGCTAGCTCAATAGAGCTGTGTTTAATCCTATTGACGAGGTGGATTACTCCTCTTATATCAGTGCGACTATAATCTTTTATCTGTCCTGGCCTGATTTGTTATAGTTCTCCATTTTCTTCTGTCTCTGCATTTTGTTTTCCAGTCTCCGATTTTCAATGCTTTTATATCTTCCTCTACTTGATCCCACCATCTGCTTCGTGGTCTTCCTCTTGTTCTCGTCTTCAATGCAACCCAAGCTGTTATTCTTTCTAATATTTCTGTGGGTACTCTTCTCATATTGTGTCCCATTCATTCCAGTATCCTTGCTTTTATATATATCGGACTATATTTTCTCCACCTGCTTCCTTTTCTATTTCTATGTTTCTTTTTAATCTTCTTTCTCCATCTCTTGTTATGTCTGGTCCAAGTATTGTTCTCAATATTTTCCTTTCTATTATTTTTAGATCTTCTTCTTTTTTGTTTATAGTTGTTGCTTCGAGTGCGTACTTTTCATACTAATCTTATTTTTCCATTTATTCTTCCGTCTGTATTTTCCTTACTTCTGTCTTGGGGCCGCGTCAAAAGCTTTCTCGAGGTTGAAAAATTCAGTAACAATATTCTGTTATTGTGGATACATCGTCTTGTGTATTTATTCCATTTCTAAATCTGCTCTAAACTTCTTCCAGTGTTTCCTCGATCTTCAAGCTGATTCGTTTCTCTACGATATTTTCCAGTTCATCATAATAACTACTGAATACTATGCGAAGTCGTTATATTTACATATATCGATACATCTCATCCAAATCCATTTCCTTAATATAAATATCACGTTCGATAACCGTAAACATCGTGATAGCTTTTGATAAAATCTATGCGGAATTCATACCTTGTCGATATAATGTAATGGAATGGTGGATATCACCGAACCATTGACTAAGAAGGAACGAACTAGAAATCATAAAATTGATCACGATAATGATCCAACTAGTTTCGAAACCATCTTATTTTACATTTTGTTACATATTTTCGAAAACTAGTTTTAAAATCTTGAAAAATTGAATAGATAAGGCTTTTACTTGATGAAGATCCATACTATCATGATGAAATAAAACAATTTAATTTGTTTAAATCTTCATTATTTATTTTGAACTAACGTTCAAATTAAACTTAGTGACGCGTTTCAAACTAGTTCAAAATAAATAATGAAGATTTAAACAAATTAAATTGTTTTATTTCATCTTTAAAATCTTGATTTTGGATCCAAATTCCAAATAAATTAGTGATAACAAATGTTTATTTATAGTTAAACTAAGCTTATATTAATAAAATCAATTTGTTAAATGTTTGAAAAAGCAAAACTATAAAATATAAATTTGAAAGTTTAAATCACTGAAATGCTTACAAGAAAACATTGTACGAAGTTCGATCACAGTTCACGAATTTGTTATATAGGTTTGGAGTGCAGTATGGACCAGTGGCGGCTCCTCGAAGGAGGCTAAGGAGGCTCGGCCTCCTCACCAATTTATCCAGCAAATAGCAATTACTGATCAATTTTGACAATTATTGACCATTTTTGAGAATTTTTGACAATTTTCCCAAAATGTTTGACAATATTTGACCATTTTTCAAAATAATGACAATTTTTATCCATTTTTGGACAGTTTTTGACAATAAATGTCCATTTTTGACAGTTTTTAACAGTTTTTGCTAATTTTTGACCATTTTTTCAAAATTTTTGAAAATTTTTCAAAAAACTTAACAATTCTTGACAATCATCAACTATTTTTCAGAATTTTGAGAATTTTTGAACATTTTTGACAATTTTTCAAATATTTTGACAGTTTTTAACGATTTTTTTCATTTATTGACCATTTTTCGACAATTATTGACCATTTTTGACAATTATTGATCAATTTTGAGAATTTTTGACCATTTTTGACAAGTTTTCAAATATTTTGACAGTTTTTAACGAATTTTAAAAAATGTTGACCATTTTTCAAAATTTTAACAATTATTGACCATTTTGACTGTTTTTCAAAATTAGTGACAATTTTTAACCCTTTTTGGCCATTTTATTACTCTATACCTTTCTGAAATAGACTATAGACTAATATCACATGATTCCCGTCCCACTCTTGCAGATATCTTAATCCCTCACTCGAATTGCAGTCCAGTTTATTTAATCCGTTTCCAGGTAAACTAAATAGTTCTGAAAATTCCAGTAAATCGTAATCCTGAATTCTAATGAAAAAGTTGAATAACCTATTGGGGTGGCTTGGGGGTGTGTCAGTGATAATTGCTATGAATATATTTTTCTCCCTTTTGGAAACATGGAAGATAGTGTATATGAAAGGCATTCGAAAATGGTTCACAGGGAGTTGGATCGGCAAAATACAATGCTCGAAACGCTTACAAGCCGAGATATGACATAGATATATAAGGAATAATTTGGGTAGGGCAAGAAGAAGCAAATTTCCAAAATTACCCACATCTACTAGAGAATTTACTCAACATTGTCAGTGCCAAAAATGAACCATTTGTACTGATCAACAACATAGAACACGAAGTAGTAGTTTTCGCATGTTCATTTTGGCAAGTCTATCTGAAGCTACGGGCATCGGTAAGGGGGGAGGAAACATGGCCGATATTTGTCATAAACGTACCAATAGCGTACGGTGCCTATTTTATAAAAGTATTAAAAAGAATAATAATTATTATATAATAATTATATATAGAAACTGATTTGTGCTTTGCTTTAAAGGTAAGGTATTTTTCAAAACACGGTACCTATTTGATAAAAACAAATAATGTTAAGAATCGTACTTGAATTCAATATGGATACGAAATAATAAGATACCAAGTAAAACTGAAAATACGAAGGAAAATATTGACATTATAAACGCCACTGGATAATCAATGTCAATCAATTGTCGAAGTGATATGCTTAGAAAACTCACTTACCAGCGTCTCTTTCAAAGAGCGCTAGCCAGCTCTGTAGTGGAACGCCTCTGATGCGATAACTACAGCCAAGCAGAGTCGAGCGAGGTTAGTACTTGGATGGGTGATCACTGGGGAGACACCGTCGTAGTGCCCGTACAGCCTGCAGTGAAACACTTTAGACTAATTAGGGTGCACTTTAGACTACTAGGGTGAATATCATATCATAGCTCGCAGGCTTATACCAATGAGCACAAGGTATAATGGAGATATGCCGTCTTTCGGATGAGACGTAAAACCGAGGTCCCGAGTCCATGGATGTTGGGCTCGATAAAAATCCCTACCACTGGTTGGAACACTAGTGGATTCGGCAAAATTTCCGGTTAGGGGTAGAGTGCTCCTGGCGTCGGTTTAGCCTCAGTTGCAGAAATTGACCGACGTTAAATAACCGAATAAAAAAAACATTAATAACTTGATAATCACAAAAAAGTCCTAATTTTAATGGGTGGGATAGACAGCAAATTATCAATATTTGGCTTAAGTTTTGTTAGGAGTAAACGCAAATCTCCTCGTTTTGTGATATTTAATCTGCTCCTTTTTTTGTTAAAAGGTTTGTAACGACACTAAAACTTTTCTTAACAAGATACGACGAGGGAAACGCTATCAGAAGTTTTCTCGCAATTCTCCACAGTCCAGGATATTTTTCGGGTATTTCTGCTTGCAGCCAAAATGTTTGATACCCTCTTTTAAATTCCACAATAATTTTAAATTATTCGGTTTAGGTTCCTTTTAATTAGGGTTGACGTTCTTTAAATAAAACACATCTTTCTTCGGCAAATGTTTAATTTGAACTCCCCGACCAAAAACCCAAAGCAACAATTGCCAGACTACACGTTCTTTTAATCTAGCGCCTGTCTGCTTATTTTGCAATTGTTACTTATATCGATAAATAAATTAGAATCAAACTGCTTAGTCGATATATTGTAATATTACAATAATTATTATAACTAAACACATTCATACTAAAGTTAATAACCTATAATTTACAATAAGCATAAATTCTAACCTACATAATTATCTACTCATTACAAGCTCCTCATTAGTGCTAAGGTCAAGTAGCTCCTCTTGTAATATCACATTCTCCACTTCCGTTTCATGAAATGGATTTATGATCCATGGTGGTATTTCCATCCAATATCTTCAAATCTGATTTTCAAGTCATCATGCGAAGCAATTAAATGTTGAACGTTTGTCTGAATATCCTCATCAAATACTTCTACCTGTGACAAGTTTGAAAACTGGGACTTGGATTGTTATTTTGCTTCATAAATTTCAATTATCCAAGAAAACCTGAAATTGCACTCTTTGTTTTTATTAAATTGTAATTGTAAGTTCATGTCAATAAATTTTTTCTGCTTTCAAATTGATCAGGTTTTCTTTTAAATCTGGATCTTTACTTTCCAGAAACTGTAAAACTGATTCAAAAAGTGAGTAGAATATTTTTAAACATGCACCTTTCGACAACCAGCGTATTTCGGTATACAGATACATTCAAATAAAAACGGAACATTAGTTTAGTGTATTCGCCGATCTAAATAGTCCACCAACAAAACATTTCTATAAGTTCACTTCAATGAATATCAAGTATTGATCTGGACAGCTGGATTCAGAATCACTGCAAGAAACCCCGCCCCTTCTCCTTCCAAAATTTGTTAGTTATGTGGGATGTGTGCGAACTGCGATTAAGTATTGAATAATTACTTGATGGGGATAGTAAACGTCGCTACATATTGAAACAATAGGCTTACGTTTTATGTTGTTAAAATCGAAAATTAATTGTTAAATTCTCTTTAACAATTAATGTTTCGAGTTAAGATAATGTTTTGATTTCTTTTGGCAATAACGGCTTTCAAAATAAAAATAAATTCGAAAATAAAACAAAATAGGATTCTTTAAATTGAAACAAAGTTATGGGCTTAAACACTCACCGTTCGACTGACTGACTGACTGGCTAACGCTAATTAAGGACCGCCCACAGTTGAGAATACGGAGTGGTGGGAATTGTACGATATGTTATAGGTGTCAAAATCAGTGTTGCCAGAGTCACTACAATTGTAGTAAATCTACTACAACTTCAAGGGTCTAGTACGCTAGTACACATTTACAAATCAGGCCAATTTACCTCTTTACTTCCATAAAATCATATTTTTTTGTGCTGCGCAGCCTATTCAATACCTTGCAAATGTCTAAATAGTGTGAATGTCTCTTTAATACTGTTCAGAATATTTTTATATTTTACAGTTATTTTTTCTATGTGTTGTTATTTTACTTTTGAAATATACCTTTTTTTTGTATTTTAGTTTTAGTCAGAAGAACGTTATTTTTTTAAAGCTGTTTGTGAACAACGTTTCCATTTTTATTTTTTGTGACCTGATTTGATTTTTAAAATGTTCCTATTTTTTTTTGTATTTTAGTTTTAGTCGAAAATGAATGTTTTTTAAAGTGGATTTTTGTTGTTGTTATTTGTTAGTAAGATAGCAAGATATAAAAAATTGTCATTTTTTTTAAATATAACTTTTATTTCACTTTGGTTTTTGTATTCCAAGATCCAATTAAAACTACGACATTTTTGTCGAATCTGCTACAGTTTTGAGAGTCAATTACTACATTTAAAAAAAAGTCTGGCAACACTGGTCCAAATAAACGATTGTAATAATCGTGTTTTTAATCTGTTGAAGCTGGATGTTGGTCGACTAGTTCAAAAGCAGTTCTGATACAATGCTTAAAATCCCTATGTTCCGTTTTTGTTTGAATGTATCTGTATAAGAGCAATCGTTGGAAGTCTTCATCATTTTCATTGCACAATTGTGCAAATAAACGCGTATTCAATGCATTGCTTCTTATTTTGTTAACTGCATTAATCACAAATTGAAGCGATTGGTGCAATATATCACTCCAATTTTTCGCTACTTACAAGTAACAGTCGCTGAGCTTCTTAAAATAGTATCTGCCTAGGTGAAGTCAAGCCAACATTTTAGTTCTTCACTATCGAAACCAAAAATTTTCGTTGACCTCCGCTTACGAATTGTGAACCCCCAATTTGTCACGCCAACGTAGACCACCGTCGAGTCTCCCGTGGAGCCCTGGGGGTCCCCCCAGACCACTTTGAAAATCAATGGATTAGATAGACATAAAATCACATCTAATATCTATAGTTTGCGTTTGGACAACCAGTCTATTAACCAAATAAAATTCCTCAAATAACAAAAGTAACTATTGAGAATTACTGATTTATAATATAGAGTTGAAAAAAATTATTGACTAACACTATTTTTTATTATTTATAAAATAACTAGTTGTCTACGATAGTAAATAAACATGAACTTTATGTTTTCTTTGTTGATATCACGGTGTGCGTGTCGCGTAATATACTATTGTGAATACTTACTTTTAATCACTGTTAGTATTTTGTAATATGTTGCTTGGGGTCAAATTAGAGGATCATTCCTTATACGTTATATACATGTAAAAATTTTTAATGAAATTAATGATTCACATAATGTTTTTATAGTAAAAACCAAATAAAGTTGCGTTTACGTCATCATTGTGAACATTTGCAGCGTTGTCAAATTGTTCACGAAATATGGAAATTAACAGAAAATAACTGAAGTCAACAAAAAACATAAAAGTTGAAAATTCCACAATATTATAAATAAAAACTACAAAATTATGTAAAACTTTGTGTCCATACTGTTCTGCCATATCGTCCACTATATACTTGATTGGTGGCTTATTTCTAAAAAAAAAACAAAAAAATGTTTAAAATAAATGGCAATAAGTAAGAATATATCTGTATATTTACTGAGAAACGATTTGCAACAGTTCTGTTTTGAACATCATGTCAGAATAGGGAATGCTTTTTTCTGTCAACCAGTCCTGAATAGCACATTTTGACCATCCTGTATTTGGAGTTTTATGCAATAACATGCTGTGATAAGGTGCATTATCAAGTATAATTAGAGAAGGATTCTCTAAATTTTGCAGCAGCTGATATTCAAACCATTTCAAGAAATTTGCCTGGTTCATTTCCCCATGATAATCATTAAGTTGGGTTTTTGAACAAAATATTGCTTCAGCACCTTCAATAAATCCGTTTTCATTTCCAGCATGGAGTATAATATATCTGTAATAATATTATTTAAATAATGTTTAAGTAACCTCTTATGTTTTGCAATACAACAAACCTTTTGCCATCCGTTTTAGTGGTCTTAACACTCTTGATATTTTCATTTTGCCATGAATGACCTATGATGCCATTTTGAAATATCCAGGTTTCATCGATGAACACAAATTGGTATATACCTTCGTCCTTCGCTTCTTTATAATATCTTAAGAATTCTACTCTTTTCAAAACAACATTAGGTAATTCCATAAGTCCTCGTCGTGGATTATCCTTCATCCACTTAAACCCAAGTTCTTTGAGCAATTTATTCAAAGAAGTGGTACTACCATTAAATAATTCTTTTTCTTTTAGTTGGGACCACAATGATTGAATCGTTATGTGCTGTTCTGAAGGCATACAGAAATAAAAATATGTTAAATATACAATTGTCGTAATTATACTTACTTCTGTGGTACATGTTGTAAATGGTATCACGAATAGAGCTTGTATTTAAAGTTTCTGTATTTGTTACACGTTTATGAGCGCAACGTTTTTTCTTTGGTGACTCAAACTCTTCACCTTTTTTCTTTGTTTGACAAATTTTGCTTACTGTTCTTACACTGATTTTTAAAGCAGCAGCTACACGCTAAAATAATAGAAATTTTCGTAGAGTAAAGTAAGGATATATTATTCACGTATTACCTACCTCTTGTACAGCATTTAAGGGCAACAAAGGGCCATTATTATTTCTTTCTTGTTCAAAATAATTTACTAGTGAAGCCACAAGTTCTTTGCATCGGCTATTCAGCTGTTTGGGCATTTTAACAATCACAGAAGAAAATGCTTCGTTGTTTTGAAAAAAACAGTTTTGATTATAAATATTTGTCACAAGAAAATTTTATAAAGCACGTAACTATAACCTCAAAATCGATGACATTACACGAGTAGAAAAGTCACAAACAACGCGGCAACATGACATTATTTCTGGCAGTGACTATTTTACCGTCAATAATTGGAGGCTTCTTTATAAAAATTTTAACACAAATTTTTACATCGAGGGACGTCTAAACCCAATAAAGCTATATTGCTTATACATTATTTTGGTACAAAAGTTTTTTTATTGATTGGGTTATCTTTAGAACTGATTAATAAACAAATTTAAGTATATGTACTTTTCGATAGAAATGTAGCCACACATGCGATAGAAATACGACCTTGGTGACGTAAACGCAACTTTATTTGGTTTTCACTATATATACCTACATTTAATAAAACACAACTGTGATTTTTTTTAAATATAATTTAGCAATAGGTCAAAAGGTCATCGTATATAACGTTGTAGACGATTGCAAAATTATCGTGCGTTAAATGACGATTGTGCATAAATTAAAATTGAAATATTCCAACCACACAACAACTTACTGATATCGATGACATGTAAATAAAAAATTAATCGAAACAAACAAATTCTGGGAAATTTTCTGTTTTGTTTTAAAATTATAATAATCTTAATTGATTTATTATACAGGGTGAATCATGTGTGAGTTGTGTTGTTATTTCAAATGCCAGGGGAGTATTTAGGGTGGGTACGACTGAATTAGGAAGAAATAAAGAGAGAAATATGATGTATTATCATTAAAAAATTACAAGAATTTCATAAACAAAACTAAGTAGGTCGATTGAAGACAAATACTATTATTTAATTAATCACGAAACAAAAATAAGTATAATGATAGTAATATGTACAGGGTGATCAACTTTTGAGACAAAGTCCGTTATATCAGTCAGTATGGGAGATACCAAAAAAAGTTATTTACAAAAATAGGAGGCAGCTATAAGCTTCACATTTTAAAATTAGTTAAAAGTATACAGAGTCTTCCATAACACTGTACCGCATCAAACATGTTTTTTTAAATGAAACACCCTGTCTTTTATTTTAAATTTATAAACCACTTCACTTCTTCGTTACAAGAATACAACGTTGTTATATGTTATACAGGGTATTTAAAAAGTTACAACCAAATTTCATTGAAAATCGTAGCAAGTTCAACGTCTTGTATAATAGAAAAGGGGTACAAGAGTAGCTATAGTTTTTAAATGATTGTCGATCTTCATCAAAATGATTGATTTTACTAATACTCTTTAAATTTAATACTGGGTACGTCAAAATACAAATTCATTAATTGCTCACTATCATAAACTACAGTCAATGTAGTTTAATTTATCCTAAGTATTTCCTACACCTAAATTTAATAGTTTTGGAGATATTTTAAAATGTGAAGCTTATAAGCTGCCTCCTATTTTTGTAAATAACTTTTTTTGGTATCTCCTAACAGATATAACGGACTTTATCACAAAATTTGATCACCCTTTATAATATCATAGGTTACCAGCCATTTAGTCTAATCAACAAGTTCAAAAACGTGTTAATTCTTGATAAAACTCCTAAAAATATGAGCAATGGCTCATTCGATTCGGAATGACGTCTAGAGAAATGTATCGAAAGTATGTATTAGCTCATAAAAAATTGCAATTGTTATTAACAAATTAAGATGAAAAAATATAGCATTTAGTTTTTTGTTAATAACTCAAAAACTATTGATATTTATGCAATTATGAAAAAAGGTCCTTAAAGAAGAGGAAATTTCCAATAAAAAATTTCCGACTCCTGGAACTCCATCTCTATTATTTATAATTTAAATTCAACGCCGAAAATAGGTCTCCGGTAGTCATTTTGGGTATGCGTGCGCCTCGTCAAAAGCAAACAGGTCACATTAAATAATTTTTATAAGATATTGATTGTTAATTTAAAAATTTGAAAAAAATATAATATATTCTGACACTTTTTAAGTTAATTTTTCAACAAGTTAGGCAATTGTTAATTAACAACATGTTCTTGAACTTTCTTGTTTATTGTAAACCCTCTTAAGTGAAAAAGTTATTAGTCATTATTTAGATTTTGATCTACTGAATTAATTTTAAAAAATTATTAAAAGTCATTAAGAAATAGCAATTCTTTTTCTCTTAAATTTCGATTCATCCACTTTCAGTTGGATATTCTCAAGTACACTCACCTATACCTAATACTTAAATAACGTGTACTTTTTTATTGAATTTATTTCAGTTTTATTTTTTTGCAAACAGCAAATCTAGGACACGCATTAAATTATATAGCAGGGTTATATAAAAAATCTACATATCGCTAGAAAATATATAATTTGTATTTTATATTACCACATTTATTGATATCTTATGCAAAACTCAACTAGCCCACAAAAACCCCATATTAAGAAAATCATTTAATTATGACGTTTTATTGTATTCTTACAAAGATTACAAAAATTTTAAGAACATTATATCGATAAATATTGTGAAAAATATTTAAATTAATTTGCTGCTTCGTTACATTATTTTATGATGAAAAATCCCATGTGCTTTGTACCATTTTCAATTTTTTCTACTTCCATTCCAGAAGCTTCGAGTCTTCTTTATAAGCCACTAGTTTGGGGGAATTTTGAGTAACGGTTGTATTATTTCCTCTCCAACGTGCTTCTGTCTGAGCCCTTTTAAGATCCCACTGAAGCAGAGTATGTGAATAGGTGTTTGATCTCTCAGTTAACATTTTCTGCAGATAGGTTCACTGACTTGTCCCATTTTGTCTAGATGTTACCTCAGGTCAGTTCAAATGTCTCTTACTCAGTTTCAGTAACCCGGCTGAGGGTTCCTAGTCTACCTTGTTCAGTAAAATCTTTGACCTTCTGTCAACCTCTAATCGAATTGGGGCTCTTTTTTTAGCCACTTCTGAAATTTCCCTCTTATACAATCCTTTGGGATTCTATAGAACGGTTCCGAACGTAATAAGTTTCATTTTCAGTAGCCTGGTTGAGAATTCCTTGTCTACCGTGTTCAACCTCCATTTGAATTGGTGTTCCCTATCTATCCAGTTCCCGATTTCCCCTCTTATGCATTCGTTTGTGATTCCACAAAGCGGTTCCGGACCTATGACGTCTCCTTTAGAGCCTTCTTTAGCTAACTGGTACACCAATTCATTACCTGCAATCCTCTCATGTTCAGGCACCCTTACTAGAGACACTTTGTTGTCTCTTGCCAGTCTATTGAGGACCAGCCAAGACTTAGTGGTTGAGTTGCTGATAGCTGTAAGCAGAGCCTGTATCAGTAAATATTTATTTTTTTTGTTCTATCTCCTCCAGATGTTTTCATCAATACAGGCTATAGCGGCACTCGTCAACCAAGGCCAAAAGACATTTTCTCTATAGGCCCATTAATACCAGCCCTAGCGTCATGGTTTGTTTCAGGACCATCGGTGAACCATATGATGTCTCCAGGATTACATGGTACTTGTTCCCTAGATGGGATAATGATATTAGCTCGCTCAGTTAATATGTTCTCTGGTATCCTGCTATCCAAACTCATTTGAAATCACTCATTCAGTTGTATGAGTGTGTCCTCGAACATGTTCCAAAGGAGGAAGGCCAGTAATGTCTTCCATTGAAGCAGTCCCCGTGATACCAAGGAGAGCTTGTCTTCGGATTGCAGTTAATACATTCACCACAAAAGACACTTCTGTTCTCTTCCACCAAACTTTCGATCCATAGGTTATCGTTATCCTTTTCACAGTTGTATAAAACCAGTGAACCATCTCGAATCACATTCCCCTTGACTCTTCTGGATTGCCAGAAAAATCTAGTTGTCCTGGTAGTAATTTTTTCCATGTATGACCTCCAATTCAGTTTGGAATCGAGTGTCACTCCCAGATATTTAACTTCTTTAGATATTTCTAGTTTATCTCCGAGCAGTTTTATTTTACCTTGCGGGAAAACTCTTCTATTCGTAAAAGTAACTAGTTTGGTTTTCTTTGGATCAACTGAAAGGCCCTTTTTATGGATCCAGTCTTCCACAATTCGTAGGTATAGGTGGATCACCAAGAGGTATGAATAACCATCCCCAACCATTCCAGTTGTACGTGTTTTATATAGGCAACCAAAACTTGTATTTGATAATTTGTTCTTAATCATTTTCCATCAGAAAGATATTACTACTTACATTTAATTAAATTATCAAAGTATTACTTCTAAATTTAATATTAGACTCATTTATTTGTTACCTTCATTTTCTAATATTTCTTGTTTTATCACAATTTTTGTAGTTTTTTTCATTTTGTATTAAACTTTTAAATATAGTTTGACATAGGATTAACACCATTAGATCTTAATATTAATTCTACCATATTTTTCTATCTTTTATAGCATGATGGTGGTAATAACTTACCGAAACTAGTAGCGAGTTGATTGGTCCTACTTAGGTCAAATATATTAATATTGTGGTTTGACTTGGTGTTTTATTGAACCCTTTGATTGGATTCTAACAAATTTGAGATATGGATGAACTCTTGGAATTGAAGACCGTTGAATACATTTAATGCAATTTTTTAGACATCGTCACATACATCTTCCAAATTTTGCTCAGTTTACTTGGTCTTGCACTTGATTCGGTTTCTAAGTGTCAGATAGAAAAATGGTGAAGACAAAAACTGTAGGAACTGTGGCTGTCACTACGTTTCCTTAAATGACGTCCAAGCTCAAGGTCAAATTAAACTGGTGATAAACAAGAAAATTTCCTACAACTTATTCTCTTACGATTTTTATTTCCGATGCTTGGTTTTTGGGGACTTTTTGTCGCTTGACCTTGTCCTCGATTGCAAGGTCAGGGGGATACTCAAAAGTAACAACCAAAAAAACGTGTTTTTGTCTTTCCGACGCTTGCTTTTGTTACGGGACAAAGAATTATTGGTGCCTCTCTTTCAAACATCCAAAAATAAACTCTGTACCTACCAACTGCTAGTTTATTAAAAACAGATCCTGATTGTTTTAAGTAGGATTAATACAATTAAAGTCTCAGGAATCCTTTCACTTTTCTCAAGCGTCTCCCTGAAGGGCTCCTAAAAATAATAAATAAGTATTTACCACTTATTATTTACAACAAGTAGGAATAATAATAATCAAATATTTATATTCTAAAGTTACCGGAATCTTACTTAAACATAGGATGATCACCAGATCATAAAAGTTGCCGATTTAAAAATATCAAAGGCTTAAAGGTTATTTTGTGTACATGGCGTACAAAGTAGATGACAATCTTGTCATATCTGTCAATCTTAAAAATAAATCTTCTCAAAGTGATTTCAATCTTTCATCATAATGTCACTTTTCTATTCATAGATCTACTGATTAAAGATCATTGACCTTCCTTATCAATTAATAGTTTCTTCTTTTAATTTCTGTTCAGAGCTTATCTCTGGTGTTGAGTACTTTGGTAATAAAGTAAATGAAAAGAACATACCTTTTTTTTCTAAGACCATCCATACCTAGATAGGAGATGGGATTTCTTTTTTCTTCCATGTGAGGTTCGTGATAGACCACATGGTTTAGCAATTTTGCTGATTTTTTTTAAATATATTTAAGTGAGCTTAAATTTTATTAGAGTGATCCTGTTGGAGCTCTACCATTTGTATAAGTGGATATTTATTTGGCTCAGCTTAAATTCCTGTCTCCACATCCGCAGGCGAAACCACTTTGAGGCCACACAACTTCTACGGTGAGTTTAATTTGTCAGTTTACTATACTCAACCCTCATAACATTTAATTATTATTACCAAATACTTACACAAGCTCCTTTTTAGGTCTCTTTCTTCTTTCTTCTCTTCTTTCTGCTTCGTATTTCTTTCTTTGACTTTATTTTATTCATTTCATTCCTGCATCGACATCATCTGCACCCCGTCATCACATCGGATACACCTGTAAACACCTCTACCTCTAGGATATAGTCTGCCACCACCAGTTCTTTTGGAGGGACACACCACAGCACCCGATTGTAACAGGTAACCTTCCTACCTTATTTATATCAAGGAATCCAGGGGTTTGGGTAGAAAACACATTTGACTGAAATAACAAATATATTTATGGAAAAGTATTGTAAGTAGAGTATTTTGTCATACCTACTGAGGAACTTAGTTTCCTGGTGTCTTTACACTCTGTTGAGGACAACTTGTAGATGTATTTAATAACAAATAGCACAATCACTAGAGTTTGTAAACCAGCGTATGGATACAAAGGTAGTTCATTAATATAATTCTATATCCAACCACCCCTAAGGTAAGATTGGATAGTGTAAAACTTTTCATTATAGTTATAATTTTGTGCATGCCTTTTTGATAACCTAAAATAATTGTGGAAAGCTAACTTCACATAAATAGTGTCGTACAGCGGAAATCCTTCAGGGAGTTTTTGGCGTTACAATTAGTAGGCAAGGCCTTGTTTGTTTTCTGTACAGTCCCAACTTTATTTTATTATATTATACCAACATTGCATCTGAATCGGTTTTTATTTCGAATCCCACCCTGAGATTAACAGGACCTTTTAATCAATGTAACACTTTTCAAGAAATTCCGGCGTAACGGGACTTTTTGAACACCCTGTATATTCACTAGTGTCAGATAAAACGCTGATCACTTTTTCTCTGAGCAGCGAAAAATATTTTGTCTCGCTGTGTAAAATTTAAAAAGAAACAAGTTTCCACAATTATTTACTTTCGTAATACAGAAATATGAACCAATAAGTAAAACAAACTATACAGACCACAATGTTTTAATAAGAAGAAAGTTTCAATATCAACCATATAAGACAAGTCTTCTCGAGTAATACGGTTAAGTAATTAACCGTGTTTTTATTATTACAACTAAATAAATATCTTTGCGATTCTTAAGGATGTAACCGTTTAATTTATTTTCATCGGATCAAGTCGAGCTGTAGAAGTTGACGATGTTACGCAATCCTCCCGTGCTTTTTTTCTGCACATTTCCATATAAAGTTAGGTTAGTTTACCAATTAAGTGACTTCGAATTTTTCGATCAGTAACTTTAAATGCAACACTGCCATCTATTAATAGACTATTGTCAAATTTTGTGCAAGCTGCGTCGTTTAGTTTGTGTTTGACAACAATTGAAAGCAAACAACCTTGTGAATCCCGACGAAAATGAAAAAAAGTTAATTATGATAGAAAAAATTTTGCTCTAGCCACTTCTTCAGGTTTGGGAATAGGAATTAGTCACAGGGGAGTAAATCTCGGGAATATGCTAGATGGGGTAGGAGTAGATATCCCAATTAATGGATTTTAACCTTGTTAATTATATACGTGAGCACCCGTCGATTTCCTTGATGGAAGAGCTCTTTTTTCTCCGCCAAATGCGTTCGTTTCGGCTTTAAATATATGTCGAATTTGTCCAAAAACTCTGAATAATATTCGTTAATCGTTTTAAAAATCATCGTTTTTTAGTTTTGCCAGTGATTCTTGAAACTTGAATTATCTATTTTCTTACCCCCATTAACCTAGCAGAACCATTTCGGAAATTTGAATTTTTGATTATGCCATAATTTGTCGCTAATTTATTACCATAATTAAAAATTTGTCACTCGACGTTTAAAAAAAACCCATGGTTCTGCTAGGTTGATATTAAGCTAACAGAACCACTTTTTATCTAACAACTTAAAAAAACTGATATTACCATAATTTGTCGCTAATTTATCGCTCTTTTATTACCTCAATTAAAAATTTGTCGCTCGTCGCTTTTTCAAAAAAATCCAAGAATTTGCTAAGCTTATACGAGTTTACATCTGCCGATGCACTTCATATTTACCTTTTGGGCTAAAATACTAATACTACCATGCTAATGTTGCTAATTTATTATCATAATTAAAAATTGGTCGCTCATTGTTTTTTAATCCATAAGTTTATTCATAAATCTGGCGAATCACTTTGTACTAACAATTACTATTCATAGCTAATTTAATTTGTTAGATTTAGGGTAATAACGGGTACAAAGTGGATTTTTTAACACATACTATGAATTAATTTGACCTGACCATATCCCCCCGCACGTCGATCACGTCACATATTCATGACTTATTAAGTCATTGTTTAGGATACCAGATTATAAGCTTTATAAATTCACCAAAATATGTAAATTCAATATATTTTCTTGAACATGCTTCTCACCAAAGTATATAAATTGTCAAAAAGGTTTATTATAATAAAAACAAATATAAATAAAATATATTTAATGAAAATTTAAAATAACATAAAATTTCTGACAAACATAACGAAAACAATGAAAACTTAAAAAAACAAGAAATGCAACTTGTAATACTAGCTCTATATAGTTTTGGTTTCTTCATATTCTTCATCTTTTTATAATACTCGAGTTCGCCGGTTGGTTATCATTCCAAGAAAAATTTTTTTTCGTAAAGTCCTGAATATAAATTTTTTTTTATTGTGAACTCTATCAAATAGTTTTATTAGCAAGGACTGCAAGGAATGTGATGTAAATAGATATATAGGGTAACTGTTAATAAAGTGATTTAATAAACATACTTTAAAAAAGTGACCAATCCTTGCTTTTGTAATTTAGTGGTTTTATTCTAAATGCTGATATTTTTAAAGAAACTTTGATATATAAACAATAATATGATGGGTAAAGTAAAACTATCGTCTTTGTAATCAATTCCATTGATGATAATAAATGCTCAGTATTTTCCGGAATTGGCAGAGAAGGTTATAAAAGACATTAGGTGGTTCCCCCTTTGGTCAAAGATATGTTCTAACCATTTTCGCTGTGCAAGAATACCAGCAAAAGTGCTTCTGTTGAATCAGAATTTAATATAATAAAAAATCATGTATTTAAATTATATCCCAAACCGAATCGGGCAGATGTCTTTGTACTTAAATTTACAAAATTCCTCTGTGGTACTTGTAAACTAGTGGAAGCAAATTTAAATCAAGAGTTGGAACAAAAAGAAAACAGTATCCACTGTGTAAAAAGTCGAGCAGCTGTTGAAGCAATAGAAAATTGGGGAGGAATTGCCCAACAAGGACCGAGAAAAGTCAAAATATTTACGAGAGATTTTACAATTAATAAATCAAAATAAGAAACTTTTAAAGATACCCTTATTAAAGAATGGTAATAATCCAGCATTGCAGGTTTGTAAAATTAATATATCAGTATATACAGTAATCATTATTACCTTATTATTCTTATAACATAAACATAATATATGTAGGATATTAAGTAGTACTATTCTTAAGTTCTATTTGTGTTTCAGGCTGTAAAATTCGTAGAAGCAGAATACTCTTATTCCAATGATTGCGGTTCAAGAATCCTTACAGAACCAGGACTACAAATGAAAATGAAATAATGGGGCACTACACTGGGATAGTGCCAAGAGGAAAGTTATTCATTGAAATGAATGATTTGAAGGACAAAGAACTCAAACTCCTCAAAAAATTTAAATGACATGACCATGTCATTATTTATATTAAAACTAATAAAAACTGACTTTTTTTTGCTCAATGTTTTTCAGATTACAAATAATTTCTTAAAAGTATCAGTTGTGTGCATCCTAAGTAAGAAATAAAATAATACCTAATTTATGAAATTAATAAGTTGTAATATTCTAAACATAATTATTATTTCACAATTTCCAAATTTTTACGAAATCCTTATGCACGCCACTGGACGGCGTTTATTATCAACAATGGAATTGGTTACAAAGACGATAGTTTTACTTTACCCATCATATTATTGTTTATATATTATTTCTTTAAAAATATCAGCATTTAGAATAAAACCACTAAATTACAAAAGTAAGGATTGGTCACTTTTTTAAAGTATGTTTATTAAATCACTTTATTAACAGTTACCCTATATATCTATTTACATCACATTCCTTGCAGTCCTTGCTAATAAAACTAGTTGATAGACTTCACAATAAAAAAAAAATTATATTCAGGACTTTACGAAAAAAATTTTTTCTTTGAATGATAACCAACCGGCGGACTCGAGTATTATAAAAAGATGAACAACTAATTTGTGTTTATGTAATATTTTAGTTTTCATAACAAAAGTATGGAGTTATTCTGAGAAACCAAAACTATATAGAGCTAGTATTACAAGTTGCATTTCTTGTTTTTTTAAGTTTTCATTGTTTCGTTATGTTATTTTAAATTTTCATTAAATATATTTTATTTTTATTTGTTTTTATTATAATAAACCATTTTGACAATTTATATACTTTGGTGAGAAGCATGTTCAAGAAAATATATTGAATTTACATATTTTGGTGAATTTATAAAACTTATAATCTGGTATCCTAAACAATGACTTAATAAGTCATGAATATGTGACGTGATCGACGTGCGGGGGGGTATGTTCAGGACAAATTAATTCATAGTGTTAAAAAATCCACTTTGTGCCCGTTATTACCCTAAATCTAACAAATTAAATTAGCTATGAATTATAATAGTAATTGTTAGTACAAAGTGATTCGCCAGATTTATGAATAAACTTATGGATTAAAAAAACAATGAGCGACCAATTTTTAATTATGATAATAAATTAGCAACATTAGCATGGTAGTATTAGTATTTTAGCCCAAAAGGTAAATATGAAGTGCATCGGCAGATGTAAACTCGTATAAGCTTAGCAAATTCTTGGATTTTTTTGAAAAAGCGACGAGCGACAAATTTTTAATTATGGTAATAAATTAGCGATAAATTAGCGACAAATTATGGCATAATCAAAAATTCAAATTTCCGAAATGGTTCTGCTAGGTTAATGGGGGTTATTTTCTTTTCTTTGAGCATTCTTGAAAAATTAAATTTATGCCATCTATAAGAATAGTAGTTTCATAACTTTTTTCTTATTTTTCAGCTGTCTACACCACCTCTAAAAATTTAAAAGATATTTGTTATTTCCAAGCTATTCCAAAGATTTTCTAGTTTGTTTTTGGTACCTTGATTGGGACAAAAAACCCATCAGGACATAAGTTTCTTAAGTTTTCTTGGTAATCCAAAAAATTGAACATTTGAATTATTTATTTGATATAATGCCTCCGACAGTAAACTACGACCTATCTTTGCACATTGGTTATAATACGCAAAATTAACAATTTCTCATAGCAACAAAAGTTGTGGGAAAAGTGGCATAAGGCATAGCCAAAGTGACATAAGGCATATCCAAAATAAATACCTACAGCGAATTGCCATTCTTCTTATCTGTAGTCTGTGGTATCTAAACAATAAACCCGCAAAACTTCTAATTCGTTGCTATTATAGGCATATGATCTTTAGTAATTTATTTAAATGAAATGCAGAAATTGCACTAATTTTCACCGCCATATTCTATGTCATGTTAGAAAAAGTGCTCATAACAAAGTAACGTGTGCAACACAGTCGTTTGTTTGATTTCTGGATGGTGGTCGTAGGAAAAATACAGTGTGCAACCCGTGCGCAAATGATAATTTTGCGCACTTGTTACACAATATGCTTTTATAAGCACTTAGCACCAGGTATCGTCGAAGTTTATATTAAACTGTCAAAAAAGACTTTACTCAATGGGAAGACTCAATAAATTGCCTCTGGTCTGGATCCCTGGCCATTCTGTTATGGATTGCAATGAAAAAGCAGACTCCTTTCCTACGGAGGGAGCCGCAGGTGGTTTTATCGGACCAGATCCTACCAATGGTAAGGACCGGAAGTAGAGTTTTAGACTTTTGACAATATTTACCAGGATTAGTTCATTCGAAGACTTTTGTACATTCTTCGAAGACAGTTCACTGTCGTCTGAATCATCATGTAGTAAGACTTGGAATGTCGGTAGATTCTATATGTCGTCTTTGTCTGGAAGCTGATGCAACAGCAGAGTACCTATACCTATTATTTGTGTCTACCTCGCCATAGTTATCAGGTATCTGATTTTTGGCTCGGTCTCTCCCTATCTCACGCAATCAGACATGAAATATCATTAACAAAATAATAAACTAACTGGCTTTGTTAAAAAGCTGAATTTGTATTGAGAAATTTGAATAAGTGTGAACCACAATGACTCTTGCAGGTGACAGTAGAGGGCCAAATAGATCCACTCATTTTAAACCTAACATGACCTATTTTGGGATTGTCTAGTTTGTTTTTTGATACCGTGAAGGAAGGAACAAAAAATTGTTTTTCCAAAAAAAAACAATTTTAACCTCTAAATCTATGTCAAATTTTGAAAAATACGTCGCCAATAAACAAATCCAAACAAAAGAAAATGATTTATAATTATTTGTATATTTAACCCAAATAACCTTAAAAAAATACCCTTTGGAGAGCATTGTCGAAAATAGGATATACTATATTCGACTCCTCACAGATCTCTCGAAATACTTCCCTTATTTCCAGAGGACCTATTTTCGAGATCAGTCAATGCATTTAGAATGTTTCTTTCAATAAGGGTGTTCAAACCAGCCATGATTTACAATAAAACACATAACTAAACAAAAAGAAGGCTATAATCGTATACGAAGTTTTATATTCGAATGACGCATATACCTACTCGAGTAACCGCATGCGAAACAAATCGTGCACGAATAACCGAATTTCGTGCGAAATTCATTCAATTTCCTACACGAATTGTGCTCGAATACAATCCCAGACTTGGTAAAAAATACAAGTGGACTAAAGAGCAGTACCGTGTATACCAAACATGCCGATGTCGCGTTGCTATCGCGCTGACAAGTCAGGAAAGGGCATAAGTCTAAGTCAAAAAATTTTTTCATGAATTAAACTAAGACCAATAACATGAATACCTACTTTTAAGATAAATAATCAATATATTTCAAAACAACTTCTTACACTAATTTTTGAGAATGATGATAAGAAAGTGATGCCTAGTCTATGATTTGGTTAATTATTATTTTCAACAAAATCAGATGTTTCTCATGTTGTAATATATATCGCTTCACCAAGGCCTCATTCAGTTCAACAAGAACAGCAATTATTTTCTTTTTTTGTTGCATTTCATGGACATTCAGCCATATTTGTCAAATCGGAACGCTTCTAGTTAGTTTTGATGTGACTCATTAATGTTGTTGATCGTTAAATAATAACAAATATTTCACAATCTATCGCTAAGACACCATTTACTTAAATTTATTAATGTAGATAGAACAGGAAAATTGTTAATTTTGTCGTTGTCATTTTTTAATAAAAGATTTTGTATTTCTAGAATTTCCCCTTTTCATTTATCGATTAATTACATGAATTTAAACGTTTAAGTTTTAACTAAAATATATCGGTTTTATATTTTTAAAATCCTCCCTTTTTATTTATCACTGTCAATCTCATAATTAATATAAATAAATCATTCAGGATCTAATAATGGTGGAGCGTCACGACTTATTTAAACTTGATGTATATTTAAAATAATTATTAACGGGATATTCATTAAAATTTGTAGAATTATTGATAGCTGTCATTAACAACGAGATAAAATATGCATAACCTACTATTCAAATCCTCTATAAACTTTCTTATTTTTTACGCAAATTTCAGTAAAAATCGCTAATTCATTGGTCTCCGTAGATCTGCCTGCCCGGTAAGCATGCTGATGCGGGTGGAGAGGTAGTCTCTCTAAGATTTCCGCTCTAATATAATTATCAATAGCTTTTTTCATCGTTTTGAGCACAATCGATGTTAGGCTAATTGGTCTGAAGGATTTGGGATTTGTTGTGTCCCTTTTTCCAGCTTTTGGAATGAAGGCTACTATTGCCCTTCTCCATGCTTCTGGTATATAACCCAGTTCTAAGCTGCTTCAACTGATCCTAACCAAATGTGGTAGAATTTCGTCTTATTCTTGCTGGACCAATGCTGGGAAAATTCCATCGGCTCCCGGTGCTCCCGGTGCCTGGGTCTGTCATGACCTTCGACCCTTCGACCCTTCGACCTTGATAATCCCATTGTAGTCTATGAAGGGGGATGCTCTTAAGCGCTCCTTCTTGTAAATACATAACATTGCATTAAAAGATTATTGTAACGTTTATTCTAATTTATATTTACAGATTTATATGTAATTCAGTCCTTATTTAATAATTTATCTAATACACTAAACACACTAATTATAATTTATATGAGAGTCACTTAATAAACACTTTATCGAGGCGCGATTACTTTCCTTCGGTATCAACACTGACTGATTGACTAATTGCCTGCAGCGATGCTCGTGGCCTATTTATACTCGTGCGCCGTAATTCTAGAAATCTCTCGACGTTCTGGCGGGTGCACTGGATATTCTCGATGTTTCGTATTTTGGATGCTTCTCGAAAATTGGGCGGAGGAGCCATAGTCGTCTCATACGGGGATTTCACTGGGGGCACTAAGTGAGCATATTAATGCAGTAGCTCGCGTAACATTGCCCCCTCCTTAAGAGACTGGAAACTGGAACGAGATGACTGTATTGGCAACTGGTCCCCTTGTTGCATTTTCCAGTTGTATGGAAGTAACATGCGACCGTCTTCTCTGTTGGCTGTGTCTCCCGAGCATGGCCGCAAACCAGTACCTGCACTTCGGTATCTCGGAAGATTACTTCTACCATGTTACGGATTATTCGCCAATCTAAATGCCTACATTCAATCTTGGGCATGGCTAGCCTATACACGTTCAATTCAAGCACATGCTCCCTCAGGCTTCGTAATGCTTCCCAGACATCCTCGTACGTTGGTCTTTTGTCGAAGGTGTTCCTCGTCACTAGGTGGAAATTGTCGCGGGAGCCATTTTGCAGCTTCAGAGCTTTACCTGGTACTGGTAACTGGTTTACCAAAGGTCGTGCGCCACTCTTCTTTATAAACAGAGATGCCAGTCCGCGCGCATCGGTTACGCTGGCAGGGATGTTTATAGCCAGTGAGTATTCCTCCGGAACGGTAAGCAGGTCTTGTCGTCTCTCAGTGGTGACGCCGAATCTTGCTTTTCCGGTACCACCATAAGTACCCATGAATTCTACAAAAGCAGGATCGGCTACTTCCTGAAGCTGGTTTACTTCCTCATCGTGGTCACCCTCGAATGGCGCTAATCGGTTTCGGTGGACCACCTTTGGCTTTCCATTTGGGATCTTGCTGATACGATAGATGACATCGTTGATTCTTTTCTTTACGAGGTACGGACCGTCCCAAGCTTTCTGCAACTTTGGAGAAAAACCCTTTTGTCTTCTTGGGTTATGCAGCCAGACTTTGTCTTTTTCGTGGAAACCTCCTTCCGTAGCTTGCGTATCGTACCTTTTATTCATCCTATCGCTAGCGATTTGGAGATTCGATCGAACCAGCTCGTGTACGTCGTCCATTCTTTTTCTCAGCTGGGTCACGTAATCTTCACCAGCTATGTCTTCTCCGGGTCGGCATCCAAATTCAAGGTCGCAGGGTAATCTCATTTCGCGACCGAACAGAACTCTTGCTGGTGTTTGGCCGGTAGACTCATTGATGGCGGATCTGTAGGCCATCGCGAATAGCGAGAGATATTGGTTCCAATCTCGCTGATGGTTAGATACTACTTTAGACAGGTATTTGCCAAGAGTTCTGTTCATTCGCTCTACCATCCCGTCCGACTGTGGGTGCAAAGCCGTAGTTCTCGTTTTCTTCATGCCGAGCTTTTCACAAACTTCCTGGAACAGCTGGCTTTCGAAGTTTCTGCCCTGGTCGCTGTGTATTTCCAGGGGCACTTTATATCGGCAAATGAACTCATTCACAAGCACGTCGGCAACCGTTGCGGCTTCTTGGTTTGGAATGGCATACGCTTCTACCCATTTTGTGAAGTAGTCCATCACCACCAAAATGTACCTGCTGCCATTTGCTGTCGGTGGAAACGGTCCGGCAATGTCCAGGGCAATGCGTTCAAAAGGGCTTCCGACATTGTACTGCTTCATAGGAGCCTTTCTTCTCCCGTGGTCGTAGCACAGGTAGTGCACTTCTTACACCAGTCCTTCACATCTTCGGAACTGTGCATCCAATAAAACCGTTATCGCACTTTCTGGAGGGTCTTTTTCACAGCTAGATGTCCTCCTGACGGACTGTCGTGTAATTTCCGCAGTACTGCTGCTATCCTTGTTCTTGGAATCACCAACTGTCTTCTACTTTCGGAACCCTCATCGTTCTCGATTACTCGCTGTAGCAAACCGTTTTCCAAAACCAGCGAGTCCCACTGGGCCCAATACGATTTCATCGTTGGCAAGTACCTTGAAATCTCCTGCCAAGTAGGTCGACAGTTCTCCTTTTTCCAATGTAGGATTTTCTTCAAGTCGGGATCGTTCTCTTGTTCCTCTTCCAACTTTTCTGGTGTCCATTCGTCGCTGGTCACCGTGGTTCTTCGAATCACAGCTTCCTTAGCTTCTGTTTTGCTGCAGTGAGAGCACTCTGCAGGGCATGGTCTTCTAGAGAGGGAGTCTTTGGAAGGTCTTCGGGTCGAAGCTGCCCTCTGAAGGTCGACCCTTCCTAGTTTTTCCTGCTGGGCATCTTTGTTTGTAGCAGTTCTCGGTCGCTTGCACGAACTGCGTACATGTCCCATTTCTCCACAATTCCAGCATCTCACGGCTTTCAGTTTTCCATTTGAGATGCTTTTCATCATGTTGACAATCTGGTCGAGCTTGTTCTCAACTTCTTCGTCTGCTACCGCCCTCACCTTGCCGTATACTCCGGTAGCCTGTGTAGCTGCTTCGTACTCCAAGGCTGCAGAGAGTACGTCGACCAGTGTCTTATGCCGAGCCAAGCGTAGAGTTCTCTGCATTTCATGGTCACGAACTCCGTCGATTAATGTCTGTACCCCTAAACATTCCATGACATTCTCCGGTGCCGATGGATAGGCAAACCGCACCAACCTCGCAATGTCTGCTTCGAATTCTTGCAGAGTTTCGTCGCGTTTTTGTTTGCGGTTTTTCAGCTGCGACTGGTACAGATGCTCCAGGTGTTCCAGGCCATATCTCATATTCAATCGCTTTTTGAGTTGTTCAAAATCTTCGGCCTCTTCCACTGGAATGGTCTGGAGGATATCCATAGCGTCTCCTCTAAGGGCAAGAGTTAAATTTAACGCTTTTTCCTGCCCATGACGTTTTACCATCGAATGTTGGCAGTTTCACTCGGCTGTTAATATCGCTTTCCATTTTCGGTTTCAACTCTACTTTCTCTGCCAGTTCGTCGTTATTCGGGGCTTGCCTAGTTGTAATATCCGGTTTATTACTAGTCTTCCTTTCGATTTCTTTGATTTTTTGTTTCATTTCTTGCTCCATACTTTTAATCTTTTCTTCCACGGCAGAAATATCAGTCTTCATGGATGTCATTTCATTTTTCATGTCCGTCGAAATTTTATTTTCCATGTCCGACATTTTGTTTTCCATGTCCGCCGAAAGTTTACTTTCCATGGATGAAATTTCATTTTTTATATCCGTCGAAATTTTATTTTCCATGTTCGACATTTTGTTTTCCATGTCCGCCGAAAGTTCACTTTCCATGGATGAAATTTCGTTTTTTATATCCGTCGAAATTTTATTTTCCATGTCCGACATTTTGTTTTCCATGGATGAAATTTCGTTTTTTATATCCGTCATTTTGTTTTCCATCAAAGACAATTCGTTTTTTATGGAAGAGATTATAGAGGCGGACGCTTCGTCGGTGAATTCAAACGTTTCCGGGTCCAATCCATTGTTAATCATAGCTATTTTTAGTCGTTCCACTAACACTGACTTGACCCCACTTGTGTCCAGTTCGTAATCCTCCAACTCTCTTCGAAGCTCTGAAACTTTTAATTCACAAAGTTTCTTCGCCATCTTCCTGTATATTTATTTATTTATTTATTTTTTTTTAACCCCACACCTGACACCAATGTAACGTTTATTCTAATTCATATTTACAGATTTATATGTAATACAGTCCTTATTTAATAATTTATCTAATACACTAACCACACAAATTATAATTTATATGAGAGTCACTTAATAAACACTTTATCGAGGCGCGATTACTTTCCTTCGGTATCAACACTGACTGATTGACTAATTGCCTGCAGCGATGCTCGTGGCCTATTTATACTCGCGCGTCGTATTTCTAGAATTCTCTCGACGTTCTGGCGGATGCACTGGGAATTCTCGATGTTTCGTATTTTGGATGGTTCTCGAAAATTGAGCGGAGGAGCCATAGTCGTCTCATACGGGGATTTCACTGGGGGCACTAAGTGAGCATATTAATGCAGTAGCTCGCGTAACAGTATGTTTTGTTACTTACGATTAAAACGGTCAACATATTCAAAATAAAATAAATAATATTGTGCTCTTGTGCCCCGTAAAAAATAATAATTACCCACACATGAATTTACGAGCTCGGGCAGTTTTAATACTCCGTCTCGATTGCGATTCTACTATAGTAATGAAACATCCTGTATAATGTCAAAATATTTTATTTAAATTCTCTGACATTTGTTATTTTTCACAAATTTTCATGTAGTTTTCAATGTAATCATCTCTATTTTTAAACTAGTTATCACACACCCTGTATCTCATACGAAACTCAAGACTTAATAAATTAGCTTGAAATATATGTTGTAACGTCGTATATTTTCAACAACAAAACGAAAGTATCATAAAATAATTTCAACTACATTTCTTACATCACAAATCGACACGTTGAAAAAAATACAAATCAGTTAAAGGACATACTTTTTCAATCGGTTCCGAAGATAATGAATATTCTATTTTTATTAAGTTCAATATTAATGGTCGGTAATTATTTGTTGTCGATTAAATTGTATCAATAAAATTTATCATTGAGCTGGGAGAAACCAAGAATACAAATTAACCTAAAGGTGAACAGTTTAATTATGACAATTTAATTACAATTAACGTTGGGTAATACTAATTTTCAGTAGTAATAACCCAAAGACATTGATAATTGTTCGATAAAATTTTATAACAGATTTCGAAAGCTTGTTGCTTGGAAACAGTCTGTTGCCTATAAGCAACGAGCTAGAGAAAGTTGTTAAAAAAAATTTGAGCATTTATCAATGTTCGAGGGTTATTCGAATAGAAATTTTTTTGCTAATTATTGAAAAAAATACAGAGCAAAAACAATTTATTTAAAGGTGCAATAACAAAAGAGAACAGAACAAAAACAGACAAAAGAACCACACATAAAAAACCAAAATGGAGAAAGACTAACAAATGAAACAAAAATCATGGAAAGATGGAAAGAATATTTCAAAGAGCTACTAGACCAACCCGCACAAACAACTGAATACAACACTGAAGAAGCAAAAACCGAAAATCAGGATGAAGATAAAGAAATCGAAGAGTTACAAAATACAGTTAAAGCCCTAAAGAATGGAAAAGCACCTGGGAATGATAAAATTACAGCCGAAATGGTTAAGATCCTACGAATTACAGGATTCGAAATATTATTAGAAATATTAAATAAAGCATGGAAAAGCGAAAAAATCCCAGAAGAATGGGGAATAGCATTAATTACACCTATATACAAGAAGGGAAAATATATGAAAAAATTATAAATAACAGAATGAGAACAATACTAGAAAGCCAACTGTCAGAATCACAAAGCGGATTTAGACTAGGAAGAAGTCCACAACAAAAGTCCAGGACAAAAATACATATCTAGCTTTCATAGATCTTGAAAAGGCAATTGATACAGTACCTAGAAATAAAGTATGGGAAGGGTTGAAAGAAAAAGGAATACACGGTAAAATAATAAAAGTTATCCAAGACATATATAAGACCAACAAGAATTTCATAATACGTAACAACTTAGAGTCAGAAGGATTTAGAATTAGCGTTGGATTGAGACAAGGAGGAGGACTAAGCCCAGCTTTATTCAATGTACATATGGACACCATTATAAAGAGAAGCGAATATAAAACCAAGAAAATGTTCATTGGACACAAACAGTTAGAGAGAGTAGAAATAGCGGAGGGAGTTTTTGCAGATGATGTAGTACTAATAGCAGGAAGCGATAAAGAATTACAAGAAAACATAAATATCTGGGAAGAATCTATGGAAGAAGAGGACATGAGAATAAATACAAATAAAACTAATTACTAATTATAGGAGATCAGAATATTAATACAAACATCAAAATAGATAACATAAAAGTAGAACAAGTTAAAGAATTTGAATACCTAGGAGTAATGTTTGACGAAACGGGAAAACAAAACGCTGAAATAAATGAACGAATTGCAAAAATGATTGAATTATGAACAAAAATTTTATTAACAAAAAAGAAATATCCAAGCAAACAAAGATAAAAGTATACAATACAGTATATAGAGGTGTACTAACTTATGGATGCGTATCTTGGACTCTCTCAACCAGACAACAGTAAAATTCAAGGAGCAGAAATGAAGTATCTTAGAAGAGCGGCAGGAGTAAATAGAATGCACAAAATAAGGAATACAAAAATAAGAGATGAACTGGCAGTACAACCAGTATTAAAATTCATACAAAAACGACAACTCAGTTGGTGGGGTCACATCCACAGAATGAATAACAGGAGGCGGGTAAAACGGGCGTATGAGGCAAGAATACATATAAAGAAAAGAAGTGGGTTGCCAAGACAGACATGGAGCAAAATGGTGGGTAAAATATTACAAGAGAGAGACAAATCCTGGGAAGAAGCGAAAACATTAACAAAATATAGAAAAGCATGGAAAAATTTCATATATACAGAGTTAAATGTAAACCCGACAACTATAGGTATAAGGGTATAAGATTATATATATGTTAACAAAAGAACAATTAGAAAAGTTAAATGAAGATACAGACAAAGATTACAAAAATCTTTGATCCAGACCTATTAGTTTCTATAACTGATGAAGATGTATTTCCACCACGCATGCTGTTAATAATTTGATTATGATGTTCTTGGTCAATATTCAAGTAGGGTTTTATTGAGTTGGCATTGATATGGCCCGTAATTTTTGTAAGCTCTTGCTCTTGTACACCATTTTTGGGCAATCGACTAACCGCGGTCGATCTATTGGAGTGATTATTATTTTGTCCAATTTTGAATCGTATTTCTTCCAATAGGCATATTATCATACCAGTGATCATTTTCGGTTCTCCATCGACGATTTGTTCTTAAGAATAATCTGTTGGTTTTAATATTTGGGCCCATTTTGACATCCAATTTTTAAATAATCTGACAGGACAAACGTTGCTGTTTTTGTTTTCTACTAAAAATTGCTTTCAGTACACATTCTTGAACCACCTTGGCAAGTCTTGCTGAATACAGGGTTATATTCAACTCGATTTGTTACAGAACCTTCGTTGTTTGATTCGATACTAAAAAAGTCAGCCAGGCAAGCAGCAGCTTCCCCACCTCGCCAAGCTAATTCTACAGCGGCTATGTGATAGATTTTCCGTTGCAGCCCTTCGTTGGTGTTTTCATTCCATAAATGTATCATTTTGGTTATTTCCATTGAACTTAATGCTGCCGAACTTTGTTCTCAATTATAATCAAGCGATTTTTCTTAATAATTATCTTAACCCAATATCATCATCATAAAACAAAATTTAATGGCTAGGGCAGGTACGACTCTGCGTAGAATCGACCGTCTGGTGATAACTCAAGTGGTTGGCGATTTATGACCTTCTTATATTCCTGTTCGTTTTTGTACCCCGTAAAAAAATAATAAATACCCATAGCTGAAATTACGAGCTCAGGAAGTTTTAATTACGCGTCTCAATCGCGATTCTACTATAATACCTAAAATTTCATGAAAAATTATAAGAAAATTCTGTTTATATTCTTCTTAAACAAGGTACCTCTTTACCACTTACCCTCGTATGCTGTTCTATTTGTAAACGTGTTTTATTTATTAGTTGGTATAACGGAATTCCCACGAATACTGGTCGGATATCTTTATTACCTTTACAAGTATTTCTGCATCCAGTTATCTTGAGGTAAAGACCAATTAAATATTTTTACGGCACTTCCAGCATTTTGGTCATTTTCCATTGATCCCAATTACATTTTCAATAAATTTTAGATTTTACTTTCGATTTGATTGAAGGTTTCCAGTGGCGTGACGAACAAAACATAAAAAAGAGACTTAATGTTAATAAAAAATAAGCTTAGACCCATTCTGATCTGTGGAATAATAATAATTTGACTCCAAATTATATAGGGTGTCTAGAAAGACTCCTGTCGAACGCAAACTACAGATACTAGATGTGATTTTATGTCCAACTAACCTTATTTACCTTTATCCAAAAGTTCCTCCCAAGGGAGCTGGTGCCCTTTCAAGCATATCTCAAAATCGCTACCTACACACTTCAAACTTGGTACATTACATAACCCTTCAGAAAACAATTATTTACTACAAACCCGCGTTTTTTATTGCCGTCAAAAGCGTTCATCGTGGGAGGGGCAACGGGTAAATTTGGCTACACTTCTTGTGTATTAGATTTTTGCCAAATTTTACATTGAATTCAAAAACTATAAGGTATTTTTCAATAAAATGTGGTCTTGTTTGAATTACCTATTATGAACCGTTCTCAAGAAAAATCAATTGTAGTTTTTGGAAGTAAAAATATAAAAAAAGATTGTGGTTTTATTTCCCAAGAAAATAACGGAAAGAACAAGAATATTATTGAATTTTAAAACATATGTTCTACATGACGACCTTTTGTTGCAAGACATAAATCCAATCGTTAAATAATTATCAAACAATTTTAAGAAAGAAAAAATATAATAAATTCTACTTGACAATAACAAAAAGATTATGTGAAAAGTCTCATGTTTTTATGCATGAAGAATTGAATTTATGAATACAATAATCTCAAAACCTAAACACAACAATTATAATAATGAATTTAACAAAAACTTTTAGTACTATAAAAATTACCTCTTAGGAACACTTTTATTGGGATAACCAAAAATAATGTCTAACGAATGATCACTTAAATAACTGGGACCAAAGGGATACTCTAAATTGGCAGTTTTAGATGTATGTCTAATTTTCTTCGCCAGACTCATCTTCTGAATCATCTTCAGAATCACCCGTCTCCTCATCGTCATCATCTTCTTCATCGTGTTTCTGGTCATTCAATTTTTTTCTAATACTTGAAAAGTTTTCTAGCTCCTCCTTAGTCATGCTTTTCAAAAATATTTCAAAATCTAGAATGTATGCTTTCTTCTTATCGACTAGTTCATCTTCATATTTTTTCTTTTCTTCTGTATTCAAAGTTTTCCATACTTTTGAAGCGGATCCCTCTCCTTTATACAATGAAGCAAAATATTTACAGGGGGAAATCGGGGGTTGTACCGGTTCAACTAACTGTTTTGTTTTATCCTTAGCCTTTTTCTCTGTAGTTTTGTTAATAACTTTTTTCTTTTCGGGTTTTGGTTCAATCTTTTTCTTAGCTTGCTTTTTGGATTGAAACTGTTTTTTAGACTTTTCATCCTATGATTCAGTAACTCCAATTTTCTGTCTGCTTCTGGAAGGGATTCCAAGTATGCAGCTAAATCTTGGTTATATTTTTCTATTTCCTTTTCAAAAAGTTCTTTGTAGTGTTTCTTTTCTTCATCAGTACATTTTTTCCATTGGTTAGAAACAAACACAAGTCTATCTTTTACTGGTACGTCTTTGATATCGTCGGAATGAAGCATTAATCGCGCAAAATGGTTATAAGCTGATACTGGTGGTTTGTGTGGTTTTCCTGACATGCACTCTTTGACAAGTAGATCTTCTTTTGTCAATTGTGGCTTTTTCCCATTACTTATGTAATATGGATGATTTTTTGCATACTCCCGCATTTCCTCCTCATATCTCACTGTTTCAGCTTCAGCATAGGTAACCCATTCTTAACTTAACTTCTTAACCCAATATACCTACCTATAAAACAAAATTTAATAGCTAGGGCATAAATAATGACCACCCAAGCTGACTTACAAGCCGTCGTCAAGGGAATCGATACCTTTTTGGTAATTGTTACTTACGTCCTTCAAAACAGTGTCAAAATGCGTAACAAAAGTATAGTTAATGAAAAATAGGAGTAAAATTTTGTTGCCGACCCATAATTGTTTATTCATGTGTATGGATGTACCAAAATTTTTTTATTCCTTTATATTAATATTTAATTGGTTAAAACAATGTTTTTGAGCAAGGAAGCGAATCGTCCTGCGCTCTCGTAAGTAATAGCACCCGTTTTTAGCCCAATTTATACCTCTACATTGAATTTATAAAAATTGTCGGTACAGTTCTGGGACTTTTTTTTGGGAAATTTCCTGCTCTTCAAGGATCTTTTTTTAAATCTCCGATCTTTTGAATAGTTTATGAGAGAATTTCAAAAAACCAAACCATATTTTATTTACTTAATTGTTTATAACAATTTTTCCCGGTCCCAATTTTCCAATTAATAAGTAATTTTTTAGATGCCATTCCGAATCGAATGCCACCAAATCATAATTTTCGATGGTCCAGGTTAGGTTTGGAATAATATGGCCCTTGTGAACCAGTCTATAAATATAAGAATAGTACGTATAGGGTCTTTTCCCCCAGCGTCCCTACCAAAATTCCAAGTGGATCCGTACACCAGCCATATTTGACTACAAAAATATGGTCGCGTCTATGCGAACTGCGATCCATCATTCGTTAGAAATAATACATGTTTTTTTATTCACCGGTAGATCCACCAATTCACCAACTGCGTCGTTTTTATATTCATTGGTGGATTTCAGATTGAAGAAATGACGCGTTCATTTATTACTGTTGCATCAACCAAAACTGCAAACTATTCCTCCGCTGTTTCGAGGGGGTGGATAAATTTGGTGGTTTACAAAATGACAGCTTAACCTCAAAAAAAGTAAAGATTTGAAGCGGTTATAGCGAATTATTAAAGAAATTAACAAATAAATAGAAATCAATTTAGAATGTGATAATAAAGTATTGACTGCACTATTAACAGCGTCAGAAATTGAAGAAATATCAAGTGGTATCGATTGTCAGTTGTCAGATATTGTAAACAACATCTGCGTTTTTGTATGTGCCACTGGTTACTCTAAACTCTAAAGGGCCCCATTCACGTTTAGATCGGTATTGATACATGTTTCAAGTATCAGTATCATGATACAAATCTCACAGTGTATTTGTCTGTCTCAGTATCGCTGTTTCGGTATCGGAAGGTATCGCCGTCTGTATCACTGTAGCGAAACCTCGATACCGAACGCATGCAACTGATACTTGTTGCAACGTGTGTGTTGATTCCAACATGGAAGATCGTGTGTTTTGGGAGGATTTTCTCAATTTATAAAAAATACATCCGTGTTTATGGAACTCCAAGTGTAAGGAGTATTAAAACAGACAACGAGGATGGGCAATGACAGTTTTGGCGAACAAGTGCAAGGAAAAGTATGCTAATAGTGATCGCAGTTTTGTGACGAAAAAAATACACAGCTTTCGTTGAGCGTTTCGACGAGAACTATGACATTTTGAGCTTTATTGCCGACTCTGAAATGTCTTTTTCTTCTTCGAAACGTCTCATAATGCATCTGCCACTGATGCAAGTACGGGCATGACAAGCGGCACCATTTTTGTTTTAAATGTGAATTGAACTGAACCGATGACTGATCTGATGTTTCCTGAGTCCATCTCAACGTGTAGGGAACAGTTGAAACATGGATACAAATCTCAGATACAAGTATCGCCGCCTGTCGCTCTACACGTATCGATACCGATCTCAACGTGAATGGGGCCCTTAAATGGTGCAGCGGAGACTGACATCAGTCAACCAATGGTAAATCAATGATGTAAAAAAAAACGTGCCTATAGGCGGGGTTACACGTGTCAAGTAGCTAAAGCAGATTACTAAATCAAGTAGCTAAATTTAGTTACTTGTATGGTGTGAACAGCTTGATTTAGTACTTGCGCAAGTACCTCATTTAGTAAACTGTTTAGTCAACTGAATGCAACTAAAACGCCCACTAAACAAGTGAAGACAGGTCAGTGTTTAGCAGTTTATTTAGTACAAACGGGCAGAATATTTCCATTGTTTCGGTACTTTCGGTAGTGAAAATGTCACGTTGGAGTGAAGCAACAACAGGGAAGTTTGTGGAATTATATCGTGAAAAGCAGTGCCTATGGGATACAAAGGCTGCCATCTATAAAAACAAAGAAGCCCGGGACTCTGCATATAAGCAAATTGAGGAGATCATGGGAATAGAGGGATTCGGAGTGTCTGAGATTAAAAACAAAATACGGGCATTGCGGTCAACTTATTGTCAAGAAAAAAAGAAAATAAAAGATTCGATGAAGTCGGGAGCAGGATCGGAGGATGTTTACGTTCCTAGTGTAAAATTGTTCAAGGAAATGGACGCATTTTTGAGCTGCGTGGAGGATAATAAGAGAACTACACAGGATAATTTCGTTGTAAGTATATTATAGTACTGTCAATATTATAAAATAATCAAAAAATCATGAGACCGCACCTTCGCCTATAAAATACTGGCAGATTCGGTCTCGCAGTTCTCTAGCTCGTCTTGAAGAATGGTTTCTTCCTAAGGTTCTTATTGCCGGCAAAGGACCAGTTTCATTTCTCCAAGAACCTAGTCTAATTTGACCACTTTCTATATCTTCTTCATCCCTATATCCTTTTGGAGTATAACTGTTATTGGAGATGATTCGCAAATAGTTATGCAAGCTTCAATAATTTTATCAACAGTTTCTGGCAAGCAGGCTATAGGCTTCTCAAAAACACGAAATCTGCTAACGAGAATCCCGAAAGCATTTTCCACTATCCTTCTTGCTCGAGAAATGCGATAATTAAAAATTTTCTGCTCTTCCGAAAGTGCTACTTTTGAATATGGTTTCATCAAATACATTTTCAGTGGAAATGCATCATCTCCAACGATGAAGCCACCATCTGGTAATAAACCATTTTCTAGGGCTTCAAAAAAAGACGACTGTCGAAAAACTCCACCATCAGGTTGTCTTCCAGGACATCCAACATTTATATAGCGAAAACAATAATCATCATCTACAACAGCTAGTAGAATAATGCTGTTAGTACCCTTATAATTGAGGAATTGGCTCCCACAAATTGCTGGTGCATGAATAGTCACATGTTTCCCATCAATCGCACCGTAACACTTCGGAAAGTGCCATTTACGACGAAATCCCTTTTCAATAACATTCCATTCTTCTTGAGACTCGGGTACCTGAAAGATGAAAAGAAAATTTCAAAATATAGTAATTAAATCCACACCCAAATTGAAATGATTGCATGTCATCAATGTTTATTTTTGACATGAAATATGCCATCAAAATTTGGTTCATTAATTTCGGAACACCCTGTATAATATTTTACTTTGGCTATTATAAGTCTAGAAATATTTTTCTTTTGTAGTTACGACGCAAAGAAGCAGTTGATGAACAAGAAGAGGAAAACCCAGTAGAAGCAATGACTCCAGCAGCAGCTGAAAGCCCCCAAGAACCACCAATAAAAAAAATAGGGCTGCGTCAAAATTGAGACAAGTTACTGCAGTAGTTATCGACCTAAAGCAAATAAGTGAAGCTGTGACACGTGAACCTACTAATGAAAATCAATATACAGTTTTTGGTAAAAGCGTTGCTGCACAATTAATGACGTTGACTCCTATTTCCGCAATAAAAGCACATCAGGAACGCATACAGTCTATTCTCACAAGTTTTAAACTTCAGGACCTCCAGGGTATTCAGTACCATCCATCTGCACATACCAGCGATATTCCCGCCCCATCAGTCGTCACTACTCCATTGCAGTCTCCTACATATTCCTATTTGCCTTCCACAGATCATAGCGGATATAAGAGCGATGCATCGACACGTATTACTTGTGGGGAATCACTTGAAGAAGATATTTCTCCAACAGATACTATAAGAGCCGCTTTTTCCAATATTTAACATGCTTTGTTCAACAACTTTTCCGCAATAAAACTATTTAGAAAGTACATACCTTTATATATTCTTCCAGGCTTTTATAAATAACATCACACACCTCGGGTATAAATTTGGATATTGCAGCTCTTGACACACGAAATAACCTCTGCAACGTTCTAAAACTATTGCCCGTGGCCAAATAAGACAATGTTATTTCCAATTTTATTTTAGCTGGAATAGCCGGTCTCATTGGGGTGTCGTTTTTCGTAATTTGAGGAGTAATTTGAGTCAGCAATATTTCAAAGCTTTCTTTGATCATTCTCAACCAATTTTTATACTCTGCTACGTCCTCAGATGCTAATTCACTTAACAAAGTAGATGAAGCGCCATATATTTCTCTTCTACTCATCCATTTTCGTACCCAACAACGCTTATTTCTATTTTTCGTCATCTCTTCTTCCAATATTTCTGATAGTTCACCACAAATATTCAATATACAGTTTCGCATTGCTACACGCATAACTTTTTCGGCCATGTTTAAAAACCACCACTAAACAACAACTAAAGCCAATATGTAGGCACTCACTAGAAAAAACGTACTAAATTTTAGTTACTGGCTCTAGTGACTTGCTTTAGCTACTTGACACGTGTAATCCCGCCTTATAGTGTATTCCCCATACACGAGCTTCCATTGCAGTCGAACCCGGCATTTGCAGTCGGCCGAGTAGTCATATGAACGCGCAATAATATGGCTCGTGTACGGCAGCTCTAACGGAGATTCCAGCAGGAATTTAAAAAACAGCAGCTTATTGATTCGTATTTTAAAAAAAATTTCTAATATAGATAATATGATGGTGGTAAAAAATGAAAACGATTGATGAAAATAAATGACCTTGCGCATTCAGAGGATGTCAAGAGCAAATTTTTGCTTACAGTCACTACCAGTTTATTAATGACAGAATTGAAACGTGTAAGATAAAAGATTTTTTTTTAATTAATCTGTAGATAACTGTTACTATTCTAAGAATTAAAGATTTACAAACGTACGCGTACGTTTAAGGTCAACGATTTTTTTAAAAGTTCATTATATGTATAGAATCGATTGCCTCGTTCCTTACCGACCGGAATAAGACCATAGAAGGACACCTGGTGTAAATTATCGTGAATGCATTACATACATGTATAGTAAATTTTATACCCATTTAGAATAAGACCATCCTTATTTATTATTAATAAATCGGTTGAAACAAAAAATTACCAACAAAAATGAACGTCGTAACTAATTTATTAGATGCCACGTTTTTGAAGTTACGTCAAATTTTGATTTCATGTTAATGTCATAACGCAAAATAAGATATAAAAATGCGATATTCTGATGAATCCAAAAAACTTATGCTTAATGTAGTAAACTATTTTCAAAACGATTTAGGATCTCGATTTAAGGCAATTCAAAAAGCGTCCGAAGCACTAAAAGTTCCAGAAAGCACATTATATAATCTTGAAAAACCAAACAGAGCTACAGATTTCGAATTTAGAAGAAATATGTCTGCAAGCGTTTCCCGGAGCAAAACCCGAATTACAAAAAATACCCTGCATTGTTTGAGGGAAGTAATTTATAAAATGTATGCGCGAAAGGATAAAATCACAGTAGAAACTATTTTACGGCAATTTATCGAAGAGTCTCCAGAAACTAAGATTTCCAAAGGTTCGTTATATTTGGGAATTAAAAAAATGGGTTTTCATTTCAAAAAACAGGATGGAAGAAAACATTTATTGGAAATGCCTGCAGTCAGATTAAAAAGAATATTATTTTTGAACAAATACCATGCTGGTAAAAGCGAAAAGCTCTTTACACCTGTTTTTCTGGATGAGACATGGATTTTTAGTAAAAGCGGGGACAGAAGAATGTGGCAAGATGGTACTAAACACAGTGATTTAAAAATAACTGGAAGTGGGACACGATATGTAATTGTTCATGCCGGTAATAAAAAAGGTTTTGTGGCAAATGCATCGCTTATTTTTAAATGCAATAAAAAAACAGGCGATTACCATGATAACATGAACACCGAAAATTTTGAAAATTGGTTTAAACAGCAACTAATTGTAAACTTGGAAGAACCATCGTTAATTATAATGGATAACGCAACGTATCACAGTTGCCTGGATGAAGAAATCCCAAGAAAAAGTTGGAGTAAAACACGCATGTTAGAATGGCTCAAAAAAAAGAATATTCCTTTTCCAGATCACATTTTAAAGGATGCTGTTTGGAATATAATTGAAAAGCAAGTTTTGCCAGAAAAAAATTATCATTTAGACAAATACGCTGCCGAGCATGGTCATTGTGTTCTCAGGCTACCACCCTATCATTGCCATTTTAATGCCATCGAAATGGTATGGTCAGAAACTAAAAGGCATTATGACCAAGCTATTACGAAAACTGCAAGGTCACCTACTGAAGTCTTAAAAGTATGGAATGACGTTGTAAAAAATGTACCGGAGCAACACTGGCAGAATTACATAAATCATACAGAGAAAATTATTTCTGAAGCATGGGAAGTAGAAAACAAACTGGACCTACTAAACCTCGAACCTATGGTGATCTCTGTATCCAATGAATCCGATGATGAACTATCACTTTCCGAAAGTTATTCTGATTTAGAAACTAATTAAAATCTGCCTTGAAGATCACGTTGCCATTTTTTTTAAATCTAGAATTTGTACTTAATCGAACTCTGAATTGCCATATTTTTTTAAGAAAACTATGTATCTAGTTAATAAAACAATGTTTTTAAAATTAGTGCGCTTCTTTTATATTCTTTTATTATGTCAACATCTTTGGAATTTTATGAATTTCATAAAATTAATTTGTATTATTACAAACCGCCACTGATAATATGAAATTTCAGGTCACTACGCCAATGCAATAAGAAATATGTCAAGCATTTGACATGACAAAGGTCATAACCTAATTTTTTTCATGCGGGTTCAGATGGTTCAAGAAGCCGCATACGTTAAGTTACTAAAACGGCTGGTACCTCTAAATAGGTATTAATTCTACTATATATTATAATACTGCTACTTATCGAGACACATAGGCGGGTACGTGTACGTGTTTTGACGTGAGATAAATAATGTCAAAGAACTTCATTCAGTGCTTAGGGCGCTCGTACATAAACTGAAGGCCTTAATGTGAAATAATGATAAGCCACATAAGGTAAATTGTTGGGAAATAGTAGTTTGTGCAACTAGTGTGGATATGATGGCCATATCGCACGAGGACGAAGTTTGAGCACGACGCCGTGGTCGGAGTGCTCAATCGTCCGAGAGCGATATGGACAATCCTCACGAGTCGAACAGTATATTTTTTCTACGACCCACTTAAGAAAAAATCTATAAAATAAACATTTTATTAAACTATAATATAACTTCAAATTAAAAATTTTCAATAATTTTACTATTATTAAGAAATAAAATTAAAATTTGAAAAAAATTTCCCAACGGGGAATCGAACTCTGATCTACCGCGTGAGAGGCTGGGATACTTACCACTGGACTACCGATGAATATACTAATCATCTATCTATAACGTCAAATGTATTACATAAAAACTGACGTTTGTGAGGAGTACCCTTAAATATTCAATTTATTCTGTTTCTATACGTTATACGTCTCCTTTGCGGCTAAGCGAATATCTGGTGGAAAATTATTTATTGATTCATCACTGGAATCACTCATTTTTACTAATATTTTTCTTAATTACTATAGAAATATTTTGACAAGTTATTTTGACGTTTCTATGAAATTGAAAAAAGATTAGTTGGCGGGTACTAAACGCAAATGCTGATTGGAGGATTTCATATACGTTCAAGGATGTATATGAAATCATATCCGTTCAGTTAACCGGAATGGCCTACATTTACATTCTGTAAATTGTGCAGAAAATGGATAATATACATGTGGGTGTAGAAAAACGAATTTAATGTTTTTAAAAAATATTAAAAATCAATCGGAGATTTTTGGTTCATTAATGTTATATACTTTGTTACGACTAGTACTGGTATTCACATTCTGCTATTCCTCGGAATAAAAAAAAATGAAATTTGTGCAGAAAAAACATTTTATTAAAAAAATGAGGCTTGTTACATTATTGTTTTAAAACAAAACATTAAAAACTTAAAAACCACTTTGGTTAAAATTACGAAAAAATTAGGTTAAAAGGGACTTCCATCACTCAACTATTTCGAATTCGTCAGCGCCTTCAGTTTCAGGGTTTTCATTAGATGAGCATTGTAAGGAAGAAAAAAATTCATGATGAACAGGAGGCACATAAGGTAGTAATGATTTGACATTATATAGTTTCCTTTTTGATATTTTTATTGGTTCCAAGTATTTTGGGCGTAATTCAGAAAGCAATGTCTGGGTGGGACGTCCTTTTTTAGTGATAGAGACTGTTTTGTAGTTGTCATTGACGGCATATTTCACGTAAATTATTTTACTGTTATCAGATTTAAAATGAAAGGAAAATGCACTACAAAAATTAAGGTTTTCGTTGTCTTCCATACGCAGAGTTAAAGGGCTATTTTATATTCGATTCTCTTATAACTTGGTGCCAATCACTTGGGGAGAAGATAAGTGGGGCATACTTTCTGTGGCGTTTTTCGATGAGAGCAAAATCTCTGTCCGAAGGCAGATGCGTATGCCCATTGACAAGAAAGTGATGTGTAATACTCTTGAATCTTTTTTCCTTAACAAGTTGCAACCACAGAGACATAATTAACCAGTTTTTATTTTGTCCTGGACAGTTGTCCGTAAAAATAACCAAATCTTCAACACCAGATTTTTTAGACAAAAATTTTAGAACAACGGAAGCCACTTCATCACTGCCTCTTTTTGTTACGTCCTCCGTCCATACAAACATATGCCCCTTGCCTTCAGAACAATCATGTACTCCAAGATTGTACATCCATACCTTTCTACAATAGAACGCCGGTCCTGTTGTTAGCTTTGGAATAGGCAGGGCCTATTGCAAATCAAACGAAATCACGCATCTTTTGTTTTTAGAATAATCTGTTTCTTCTTTGAGACGATCTTGCATTCCTTTTGCTTTGGCTTTATGTAAATTGAGTTCTGTTCTCAATCTTGTCGCTTCAGGTTCATTATTTGCTAACTTAGCAGTTTCTATTTTGATAGTAACCTCGTCACATATTTTACATGTGTCATATTTGGGTAACTTGAAACCAATGTTGTAATTTGTGGAAAAAATAATCCTCTAAAACTGGTTCGATGCCCTTTTCTTGACACCAAGGCACATATTTTTCTTTGTAAAGTCTCGATATACTCATGTCACAATCTAGATACACTTTACTCATATTTTGGTTCCGGCTGTAGTGGCTCTGATATTTAGGGATCGATTCTATGTGGTCCGGGACGCTTTGTCTCTGATGGTCCTTTATTTTATTTGGTCTATTTTGATGTTTCCCACGATTGTCTTTTTCAGGAACTGTCATACCATAATATTATTCAATCTACCCTTTGATGTTTGCAAACCATGAATATTCAAAAACTCTTTTTTGCAGACACATATTTTCATTCCATTAATGTTAACCGAGTAGATTGCATTTGAGAATCTGCTAGACTGCTGCCGCTTCTGTTTTTTTGGATAAGATCTCTTCTTGTTAACGATTTCAATACAACCAAAAATATAACTAGTTTGGAGCTCCCAAGAACCTAAATCCCAGAACTTATTGAAAATCTCGTTTTCGGAGCCCCCCAGCTTTTCTCTGCAATTTTTCTTTCATCCACAAGGTGGCCCAAGTTCTCGAGCGCCAACCTTTTTCTTTGTCTTGTCGCTAACATATTCTTGCCCAAGATTCCTTCTACATTTTCTTTCTTGTCTAGAATAACATTCTATACATTCTCTTGTCTCCACCTGCTTTTGGGAGTTCGTTTAGGGGAATTAGGTTTAGGTCTTTTGGTCGTAGTTGGGCCCTCACTATCTTCACTTGCCACCTCATTTACATCAGACTCCTAGAATATAAATGCAATAGTATAACAAGCTACTAATTTTTTACATTAGAATGCAAGTGCAAAACTGTGACAAGCCACATATTTAAAAAAAAGCTGTCAAAAAAATACGTTTTGATTGGTTAAAAATTACAGGTGTGGAATTTTCGGGGGTAATACCACGAGTGCTTAAAAATTACCGATAATTTCCATGAAAGCTTGTTGTTAATTATTCCACGAGTTCGAAGAACTCGTGGAATTAGACAACAGGTTTGAATGAAAATTATCCGGTTAATTTTTAAGCACAAGCGATATTAAGGGAGAATATTTCTCGAATAAAAATACAAATTACTGTACATCTCCTCTATATTGAATTTGTACTTTTTTTCGTCGAAAAATAACATAAATTGTCTTCATACACTATTCTTACTCTTTTCCGTGTTTTTGGGTACACTTTTAATGACATTTTTGTCAATTTCCCGTTCTGTTATATCTCCGAATCGATTCATGACCTCTAAGAAACTCTTCTTTAACGTTTTACGTTTATTATTTTAACGTTGTCTGACAAAGGTTATCATGGCAACGTGGAATTTCCGGAAATTTTTGAATTTGCATTTAGTAATTTAGCATTCGTTACATTGATACAACATGTATGAGTGAAATATTCATTTATAATCTCCCTAGAGCACGAATTATTTCCGGAAATTTTCTCGAAGTGCGAATTTTCTTAAAAAATTCGCAACTGAGGAAAATTTCCGGAATATAATTCATGCTCGCGGGAGATTCGGTAAGAAAATTTTATACCAAAACTTTTTTAAAATAGAAATTAAATTGGTGACATATTATTATTATTTATGACAGCTGTCAAGCCAGAGGGAAATTTCCACTTATTAATTTCCCTCTGCGCAGGGAAATTTCCGAAGAAATTAGGTTATTGTCATAGCAACATGTCAAAATGCAGGCATCTGATTGGCTAAAATTAACTGGTATAGAATTTTCACTGAAATTGCTTTTGATTATGAATTTTTAACGTTGAAATCAGCGTAGGTATAGTTTTATGAGTTGTATGGTCATTTGAAATACTGTTTCTTAACTGGGACTTGCCAACGTCATCTAGCATTGTTTTTGTCTTTTTGCCAGGCCTTTTCTTTTGTGGAGTAGAAAACGAGGCTACTTCGTGTTTTTCCACTGATTTGGACTCGCAGGAAATTCGACGAACAGTTCGCAAGCTAACACAAGAGCAGCCGATACTCGTTCACCGATCTAAAATAAATATTCAGCGTTATTAAAAAAATATTGGGACATCATCTTTTAAAGAATTTACATTTACAAAGTCTAATTTTGCTAAGTGATAATAAAATTAATAATTAAAAAGTGTACACGTACATGCTATTCTTCTATAAAATGCATTGTAGTAAATATATTCAAATACTTACTTTGTTAAATGGAATAATAGGTTTCATTTGTGCTGCTTCTTCCTTCATAAATTTTATTAAATTACTAACTAGCTCACGGCTTTGGCCACTTAAAACTTTATTATGAATTTTACTTTTAAAGTCCATCGTAACACTTTGAAGTAAAATAATATAAAAATTTACTACGCCTCTGGAATTTTTATGATGTTAACAGTAAGAAACAGTAACATCAAATGAGCTCTCGGTGTCGATGGGCGGGGTTTGCCAAAGCGCATCTTATGGTCGAGTGCCAACCTAGGATGGTATAGTTATTTATGGTTTTTGAAAATTCGAATCAAGATTCAAAAAAGTTTACAAATAGTCACAAATAACGGCGTACATGTGTTTTCCCACACGATCACTCAATTTTTAATGAGAAAATAAAATTTGACTGTAAAACAATGTTTTTTAAAAAATATAAATTTTTTTTGCAAAAATTTGTTTTTTAATGACTCCTACAACTGTTTTCTTTCAAATCATTCAAGTTGTTTCGAATAATACTGGAACGTTGGTATTTTATCTTATTTATTAGTCAGAATATTGTTTTGAAAGAAGGTTGGTCTTTCTTGCAACAAAAAAGAAAGTGGAACATTTGCATTCGGAAAATTTGAGAATACATGAGAATAGAAAATTGTATAAATTTATTTTAAGCACAAAAAACAAGGAAAAATTGTTTAGATTTATAGGAAATTTTTGAAATTAAATCCACCTGATTCTACAGGCTGTTTCACGACTAGATCTGTATATTGGAGACTTCTGACACGATTTCTATAAAAATTGGCATAAATGGAGAACAAGTTATGGCGAATTTATGGAAAATATTTTGACATACATGTCTCTTCCGGTTAAACTGACAACTTTGTTATTTTAAATGTAACACCCCGAATATTATCAACTTTTCGGATTCTACATTAAATTTTAATGTCACAGACCTTCATATTAAAAATTCTGTGTGAACATCCCCAATACCAAAGAAAAAACATCTTATCGGGTTGATTGATTAGTAGGACGATTAAGGTAATTGTTGACATGTCGAACACTTCTTTTTTGTATACAGGTTTCGTAAAAAAATGATGAAAAGTTCAACTTCACAAATATGCCAAATATCTCAATTTTTTTAAATGAAACAAGCATATTTTAATTCTATTACTTAATTGTAAGGCCGAAAATAATGGCAGTTTATTTTCAAAATTGAACCACCAAAAATAATATATAGAAAATTATTTAAAACAGGAAGTGTTATTCTAAAAAAGTAATCAATGCATTAAGATTGGAAAAGTAGCAAATCTAAATTATTATCTTCTTATTTTTGTTGTAAATACTTTCTCCTAACTGCACTAACGTTAACAGTCAAATATTTGCTAAGCAATTTTATAATGACTATACAGGATGCTGCAAACGAACACGGACGTCTAACATATTATTTAAAATAGTTTTTCTTCAGACTTCATTTATGACGTATAACATATTCACGCAATAAATCGGTAAGTTCTGTTTGGTTTTAATTTTATTATGAATTTAATGATGGTTATACTATTTTCATATAAAATTTAAATTGTGTAGATAATAAAAACACATTAACAAGAAAGCAGAACACAAATAATAATAACACAAAATATTACCTATAATAGGAAATTACAAATTTAAGGTTTTTATTTGACTGTTAAAGTGAATACAGAAAAATTAAAAAGTTCTACATTATCATTGGCCAATTTTGTGCTTCTAGTTCTATGAAAATTAACATTTTTTTTCAACTAGCCTCCACCAACGGTTTCGCTTGCGGACAGTGGTTTTAATTAATATTCAGTCAATACGCAATAAAACACACGAATTGTATTTGTTTTTGGATGAATTAGGGTTCACACAAATAGTGGCGATTACTGAACACTGGCTACAAGTAAGTGAAGAAGTTTATGTGGAACCCTAAGCTGGACAAGAATTGGATCGATTCGGATCGGGTCGGTACGACATAGCTCAATAACATTTTTTGATTCCTACACAAATAGATTGGAGCACGCGCACTGATTCGGATCGGCACAGTCAAGTTCTTTCGGTTCGGCTCGGCTACATCGGTATATGGTATAGAGGGCAACTTTTGACGGAAGTTCCGACGGCCGAATTCACTTTTTGTAGTTTGTGTATTCAGACTGTACAGTCGTGTACATTTCATGAAAATGGCTGCGTTTTTTCCTTTCATAACAATTTACAGCATTCCACAATATCAAGCTGTCAACTGACGAATGTTTGATGATCTGAGGTTTAATATTTCCTATCACTCTTAGGTATTACTTAGCGCGTGGGGAAACGTAAATTGCATTTTCTATTACTGTATCGTGAAAATAATCTGTCGTTGGATAACTTATTCGGACGTAAGGATATGTATTTTTTACACGTCTCCACAATATTGATAGAAAATCCTTCTTCCATAATTGTGAATTTTCGTGAAATGCTGGTCTTAGTATCTGGTATCGAAACAAGCGAATATGCGCCCCTGTCTTCTACATCTCTGATCTTCAAATTCATCAATTCATAACTACGACAGGCACCAGACACCCCCCCCTCATTATTAATGCAACCTAAAAGTTTTCAAAGTTTATTATCTACAATGCCTAAAAGGGCAAGAGATATTATGTTAATCATCAAATATTCTTTATCGCAAGCCCTTATCAAAAATTCTTCCACTTGTGCTCTTTCCAATACCGTAGCTCTCTTTGCCTTGTACCCTTTTGATTCACTTCAGATAGGCAGTGAGCTTACTATATTTTCTAATGTCTACGTTTTTATGGACTTTTATAACGGCCTTCTGCATCTAGTACTTCGACCACAAGGATGAAATTGCATACTACTTCTTCAAATTTAAGAAATACGATAGCAGAACTTCCTCATTTATTGTCATTACGTTTTCAAATACGGAGGCAGATGCTCTAGAGCCTCTCCTCAGTGTGCACTTTCTAGGTTCGGTAAAGTCAAGTTATGACAACAGGCCGGTTGCCAAAACAAAGGCAACCAAAGAGGACTGGGAACTCACGACTAAGATATTCAGACCCCATCTTATCAGATGGTCTGTAAACTCATTTGACCCCTACAAAACCCCAGTACCAGATGGCATATTCCCCTACCTTCTGCAAGAGGGTCTAGAGATCATAATGGGTCCTCTAGTTCTGATACTTCGAAGCAGCCATGCTCTAGGGTATATACCAATTGCATGGAGAGAGTCAAAGGTGGTGTTTATTCCTAAACCAGGAAAAGGAACGTACACCCAGGCCCATTCATGGTGAAAACCATGGAAAAGTCTTAAAAATGTATTTACAAGAAGGAGCGCTTTTATTGGACTTCCTCCTGTATAAGGGCAGAGGCAATGATGACAGTTCTTAGGCTGAAATCGGGAAACTTATGGTCCCCGAAAAATGTTCGAGAAGGAGACACTGATACAACTGGGACATTACTAGACGAACCCATATTTCACATGAGTTTTGATAGCATGATACCAGAGAATATATTCACTGAGCGAGTGAATATCATCATCCCATCTAGGGAACAGGTGATGCACCTAGGTAATTCTGGAGAAATCATCTGGTTCACCGATGGCTCCAAAACACACCATGGCACTGGGGCTGGTATAAAAGGACCTAGAAAGAGAATGTTCTTTAGCCTTGGTCGATATAAGACTGTGTTTCAAGCAGAGACGATTGCCGCTATAGCTTGTATTGATGAAAACATCAGAAGAGGATATACCGGACAAAAAATTGAAATATTCACTGGCAGCCAGGCTCTGCGTCTAGACTGGTGAAAAACTGCAAAGAATCACTCAACAGGCTGGCAAGAGACAACAAAGTGTCTCTAATATGGGTGCCGGCACATGAGGGGATTGCAGGTAATGAAATGGCGGACCAGTTAGCTAAAGAAGGCTCTAAAGGAGACTTCATAGGTCCGGAACCGTTTTGTGGAATCACAAACGATTGCATAAGAGGGGAAATCGGGAACTGGCTAGATAGGGAACACCAATTCAAATGGAGGGTGACACAAGGGCACCTTCATACAAAGAGTTTACTGAACAAGGTAGACAAGGAACTCTCAACCAGGCTACTGAAACTGGGTAAGAGACATTTGAAGACAGTTACCGACCTGGTGACTGGACACTGCACCCTGAGGAAACATCTGTACAAAGGGGCAAAGTTAGTGAACCTATGTGCAGAAAATGTGAACTTGATGATGAAACACCTACTCACATACTCTGCTTCTGTGAGGACTTACAAGAACTTAGACGGAAGCGCTTTGGAGAGGAATTTATACAACCATCACAACTACTTAAAATCCCTCCAGTCAAACTAGTGACCTTTATAGAAGACACGAAGCTTCTGGAATGGAAGTAGATAACATGGGAAATGGTACAAAGATTCAGTTCAAGTGTCTGGGCTGATGAGCACAACCCAAATTTATGAATGAATGAATGTCATTACGCCCATTACCCATTACCCATTACCTTTTCATAATGTTCCCTGAACTTCGCAGGCAATAATTGGAGAGCTGCTTCTTCAGCTTCCTGAATGATTATCTCAGGAAAAAATCGCTTACTTGCATTTTTCACAAACCTCTCAAATTTTCACAAATGGAGTCGATAATCAATCGAACCTAAATAGCAACCATTCAACACCTCCTAAAATTAATTTCAATAATTTTTGACGTTACAGCTGCTGTCAGAGCGAAATGTCAAATCACTTTTTGATGAAATCTGATTATAAATGACTGGGTTGTGGATAAAACGTTGTATTTCATTCGTGCTTTAGTTGCGTTTTATCCACTTAAGAAAATTAAACTTTCTTGCGTGGATAAAACACTATCTAATACTCTTATACAATAAATAACTATATTTTATTTAATAACGTCACATGAGCTACTGTGGATCAGTTGTATATGCATTATTAAGGTTAGCTTTTCTTCGCGGCATTCTACTAAAAATCAAAATTGACATGCAAAACCATAAACAGAACAATTTAAATAAAATCGAAATAAAAAAATGAAAAAATAGGCAGTCATGGGGACAAATATTGGACCCCTCCTAAAAAATTGTGTCGTACGTCCATGGTATAGAAATTTTCACAAATAAATTGATCCCCCACAAAAATTTCATCGTACGCCCATGATACGTGATGATGATGGTTTCCAGTGTTATGTATTCACAATTTTGTAGGATGTGAATGAATTTTGTTTTGCTTGAATATTTTCTATGTTCATCGTCCCAACTATACGCCTGTTTAGATTTATTTTTTGTCTTGCTTTAATCATTTTTTTGAATCGATTCCGCGTAACTTGTACGTCTCTTGATAGTTTTCATTAAATATTTGAATTTCATACATGTGCGAAACATGATATTATGTTTTTTGTTGAAGAGTTAGCATTGCTGAACAAGAATGAACATTTAAAGATTATTGATCGAAGTTGACAGTTACTTTGGTAGATCGTAGACGCCACTCACTAGATTATTATTAGAATTTCGAACTTAGTGTCAAAACTCATACATGAAATTGACTAGGAAATGGGCAGATTTTGAAAAACTTGAGTTTTATTTCATTTTATTATGTTTTAAAGCAAGCAAAACTTTGTTCAAGAACATTTTTCGCTAAAATTAAAAATAAAAATGTTTCTCCTCTTGGGACACTCTGTATATAAAAACTTTCCAAGTTTTGCAATTGAAAAAATTGAATTTGATGAACTCGACCAGTTTCATCCAAGAAACTCTAAAATAACTTTTTAACATTGAATTTTTTTTTGAAATTGGCTGCATTTTACTTGTATAGAACTGTCCATTTAATGAATTTAAAAATAGTTTTCACTTTGTAGTTCAGAAGCATTTACAAATTGCATACATATAAAAAAGAAGTAAAAATTTAAACTAAAGAAACTACAATAATACATAACACTAAAACTAAAAATATTTTCATCAGTGTAACCCATTAAGACCATAGAGGTTGAGCATGGATGACAAGTGATGAAAAGGAATACTTTTGGATACGCTACTTAGGTTTATTCCATTGATTTTTAATTTAAGAAATATTTATTTTAATATTTTTTCTATCAATTTTCAATAATTTTTTGATACTACTTAATATATGGAATTAGCACACAACAAACAAAAGACTCCCTGTATAAGTAAGTATTTGTGTTTCATATATCACGTGTTTATTTTAAAATATAATAATTCATTTTGTTGACGAGCAAGAAAGTTTTACCAAACGAGAAATCGAAATTAAACGGTTATTTACAAAGAGAATAAATTAGCTTCGGTTTTCGATGAATGAAGGACATCAAATTTTTCTCATGCTAACTGGTTCTCTTTAATACAATAAAAATCGATTCATATTTATAATTTATAAAATTTTATACACTGTGGTAAAGCAAAACGGAATAAATTCATTATTTCGGTTACTGTACATACAGGGTGCTTCTAAATTCATGCGAAAAAATTCAAGAGATGCCCGTATAAAATGATGGGTTTTTCCTATGACAAAATTTCTTCAGCCTCCGAGATATCACCATAGAGATACTACAGATAGAGGCAACAAGCCATAGGCCTCTGTGTAAGTGGGAATGTCGTTCTGAACTCCGGTGAGAGAGAAAAAGACAGACATCAGAGGTTTTTCTGTCTTTGTCTCTCGTCTATAGCATGCGCGCCGTTAGAAAAAGACAGCCTGAACCTCTGATCACGTTGTGAAATGATAATATATAATAATGTCTTTTTCCACCCCCCAAAAAAGTGTTTTTTACCGAAATTTTTTGTCGTGGTTTGTGACTATGAAAACTACCTTTTACCAAATTTTCATCAAAATCGAATATTTTTTAACGAAACTAAAAATAAAAAACTAAAAACGCAGTTTTTTGCGTTTTTCGAGCTAATTTTGAAGTTATGTGAAAAAGTCACTGATGAAAAAGTTGTAGATTTTTCCAAGGTCTACAACTTTTATCATCAACTTTTTTTCCTAGAACCTCAACTTTGGCCGGAAATCGCAATAATGTCCCCCCCCCCAAAAAGTGTTTTTTACCGAAAACACGTTAAAACTCGAAAAACTTTCAATATAATTATTTGAAATTTTTTTCCATAGTTTGTGTCTATCAAAGCCACCTTTTCCCAAATTTTCATCGAAATCGAACAATTTTTGACGAAACTAAGAATAAAAAACGAAAAGTGAAGTTTTTTGCGTTTTTCGAGCTAATTTTTAGGTTATGTGAAAAAGTCACTGATAGAAAAGTTGTAGATTTTTCCAAGATCTACAACTTTTATGATCAACTTTTTCTCCTAGAATCTCATCTTTGGCCGGAAATCGCAATTATGTATTTTTCCACCCCCCAAAAAGTGTTTTTTACCGAAAAAACGTTATAACTCGAAAAATTTCCAATATTTTATTTTGAAATTATTTTTCGTGGTTTCTAACTATGAAAACTAACTTTTACCAAATTTTCATCAAAATCGAACATTTTTTAACGAAACTAAAAATAAAAAACGCAGTAGTTTGCGTTTTTCGAGCTAATTTTGCGGTTATGTGAAAAAGTCATTGATGAAAAAGTTGTAAATTTTTCCAAGATCTACAACTTTTATATTCAACTTTTTTTCCTAGGATTCTAACTTTGGTCGGAAATCGCAATAATGTCTTTTTTAACCCCCCAAAAATAGTGTTTTTTACCGAAAAAACGTCAAAATTCGAAAAATTTTCAATATTTTATTTTGAAATAATTTTAGATAGTTTGTGACTATCAAAGCCATCTTTTACCAAATTTTCTTCGAAATTGAACAATTTTTGACGAAATTAAAAATAAAAAACGAAAAATGCAGTTTTTTACGTTTTTCGAGCTAATTTTGAGGTTATGAAAAAAAGTCACTAATGAAAAAGTTGTAGAACCTAGGTCTAGGTCTAGAACCTCAGCTTTGGCCGGAAATCGCAATAATGTCCCAAAAAAGTGTTTTTTACCGAAAAAACGTCAAAATTCGAAAATTTTTCAATATTTTCGTTCGAAAATTGTTTCCATAGTTTATGACGAATTTTCGTCGAATGAGAGCGATGAAGAGGTCAACTTTATGTTCGATTTCGAATATTTCGATTCACTCATTCGATTCATTGTCGTTTTCGCTGGCTGTGATCACGTCACGCTTTAGATTTGCTTATAGGAACTGTGACTGTCTGTGATTTGTTCGTATCAGTGAAAAAGTACAATATCTCATCACTAGCACATACCACAACTATCTTATCTCACTCACAATAAAATTCATTCCTTTAATAAAAGAATCTTTTGTACCTACCTATATGTAGTTTTCAACAGACCGCGACCCCCTTTACAAACAAACTCGACCCCCTCAAGGGTCGCGACCCCCCACTTGAGAAACGATGTCTTAAGGTAACCCCTTAACCAGAAATCACATGAATTTAATTTAGTGGGGCGGTAAAGAAGTATTTAGCGTGAGGTGGTAAAGTGGAAGCGTGCGGAAAAGTAGAACTTTCTGAACTAAAATGCGTGTGAAAAAGTATACTAGAAAATAGTTATTTTCCTAACTGGTGAGGAAAGTGATACTTTTCCGCAAGCGATAGCAGTTGTCTAAACATGCGTTCGAGTGCGGAAAAGACACTTTCCGCATGTGTTAGAAACAATATATTTTTTTAAAAGCGGGCGGAAAATGAAAAAAAAAATCATTTAATAAGACATTTCAGCTTGATCCTCGATCGTTTTTGTTTATCCATATCATATAATTATTTGAAAGACACTGTCTAAATACACAGACACAACTATACAAACTTAACCAATTAACCGTATGATCTGTCAAAAATCAACTCAGTGACGTTAGAAATTTAAAATTCCAGATCCGTTCTTGGTTACAAATACTGTTATCGTGAAAAGAAGCGTTGAACTTATTCGTTGGATAACTCTGTCGGATAAGGCTTATTAATCTATTCGTAGGTGAAAAGACCGGGCCTTAATAAAAAAAGTTGAAAGTGAATAAATTAACCTTGAGGTCTATTGTTTTTTTATAATAATAAAATTTGAAATAAGATTCTTTTTTTGTAATGAAAATATGATTAATGCAGGAATACAACTCTTATTTTTAGCAATATTATCTCTGGTCTATATTTAACATAAGTAATACTTTATTTGAAATATCATATTTTTAAAAAATTTTATTAACCATGTTACGGCTGAAAAAATATCTAGATAACAAATTAAAATAATCCGACCTTCACTTTATTGTTTTTATGCAAAAAAACATTAACAATCCCATCTTCCATGTCAATTAACTACATTATTGATGAATCTTTAACTTTCGCTAATTATCACATTTTGTTGGCTTTGCTTACTTTTATTATTAGAGCAGACAATTTCTAGTTTTATTTTTTATTTAGAATGTCATATTCGCTTCATGTGCAGATATCTACTACTACGAGTTCCATGTTATTTAGCGAATAATTATGCGTATACTTTTTTTATAGAGGGCGTTTCCACTTTCCGTCCTTCAGTTCGCATTTATAATATTCCGAGTAAAACCTTATACTTATAGAGCATGAGCATATCCTTCACAAAAAGTATTTGGTTATTCATAAACGTTACCTTTACTCTAAACAAAAAGGATATCCTTCAACCTTTAATAATTTCGAGTGTGGTCAGTAGCAGACTCAGTCATGTAGTGATCAGTTGTATCGATGGCAGATATTGTGGAACTGAGAGAGATTAAACTCTATTAAGTTTATTCACTAACGCAAACTGTTCTGTTTCTGGACGGATAGCTTCTACCTTGTACTGATGAGGCGCAAATACGCCGAAACTGGTGTACAAGTGATGTTGTCCCTTCTAATTACAAACCAGAATGGTTGGTTATATCTTGCAGATATATCAACCCCGTTCAACTTAGAAGTGTAATTCAATGTCTGTCGGGGCATATAGCCCGAGAAGTAGTTGTTGCTTCTCAGTGAACGGTCATTGTTTTTTGAAAAAATATTTTTCAAAAACTTTGTAAGGCGTTAGAAGAAAATTTGGAGAATTGTTTACATATTGTAGTATGCTAACTCCCCTTCGTTAACAATATTTGCTGCCGATTCCTCCCGCTTCAACCTCTCCAACTTTTTTCATAATATTCTCTTTGAACTCTACTTGTTCGATACTGCTCTAAAAGAACTAGCCGTTGAAGCTCTTTGGTTGTGAGTCCTTTTGTTTCATACTTTTCTGTTGCTGTTTTTTTTCTTGTTGGCAGAAAAGATTCGACAGTCTTGACATTACTAGATTGTGGTTTGATGGCTGATTCAGTCTCTTCTCGCGTAGTAGAAGCTTCAGTCACTCTATACTGAGTAGATCTATCTTCAATACCAATTTGCAGTGCGCCTCCGATTCTGCCCATTGTAGGATTACTGTCGCCTTCCATAGCCTTCAATAACTGTTTCTCCCATTCCAACAGTTTGATTGCTTCATTTCCAGTTTTTTTCAAGTTAGTTTTTTTCTTCAAGCTTCCTTTCATTTTATTTATTGCCTTTAAAAAGCCTTTCGCATCCAGTGCTTTAGCAAATTTCACCTCGTACTTCCTGGTAACATCTATAACAGCCTCATCCGTTCTAGCTTTTATTTTTGGTGTTTGGGATTTTTCCAAAATCACGGGAGCATTGGCAATTTCATCTGCTATGAACTGCAGTTCGATTGTAGCATTATCTTTTTCTCGTCTTTTTCTGTACTTTCACTATCGCTGCTTGACGAAGTACTGTACGCAAATAACACTGATAAGAAAGAAATACCGTAAATAACACAAGCTAACATGCCAACTACCTCTTACTTATTCTTGGAGGATATTCTTGCAAGCATAAGGTAATTAAAATGAAGGAAATGCTTATATTCCTACCTTTTTCTTCAACTCAAAACCTTATACTTACAAGGATATGAACAAGTTTTATGAATACGGCCCATTATTGTTGTTATTGCGATATGATTTACACAAAATTTTTTAATAAAAATATGATTCTTAGATGCCTTTATTAAACTATACAGGGTGTCCAGAAACTCTCCTGTCAAACGCAATCTACAGATACTAGATGTGATTTTATATCCATCTAACCTAATTGACCTTTATCCAAAAGTTCCTCCTTGTAGATGGCGCTGTTAAGTCAGTTTTTTAATAATATCCCAAAAAACCGCTACCTACAAACTTCAAACTTGGTATTGCCATAACAATAGTACAATATGGGAGGAGCAACGGGTAAATCTGATTGAATTATTTTTTGTATAAATTTTTTCGACAAATTCCACATAATTCAAAAACCATGAGGTATTTAGAAAAAAACACCCTTGTTTGATTTCGCTATTATGCACCGTTTTCGAGAAAAATCAATTTAATTCCATTATTTCGATATATATCGTACTCTATGGAACACATTCGACAAATTATCAATCAAAAATCAGATTACATTTTCGAACAAAGGACCCATATTCATAAGCGTTAACTCAATCAACTTATCCACAAACAAACCACTCAATCATCATTTTCTTTAAATATTTCTACTGTTGTCCATAATGTTTCAGACGCTCCTATTTCAGATACAGCACTGAAGGCACTAGCAAAAGGATTCAATTCTGCAATTACCACAAAGTTCATTAAATAAAAGCAAATGACAAATGTAAATAATGCTCTAACAGTCACAAATAGAAACTCATATGACCATATTTTTTTATTTTCACAGACGTAGGTACCTTGGGTAGACCACTAATATGGTTTGTATGGTTATAAGTGTTATAAAAATCTTTGGGTAATCTTCATCCCTTGATTAGGAATAAAGACCACCCTTACTTTCCTCCAGACATTTGGTATGTACCCTAGTCCCATGCTTGCTCTAAGGATCGTACACAGTTTGCTGAGTATAATGCTATTTGCCTTTTGCAACATAATTGGACAAATCCCGTCTGGTCCCGGTGATTTATATGGTTCAAATGAGTCTATTGTCCATTTTATTTGAATTTTATTTACCACTGCTCTAGATATTTTACAACCCTCCTCGTTAATCCGGTTTGGAGTCTTCGAGACCACATGTTGTTCTGTATGTAGTAGTCCATCACTTATTTTGCATTCTGGAAAATGTACTTCAAAAAGCTCTACCAAAGTTTCCTTCCCGTTTTGTATATATCTCCTATCTCTTGTCTCCAATGAGTTAATTGTCCTTTGAGGATCTTTGGAGTCTAGCACATTCGGAGGTCTGTTCTACCTCTTCACAGTGATTCCTCCATGAGTCTCTCTTAGCGATTCCCAGAGCCAGAGTTTTTCGATATTCGGTCCACTCTCCGCCCTATTAAAGAGCTTTCTTACTTTCGCCCTCGAATCTGCAAGGTCATTATTTCACCAGGGCACATTCTTGTTGGTTCTCTTTGTGGTTTAGGGGGAGTTTCGATTGAATGTAAACACAATAGCTTCTTGGAATTGCTCCGCAGCTAGGTCTAGATCCACGTTATTTCTTACCATCTCTCTCACCCTAGGTTCCTAGGTCCGCTTGATAAGCCTCCCAGTTAGCTTTCCTTGGGTTCCGGTAAGTTTCAATTTCAGTGCTAAAGCATGTTAATGTATAACTTTGTGTGCCTGTGGTCTGAACAACTAACATCATCAGTCACATACTATTTTTTAACAAAACTACCCATAAAAGTAGTTGCAATTGTTATATATAGAACCTCCTTTCTATTTGTTGTTACAAAAGTTGGTTTATTTCCTACATTTAATATGTCTAAATTATTTTCCATAATAAATTATAGTAAAGACTCACCTCTTTGGTTGATAATTGTACCTCCCCGGGTTGTGTGATGTGCATTCACATCCTCCCAATGATCAGGTGCGATCCATTGCCTCGACATCCCCTCACTAGTTCCTCCACTTCCCTGGATGGTGGTTGTTCAGAAGCATCTTCCTGGTAGGTAGACCGATCCGAGAATAATCTCCCTCGGTCCCTGTTCGGAGATGATTCTTAGTTTGACTGTTGTCAGGTGTCTGGAACAGAAATTATTTAAAGGCAGTATCATTTTATTATTTCTAACTATTATGCATGTTCTAGGTACTTGGGAGGAACTATTGTAAAACAATTCCCCTCTTATCCCTGACAATCCCATAATTTTCCCTAGTTAACCCAAGGTTCTTGTATGAGGGCCACATCGTATTCCCTCATTATTTTCGCAAGGACTGCCAATGCAGCCTTACCGTGCTGGAGGTTCGCTTGTATTATTCGAATCCCCCCCATCTGGTCCTCTTAAAACTCGGAAGATCACCATTCCGAGACCGTGATATACTCGGAAGCCCATTGTCAGCAGAGCACTTAAAAAGTCCTCATCGATTGAGAAGATCAACGTTTGCCCCTTCTCATCGTCTTTCCTTCTCTTGAGGGTCCATTCCCCCATTTTGAGGCCAGCATTTTGACTAGCCAAACAGTCCCTCAGAATGGCTTCCTCTCTCATGACTTTTGGAAGGTGCACGAAGACCAGGAGCCTTCTGGGAAGGTCTGCTGATCCAACAACTGTCAAATCAGCACCTTCCCATAGCTCCTTCCACCTCGTTCCTGAGCGATTCGTTCGTGTACTCATTCCCACAGTTCATCCAGAGGACCCCTGAGTGGAATGAGGTACGCTGGAAGTGGAGTCGGCTTGCACTTCCCCCAGGGGTGTCCAACACGGCCTCTTCCAAACGGTTTTAAATCAGCCCTGTCTGTTCCTGATTCAGAGTATTCTCGCCATCCCAAGATTTGTTTGAGACCTTGTAAGAAAAATTCTGCACTAAGGTGCTCCTGTTCTTTTTTGCAGCATGCATTTTAGGTGGAGTTGAATTTTCCTAGCTGATCTTCCACCTGTGTTGGAGTGACCCGTCGGTCCTAAGATTATCTTCATCAGGGTTTTTCCTGACTTAGTCAAAGTACTTCCCGATTTCGACGGACATGACCCCTTTGTTTTGCCGGTCTTATGTGGATCCTTTTCCACCCATGTACCGGCTGCCATTTTCTATTCCCTGACCAGTCTCTTTTTCTCTCGTTTTTTGCTATCTTGGTCAATATTGTTCCCACGAGCAGCTAGGGAATGTAGCTCCGCCCAATCAGAGCCCCGCAGGACTGAGTAAGGCTATATACAATGGGGGGCGCCTGTTGTCCCGAGGCTAGTTGGATGATGGCGATCGAATACCCTTCGACCATCCATCCCATAGGCACCATCCAGACCATAGGATTGGGGGCATTTTTAGAGTGGTTCACCTTATCCACGTGGTTTGGTTTGGGCGATTAAACCTATACCCCCATTCCCACTAATGCTACATACCTCTCACCCTTCTGTATCTGTAGAGTGGGGAGGGTGAGTTTAGGCCCACAGCACTTAGGCCACATGTGCCCCATTGTACATCCTCCCGAGAAGTTGTCCTCTTAGGCCATCGTCCATCCTGTCCTTTTCAGGAAGGTGGACAGGTGACTAGGAGACATCTCCTTTAAATCGGCAGGTGTAGGCCAAGACTCACCGAACACACTCTCTCTTATTGACGATAACTCCGGGCACTCACATAAGACATGCCTGACAGTTTCATCTTCTTGTTCACACATTCTGCATAGAGGTGTGTCCACTAGCCCCATAGTATGGAAGTGTTTCGTTAGTTGACAGTGGCCAGTCAGATAACCTTCTGTTACGCGTAGGTTTTTCCTGGTCATTGCCAAATATTTATTCGGCGCCAGCTTCCCAGGGACGCCCAAGGTGATCCTGGCAAGACTGCATCCTTTTATTCCATCCCATCTCTTTAGGGATTGAGCATGGGTGTAACGCTTGGCTAGTTCGAAATTTTTTTAGTCCAGCCGCTTCCCTGGCTAAAGAATCGGCAATGCGATTACCTTCACTCCTGTCGTGCCCTTTAACCCAACTCAGGATAATATTGTTATGTACCGAGGCGTTAGTTAAATCTTGGTGGCACTCTAATACTAGCCCTGATATAACACGCAGTCTGTTCAAGGCTGATAGGGCTTGTCTGATGTCAGTGCAGATTGTTATGTTTTTGCCAGAAATTCCTTTTCTGGTTAGTTCTTTTGTGGAAATTGAGATATGAGCCAGTTCTGTTTGAACCACGCTGGTATATTTTCCCATTCCCCACTTAATTCTTAGGCTAAGTGATCTGGAGTAAACTCCTTATCCTGAGCCTTTTTTGGTTTCTGAGCCGTCTGTAACCTAACCTCTCACCCTTGTGGAAGGGTAGTTGCAACATCAGGTGGTTTAAGTTATGGTAGTCCCTTTGATCAGCGAGCAATTATTCGGGATTACATCCAAACATTATTCATCGCTTATCACGAAAGCTGGTCGGTTATGAGGCTTACATTTCTTGAAGAGTCCGAGCTCCATGACAGATCAGGCCCGCTGGAGACACCCTATGAGCCATTGGGATGCTCCGAGTCGGGTAGGACAAAAACCCACCCTCGAGAACTTGTATGAAGGATTAGGGCTGCATCACTTCTAGCCTCCTTCATCCAACCCCACAAGGCAAGGTGGCCGTATATTTGAATGAGAGAGGAAAAAAATGTTAGTTAGGTACGTTTAAAAAATTGAGATATTTGATATTTGCCAAGTTGAACTTTTCATCACTTTTTTTAGAACCCTGTATACAATAGAGCAGTTTTTGACATGTCATCAATTACCTTGACCTTCCTACTAATTAACCCGTCGAGCAGTTTTTTTTTGTATTGGGGCTGTTATAATATAATAGTCTGTGTACATGTCAATGTTTCAATAAAAAAATTAATAACTCGAAAAGTATACATATATATGTTACACATATCATGGCATTTAAATTAAATGTAGAATTCTAAAAGTTGATAACATACATCCGGCATAACCGGAAGTGTCATGTCTGTCAAATCATTTTCTATGAATTCGCGATAACTTGCGACTCACATATGAAAATTTTCATGAATATTTCACCCATACATGTTGTATCAATGCAACGAATGCTAAATTATTAAATGGAAATTCAAAAATTTCCGGAAATTCCACGTTGCCATGACAACGTTAAAATAATAAACGTGAAACGTCAAAGAAGAGTTTCTTAGAGGTTATGGATCGATTCGGAGATATGACAGAACGGGAAATTGACAAAAATGTCATTAAAAGTGTACCTAAAACACAGAAAAGAGTAAGAATAGTGTATGGAGACAATTTATGTTATTTTGCGACGAAAACAAGTACAAATTCAATATAGTGGAGATATACAGTAATTTGTATTTTTATTGGAGAAATATTCTCCCTAAAAACCGCTTGTGCTTAAAAATTAACCGGATAATTTCCATTCGTTCTTCGAACTCGTGGAATTATTAAAAACAAGCTTTCATGGAAATTATCGGTAATTTTTAAGCACTCGTGGTATTACCCCCGATTATTTTTTTCACTTGTCAAAATCTGACATTTTGGTGGTTTTAACCAATAGCAATACATTATTCTAGCCAATCATTCGGTATTATACTGATAAAACTGCTTCCTCATCGATAATACCTTGTTTACATTGAAATATCAAAATTTTACTTTGAATTTGTCATTATTGACAACTAAAAGTGCTTCGAAGCTTATTGAAAAATGAACACAAACCGATTCAGTGCCATCACCCAAGAGAATATTGAACATTTAATACAAAATCCTTTTAAATTGTTGAATCTTCCCAAATACAACTCGTTCTTCAAATTTTATTACATAATTTTTTATTTTCATCACTCAAACTTGTTTATTTGAGGCAAAAACATTCAAACAAACCGAATTTAGATAAAATCACTCGTCCTAAGGGACTCGTGATTTTATCAATCGGTTTGTTTTCATATTTTTGCCAAATAAACAAGTTTTCGTGGAAAAGAAAAAATTATCGATAAAATTTGAAGCACTCGTGGTATTACCTTTGATTATTTCCTTCCTATTAATTTTGACCAATCGCTATCAAGAATTGGTATGTCAAATATAAATTTTAAGTGGAAAAATTACTTAACAACTGTCAACTTAGCTGTCAGCAGTTTTTCCGGAAAAAATAATTGACAAGTTGCCTTGTAAAAACAAACATTAATTATTGTTCTTATTATTTTAATTAAAAAAATGTATCAAAATAAAATGTTTATTTAACTCAGGAAATAATCTTACCAAATATCCCTCGTGCATTTGGAACACTCGTCTTCGACTCGGATTTTTAAAACCACTCTCGCTCATGCTATTTGTTAAAACAGATTACTTAGAAACTCGTTTTTCCGAATTTTTCCGGAAAAATTAAATGCACTAGGGATATTACCCCCGAAAATCGTGTAGATAGATATAGATAGTTAGATATAGATAGTGTAGATATAGATATGGTAAGCTAGTCGTGTCCCATCCTGTACAGGGTGTCCTATTGCCAAACGTTCGATTAAATCCATCTGTGCACCGTCCATTTGTAAAAATATTTTTTCTACGCCCATGTCCGTAAACGTAAAAAATCGCACTGTCAACATTCCTTGTAAGTGACATTTAACAATAACATGCACGTAATGAGATCTTATAACACACACGTGCGTTTGGATAAGAAAACTTAAATTTCTTTGTTTAATCAAATTGCAATCAAATATTTATCTACCTATTACTTTATTTGGTCTATTTACATAAATTTAGTCAATTGTGTGTGTGTGTGAGGTTGTGATATTGACTGCGGATCCCTACGGTTCCATTAGCCTAATCAATTTCTTGACTTACCATAATTTTACCATGCATTAATAGTTTTTTAAATATAATTTATACAATAAATCTAGATATATACATTTTATAATACGATACCCTAAGCTACATAAATACTTTTTTTTTTATTATATTTTTTTTACTCTCTTTTAAATTTAGTCAATTGGAAAACATAAAAGCTTTTAGCATTAGTGAAATACATTTTAGATTAAAAGAGTAATGCCCCTAAATGTCGGCAACACATTATACAATTTCTCAAATAATAAGTCGCGTTTTTTTAGCATGATATGAAAATAAACGTCATGTCATTTATGCTGTCAATTTTTGTAACAAAATATTGTATCTTCTACAGTGGCAGGAGGCTATGTGAATTACTCTCAGAAAAATATAAACGACAACGCTTTACGAATATCGGAATCGATTACCAATTATTAATCTTCATCTTCTGATGTATCGTGCAGTACTACAGTTATAGATAACCGTTCATCACCGTCAAGTAATAAGGCACCAACGACTTACAATCATTGTTCAATTGTTATAAAAAACTATTATAATAAAGTTTAAATAATTGCGATTTCCTTTATTTAATAGAAGAAAATTGCTAAGATGGGCGTAGAAAATGTATAGTACGTTACACGAGTTGTAATCCCATTTCGCACTCCTGAAATTCACTAAACTTTTTCACTTCGTGCGTAATGGGTTACTTACAACTCTTGTTACGTAATATACTATTACAATACTTGAAACAAAACTTTAATCCTTTTTTATTTCAGGGTGCGTCCTAAAACTCTCCATTGCCATGTCAACATGTTCTTACTTACGACTGTATAGTTAATTTTTATAGTTTATGCTAAGATAATTCAATTATAATTTAATATTTATATTATTTAAGCTATTTCCATTCATTTTGCGTTACCTTCGAGCGCACAATGTTAACAAGATTTTAAAACAGAATTTTTTTTTGAACAACTAATAGATATCTCATTGAAAGATTGGCACCTCAATTGGCGCTAATTCAACGTATCCTCATTGTTTGTCCAGTGGCTCCTGAACTTTGACCTTCAACACTGACATGTGATGATGATGATGATGTTGATGATGGTACAATTACGTTTTGATTATACCTTGTGACTTCTCCTCGCATTATTACTAAGTTACTAGGCGCTGTTCATTGATGTGATAAATTACTTAATATGAGAATCTACACTCATAAAAAAAGTTTAGTTTGTACATATGCATTGTCTATATTATATTAGATTAGGACTGTCTAGTTTTTTGGGTGTGTGATTGAATAATCTATTATTATGTTGAAGATGCTTTTTTAAATTATTTTTAGGCTTAGAGACCTCGGCACCTCAGCCTTTGGGCTTTTTGTGCTCTTGGTTATACCGTTTATGTGAAGAGAACAGTAGCCCTTATCAGGCTCAACAGTCTTTTCACTAGGTCCTTCTTGGAGAAATCCTCCCTTGGATACTCTAGCCCTAGGAGACAGTGCTTCCTTAGGGTACAGTGATCGGTGAGTAATCGTGCCATGTTCCTTATCTGACCCCTGCTGAGGTTTAATATTTTGTTAGTCAACGATTCCGAGGGTTTTTTGATCAAGAGTTTGCTGTGTTCCTGTTTTGGCACGTGTCTCCAGTACATCTGATGTTTAGTTTGAGTCCACCGAGATGTACAACCACGTGCTGCAGATTTTGATATTCCAAATACTGGTTCAGGACCAGTGAATGCAGTTTCAGACCCTTGCTTTGCTAGGGTGTCTGCCTTCATTGCTTACAATACCCTTGTGCCCCGGGATCCACTCAAGAGTTACTCTATTATGGTTTGCCAGGCTTAAAAGTTTTTGTAGGCAGTCCCAGACCAGTTTAGATCTGATCCGGGGACATGCTAAAGATTTCAGTGCTGCCTGACTATCTGAGAGTATGAGGATCTTTTGGCCTCTATACCCCTTTTCGATGTTCATTTGCAAACACGTGTCGATAGCGTAGATTTCTGCCTGGAATACAGATGCAAACTTCCCCAAAGATGCGTGGACATTGCACCTGGATCTGGCAACATGGACTCCAGCTCCTTTTCCTATGTCAGTTTTAGATCCGTCTGTGTACCACAGCAACGTTCCTTCCTGACTGCATGCTTCCAGTCTATCCCAGTTTAGCTGGATATGGCATGGTTGGTTGTCGTTAATTGTGGCCAACATATTATCACTTCTCATTTCAAAGACCGAGTTTGTGATTATATCTGTGATTCTGGAATGACTATGGGTGTTGGTTCCTTCGTGCCAATTCCCATTGCATTCCAACCTCTATGCAGCAATTCTCGCAGAGCAAGAGGCGGAAGATTGAGAATGGCTTCCGGTACCCTTAATACGTGGCGCCTTTTTTTATTATGTGTATAAAATATTGACATTTCTGACAAAATTTTTAGAAGCAGAAATATCAACTTTTGTACAGTAGGAAAACATTGGTGGAACAGTAGGGTTAATTTGTTCAATATTTTCCACAGTAACAATTTTGTTTGCTTATCAATAATTATTAATACAGTCATTAGGCATTGAAGAAACATTGGAACTAGCAGGGTTATTTTGGTTCGCTATTTTCTGCTGAGAAAATATTGTTTGCCACATCTATCTTCTTGTTAAGAGAGTCTTTAATATATCACTCAGCAACGTTTTAGGACTTCCATCCGCCTATCGCCTTTAAAGTAGTAATATCTCCACTGCCTCCACCAGTTCCGGAAGACGTCCAAAAATAGAAAATATTTCCTCACTTATTACTTTTTCGCACTTTTATCTTCTATTCGAGCATTTTAATGTCTATATTAGTTTCAATATTGATACTAGCCACATTCACAGTCGTCCGGCAATGCTAGACTTTTCCTACCAGGAAACGTTGACTTGGATTTAATAACAAAAGTTTATGAATCCCTCATTGTACAGTAAACAGCAACAGATCCGTAGTCGGTAAAATTTAGATACTAAAACTAAATATTATTTTGAATTTACTGTTTGGACCCTTTGGAGTTATTTTCTTTAACTTCTAATGTAAATTTAATTTTTGGATGTAAATTATTAATATGATTTAACAATATGTCTAATTGTCGTTCACTACCTACAAAACAAGCTAATATGTCATGTACATACCTATACCAAAATAATATATTTTTTGAAAAGTTACATTCAAAGATTTTTCTTTCTAAACTGTCCATAAAAATGTTTGCTAAAATTGGTGATATAGGGCTTCCCATTGGTAAACCTTCATTTTGAATACATACCTTATTATCCAAAGTAAAATAATTCTGATTCATACATACATCAAACAAATTAAGTATATCGGATATTATTTCTAGATTGATATTTTTATCCTCTAGTAATTTTTTAACAAGTGTTATGCACTCTTTTGGAGGAATTTTAGAGAACATATTGGTAACATCAAATGAAATAAGTTTAGAGTTATCTTGTAATTTGTATGTTTTTAATTTTTTGATTAGTTCTATTAGATTTTCAATTGAGTATTTAGATATACCTCCATAGCTATTAAGTATATTGTTTAGTTTTTTAGCTAACTTATTATTAGGAGTATTAACGTAAGAAACTACAGGTCTAATTGGTTTCGATACTTTATGTAATTTAACAGTTCCATATAATTGTGGAGACTGAGGATGTTTATTAATCATGTATTTTTTCTCATAATCATTGAAAACATAATTTGAACTATTGACAATCTCTCTAACATTATTAGAAAACGTTTTTGTTGGGTCAGCCCTTAGAATTTTTACATCACAAGATTCTATAAAATTATTAACTTCAGATTTATATTCTTCGGATTTTAAAATAACAGTGGCATTTCCTTTGTCAGATTTTGTTATTGTGAGGTTATAATCTTCTACTTTTTGTTTAATTGAATTTAATGCTGAAATATCATTTTTTGTTTGACGTCTAACCTTTGAAGGTTTCATATTTTTAATCAAATTAGCAATTTGTAACTTTTCATAAAGAAAACTGTTTGACTGAGATTTTAAAGCTATTTCTGACTCTGTAGCTAAAATTTCTTTAATACTATTTGTGAATTTTGGTGGTTTGCTTTATTTTAAGCCTTTATTTAAAAATTCTATCTCACTATTTGTGAAGTTAGTGTCTGAGAGGTTTTCGAATCGTGGTGCAAAGTGTATTGGTGTGTAAGTACTTACAGTTTTATGTTGTTCAGTGTATTGAGTGTTATGTTTTAGTATTCCAGTTGTTGTAGTTTTCGTTCTTGTTTCTTGTATTTCTTGTGCTTCATAATGCTGACACTGAGTTTGAATGTGAGTTCAGAATGTACAATTTTTAAGTATATATCTAAGGAGTCTCTTATTTTAAACCATTTTTTACTCTCCTCTTTAATCCAGACTCGTTGAGCACATTTCACGGCTTTTTGGGCTTGATGTGTTTTTGTATGGCATTTTATGTTTACATAATTTGGTATCACTTCTTTCTTAAGGCATACTATTAGGCATTAACTTTTCGAAGAAACGAGTACGATACGATATAGTTATCGGATTAACGACTACCTGCTGTGAGTTTTTCTTACTAACACCAAATTCGAAATCAGAAATTCCCCCAAAAATCCTGTTTTTGAAAAGAACCGAGAGCTGGACATCCAATGCTCTCTGTTTCCTTATTTCATTCAATTCTCTGTTACCCACATCAATTATTCTGTTCTGAGCCGAACCAAAGTTCGAGTCAGACCAGGACTCAATAGTATTAAAATCTTTGCATATGGTTGAATGTAAAATTGGCATACCTATCTGAACTACTCCAGGTTACACTAGTGTTATCCGCAAATAAAGTAATTAAAGTAAATTTGCCCTGGGTTACACCAATACTTATACAGGTAAATTTTCCGAAACTTAACCATTCGCCCGTACCAGCTGTTTTCTACATTCAAGGTAAGATTTAACCATTTTAAAGGAATGCAACGGATGCCGTCAAATTGTAGTTTTTTTGGCAACATTTCAAGATCAACACAGTCGAAAGCATTTGCAAAATCACAAAAAACCGAAGCAGTAAGAAGTTTATTATTAAGTGAGGTAATACTTCAATAAGAACAGAGAATATTCCGTCACTAATACATTTATTCGTTAGGGAGCCAAATTGTTGTAATTTCAAGAATTTGTGTTTAAAAAGAAACGGCTTTTCTTTAGGCTTTCGATCATCTTCGATAAAATTGGTAATAAGGCCAATAAGATGGAAAGTTACAGTAAGCGCCAAACGTGATGGCGAGCCCGCCCCCATGGGCACAAACTCATTTTCAATGTTACCTCCCACTACAGCTCTTGCAAGACATATAAATGCTCTGTACAGAGGCGTATCATTGGTTGCCCTCCAATTCTGTTGGCGTTTGGCATTGTCTGAATAATTTTTGTGTTGTTTCTGAAAAACTGTCATCGCCTAACAAAAAACCAGTTATCAAGAGTCAGGCACGTGAAATAGTTTTTAAAGTGTTCAATTATTTTCAAAGTGTCAAATATGAGTCGGATACGTTAGCAAATGTGAAAAATAAAACATCTCTCGCTACAGGTAACATTAAATAAATTTCAAAAATAACTATTTCAACACAAATCTTTATTTTGTATTAGGTATTTCGATAAGAACCATTGAAAAAGTGGTTAAAGAAGGGGAGCAATTAATTTCTGCAAATAACGTGCAAGCAAAATTTTCCACCCCAAGAAAGAAGCGGCCTAGAAGAGCACCAATAACTGATATTCCCGAGTATGAGTATTCCAATATTAGACGGATTATTTACGACTTTCATAAGACGGAAGGGTGTCGTATTACGGTAAAAAAGTTACAACAGAAAATTAATGACGTTTTGGGAATTGTGGCTTCCGGAACATCTCTTAGTAGAATTTTAAAGAAAATAGGTTTCAAATTTAGAAGGACTGAAAATAATAGAAAAATTTTAATAGAGAAAATGAACATCAGAGCATTGAGGATCAAGTATTTACAAAAAATCAATTATTTTCGTAGCCAACAGCGACCAATTGTGTTTCTTGATGAAAGATACCTTCATAGTGGACATCTTCTAAGAACTGGACGGATGAATCAACCAAAGGGTTATTTAAAAATATTTCGAAGGGACCAAGACTCATTATTGTCCATGCAGGAGGTGGCATGGGCTTTATACCTAATTGTCGGCTTATATTTAAATCAGGCACAAAATCAGGGGATTATCATTCAGAAATGAATTCTGAAAATTATGGTAAATGGTTACAAGAAAAGTTGATCCCAAATTTACCTGTCAATTCGATAATCGTGACCGATAATGCTCCATACCATAATATTCAAATTAATCCAGCCCCCAACACAAATTCTAGGAAGGCTGACATGGTGAAGTGGCTGCACGTAAAAAACATTTTGTTCACCCCTGACATGCTCAAACCCGAATTATACGAGTTGATCAAGAGAAATAAAAAGCATCATATTAGAAACAAATTTGATGGGGTTATGCTTGAACACGGCGTACATAACGTTTTGCGACTTCCACCATTCCATCCGGATTTGAATCCCATTGAACTCATTTGGGCTACTGTCAAAAACAATGTGTCCCAAAAGAATGTAACTTTCAAGTTGGAAGATGTGAGGAAACTGGCGGAGCACGAGTTTGATCAAATCACTTCCGAGGAATGGCAAGAGCGTTGCCGACATGAAGTAGATATAGAGCGGAAATATTGGGAAAATGAAATATTCACAGATGTTCAAACAGAGGTAAATCCAGTGATTATAAATTTAAATGACGATAGCAGCACAAGCAGCAGTGAAGATGAAGAAAATTCGTATTCAGATAGTGACTGATTAAAGTTTATTTTTTAATAAGTTTATCATTATATAACATTTTAATGAACTGTACTACTACCTATAATACTGAATAGAATATGAAAAGAAATTACAAAGAAATCATGTTCCATTTGCTACCCTTATTTAAATTAATTATAGGTACGACATTGACCGGCAAGGGGCTTATCGTAATCCAATAGTAATTTAGTTGGGAGAGTCTAAACCTGCGCGATCGCTCGCCATCACGTTTGGCGCTTGCTGTACTAGTATTATTTTTTTCACCACCCTTGTGCAGTGGAACATCAATTATAGCTGTTTTCAGACAGTTAGGGAAAAGAATTTTCAAAGGATTAATTGATCAGAGACCATAAAACCTTAATCACCACATCAAGAATATTTAAGAATATCTTAGCAGATTTCCCATCTATGCCACAGGAATATTTGTTTTTAATGCTGAGTATGGCTTGCACTAGTTCAAATTTATCTACTGATATTAGAAATAAACTAACAGTTATTTTTTTCAGAAGGATTAGAAAAAGCAGCATTACTTTGAGATATTTAATAGCTAATATTTTTACTAATGTTTACGAAATAATTGTTAAGTTCGTCTGGGTTAAGTTTGATGAACGAGTTTTGTTCCTTAAATCATTGACAAAGTTTCTCTGAAGGAATTTTTAGCTCTAGAGATGCTATTTTTATAATAGTTTTGTTCAATATATTTGAAAGCTTTCCGGTCCAATATTCAATAGTTATTGATAGATACATAATAAAAAAATTAATGAATAATTGTTTCTTTGAATTACGAAATAATGGCCGGACTTTTTAAATATATGCCCGGCTTTAAAAAAGCTACGATTACCTGTTAAAAACAGTATGTCCGGATTTTAGTAAAATGTCCAGCAAAAATAAGCGCCGAGTATGTCTTTTGTGTTTTTAGACCTGGCAATCCTACACGGGGAGTCCCATTACAAAAACTACTGATTTGTAAGCTTAAATTCTAATGTACCCCACGAAACAAACTTAAATATTGCAAGCAATTCATTCACCCAAAAAAATTAATATTTAAAAAAAAATTATTTCTCAATATTAGTACGTCCGAGACTACGTGTGTTAATAATTTACTGTGTTATCGTGTTATTGTGTCATTGTTAACATTGTTAAGTATATTATGTCCTTGATTCATTTAATTTTATTTACCATCAACACATTTTTATTATTTTTGTGGAATCTTTATATATTTTGACCTCCCTTGGAAGAAAAACATGATTATCTGCATGTTTCAAGTTGAATTGCTTAATTAGTTCAGAAATGGCGGCTTTTTAAAGTGTAATAATAATAATAACAATAAATATTTTCACCAATAATCACAGAAAATATTGATAGTTTTGTTTAAACATAAATCAGATTTGGTTGTGAACTATCAGACTCGCGTTCTCTATTGTCATCACAAGCATTGAAAAGTTCAGATCAGTTTTTTGACAAATTCAAAAACTATAAGACATTTTCCAAAAAAGAAGTTCTCCTGTTTAAATTCGCTATTAAACGATCATGTTACTGGTTACTGGATGAGTTTTTTTTAATAATATAATATATTTAACATCCTTTAAAACGGACGCCACCAGTAATTACAAATAAATTGACACCGCTTGAAAATTAAATCGTGCGACTATGACGACTAGGCGGTTACCAGCTCATGAGTTTCGCCACTCCAAAAATCACATAACGCGGCTGAAGAAGTTTTAAATCGGAATTTAAACAATGCACAGTAAGTTGACACAAATTAAACTGTACGAGTACAAGCTGGGCAAATTATCACTTAGGGAACAATACAGATACATTCAAACACAAACGGAACATAGGGATTTTAAGCACTGATCAGAACTGCTTTTGAACTAGTCGACCAACATCCAGCTTCAACAGATTAAAAACACGATTATTACAATCGTTTATTTGGACACCTATAACATATCGTATAATTCCCACCACTCCGTATTCTCAACTGTGGGCGGTCCTTAATTAGCAGTCAGTAAACAGCAGTCGGTAGGTAGAGTACAATTTAAAGAATCTTATTTTGTTTTATTTACGAATTTATTTTTATTTTGAAAGCCGTTATGCCAAAAGAAGTCAAAACATATTATCTTAACTCGAAACATTAATTGTTAAAGAGAATTTAACAATTAATTTTCGATTTTAACAACATAAAACGTAAGCATATTGTTTCAATATGTAGCGACGTTTACTACCCCCATCAAATAATTATTCAATACTAAATCGCAGCTCGAACATAACTAACAAATTTTGGAAGGAGAATGGGCGGGGTTTCTTACATTGGTCTGAATCCAGCTGTCTAGATCAATACTTGATATTCATTGAAGTGAACTTATAGAAATGTTTTGTTGGTGGGCTATTTAGATCGGAATACATTAAATCCCTATGTTCCGTTTGTGTTTGAATGTATTTGTATACAACTATCCTGTATTCCTTATTTTTCGCTTTTCAATCAAAAATTATAATGCAGCTGGTTTTTCAAAATATAATTTAGTGTAGATATTCTATTATATTATAATAGAAATAAATCTGATTAAAAACTTTTAAATGTTGAGACCGCTCCTGCAATACGAACTCAAGGTAACTTTCTACGATTAATTAATTTGCAATTCATTCAAAGAATCTGTATATATAACGACCTTTCTCAATTGCGAATAATCTTCATATATACGGTGACCAATAAGTTTTATTAGGTAGACATTAAATATAAATTTTTCTTGGGGCCATTGCCAAGTTTTATTGTTTCATCGTGGCTGGAATATTAGCTTTTATTATTTAGTTCAAGGTGTTTAATGTTTAGCACTCGATTTTTTTAGTAAGCTTAATTTCTGTAAAAAGGTACTCATTGTCATATTTACATACGATAAGAGTTTACAACTCCGCGACCTAAAAGAAATTTTCTCTGTAACTTGATAGCTATCACCACCGAACATAGACAAAGACAAGAAGGGTCACTCTAAGCTCCTCCCCCAATGTTGTCTTTCTCGATTCCTCTTTGATACTACTCTTCTTCAGCAGATTTCAGCTCCCACTTGATGCGTAGATGGGATATACCGGTGTGCTTTAAAAATCACAGTTATATTAACGTTAATGAAGTTTTAGTGAACATAACATTTGAGCTGTTAGAAAACTGTAAAACAATAATATCGGAACGTTGCTCTTAAAAGTGATGTGCTTAGAAGTTATAAAAATCAAACTTCTTGAGGATCAAACAAATAATTCAGATTCAGTGCTGTATTCAAAGGCAGGTTCCAGTAAGCAGACCTTTAAGCTGTTTCCTCAGAAGATTATTTGTTATTCTTGTGGAGAAAAGGGTCATAAAAAAGAGACCGTCCAGTGACGAATGAAAAAAGTAATTGTAAAAATAATTGTCAATGTATGAATGTACGTTTTAGATGAATAAAAGGATTTATCGTACATATCCAGATAATATACCGCTAACTGCAACAAAATGTGCCTCTTCTAAACATTCCAGAATTTATAATAAATTTAGAGAACTTTTTATTTATTTTCAAAGAAATAGCATGTAAAAATCAAATTGGAAAAAATTCAGAGAAAATATAAATTTTACACATCCATGTAAAGATTTTCCCTATGAATATTTCATATCTATATTGTATTGTAACGGATTGAAAATACAAAGCATTCAAAATTAAGTTTAAATCTATTAAAAAACTTAGCAGCAACTGAATTTGATAGAAAGTATTGATGATTATAAGCATTAAGGATTGTTATCATGAAATAATATAATAGTAAAATACCTATGTATGATTTATTATAAAGTAACTGATAATACTTACAGTATACTAGGTACAATTATTGTCAAAATCATCTTTTCATATTTTTTAAAAATATTAATTGATGAGAATAGTAAGAAAAAAGGGTGGAAACACATTATTTGGAGTCTTCTCATAAATTACTGAAACAATTCAAAGCCTAAGAAGTCCTACCTCCAACACTAGAATCGAAAATTCCTATCCACCAAGATCTCAGTTGTGAACCTAAAAAAAATAAACTGTAGTAACGCTAGTAAATAAAAAAGTAACACATAAACTGCAACTAAAGGGTGCAAGGACATGTTATAAAAGGTTTTGAATAACTAAAATGCTTTAATTTTCGAAAATTTAAAAGAAATCATTTTGACAATGAGAAATTTTTAAAGTGTGATTTCTATGTCTAGAAGAGGTTTTAAGGTGTAACATTTGTACATTTAATATTATGTTTTATGTAGATTATAATTATATGTGTAAAAAAGGTGTGTGTAAGAAAATCAAAAATACCAAAATAACTTTTGACCATCCTCGTATATCAGTTTTGACACAAATTTTATAAAAAAATTTAAGATAGTGACCTGTGACTTGTGTGTTTAATAAAAGTAAAAATTCCAGTTTTTTCACTTGCACAATAAAGTCTAACAAAAAGTAGTTCCAATATCGATAAAGTAGGGAGTCAACTTACCTTGACTTTTGACAAAAGGACATTTTGAAGTTTAAAAGTGTGGTAAATTTAAAATTCTTCACGTGCTGAGAAATCAAAAAGATTTCTTTTAAAAATCTCACCAATTTGTTTATGGGCGACAAATTTTTCTTCCTGAAGTGAGAAGGAAAGAAAATAGATTGGAATCCGATGCTATTTCCCAGAGCATCTAAAGAAGAAGGACTAACAAAAAAAAATTAGGTACCTAAATTCTTTCTTCCTACAATATAAAAGAAAGTTAATTATTAAATAATAACAATAATATTCTAAAAAGATTTGCTATAGCTAAAAAAATTACTCTAGATAGAGACTTAAAGGCCATAATAATAATAAAAAAGACAAACAAAAACAATAAATGCATTTAAACTAAAAAAGCAATTAAAGAAGATTTGACATATTCATTATTTACTGTATTTATATTTTTATGCATTATTATTAGATTGTAAACATCTATCTATTTTTACCTTTTGCTTATAGACTAAACAAGTTTCTAGTTTTCCTTTATGAACAAATACTTTACTAAAATTAATTTCCACTTACCTTGTTGGTCGATAAGCAATTTTTCATCATTGATTTTGTACTTATATATTATGATAACCATTGTTTTTTGTAAACACTTCTCACTTGCAAACTGATTTCTTGAATTTAGCAATTATTTTATTAGTCTTCAAGTGTGGAAGGGATGGTAATACATCATACATAATTTGCCACTGTGTTAGATTTAGTTTCTCAATAAAAAATATGATATTTCTTCGTTTAATTCAACTACTTGTCTATTATTGATCAGCCATTTTGGAGATAATTATTAAGAGTGCGTAGAGCGTCGACTCCAAACACAACTAACGAATCCGACTGAGATAGGTAGTTTTGTACTTTATCAGAGTAAGTTACAGGGTTGTACTGAGAAAGAAAGGTCAGGCAAATTTAATAAAATTTTAATAGGTGGAATTATATAAAGAAATAAAAAGATCTAACTGTATTCAATACGTCATATTTATTTTATTTTAAAATAAATATTGGCGCCCAACTATACAATACAATAAAATCACAATTCAAAAATCAATTTAATAAATAAAAATAATATTAAACCCCATTACCCCATCACACACATTGCAATATATTAGAATGCGAATATATTTTACGTTAAAATTTGTTAATCGTGAAATTAAAGAACGAACAGAAGAAAAAAAAATTGAGCCAAATGGGTATAAAATTAACAATATTTATAGTAAATGTATTTATGTATCTTAAAATATTTGTATGTTTGCCTTATTTCTTTTTCACATTTATATTGAGATCGGGTACTTAAAATTAGTATAAACTTTGCTTTCTAATTTATTAAATATTACAAAATTCCATCTGTACTTTCGAATTCATTTCTATTAACCCCGTATCAGTCACTCAGTTAAAAAACTAGACACATGCAATTGCTGGTTTAGTCGGAATACGGCGCCGACGGCTCGCTTTTGTAGACCCAATATCAAAGTACCGACACGAAGTAACACTTCTTGTTTTGTCTATGTTCGGTGCTATCACTCAAGCCAACAATGTGATTTTTTTTTGATAACTGATTTATGATATTTTTAATGTGCTCATTTCAAAAATTACAACAGATTTCTTCTTAGATCGAAGTAGTAATTTGATATCTAAAATTATGGTCTATATATACTTAAAAGCTGAAGTATTAAAATGTAAATTTTCAATTACAAGACCCATAAACCGGTTGACTTCTCTGGAGTGCGCTATTCTATAAACAAGGAGAATGAGTTCAACTACAGGGTGATTGATTAGTGTGATAAAGCTCAGTAGCTCTAGTTTACGACATGATGGCAAAACTATGTAAGTGAGAAGAATCTTTTTTCTGTTGCTACTATCTTCTGAAATCTTAAAATACGAGTTGAAATATTAGACACATAAGTACACGGCGTGACAAAAACGGGATTTGGCAGCCAATTATTTAGAAAACGATTTTGTTGTCGCAAAGATAATTTTTGATCGGAGCGTCGAGAACAACATCATGTCAAAATTTTAGCCAATTTGGCCTGGACCATTTTTCCATAACCTCCCTGTGGGGCCCTCCTTATTTTTCAGACAGTTACTGTTTTTTAATGACCCTACGTATGTTAAACGATAGTGTAACTACTCATCAAATCTTGAAAACATTTTTTCTTTTTCACGTTTAAAATTAACTTATTTACATATTAAAACATTGTATTATTCCCAAGGAAAGATTATGAGCAACAAATTACATTTTTTTCAAGTGTGAAAGGTCACATTGCATTCTTTAAACTCAAAATAATTATTGGTTCCTCAATATCAAGGAAATCTTCTAGTTGCGTATACAATGTGTTGACTATATTAATCTACAGAGCGAATTTGTTAATATCTAGGTTGATGTTCATTCATAAACGGGATAGTTTTTGATTTCAGCCTCACCAAGGTCATATTCTTTTATTATACAGTGTTTCCACGAATGAAGTGCTCAAAAGAAGAATTTTAAAACATTTTTAGTTTAAGTGAAAGTTGTCATTCTTAAGAAAAAAGTTCTGCTTGTCCAAATCTCCACAGAATGACATAAAATTCAAGTTAGTTTTAAAATAGCTATTTGTGCAACCAGTTGGGAAAAGCACTATTTTTTGTAATTATACTAGATTTTCTATTGCATGGCGGCAATAAACCATTGGCGTTACATTTTTCGGTAAAGACCTGAATGGTTTCATTTGTCGGGTTTATTTAATGGTGCAAAACTCCTAATACAAAATTATTTAACATTATTTAACAATAAAAAAACTGTAAGACCCATGCCTACTCGGCAAAACCCTTAAACTGACTGCACGAAACTGGCCACCGGCTTATCATATTAATGAATCCTTAACCATTGTACCGAATTATATGACCCTATTGTATTTGAGGCAATACAGGACGTGTCGATTTAATTTTGGTAAAACCGACCTGTTTTTCATTTTATTCAACATACAAAAAAGAAAGACACCCTATATTTATAGTACTTTTGAATAAATAATGAGGCACTTTGCTCCTACGGAAAAAGAAATATAGTATAGCTGATTTCTGCGGAACGAGCGTAGCGAGCGAACGCGAGTTACGAAAAATAGTGTTTCCCAACGTGTTTCACAAAATATTTTTTTCTAATATTGAATATATGTGATTATTTTTTAATTCAAGTGGATGAAAAAAGCCTCTCCCATCATTATTTATTAGCCGTGGCTGGAATGATCCTTCCCGCGTGGTATGTATTAAAAATCGCTTACTTACAAGCTTTTAAAAACATTGATTTTAAGAAAATTTGTTATTATATTTTAATATTTTTAACTTCCCGCTAAGAAAATCAATGATTCTTCCCTATGATTTTCGAAAAATCGGGAAGTTATTGTTTTTACCCCGTTTTACAAAAATCGAGGTTTCAACAAATCTCGACGTTTTGAAGCCCTAAGAAGCTGTGTGTGTATGTGTGTGTGTGGTGGTGTGTGGTGTGTTTTTTTGTAATAACTCTGAAATGTTTCGTCTGATCAATTTTTTGTTCCAAATTTTTTATAGAGCTCCAAAAACTACATCGATCGCCGCCAACCGCGTGAAAATCGGTTAATTCATTCAAAAGTTATGGCAGTTTGAAAATTAAAAGATTCGTGTTTCATCGAACTTTGATAAGACTCTTGAGCTCAAAAGCATCGAATAGCTTTATCTTTGAGCTCGGGGAGCTCAAAATAACACAAAAATTAAGTTTTTGAGCTCGAAGAACTCAAAAACATCGCAACTAGCGACAAAATCGCATGCGTTTGGATATTGATGTGGCCTTTAGCGTCAACCGATTTCCAGATTTTTTTTGACGGGAAATAAGTTTGACATTTTATCACTGTCGTCAGGTAACAAAATATCACTTTTCATGAAACTTTTCCTCGGGAAAAAAGTTAGTACTTTTCTCCCGCATATATATTACGCGGTTTCCTAAATTTTCCGCGACTTAGCTGGCAATAATTTTTGCGCGCTACTTTCGCTGCTTCTACTAACTCCAGAGTCAGAGAAAATTCGGAATCCGACATTTTTAAGTTTATATTATTCAAAATAACCACCAATAAGTTGGCAATTTTTAAATCAAATCACAGAATTAAATTGACAGATAATTATTTACTTTAAAGGTTTCCTTAGCAACGAAAGTCTAATTGTCGCTATAAGTACAACAGCCTACCAGCTTAAAAATTCAAATTTCACATCGATAATTTTCTGACTGATTATTTCCTTCCTATTAATTTTGACCAATCGCTATCAAGAATTGGTATGTCAAATATAAATTTTAAGTGGAAAAATTACTTAACAACTGTCAACTTAGCTGTCAGCAGTTTTTCCGGAAAAAAAATCGAAAAGTTTGACATTTTCCTAGCTTGAAAGTTATATTGTTCTTATTAATTATTGTTCTTATTATTTTAATTAAAAAAATGTTGTATTAAAATAAAATGTTTATTTAACTCAGGAAATAATCTTACCAAATATCCCTCGTGCATCTAATTTTTCCTGTGGAAAAATTGGAACACTCGTTTCTAAGTAATCTGTTTTAACAAATAGCATTCGCGAGAGTGGTTTTAAACAGACAGAATTTCAAGTTTCTAGCTTTACTGAAATTTTAGAAAAAAAAAATCAATTTTAGTCATCACCTTTTAAGGGTGATATCACCAAAAGGGGTGGGCTGAGGAAATTTTGTTATAGGAGAGACCCATCTTAATTTCATACGAGCAATCACACCCTGTATATTACTCGACCGGTTGAAACAATTAGTTGTTTCTTCTACGAAACTGCTCCAACATTTATTTTTGAAATATATACATGACATCCAGTGACACCCTGTATGTCAACATAAATAACGCGATTAAATCAAGGGCTTGGCGTATAAGATCGTTAGAACCTCGACCTTTTCAGGCATAGTAGGTCGCATCTATATCGATGCTTTATGTGTGGGGGGAGGCTTCGAAAAGTTCAAATCCGCCTGGCGAATTTTTATCTAACATGAAAGCTAAGCTGGCCTTTCAACTAGAAAGAAAAAAATTGTAGTTGCGTTGTGATTTATAGTCTGCGTGCAGTTGAAGCTACACCTTGATTCCGTAATTGGAATAATTTTGCTGGGAAACACATCTTAAAACAGAGAATTTCAATTTAATTTGATTATATTTTTATCAAGCTTTTAGTAGGTTTGCCTGTATGTTTGTTACGGAATCTTCAAATGTTTGTTTCAATGACTTCAAAACGTCAGTCAATGTGCTTTGTGACAGCTCTGGCCATTGTGATTACACTAGTTTCATATAATATTGTAATGTTTTTGTTATTTATTTAAATAGTTTTTACTTGTGGGATAAACTTAATTTATATACACACTCTACTTAATGTCTACTAATTTATTTACACTCGGTATAATAGTTCTTAATTATTTGTACCACTTGAATATTACACTATTTATCTTCACTATTTCATTATCTGTCCGATTACTAAGAACTTCTGTAAATTGTCCGTGTACTAACTCTTTGTCTTCGTTTCACTAATTGTTTACTCACTCAAAAACACGCGTATATATAGTATTTATCAACTCTCGAAAATTCTACAGTTTTCTACGCTCGTCGTATGCGTGAACAAAGCGTCTTTTCGAGAATGTTCTCGAAACGAGCGCAGCCACCAAAATTTACAGTCGAGAGACTCCTGATAGGAAATCGCTAACGACATAACATTTTTAGCCACCCTTACGCCACACAGGCCTAAACACGATACGAAACCTTGACACTTGGGTGGAAAATCCATGCTTGAATTCTGATTCTAATTTGTCAAAGATATTTGTTTTGATTAGATGCTTGGATTTCTGTTTTAATGTATAAACTGTCTAAACTCTATTATCTGCAACTCAGTTCTATTTGTAAAGCTCATTTGATACCCATTACCCAAATTGTAACAACTATGAAATCTGCCAATTTGTGATGGCATGGCGGCCATGTTGAATGTGTTTTTTATGATGTACTGTATTCTACTAGTCAAACAATGAACATACTAGAAGAGTAAAGAGACGTATTAATTGAATATAATAATCATCCAATGTGGTTCCACAATGTATGTTCTTTAATACTTACTAGAGGACCCGACAGACGTTGTCTTGTACAAACCATCAAATATCACATTGTTATGCATTTTGGGTTGGAAGCAGATTTTTTTTTGCAAATTTCGCCCATTTTTTGGAGTGAACGTACCAAAAATCCTACCCATGCAAAATTCCATCAAAATCAGTCCAGCCTTTTAGGAGTTCAGTGTGAACTTGATTGCGGCGCCACCTAACGGGACCAATTATGGTTTAATTCAGGAACTCACTCAAGCATACAAACACAATTACATCAAAAGTATTTAATTGGATGAGGATACTGTATTGTATAAAAAGCTTTGTAAATAACACATAGAAGATAAAAATGGTTACTGTGCTGGTTATTTTTAGGATAATAAATACGATCGCGGACTTTTTTATCGATATTTTTAAGTTATACAATTCCTTAGTACATTAATTTGATCTATCTCTTAAGGTTTAGCCAGCGTTTACGATTTAGGCGCACAAAAATATATTTTTTTTGCTACAGTCGCGTGTAAAATGACTAATTACTATATTCAAATGAAATCGTAAAGTCGACAGATGCCGAGGAATGTTACTTTACGCTCTAGCGCAAAAAAGGAATCTTTTTCGCTCGCTTATTTAATCAAACCACGCCCTCCGAATTAACTCAATTGGTGAATAATTAACAATTTATCAGATGAAAAATTAAATAAAATTATATGAAAATTGTCAAAAATGGTCAATAATTGTCAAAAATTGTCAAAAACTGTTAAAAATAGACAAGTTTTGTCAAAAACTATCAATAATTGTCAAAAATTGTCAAAAACTGTCAAAAATGGACAATTATTGTCAAAATTGGTCAATAATTGTCAAAAATTGTTAAAAATTTGAAAAGGGGTTGATAATTGTCAAAAATGGACAATAATTTTGAAAAATTGTCAAAAATAGCCAATAATTGTCAAAAACTATCAAAAATGGTTAAAAATTGTCAATTATTTTCAAAAAAATGGACAATTATTGTCAAAATTGGTCAAAAATTGTTAAAATTTTGAAAAATGGTCGATAATTGTCAAAAACTATCAAAAATGGTCAATAATTTTGAAAAATGTTCAAAAATTTTGAAAAATTGTCAAAAATTTTGAAAAAATGGCAACAATTTTGAAAAATTATCAAAAATGGCCAATAATTATCAAAAACTATTAAAAATGGTTAAAAATGCACAAGAACTGTCAAAAATGGACAATTACTGTTAAAAATAGTCAAAATTTTGAAAAATAGTGGATAATTGTCAAAAATTGTTAAAGTTTTTGAAAAATTGTCAAAAGTTTTGAAACATGGTCAAAAATAGTCAACAATTGTCAAAAATGGTCAATAATTTTGAAAAATCGTCTAAAATTTTGAAAAATTGTCAATTATTGTTGAAAACTGTTAAAAATGGATAAATATTGTCAAAAACTGTCAAAAATGGTTGAAAATTGTCATTATTTTGAAAAATGGTCACTAATTTGAAAAACAGTCAAAATGGTCAAAAATCATCAATAATATGGAAAAATGGTCACTAATTTGAAAAACAGTCAAAATGGTCAATAATTGTCAAAATTTTGGAAAATAGTCAATAAGTAATACGAGCCGTTTCCGAAAATCGATTTAAGCATGTAATTCATAAAATCGATTTACTAAAAATCGATTAATATTACTATAAAAATCGATTATAAGAAAATAATCGATTTATATAAAAATCGATTATTTTTTAACATCCCTAGTCAGTAGATCTTTTCAAGGTTAATCATGATGAATAGCGAAAATGACGATTATTCTTGCACTCCTATTATAACCTAAGATAATATAAAAAACTGTTTCAATTATTAAAAGGGCGACTGTAGAAAAAAGTATGTGTGTTTTTCGAGCGTAAAGTAAAATTGCCGCTCTCGAAAGATCGCCGCGCTCCGCTCCGCGTCGCGCGGCAACATTCTTTCTCAAGTGGCAATCTGTTACTTTACGCTCTAAATACACAAATAACTATTTCGGCTTTTCTGTATTATTTATGAACAGGGTGTCAATTTTAAAACTTACAATGGACTGTACCTCGTGAACGAAAAGAGATTTAAAAAAAATTTCAAAACCGTTTCTAGGATAGAGAGGGGGAACTAAAATGACATGAGAGATTACGCACCCCTATCAATCCCCTATGCCCCACCTACAAAAATTCAAATGGCAACCCCCTACTTGTGATACGTCGTTAGAAAGCCCGTAGAAAATGCTTTCCAACGGTCTATTTCATCATTATACAGGGTGTAACAATGAAGCAAAAAAATGTATTCGGCAACAAAATGAAACTACAAAAATGTTGATTCATTTAGTAAATGTTCAAATCTAAATGCCTTTCTAATGATGTGCTGCACATGGTATATATCCTAGTTAAAAATAAAGGGTTGGTGAAGTGGAAGGGAGGGGGTTGACAAATGACAGATGCCTGTATCGTAAAAATGTGTCCCTCTTAGAACAAAAATCGACGTGTTTCCTAATTTCCTTAAAATCTAAGGATTACTGCCAAATATCGGGGTGGACCGTTTTCTGTGGCCCACGCTGTATAATTAAGATAAATGTATATAAAGTATATTTGTGTAATATTTCATATTTCTAGCGTATTATATTTATTATACAAGACCCATTAACAAATATGTCACTATACTTTTGAACCTAGTTTGCTCATCTCATCTTTAGTAACATGTACAAACGGCCAATGTTAAAAATACAGACAGGATAAGTTGAGGGGTCTGAAAAGTGAAGTGGTCTGTTTTGGAATGGGATTTTTTGGAGAATGTTAGTCTATGTTAGGGATGCGCGATACTATCCGATATTCCAGTGTATCGATACTTTTACTTCCGATACTCGATATTTTGTATCGATACTATGCTTTTCGATGCATTCCAAGTATCGATAAATTTGTAGTGTATCGATACCTTGCGATACGGGATTTTTAGTGGTAGCGGGGCAAGTGGCGTTATCTATAGTGATGAGCGATATCGTGATTTTCCAATCACGTTGTGAAATTATATCGTGATTTTTTTAACGAAACTAAAAATAAAAAACGAAAATGTGCAGTTTTTTGCGTTTTTCGAGCTAATTTTGAGGTTATGTGAAAAGGTCACAAATGAAAAAGTTGTAGATTTTCACAAGATCTACAACGTTTATGATCAACTTTTTATTCTAGGAACTCAATTTTGGCCGGAAATCGCAATAATGTCTTTTTCCACCCCCCAAAAAAAGTTTTTACCGAAAAAACGTTATAACTCGAAAATTTTCCAACATTTTTATTTGAACTTTTTTTTCATGGTTTGTGACTATCAAAGCTACCTTCTACTAAATTTTATCAAAATCGAACATTTTTTAAGGGAACTAATAATAAAAAACGAAAAATGCAGTTTTTTGCGTTTTTCGAGCTAATTTTGAAGTTATGTGGAAAAGTCACTAATGAAAAAGTTTGTAGATTTTCTCAAGATCTACAACTTTTATGATCAACTTTTCATTCTAGAACCTCAACTTTTGCCGGAAATCGCAATAATGTCTTTTTCCACCCCCCCAAAAAGGTGTTTTTTACCGAAAAAAACGTCAAAATTAGCAAAATCTCGGAGCGTTAACGTATCGATAATTCGAGTATCGATAAATTAATATTCGATATTATACTGTATCGATACATTACGTTCCGATTCGTATCGATACGTAATATCGATACTTTCTAGTGTATCGCGCAACCCTAGTCTATGTATCATTGATTAACCGTGGGATTGAAAATAGTAAATTCAGATATAATATTATCGAGTTTTATCTAATTTAATCCCTTTTGAATCTTACATTTAATCTTTGACAATATACAAAATTCCATTAATACATAAACAGGAAGTCTATGAATGCTTCGGTGATTCTGCATTTTTCAGTAAATGTGACAAAACCGCTTAAATTGAATGTTTACATTTTTTGACAGCTGTTTGTTTTGATTTTTACTAAATATGCTATGGCTGTTATATTCAATTATGGTAGATATTGTGAAGAAATTTTAATGTAGATCAATTAAGGATACTTTATTCATTAGTTAAATTATGTTTACAAGATATGGCGAATCGTTGTGTACTATGCAAAAAAAGTGAAAGTGATGTATATCACAGGTAAGCAACAAGTTCTGAATAGTTTCACAGTTCTGAAACTCCAGTGTCGTATCATTTGATATATAATTACTATTTATCCATTTTAAAAGGTTTACAAATTCATTCCTCGATTAATATATAAATCAAATATAAATATCTCTATTAAATTTAAATTCTCACACAGCACGGCACTGTTATTGGAATCTGTGAATTTTGCTGCGTGTATTGCTATCCTTGTTTTGGAATGAGAGAATCGATTTATATGTTGGTTACAAACAAAGTGTGTTGTCAGTACAGCGGGTTATTCATTGAGTCTGCTTAATGATCTAAGAGTAAAACCCTCTCTTTTGATATCCATATCTAGGGGACTGAAGGAAATTAATCTTCCATTTAGTGTCGGCGGCCATCTTGGATTCACAATCATTCTGAATAGAGATAATTGTATTGTCATCACAACTAAAGCAGTGTACCAATTTTCAGATCAAACTGTCAACAGAAAGGGGGTAAAATTTCAATTACTAAATGTGACCCAAACAAACAACAAACTGGGCAACATGAAACGGTTTAATTAATAACAGTAATATTTAAAAAATCCCGAAACAGGCAAATTTTTTATTTTAATTTACTATTTTCTAAAAGAATAAATATATCATTCAGGTTTGATAACATTTGGGTGATGATGTCATTTGGTTTGATAAAAATCCTAATAAGATGGATGAATTCCATACGCAAAGATCACAAAAAATCAACGTATGGACTGGTAGACATTCACAGAAGAAGAAGCCACTTGAAGCTTGCCAATTGACTTGCGCTGAAACCAAAATCGATCTTCTTGTTTATCCATGTCGCATCGTAACGACCATTTCATGCCATTGGCGTTACAAACGATTTTCATGCCGACAGCCGTTTTATTATTGACATTTGAGGTTGTGTTTGAAGCAATCATTTACTGTCGAATATTTTTGATTTTTGAATATTTTAAGACGTTTAGTTAGTTTATCTGTGAGTGTTGTGTTTCATTTGATGTTAAAGGAAAAATTACCCACATTATTCTAATTGTGAAATGTGGAAACGCTACGCTACTGATTTGAAGTCGAATTCCAGTTTTACAATATGGCGCTGGTTTTGACAACAAGTTCGCGCATACGACTGCAACTTCAAGTGGGATCTTCTTACGTGAAACGGAATCTATTATCAGGAATATAATTATTGGTCCATATTTTGTTTATGTAAATTTAACAGGATAACTGTATCTGGATTTTCTGCAAAATTAACTAATTTCTTATTTCACTCACTGTTCCCTCATGTCCAAATTGCCTAACACTTCAGACCGCAAAATATGGTTTCAACAGGATGGCGCAACGCTACATTTCGCTATAGCTGATGTGCCAGTATATCTTTTCCGCACCTTCGTAGAAAATAGTATATTGTGCAACAAGGGGGAAAAGTACTTTCCCCACATGTTGCACACTATACTTTTTCTACAACTGCCCAAATTTAAAGAATACAAGTAAAGTAACTTAATATTTATTTTTATGGTTAGTAAAACAAAAATAACACTAAAGTATCCCATTTCTATACCAACTGTTGAGTAATTTTATTTAAAATTATAGTTGATGGTGAAATTTGTACAATTTTGTATGGTCAAATCCGGAACGTCTTTTCTTTTCACTAAATTCTCCGTTAAATTAGTTAATCTGACAGTTTTGTGACAACTAAGAAGGTATTTAAAGATGACAGAACCCTACTAAGTTTTTGTCCCTATTATTTGATTCTCCATATAAATGTATGTGGCGTGGGCAAAGTGCCGTGAGAAATAATATTTCTCATAGTATGAGCAATATTTGATTTGAAATTAAGTAAGGTATGAGAAATACGTCACTTTTCATATCAGTTGTAGAAAATAGTATATTGTGCAACTAGTGGGGAAAGTTCAACTTTTCTCACGAGTGTGGAAGTTTGTGGCACGGGCCCAAAGGGCGAGTGTCGCAAACACACGAGTGAGAAAAGTACTTTCCCCACATGTTGCACACTATACTTTTTCTACAACTGCACAAATTTAAAGAATACAAATAAAGTAACTTAATATTTATTTTTATGGTTAGTAAAACAAAAAGAAAAGGTGAGCGGTCGTCGGACCGCCGATAGAAGCTTGCTTCTTATGCACAATAGAATGACCATTTTTGACCATTTTTCATTTTTGACCATTTTTCAAATATTTTGACAATTTTTGACAATTATTGAACATTTTTTCAAAATTTTTGACAATTTTTGGCTATTTTCTTAAATTTTAACAATTATTGACCATTTTTGACAATTATAGACCAATTTTGACAGTTTTGACAATTATTGATCATTTTTGACAATTTTTCAAAAATTTTGACCATTTTAGACTATTTTCCAAATTTTAACTTGACCATTTTTGACCATTTTTGACAGGTTCTGACAATTATTGACCATTATTAACAATTTTTCAAAAACTTTGACCATTTTTCAAAAAGTTTGACAATTTTTTACAATTATTGACAGTTTTTTATAATTATTGACCACTTTTTCAAAATTTTGACAATTTTTGACTATTTTTGACACTTTTTCGAAAATTTTGACAATATTTGACTATTTTTTCAAACTTTAACAATTATTGACCAATTTTGACAGTTTTGACAAATATAGATCATTTTGACAATTTTTCAAAAATTTTGACCATTTTAGACCATTTTTCCAAATTTTTAGCATTTTTGACAGGTTCTGACAATTATTGACCATTTTTGACAATTTTTAACACTTATTTTCCATTTTGACAGTTTTTTATAATCATTGACCATTTTTTCAAATTTTTGACCATTTTTGACAATTTTTCGAAAATTTTTGACTTTTGACCATTTTTTCAAATTTTAACAATTATTGACCATTTTTGACAATTATCGATCAATTTTGACCATTTTTCCAAATTTTAACAGTTACTGACCATTTTTGCCAATTTTTGAGCATTTTTGACAGGTTCTGACAATTATTGACCATTTTTGACAACTTTTAAAAAATTTTGACAATTTTCAACAATTATTGACCATTTTTTACATTTTTTATAATTATTGTCAATTTTTTCAAAATTTTAACAATTTTCGGCCATTTTTCAAAATTTTAATAATTATTGACTATTTTTGACCATTTTTTAAAATATTTGACCATTTTTGACAGATTCTGACAATTATTGACCATTTTTGACAATTTTTCCAAATCTTTGAAAATTTTTAACAATTATTGACCATTTTTAACAGTCTTTTATAATTATTGACCATTTTTTCAAAATTTTAACAGTTTTTGGCAATTATTAACCATTTTTCCAAGTTTTCGACAATTTTTGAAAATATTTGGCAATTATTAACCATTTTTTCAAAACTTTGACAATTTTGACCATTTTTCCAAATTTTAGATAATTTTTGACCATATTTCAAGATTTTTGACAACTTTTTAAATTTTTTAACATATTTTCTAATATAATCTGACAGTTTTGTGACAACTAAGTAGGTATTTAAAGATGACAGTAGCCTACTAAGTTTTTGTCGATTTTATTTGATTATCCATATAAATATAAATATGTGGCGTGGGCAAAGTGCCGTGAGAAATATTATTTCCCACAGTATGAGCAATATTTGGTTTTGAAATCAAGTAAAGTATGAGAAATACGTCACTTTTCATAGCAGTTGTAGAAAAAGTCACTTTACGCACTTGTTAGGTACACTATTTTTTCTACTAGCGCACGGAAAAAACCCAAAAGTTAACAATTAATGACCATTTTGAGTTTTTTATAATTATTGACTATTTTTTCAAAATTTTGTCAATATTGACCATTTTTCGAAAATTTTGACAATTGAGCATTTTTTCAAAATTTTTGACCATATTTTCAAACTTTAACAATTATTGACCATTTTTGAGAATTATTGATCAATTTTGACAATTTTTCAAAAATTTTGACTATTTTTCAAAATTTTAACAATTATTGACCATTTTTGCCAATTTTTGAGCATTTTTGACAGGTTCTGACAATTATTGACCATTTTTGACAACTTTTCAAAAATTTTGACAATTTTTAACAATTATTGACCATTTTTGACAGTCTTTCATAACTATTGACCATTTTTTCAAAATTTTGACAGTTTTTGACAATTTTTGACAATTATTAACCATTTTTTCAAAACTTTGACAGTTTTTGACAATTTTTGACCATTTTTCCAAATTTTTGACAATTTTTGACCATATTTCAAAATTTTTGACAATTTTTTAAAATTTTTAACATATTTTCTAATATAATCTGACAGTTTTGTGACATCTAAGTAGGTATTTAAAGATGACAGTAGCCTACTAAGTTTTTGTCGGTTTCATTTGATTTTCCATATAAATATATGTAGCGTGGGCAAAGTGCCGTGAGAAATGTTATTTCTCACAGTATGAGCAATATTTGGTTTTGAAATCAAGTAATCTATGAGAAATACGTCACTTTTCATAGCAGTTGTAGAAAAACATATTTCCTTATCTGTACTTAACTTACATCTCAAAAAGATTGATAGTGATAATAAATTAGTAAATACCAGTAATTTCGGATCCATTTAGCATTATTGTAGTCTTACCATCATTACTTAATTAAATACGTTGCGTGATGTTTTTTCACCTTTAATTAAATGAGTACAATAATGTAAATTAATTTTTTATCACTTTGCGTATGAGGTGACCAATAAATGTTACACGTAGGCTGAACGATATTGTATTATAGAGTATCAAGGTTAGTGGTTACTAACCGGTTTTGGGTAGCTTTTTACCAAATGTTTTAATTCTGTTGTTGTAATTATTTGTTCAATACTAAGAAATTTTCTGGCACGAAATTTGTCGGAGGCGATTCAATTCTGCATAGTTACCCTAGATAGAATCTCCTAAATCCTAGAATACACACATCTAAAACTAAGACAATCTCGCTAAATGTTACATACAAAACTGGAGCTCCAAAGCTTTACCTTAAGAGTCTGTCACTGCTAGCCATTTCACAAATATATTTCTTTAAAAACGGTGAAACTATCAGACTGTTATAAAAACATGAATGAATGTAAAGAGAAAAATGGATAAGCAATTTTATGTACATAGTGTAAAATGTATTAACTACTTTTAGTGTAATTACAATAATGTATTTCTGTGCTTCAGAATAATTTAGGTGTACTTGAATAAATATACTAATTAAGCATGTGACCTGGCTGGGGCGATCCAAAAGCTAAGTGGTATCCAAAGGCAAGCTTGCCTGGCTGCCACGGGAGCCATGAAGACAACCCCAACAGCCGCACTAGAAGTCTTGCTGAACCTGCCGCCACTCCATGTCTACATACAAGGTGAAGCCAGGTCAATCACTAATAGACTGACAAGAGGGCAAGCACCCATTAGTAGGCTACACGGTAAGGTGTATAACGAGCTATACAATGAGTTGGATATCGACCCCATAATGGGGATGCCATCGGACGAGATGATTCCCAAGTCATAACAGGCAGAGAGGCATGGAAGGAAGGACCTCCAATTAATGCAGAAATGGCCTGCTACACAGATGGCTCAAAATCCGAGGAAGGTGTAGGAGCAGGAGTATATATAGCCAAACCAAAGATAAGAGTCTCACTGAGCTTGGGTAAACATATGACGATATTCCAGGCAGAAGCTGCAGCAATACAGCACTGTGCAGGGGAGCTATTAAGGCAAGAGTTTGAGGAAAAGACCATTGCCATTTACTCCGACAGCCAGGCGGCTATAAAAGCAATCAGCTCCATGTAGATAAATTCCAAACTTGTTTGGGACTGCTTGGAGACGCTACAAGAGCTGGGCAGTCGTAATAGACTGTCCGTAGCTTGGGTACCAGGCCACTCAGATCACAATAAGGGCAATGAAGAGGCAGACTCACTAGCCCGAGAAGGGGCACGCTGTTCTCCCATTGGCCCAGAATCTTTCTGTGGCATAGCGAAAGCGCTGCAAAAAACAAATAGCAGCACTTGGAAAAAAAATCAGTCTCGAGAATAGTGGAACAAGGCGCCAAAAATGAGGCAGGCCAAAGAGTTCATCAAGGAACCCTCGCCAAAATTCACGGAGTATCTACTGAGTCAGATTAGGAAAACAATCAGGATCCTGGTTGGGCTCCTTACAGGGCATTGTAGACTTAACAAACGCATGAACAACATCGTATTGGCAGAAACAACCATATGTAGGTTTTGCCAAGAAGATGGGGAAACCCCAGTACACATACTGTGCTACTGCGAAGGCCTGACTAGGCTGAGGTTTTCAACGATAGGGGAGGAAAAACCACAAACCTCCCAATATATAGAGGACCTGAGGTATGCCATCCGTCTAGTAATAAGGACGGGTTTAGACAAGGAACTCTAGAATAACAGGAGGGCGTACACAATAGATCTGCAAAGGTCGTAGTGGAAAGGCTCTCAGCCCCATATTTATCTTATATTTTAAGCATGTGACCTCCATCTCCAATTCTGTATCTGGGTCTTGCATGTCAATGGTTGGTTCAGGGATGTTTTCATTTTCGATGGCTGCATCATTTCAAATATTTGTTCATCGAAGTCACTACTTTTAGGTGGCTTATTTTTTTTGCATCAATCCATTACTAAAAATAAGTACCTACTTATTCTACTATTACTATAATTTGGAGGACATAAATTTGCTCAAGGCCTCTGTTTACCAAGATCTTTGCTGTAGGTATGCATGTATCTCTAATATTATTTTTACATATTTTCATATATCAAAAATTAAATTGATACAATTTTTGAAAAATATTGTATCTTATTTGTTATACATTTTAACTTAATAGAGTACCAAGAGATACACCAAAATTCTTATGGTTAAAATTATACTTAGGATAAGTTTCATATCATATAAAGTGAACACAAAATGAACAAAACATATGATAACAGTTTTCCGTTATTAATTTTACTTTTACGTTAACGTATAACTTAATAAAAAAAAAGTACAATGGATTGTGCATTAAGCAACAATTTTTAACTGCGTGGTAAAACAGTATAACTTACCTTTCGCCACCCACACCAATCTTTGGCAGCCCCATTGGGAACCGAATTCAAAATTACAGTTAATTCTTCCCATAACTCTTGGGCTTTAGATTTTGTAAATTGGGGAGTAAACCTCCCCATGTACATTTCTGTTCGAGAAACCCTATCATAATATTATTTTGTTCACTAGTTACTTTTTTTGACTACTCATTTTTTAATGGAAACAATGGACAAACGACAAAACTGTCTTGCCTCCATGGTCAAAACCAAAAACACAACTAAAAATGCTGCGAAGCAAAAAAGGTTAGGTTGAAGTTGAAAACATCTTCTTATTTGGTTAAAATTCATGGCAAAAACAGCACAGTTTACTTATACTGTCAAAATTATGTACGTTTTGATTGGTAGAACATTTTTGAGAACTTAGTCAACAGTGTTTCCTTTTTCCCTCACTCATTTCTATTCACTGATTTCAAGAATACTGCTTTTTGAAATCGAGTGAAATTTTGTGAGAATAGAAATGTCAACATTTCCCTGGGGAGTAAAAATTTCAGGGAATGTCAAGAATAGCGGCAAGGGGGACTAAAGTTGTGCAATTCAAGGAGAACTACATTAATGAAAAGAAGTCTGAAATATTCCGACTGGCTCCGGATATATATGTGACAAACACTGAAATTTTCCACTTTCCTAATCAAAATTAGCAACAGGAAAGGGAAAGGGAAAGGAAAAGGAAAAGGAAAGGAAAAGGAAAAGGAAAAGGAAAAGGAAAAGGAAAAGGAAAAGGAAAAGGAAAAGGAAAAGGAAAAGGAAAAGGAAAAGGAAAAGGAAAAGGAAAAGGAAAAGGAAAAGGAAAGGAAGAGGAAGAGGAAGAGGAAGAGGAAGAGGAAGAGGAAGAGGAAGAGGAAGAGGAAGAGGAAGAGGAAGAGGAAGAGGAAGAGGAAGAGGAAGAGGAAGAGGAAGAGGAAGAGGAGGGGAAGGGGAAGGGAAGGGGAAGAGGAAGGGGAAGGGGAAGGGGAAGGGGAAGGGGAAGGGGAAGGGGAAGGGGAAGGGGAAGGGGAAGGGGAAGGGGAAGGGGAAGGGGAAGGGGAAGGGGAAGGGGAAGGGGAAGGGGAAGGGGAAGGGGAAGGGGAAGGGGAAGGGGAAGGGGAAGGGGAAGGGGAAGGGGAAGGGGAAGGGGAAGGGGAAGGGGAAGGGGAAGGGGAAGGGGAAGGGGAAGGGGAAGGGGAAGGGGAAGGGGAAGGGGAAGGGGAAGGGGAAGGGGAAGGGGAAGGGGAAGGGGAAGGGGAAGGGGAAGGGGAAGGGGAAGGGGAAGGGGAAGGGGAAGGGGAAGGGGAAGGGGAAGGGGAAGGGGAAGGGGAAGGGGAAGGGGAAGGGGAAGGGGAAAGAGGAAGAGGAAGAGAGAGGAAGAGGAAGAGGAAGGGGAAGGGGGAGGGGAAAGAGGAAGAGGAAGAGGAAGAGGAAGAGGAAGAGGAAGAGGAAGAGGAAGAGGAAGAGGAAGAGAAAGAGAAAGAGAAAGAGGAAGAGGAAGAGGAAGAGGAAGAGGAAGAGGAAGAGGAAGAGGAAGAGGAAGAGGAAGAGGAAGAGGAAGAGGAAGAGGAAGAGGAAGAGGAAGAGGAAGAGGAAGAGGAAGAGGAAGAGGAAGAGGAAGAGGAAGAGGAAGAGGAAGAGGAAGAGGAAGAGGAAGAGGAAGAGGAAGAGGAAGAGGAAGAGGAAGAGGAAGAGGAAGAGGAAGAGGAAGAGGAAGAGGAAGAGGAAGAGGAAGAGGAAGAGGAAGAGGAAGAGGAAGAGGAAGAGGAAGAGGAAGAGGAAGAGGAAGAGGAAGAGGAAGAGGAAGAGGAAGAGGAAGAGGAAGAGGAAGAGGAAGAGGAAGAGGAAGAGGAAGAGGAAGAGGAAGAGGAAGAGGAAGAGGAAGAGGAAGAGGAAGAGGAAGAGGGAAACGGAAAGATTAAGGGGATTATCATTGTATTTACCCTTCCCCTCTTGCATCAAGCTATCCAAGTTTTTTAAAAAGGGAAAATATCATTTTGAACAGTTTTCTGTTCAGTATGATACTTTAAATTGTGTGTTATATTAAATATCGGACCAAATAGTTGCCATTAAAGTGATAAAAAAAAAATTTTTAGTATTCCCTGGAACTTAAACCAGGACTGTCGCAAATTTTTGGTTGCTAGTAGATGTTTAATCTCAAAACAAATATGTTTATTTGAAAGCTTACTGATATTTTTCCACTTTGTAAAGCTATGTTTCGAATATAAATGTCACAGAGTTTAATAAAAAAGTTAAGCAAATATCATGGTAGTTTCAACACTCGCTTGATTTTAGTGCAATTGACGTCCTTTAGCCTGGAAATATGTTGGCAGCCTTTGTCAGAATTTCATCAAAGCGAACAAGCCTGTGCTGGTCAAATGCTGTTACGGCGGAGGCAAAAAATCGTAGGCTACTTGATGTAACTAAGGAGGGATGCGTGACGTCACGTTCAAAGCGCGCGCTACCTTTCCGCACTTTTGATAATTTTTTTTTGGATAGAAATCCTGCTCCAAAAAAATACGGGGACATTTATTTATAAAATAATTCAAATTGAAGCAATAAAAAAAATTACTGAAAAGGCCCATTGATTTTTTGCAAAATTAGTCAAAAACTCTTGGAATCGTATAGTTCACCGGACCAAAAAAAAACGTTATTGAAACTGTTTTGATGTTTATTCATTAATTTTATGGATAAATTCGGATTTCAAATGTTTATGTATTTCAATAGCGATAGGTGATCTGAAATTCTAAACTAACTAAAATAAACATTGTTTAATGGTTTATAGTACCTATATGATATATTTAACGAGCATTTTGTTACGTATCAATCTTGAAGGTCACTTTGTTAGATTGGAAAATTGATAATGGTAACGATACAGACAACAGTAATGAAATTTATACGACTATGAATAGGGATTATGGGGTCTTGTTAATGAAAAATTGTCCTCTGGCTGATTAACATTGGAAACATGATGCCTTGAGTTTGGCATTAGAAATATGATCGATTACTTGTCCGTCGTCTAGCTCTACTATATACGGGTTGATTAAACGATAGTCGAATAAAACAATAATAGAGTTGCTTCGAAATTTTAGAAAACGCTTGAATGGGATTTTATACCGGGCGGTTATTAGTATTTAATAAGTATTTTCTTAATTAAACGGTTTCATTTAGTTTGTATCGTCTGTGTCTTGTGTGGATCAAATCTAGTAATTGGTATTGGAATTTTACATTACATTAAAAAAATATGAGGTATTTTCCAAAAAAGTACCGTGTTTGAACTCGCTATCATGCACGGTTTTCAAGACAAACCAATTTTAATTTTATCACCAACTTTGTTTAATGCACTGAAAAAACTATTAACAAGAATGTTATTAAATTTTATAACATTATGTTCTACATGACGACCATTTGTTGCAAGACATAAACCCAATAGTTTTTGTAAGGGTTGCCTAACTCCTGCAAAAATTCTGGTATCATTTTGAATTTCATGACATGCACCTCTTTTCTTTCCCACTATTGAATACGATTTTATATTGGAATAGCATTAATGATAGCCCCAAAAAGAAAATACGCTTGGATTGAAATTGGGCGATCTTGCAAGCCAATTGACTAGCCCTCCTCGTCTAATACATCGATTTTCATATGAAGTATCAAAATATCACTTCCATGGCCGCCTCTGGTCATGCTTTTATTGCTCCTGTGATGCATTTACAGGCTAGTTTTTGAATTCTGGAGAGGTTGTCTCTCGTCGCCAATGGGGTAGTCCTACTTCTCCACTATGACAGCTCCAGCTCGTGATTTATGGGTTACAACCCCAATTTTCTCCTACCAGGTTCTTGTACACTATTATAGCCATTTTTCGTGTTTGTTCCACAGGACTCTAGAGTCAAGCCTATATATTTGACTTCCTGTCTACATTCAACCTCGCTCCCATCAAGCTTTGAGGTAGATTTTTCTTTTCTTAGTAAAGGCTATTAAGTTGGCTTCCCTGGTTGATATGACAATGCCACAGGCATATCCTTGGCAGGACATTCCGAGGTTAGTCAAACCACGCAGGTCAGCCGTCAAAACTACACATTAATGGGGATGATACTCCCACCTGTGGACATGACATGCACTAATAATAATAATTTTTCTTCAGAGACCGAAGATAAACTAGAACTATAAAAGGGTTCTTATCTTCTTTTAAATAAAATTATTTGAATCCATGGTGGCTTTTTCACTGTAAAGGATATTGCAGCAGATATATTTAACATTAAGGTAAGTTGGGGTAAGATCGCACGGAATTAAGAACTTTAGCAGAGTGTAACTTATTAAAATGATTTTAAATTTCAGTCAAAATTTAGAGGGGGTATCTTCAATTTGTAAACAGACACAAACAAAGATTTAATATTTGTCAATAGATAACTTTATAAAAAAAATAAAATTTAAAAAACACACTCGTTCGAACTTGCCCCATGTAATGGGGAAAGATCGGACAACTTAAAAATTTACAATTCAATTCCTTTGTGAATCATTGAGGGGTGAGGTCGAATTCCGAACATGCCCCCTGACATTTTTTTTACTATTGAAAATATTTAAATCGATAGTTTTAAAAATTTGTAAATTCGATCTCACTCCGTATATAAGAATAAATGCAAAAAAGCCAAAATAGAGGCAAATTTTTATTAAGTACTTATAGCGAAAAACAAAATAAAAATATTACAATTCTACATTGAATTTCAAATAATTTTGTTCATCCTCTATTGGATCATGTAAAAACATTTCTATGTTTTCATAGATTATATTGTCAACATCATCTTTTGCAGGACAAAAAAATTTATTGATTTCTTTATACTCATTCGCGCTGTACTGGTGTAGCTGTTACCCCTTTCGGATTTTCTTTTATAGTTTCTAACCATGTTCAAACCTATAAATAACAAAATTTGCGCAGTAAATATATTGGGGCAAGACCGGAAAAAGTCATTCGATCTTGCCTCTTACATAAACAAGCGGGGTAAGATCGAATAACTTACAATTTCGGTCTTATTTGAGGTTATATTATAATAATCCACGCAGTTATCAAAGGTAATGCATTTGAAACAAAAAACACCTAATACTATATTAATATATCTTATCTTTTAAGAAAAAGTTTAATGTGTGGGGCAAGTTCGAATTTACAAAATAAACTAAAAATCACACTCATCTATATAGTTTCGGTAAACGAAATGAAAATGAGACGCCATGTATTTCAGCTCTGTATGCACTTGTTTGCTTTATGCCGCGAGTGACTTACGCGCTGTTGTCACACAAATATGCGTTCTACAGCCAACGTTAGAACTTACTCCAACCTACCTTACCTGAATGTATTTTATGATCCTGGTCTGAAACATGTTCAGCAAAACTGAATTTCTTTATCGAAATAATCAAATGTTGCTTACATCGAATGACAGATCTTTTAGTTTGTCCAACATACCTTCTACCACGCTCATTACCACTACTTCCATCTTTGACCAAGTGGACGCAGAAGATTTTCTTCACTTCATTGATTTTGGTTGACAATATAAATTGTCTTTCTTTCTCTTATCCTTATGCCTTCTCAGACGTCGGATTGGAGTTATTCCTGTACCCATGTTTTCCATTCTTTTCAGTCCCTGGCCAATGCCTTCATCTCTCCTGATGTTTTTCCTTTGTCCTTTCCAATTTCCTTTGTCTGGTATATCCATTTCCTCCTGGGTCTTCTTCTTTGGCTTTTTCTTAATATTCCCATTTCCATAACTTTTCTCGCAATTATATCTTGCTTCATTCTTACTAGCTGGCCATACCAGTTTAATTGTTTCTTTTTAATCTTTGATATTGGTTCTTGATTAGTTATGCTTCTGATTTCTTCGTTCCTTACTTTGTCCCATTTTGCTATTTTCCTTAAATGTTTCATTTCCATTGCATTTATTTTTGTTTCCTGCTTTTTCTGCAGTACCCAGTTCTCACTAGCATAATTTATAGTTGGTACTGTAACTTTGTTGTAGATTTCCAGCTTTGTGTCCATATCAATGTGTTTATGGCTTAGTATCGTTCGATTTAAGGAATAATATAATCTTGTTAATTTATTTGCTCTGTTATTAAGTTCTGCATCTATTTTCCCTTCTTCTGTTTTGATACTTCCTAGGTAATTATAAGTTGTTACTTTTTCTAATGTTTTGTGATTACATTTCAATTCCTTGTACTCACTCCCCTCTCGCTGTTTTTCATTTACTATCATTACTTTGGTTTTTTATGTATTTATTATCATTTTCATATTTTCTATTTTTCTATTTTTCTTGTCACTAAGTTGATTAGTTTCTGCATTTTATTTTTTGATTTTGCAATGAGTACAATATCGTCTGCATACAGTAGATTACTTAATCTGACCGGCACCATGTTGCTGTATCATGTCCAGATTTCCTCCTTGTCTTTTTATTTCCTCCACTAATCTGTCCATAGTAATGACAAACAATACTGGGCTTAAGCTATCACCTTGTTTTATACATTTTTTCATTAAAAACTCTTCCGATCTTTGGCCTCCTATATGAACTCTTACTTTGACAGTCTGGTATGTGCTTTTAATTATATTAATTAGAACTTTCGATACTTCTAAGTCTTCCAATACCTCCCTCTTTTTCTCTTTCCACTGTGGCTGCCTTCAAGTCTATAACTGTTAAATACATTTCTTCTGCCGCTTCTATTGTATTATCAATAAGCCTTCTTAAAATGTATATATTGTCATTTGTCGTCCTGGTCTAAAAGCTGCCTGTTCCTCTTCTAATTTTGCTTCCATATAACGTTCTAATGGGATCTCTATTATTCTAGTATATATTTTAAAGCTGGTTTGGGCTAAACATATTGGTCTATAATTATTGCACAGTGTCTGATCCCCTTTTTTATGTATTGGCAGTATGAGGTTATTTTCCCAGTATTTAGGGATTTTTTGAGTGTCCCATATGAAACACAGCCATTCTTTTCCTTTTTCTCCTAACCATTTTATCATCTCTGGCGCTACTTCATCCTCCCCGCAGGCTTTTCCTATTTTAAGTTTCTTTATAGCCACTTCCATTTCTTCTCTTTGGAATGCATGGTATTCATGTTCATTCCATTCCTCTTCAACTATATTTGATGTTTACTTCTTCGACCTGTTACTAAATTTTTCTTCATAGAGTTCTTTCCAAGTATTTGATTTATTTCGGGCTCCAATTCGTTATTTTTATTTTTATTTTATTTTATAATTGTAAAAATAATATTACTTCAAAAAAAACATCACTGTAAAAGTTTAAACAATTTTGTCAACATTTTTTGAAAAAAAATCAATGATTTGTGAATTTTTAACTTTGGAGCTCTAATCCAAAAGAAAAAAAAGTTTGTCTTAATATATAAATAGTCAATGGATACGAATTAAAAAGTACGGCAATGAAATTACAAAATAAGTTTTATTTTATTATTATTTTTGTCCTTTGCAAATATTTTTTTCATTGTTACTTGAACCAGTTTAATATCTCGACTTAAAAAAATCGAGTGTTTTTAATTTTCTTGCAAATCATTGATATTAATTGATATAATTATTTTTTGTTGCAGGTACGAAGTCGCATACTATTATTTATATTAATGAATAAATTGTAAGTATAATTTTTATTTAATGCAAAAATGTTATAACTGTTATTTTTTATGGTTGCATAAAGATTTGCTGAAACTAGTATTAATCATTTTATGTACCGATTTAATTTTTCCACATTTTTATGCAAGATATGCTTTTTTCCAAGATCCGTATAGATCTACTGTTATTCGAATGAATTTTTATGGCAAAAAGAGATTTGTATTTAATTTTTCCAATAATGCACAAACACACCTTTATTTTCAATTAATATATTGTCACAGATCGCTATCTATTGTTTTCTTTTACTATTTTGTATTTAATTTATGGAATAGTTTAAATAAATGAATACAATTTTAACCTAACTGCATGTAACAAAAAATCAATTGGATTAATCGTTAATTAACCTTAAATGCAGTCGCGTAGGAAAACTGGAAACATCAGTAGGTAGGTTATACAATGATTCAGGAGACCAAATGGATATCAGTTCATTTCTATGAATTTTGGTTATGTGGAAGAGTTTGATCACCTGAACAAAATTTATTCTTTTTCAAGATATTTTAAGTTGAACAATAAGCTGCACAATTATTTTAATTTTAATGTTATAAATGAAACTAACTGTTTCTAATTAATTCCACTATTTAATTAAAAAATTTATGAAAATTATTAAAGGATATTGATAATTATTTCGATATTGACATATCATCGTCAGAATGACAGAAGTTACATTTTATATGATACCTACTTGATGTTTAATATTTTGGCTAGACCAAATAGTAAGTGACCTATCTTGTGATTGACTTAATATATATGAATAGAAAAAAGAAGAAGATATGATTTTACAAATATTAAAGCTTAGGTATTATTAGCCCTATGGGGATATCCTGGATATCTTTTCCCCATTTAAGATCAGTATAACTGTGCAATGATATAGAAAACCAAGGAAAACTATATCTGCTGATCTTTACAATTGTTACTTAAGAAGACAATTTAATAGTGGAGAGCTCCATAGATTTATCTGTTCATTGACAAATTCATATTGTGGGTCTCTTAAGTGTCTTCTTATTTCTAGTTCTTCAAGGAAATCTAGTTCTTGTTTCTTATCACAAATATGTAGTACTTCTAGTTCTGTGTTAGGTGTTAATGAATGTTTTGTGTCAAGAAGATGTTTTGCGTAATGTGATTTATCTGGCTGTTTTAATCTGTATGCTCGTGAGTGTTCATTGTATCTAATTTCAAAATTTCGAATTGTTTGACCAATATAGACAGCATTACATTCTGGACATTTAAGTTTATATATTCCAGACTTTTTTAATGGGGGTATTTTTGTTTTTACATATAACAATTTTTTACTTACATTGTTTTCTGTTTTAAAAGAAATTGCTGTATTTGTTGAACAAGATATTATCTTTGAAATATTATTAGAAATATTACCAGCATATGTGATGGTTTTGTAATTTTGTATTTCCCTAGTTTTTTCAGGAAATATTAATTGTAATGCCACTTTTTCCTCTTTTTTATTAATTAATTTATTTATTATAATGTAATGGATAACCGTTGGATGTGGCTATTTGCTTAATTATATTAATTTCTCTATCAAAATTATATTTGTTCATAGGAACTGAAAATGCTCTGTGTATCTTTCAGACACTAATTTCACAAATAGTGAGATAGAATTTTTAAATAAAGGCTTAAAATACAGCATACCACCAAAATTCACAAATAGTATTGAAGAAATTTTAGCTACAGAGTCAGAAATAGCTTTAAAATCTCAGTCAAATAGTTTTCTTTATGAAAAATTACAAATTGCTAATTTGATTAAAAATATGAAACCTTCAAAGGTTAAACGTCAAACAAAAAATGATATTTCAGCATTAAATTCAATTAAACAAAAAGTAGAAGATTATAACCTCACAATAACAAAATCTGACAAAGGAAATGCCACTGTCATTTTAAAATCCGAAGAATATAAATCTAAAGTTAATAATTTTATAGAATCTTCTGATGTAAAAATTCTAAGGGCTGACCCAACAAAAAAGTTTTCTAATAATGTTAGAGAGATTGTCAATAGTTCAAATTATGTTTTCAATGATTATGAGAAAAAATACATGATTAATAAAAATCCTCAGTCTCCACAATTATATGGAACTGTTAAATTACATAAAGTATCGAAAACAATTAGACCTGTAGTTTCTTACGTTAATACTCCTAATAATATATATATATATTGGCTTAACACCCCCGAGGGGGTAGCGCCGCTTCAAAAAGCTCTCTAAATCCTTTTTTCGGGGTGGATCAATCCCCTTTTCTTCTTTTTCTTCCTTATATTTTTTCAGCAATCTGCCTCCATTTCTTCCTATCCTTTGTTTTCTCCTTCCACTGCTTTATTCCTATGCTATTGAGGTCGCTTATAACCTCCTGTAACCACGTTGTTTTGGGTCTTCCTCTCTTTCGCTTATGGCAAGGTTTCCATTCAATCATTGCATATATTGTTGACTTTGTACCTGCCCTCCATATGTGCCCCAACCATTTTATTCTCTGTTCCTTAATTTTTTGTACTATATCTTTTCCTATTTCAAGTGCTAATTCTATGTTTGTTCGTTTTTTATAATCATCTCCTACTTTTTTCGGTCCTAATATCATTCTCAATATCTTACGCTCTTGTATTCTCAAATCTTCCTGATGTTTTTTGGTCATTGTTAAAGTTTCCGATCCATACATTAATACAGGTCTTATAATTGTTTTGTATATCCTTATTTTCGTCTTCTTACTTATTAGTTTACTTATTAACAGTTTTTTATTGGCATGAAATGCTCTATTTGTTGCTGCTATTCTTTCCTTTATTTCAGTTTCCTTGTCTCCGTCATTAGATATTGTTATTCCCAAGTATTTTATTTCATCTACCTCTTGAAACGAATAGTCTCCAATCCTGATATGCCTGTACTCACACTTCTTTTTGAATCTCAATAGCTTGGTTTTATCGGCATTTATTTTAAGACCAATTTTTTTTCCTTCTTCTACTATCTCTTGTAGCATTTCTTCCATAATTTTTCTATTTTTTGTTACTAGTGCAACATCATCAGCGTATGCTATTAGTTGACCTCCCTTTGTTCTCAAGTTTCCTTTACTTATCTTTTTTAATACGTAATCTAAGGCCAAATTGAATAGCGTCGCCGACAATGAATCACCTTGCTTGACTCCTTTATTATATTCAAATTTTCTTGTTGTTCCTTTCTGGGATTTTATCTCCGCTACTGTTTTTGCCAGTGTCATTTTTATCAATCTTCTCAGCTTGTCGCATACCCCCAGTTCTTTTAATGACTTTATTAATTGATTTCTCCGTATTGAATCAAATGCTTGCTGGAAGTCTATAAATATCATTTCAAAATCAATATTGTATTGGTTGGCCTTTTCTATGATCTGTTTCAGTGTGTATAGATCTTCCTTTCATAAACCCACATTGGTATTCTCCTGCTATCCCACCTGTCTCTTGTAATCTCCTTTGTATAATTGTTGATGTTATCTTATAAACTGTGTTAAGTAAAGTAATTCCTCTGTAATTTTTGCATATTTGTTGATCACCCTTTTTATGTATTGTTATTATTTGACCCATATTCCATTCCTCTGGCATTTCTTCATCATCCCATATTTTACTTATTATTTGATATATTAACTAGCTAACTTATTATATCCTAATAATAAGTTAGCTAAAAAACTAAACAATATACTTAATAGCTATGGAGGTATATCTAAATTCTCAATTGAAAATTCAATAGAACTAATCAAAAAATTAAAAACAAATTACAAGATAACTCTAAACTTATTTCATTTGATGTTACCAATGTGTTCTCTAAAATTCCTCCAAAAGAGTGCATAACACTTGTTAAAAAATTACTAGAGGATAAAAATATCAATCCAGGAATAATATCAGATATACTTAATTTGTTTGATGTATGTATTAATCAGAACTATTTTACTTTTGATAATAAGGTATATATTCAAAATGAAGGTTTACCAATGGGAAGCCCTATATCACCAATTTTAGCAAACATTTTTATGGACAGTTTAGAAAGAAAAATCTTTGAATGTAACATTTCAAAAAATATATTATTTTGGTATAGGTATGTAGATGACATATTAGCTTGTTTTGTAGGTAGTGAACGACAATTAGATATATTGTTCAATCATATTAATAATTTACATCCGAAAATTAAATTTACATTAGAAGTTGAAGAAAATAACTCAATCAATTTTCTTGATATTAAAATTCAAAGAGTCAATAATATACTTGATTTTTCAATTTACAGAAAACCAACACATACCGATGTGACTATACCATATAATTCTAATCATCCCATGTCACATAAATTAGCAGCATATAATTCAATGATACATAGAGCATTTTCAGTTCCTATGAACAAATATAATTTTGATAGAGAAATTAATATAATTAAACAAATAGCCACATCCAACGGTTATCCATTACATATAATAAATAAATTAATTAACAAAAAAGAGGAAAAAGTGGCATTACAATTAATATTTCCTGAAAAAACTAGGGAAATACAAAATTATAAAACCATCACATATGCTGGTAATATTTCTAATAATATTTCAAAGATAATATCTTGTTCAACAAATACAGCAATTTCTTTTAAAACAGAAAACAATGTGAGTAAAAAATTGTTAAATGTAAAAACAAAAATACCCCCATTAAAAAAGTTTGGAATATATAAACTTAAATGTCCAGAATGTAATGCTGTCTATATTGGTCAAACAATTCGAAATTTTGAAATTAGATACAATGAACACTCACGAGCATACAGATTAAAACAGCCAGATAAATCACATTACGCAAAACACCTTCTTGACACAAAACATTCATTAACACCGAACACAGAACTAGAAGTACTGCATATTTGTGATAAGAAACAAGAACTAGATTTCCTTGAGGAACTAGAAATAAGAAGACACTTAAGAGACCCACAATATGAAGTTGTCAATGAACAGATAAATCTAGGGAGCTCTCCACTAATAAATTGTCTTCTTAAGTAACAATTGTAAAGATCAGCAGATATAGTTTTCCTTGGTTTCCTATATCATTGCACAGTTATACTGATTTTAAATGGGAAAAAGATATCCAGGATATTCCCATAGGGCTAATAATACCTAAGCTTTAATATTTGTCATTTGTCATTCTGACGATGATATGTCAATATCGAAATAATTATCAATATCCTTTAATAATTTTCATAAATGTTTTAATTAAATAGTGGAATTAATTAGAAACAGTTAGTTTCATTTATAACATTAATATGAGTAGATTCCACAAAGTAAGGGTCCAAACAGTAAATTCAATTTTAATTTGTACTAATTATGTCGGTCGATACTCATTCGATATTCAGTAACAAGAGAACAATGGTATACATACGGCTCAAAAGCAATAAAAGCTACTGGGATAGGAGTGTACAGGCTAAAAACCTAACACTCCGAAAGCTTGGGAAATCCCCAAACATCTTTTAAGCGGAAATTCACTCCATTGGAACGTGTGTCCAGTTCAATATTGATAATAGATATAGCAGATCTTGCGAGATCAGTTCTAAAATGGTATGGGAATGTCTAGGAAAACTCAATGAACTAGGCGAGAACAGCATCGTTACCTCACTGTGGGTTCCAGGACACACTATTATAGAAGGAAATGAAATAGCAAAGAGAGGGACTGAAACACCCTTTTGGGGACCGGAACACTTTTGCGGTATCAGCTCCAATGTAATATTGGAAGAAATAGGCAAAGCCGAAAAAAAGGGAAGATCTAACATTGGAAAGATCTAGTCGGGCTGAGACAATCAAATATGCTCCTGGGAAACTACAACCAGGGGAGAACTAAGCCAGAGTAAGACTGCACTAAGAGTTTTGACAGGTATTCTAATAAGACACTGCCGCCTGAATGGACACCTCAAAAAACTCAAACTAGTGGAGCAAGAAGAATGTAGATTGTGTGGGATGGAAGGAGAAACCTCCATTCACATTATTGCGGAATGCATAGTAATACAGAATTCTAATTCAAAACACGTAGGAGACTACTGGATTGAACTGAAGCCTGCGGATATCCTAAAATTTATTCGGGATATAGGTATAAAGGAGCTCTGATACTTTCCTCAGGAACTAAGTGGGAGAAAGGGGCGCAATAAATATTTTAGGACTTAGTGAATATTAGTCCAGTATACATACAAAGATACATATTATAATAATGGATTTAAGTCTGCTAAAGATAAGGCTTCATCAGACGTTCCGCTTGAGTTTATGTTTTCAAGGACCAGAAACCTTAACTGGTCTTGGGGTCATATTTGATTCATCATTAGATTGAAAGACGATTTGAATATTGACCTCAAACAGTTCATGTATTCATTTATTATTATTATTATTATTATTATTATTCTAGTAGGTTTATTTATACGGAATTCTGTAATCAAAACATCCTCTAATCGTTAATGGGTTAGATAATATTTGAGTAGACCACAAAGTCACTTCCGTCCCCCAAATGGCATAACTCGTCCACTAATACGTTCTTTCGTATCTAAATATCATTTTCTATTTCATTACTTTTAATTAGAATAATTGTAGAAAAAAATGAAATGCCATAGAGCGTATCATTTTCAGCACGGAATCAATTATTTTGATTAGAAATTATGTTTAAAATATGGTCGTTGGTTCGTTGATTAATGAGGAATGGACATAATTATGTGAATATATTTAGTTAGCTATACATGATAATGTGTACAAATTAAAATATTCTTTCACGTTTTTCAAATGCTAGTTGTTTTTTTCAATCAACCGATAAGGGTTATTAGCACTATACAATTTTGTTGATTTTATAATAAACTCACATATTATTATGTAACAAAAGTTTAGAGAAAAAATTTGTCAGCTGTGCATAGATGAAAAATAACTTGGCATCTACACTCACCGGCAAAATAATCCACTCAAAAAATTGTTGGAGTTTGCACATTAATGAATTTTCGTTTCTTCACACGTCCTTTTTTTATTTATTACAATAGCTTAATTTTTGTATAAGATACAAGGCTTTAGGAAAAACGTTACATTTCTACATTTTTCCTATTATAACAACAGTAAGTTTACGAATTTAACTTGTTTGCAGTCGAAGTGAGAGGGAAGAACACACGCACGCGCTTGCCAATAGGAAGTCACGTGGTTACTTAGCAACGGAGGTTCGATAAATATTCACCAATTGAGTTAGTCCGGTAATTATGATTTTCGCACGTCTTGCCGGCTTGAAGGAAACCCATAACATATTTGGAAAAGTGTTCATCTTTTAATATTCAGAAATTTAAAAAATTAATGATAATAGACAAAATCCAATGAAACAAGCACATTAATGAACTGAAGTTTAATAATTATTGATATATTGTTAATAATAAAAAGTCCATTTTCTAATTATTATCACTACATACTTAGCACTTTAGGTTTTTCATAGTTAAACGTGGCAATATCGAATGTTTTTGAGCGCATTCCTTTCAGAGCTTCAGTTATATTTGCCAAGCTATATTATCAATAATTGTGAAGTCTTAAACTTGTCAGTTAAATTTTTTAACGCGTTTCTTGTCGAATAGTTATTTAAAATATGGATCGTTCTTTAACCGACGCAGCGAGAGGTATTGCTTTGGTTCAGGATGGTCGCAGTATTATGTGGCACTAGTGTTGGGAATTTCAAGATGTAAACTTCACAAGTTGTAAAACGGTTTCCTGAATTTGGTGTATTCACAAAAGGAAATCATTGTGGTCGAAAATAATCTACCGGCGAACGAGATAATCGCTGTTTTGAGGGGCTGAATAGTTATTTGTGTATTTAGAGCGTAAAGTAACAGATTGCCGCTTGAGAAAGAATGTTGCGGCGATCTTTCAAAAGCGGCAATTTTACTTTACTCTCGCAAAACTCACATAATTTTTTCTACAGTCGCCCTTTTAATAATTAAAACAGTTTTTTATATTATCTTAGGTTATAATAGGAGTGCTAGAATAATCGTAATTTTCGCTATTCATCATGATTAACCTTAAAAAGATCTACTGACTGGGGATGTTAAAAAATAATCGATTTTTATATAAATCGATTATTATTTTCTTATAATCGATTTTTAAAAAATCGATTTTATAAATTACGTGTTTAAATCGATTTTCGGAAACGACTCGTATTTTTCAAAGTTTTGACAATTTTTGACGATTACTGACCATTTCTCAAAATTTTGACAATTATTGACCATTTTTCAAAATTTTAACAATTATTGACCATTTTTGACAATTATTGACCATTTTTGACAACTTTCAAAAATTTTTGCAATTATTGCAAATTTTTCTAATTATTCAACAGTTTTTGATCATTTTTCAAAATTTTAACAATTATTGACCATTTTTGACAATTTTTGAGCTTCCTGACAGTTTTTTATAATTATATTGACCATTTTTTCAAAATTTTGACAATTTATGACCATTCTTCAAAATTATAACAATTATTAACCATTTTTGACAATTTTTCAAAAATTTTGACCATTTTTTTTTAATTTTGGGAATTTTCAACCATTATTGACCATTTTTGACATTTTTTTATAATTATTGACAATTTTTTCAAAATCTTAACAATTTTTGACCATTTTTTAAAATTTTAACAATTATTGACTATTTCTGACAATTATTGACCATTTTTGACAACTTTCAAAAATGTTGGCAATTATTGCAAATTTTTAAAATTATTCAACAGTTTTTGAAATTTTTGACAACTTTTCAACAACTAACAGTTTTTGACAATTATCAACTAGTTTTCAAAATTTTGACCATTTTTGATAGTTTTTGACAATTATTGGCCATTTCTGACAATTTTTCAAAAATTTTAACAATTTTCCAAACATTTTGACCATTTTTGATAGTTTTTGACAATTATCGACCATTTTTCAAAATTTCAACAATAATTGACCAATTTTGACAATAATTGTCCATTTTTGACAGTTTTAAAAAATAATTGACAATTTTTAAGCATTTTTGATAGTTTTTTAGCATTTTTGACAATTTTTCAAGATTTTAGACCATTTTTGACAATTATTGACGATTTTTGACCATATTTGAAATTTTTTTTGACAATTACCAACTATTTTTCAAAATATTGACAATTTTTAACAATAATTGTCCATTTTTGACAGTTTTTGATAGTTTTTGACAATGACTGGCCATTTTTGATAATTTTTCAGAATTTTTGACTATTTTTCAGAATTATTGACCATTTTTGATATTTTTTGACAATTATCTACTAACTAATTATCTACTGACTAATTATCTAAATTTTGACAATAATTGTCCATTTTGACAATTTTTGATAGTTTTTGACAATTATTGGCCATTTTTGACAATTTTTCAAATTTTTCTAAAAGTTTTTGACAATTATCGACCATTTTTGACAATTATTGACCATCTTTGACAGTTTTTGACAAAAATTGTCCATTTTTAACAGTTTTTGACAATTATTGAATATTTTGGACCATATTTCAAAATTTTGGACCATATTTCAAAATTTTTGACAATTGAATTAATTCGGAGGGCGTGGTTTGATTAAATAAGTGAGCGAAAAAGATTCCTTTTTTGCGCTAGAGCGTAAAGTAACAATCCTCGGCATTTGTCGACTTTACGATTTCAGTTGAATATAGTAATTAGTCATTTTACGCGCGACTGTAGAAAAAAGTTATTTTTGTGCAATTGAAAAATATAGTAGAGAACGTAAAGCAAGTTCAAGTAAGTGACAGAACAATAAGACGGCGGCTTTTTGATATTGGACTGCAACCTGCAACTGGTCTAGAGTTGTTGAGTCACCATCGAGTTGAACGCTTTAGATTTGCTAGGTAACAAGAAAATTGGAGTAACGAAGAATGGAGCAATATCCTATTTACGGATGAGTCAAGGTTTAGTCTTAGAACACCGGATGGACGTGAAAGCTTTCACCAGAGACTGGTGAAGGTTTCTTCCTAAACAATTTTTCTCCTACAGTAAGTTATGGAGGCAGTTCGGTAATGGTGTGGGGTTGCGTAAGTTTTGAAGCTCGGACTTGGTTATAATGAACAGGGGTGCCATATCATCCGATAGGTAGATGAGAGAAGCTTTAGAGCTACATATTGTTCCTTTTGCACCGTTCATCTGAGACGATTTTATGCTGATACATGGTAACGTCTGACCACATGCTGCGAGAATTGTACGTGAGTATTTAGCTGGTGGCTTCTCTGGTACAACAAACCTTACATTCGCCAGACAGTCGCACTGGCTTCGTCTGTTAACTCCATTAACCCCCATTACAGTGCCCTGTTAACATACCTACTACAGTTTTGACATAGGATATAAAATAGAAGATGAACTAGCAAAGAGGGGGGCTGGATCACCCTTTTGCGGTATCAGCTCCAATGTAATATTGGAAGAAATAGGCAAAACAGGCTGTGGTATGGAAGATGAAACCTTCATCCACATACTTGCGGATTGAACAGCAATTCAGAATCCTAGGGCACAACACCTAGGAGACTACTGGATAGAATACCTCTACCTTAACCAAAGCCTGCAGATATCCTAAAATTTCTCCGGGAAATAAGTCTAAAGGAGCTACTTGTCTCTGAGACTTTCCTCAGAAACTAATTAGGGACACAATAGTTCATTTAGGTCTTAGTGAATATCACCACAACATACATACATATTTAGATGATGTTCAAAATGAAATCAAGTTTCAAAATAATTATAAAGTTATGAATGAACATTTCTCTGAATACAAATGAACATGTAGTAATCGAGCTAAACCTTTTAGAACCATTCAAACACTTAAATGAACAAGTAAACATAAGTAATCTATTAAGCGAAACATTTAACATTAGTCATGACTTTATTTAAAGATTTGTCCAGAAATTTAATATTTTGTTTTTTAACCTTCAAGAAGGGATGTAACCTTTAGTTAAAACATCTATCAAAATGTTTCTCTTATTTCGTTTAATTTAGTTTAACTTACTGGTCCATAATAGTGGTTCAAATCACGGAATCCATTAGGATGATCCTCAAGTATTTCAAGGATTAGGGGTTCAATAGCATTTCCAGATATATTTCTCCGCTCAAATTCGTGTTCAGAAATATGGGTCCAACAATGTAGTTTCCTAGAATCCCTGCCCACACATTTACTCTTTAAGGGAATTGGGTGTGTCCTTCATGGAAAATGTGAGGATTCGTCTCACTCCAGTATTGCACGTTCTGAGTGTCACTAAAACACACTGTTTTGAGATAATCGGGTTCTTGAGATAAGTCTGCGATCTGGATCTGGATTCTCATTTTGAAAAAGTTGTAGTAGCAAACAAAAGTAAAACAACACTGAATACTTAAGAAGTCTACTTTTAAATTAAAAAACACGGTAATGCATTCTTACAAAAAAATCAATTTTGACAATAGTATGATGCTAATGTCAAAAATGAACCGATTATAAAATAGTTTGATCGTGATGGTGTCGTTGAACAGTACTTGGAACGAACATTCAAATGAGGTATTACTTGCTATATGATCCCATTTAAAATTATCTTACACAATGGCGGCTGTCCGCCATTTTGAATGATGACCTCACGAAATACTATCAAAAACGTTGCATTTGTACCCTATGGTTCATGAAATAGATAGAGGGGGAGACTTAAGTCGGGCACTGTATATCTTTTGCAATCTTTTATCTGACAATAATCAACATTTTGATACATTTTTCTACACGCTGTTCCGAATCCGATATTTTTAGGAGCTATTACAATAACTAACACGTTTTTGAATTCGGGAATTAGACTATCTAATGTGCTTTCACAGTTTGCATGGGCTGATCAATTAAAAACTGAAAAATATCAGTAAAAAAGTCTAAGCTAAAGTATTCATCCAATTTTTCCTTGTGCTAATAAAAAACATTAATATAATACTTTTTTTATAAAAAAATGTGTTAACACGATTTAAAATTCAACTGCTTCGGACCTGGTCGTATACGGTTTCACTAGAAATATTTGGGAGCGCAGTAACCTTCAATTATTGGCGAAAATTGGGGATACGCCCTGTAATTATATGAAATTTGAAAGCTATTCAAAAAAGCGGTACCTGATAAAAATTAACCTTATTCCGTTACATATGCATGTGTATTGTTTAAATTTTTTTTGAAGCCTTTTTGGAACACTCAATAAATGTCGAAATTGTTAAAAAACAATTATTATAGAACGTTTAAGGTTTTAATGTGGGAAACAAGCTGGTAAATTTTAAACTCGAAATAGAGTTGGATGAAGCTGTATATAATGAATATATGTTGAGTTTATTATCATGCTTTCATTAGCTTCACCTGTATGTACAGGATGTTCCCAAAAAATTATTCGAATAAATTCAGGAGGTGATTGCCCGTAGAAAATTATAATGGGTGTTTTCCTCCTGAAAGGTGCGGTGTAGTATTGAGTTTTCATTTTTTTCTCAAATATAAGAAAAGATGGAAACTTCAAATTTTCTTAATTTCGTGCACTCGCAATTACTAACCACCGGTATTTTTTCAACATTCCTGTTATATTATAACGGGGTGAAATTATAAACCCTTACTTTATTTAATACCAAATATTTTTTACGAAATTGAGTTTGCTAGTTGATTTCCTTTAGCACATGTCTTGAGCGGGTTCAAACTTAAGCTGGCCAATTCCAATTGGCAGTGTTTTTGATAAAAGAAGCTTCGAAGGACCAGCTGGCAAAAGCGCCAGCAGCTATGGGAGATTTTGATTGTTATGTAGGAATAAATAAAATTCAGGAATTAAGATATCGATCTTTATACCAAAAAATATAAACGAAATGGCTTGATATACAGATTGCGAAAATCCCTTTCTGACAATGCGACTTATACAAGTACGACAAGGAAAATATGAGCAAAACTACGCGAAAGAGAGAGAAGTCTTGTTAGCCCAGCGATCAGTCCCCTCTACCAAAACAGTTGGGCGTGTATTCAGTCCCCTCCTATTTATTTTATCTGTTGTGTTGCCAAATGTACTTATTTGTAAAAAGTATTCCTAATTTTTGTCTATCGTTGTTTTAAAATTTTCAACGGCATTTCAAGCGGCAACAATGTTAAATACCAATAATTATTAAATCGAAAGCAGTGTACGTATTTTATTTATTGCAGATTGTAATTTGTCCAAATTTTTCTTGAACTCCATTATTTTATTCTTATTTGTGTTGATCTCACTTATTTTTCAAAAGACGATAATATTACCAATGTCGATTTTCTCCCACTAAATACAACGTTATCCGGTGTTAAAAGTCAAATGCAAAATAAGTTATTTATTACTTAGAAAGTACCAAACATTCTAAACTGGCAACGCTGCAGCAGATACTGACTTTCCCCACTCTGTGAGTAGGTTCACAGGTTCACTGTGGTTCAGTTCTTTCCCAACATGGAAGGAGTGAGGTTGTTGAAGAAATAAAAAAATACACTGGATATTACGTAACCTGTACATCTTAAAATTCATTTTTGTCAACTTGATCGTTTCTGACCAAGCTGACAATTAATTTCTAACTACAATAGGATATTATTTTAGCCATTGTAACTTGAGAATAAAACATTTTTTCTTGAGATAAAAATAATAAAGTAATTGGGTATAAAAAACTAAAGATCCATTCCATTAATAAATTGAATTGAAAAAATAAAATAAGTACTTATTCTAAACATAAAATATGAACTTCTTGAAAAAATTAAACCAAAAATCCGTTCTAAAGGTAAACATAATTCTAATGAATTAAGTGCTCAAATAAACCGCCTTACTGTGCCAGGCAATAACCAAATCTGTCATAAAGATTTGATCTCATATCTCTAAGATTATTTGGCGTAATGCTGGCACAAACGTGCTGAATTTTCACCCTCAAGTCATTTAAATTATTAGCTCTTTCAAATTCATGTTGATAAATGGTACTTTTCAAAAATCCCCAAAGCAAAAAATCATTTGGAGCTAGTTTAGGTGATCTTGGAGGCCATTTAATTGTACCATTAGTACTAATAATTCTGTCGGGGAATGTAAACCTTAAAAATTCCATTACTATCCTTGAATTATGGACTGGACAACCATCTTGTTGAAACCAAATTTTGTTGAGATCAACATCGGGTATAAGGAGAACTGCAGGAATTACATGATTTTGTAATAACTCTAAATATTTGGCGGAATTTAAGTTCCCCTCAATAAAAAAAGGACCTATAATGTGGTCACCTAAAATGCCCGTCCAAACATTTAGCTTCTGCGGATACTGTGTTCGGATTGGAATGCTTAGATGTTTTTTTTCCCGAGACCAATATCTTGTGACGGATGGATTGTGTTTTTGATGTAATAAAAAGGTTGACTCATCCGTAAATAAAATATTTTTTAAAAAGTTCTCATCAACATTTTGACGTTCCATCATTTCTTCACAGAAATCCATTCGTCTGATATTATCCTCGGGAAAAATTTCCTGCGTTGTCTGAACCTTGTAACAATGGTACCTGTTCCGTTTTAAAATATTCTGTACAGTTCTCTTATCCATGTTGATCTCTTCAGCAATTTGTCTTGAAGAACATGGTTGTCCTGTTTCAACCGCTAAACAAACATTCAATTATCTAGTTTGCCTTTCGTCGTTTATCGGACGTTCGATTGGATCTTCCGGCGCTTGGCATTTTCTACAGTATGAAACACATCCATATTTCTCGAAATTATTAATTATGTTCAAAATTGTTGTTCGTGAAGGAATTGGGCTATTTTCAAATGCCACAATAAACAAATTAACTATTGCATCAGCCGAATGACCTCCAAAATACCATTTTATAATTTGCACTTTTTCGCAGGTTTCATATTTTAATGTGGGCATTGTAAAATGTTTTATTTTCAATTACAACGGCGTGCGCTACCAAAGTGTGAAAGATTTGTTGCGAAAAGATCACATAAGTTTAAATGTGAGTTCTCTATGTAAAGGACAATATTGCCGGATGAAAGTGTTTAATTTTACCTAATAGTGCATGAGCTCGAAAAAAAGTTAACGATAACGAGACAAAAATATCATTTGTACAAATTAATCTGAGCTTCTGGCAACAGCGGTTGAAATAGTGGGGCGATGAACACACGCCCAACTGTTTTGGTAGAAGGGACTGATCGCTGGGCTAACAAGTCTTCTCTCTCTTTCACGTAATTTTGCTCATATTTTCCTTGTTGTACTTGTATAAGTCGCATTGTAAGAAAGGGATTTTCGCAATCTGTAATATCTGTATATAGTTACTATTTACACTTAGACCTTAGGTTAGGTGCGGAAACTGTAGGAAACCGGCTCCTGTTTGGCAACAGCGCGACAATGCCGGTGAAAATGGAAACGTGCTTGTTCACATAGTTGTAAATAATTAGATACATTTTAAGGTACTTACAGTATACCTGGACATGAATCACTGACTCTGAATGAATAAGTTTATTAAATTATAATATTGAATTAATTAGAAATAAACTATAAATATATTATTAGGAAAGTTGTATAGACATGTTAATTTTACTAACGAGCTTAGGTGCTCAAGCTAACACGGGTAAAAGCAGAGAGAGAGTATCGCTCTATCGGCCCTGGAGGTACTACGTTCGGGCCGGATCGATATGGATCAGAAACCGATAAAAGCGGGAGCTAAACCATGTATAGATTTATAGGAAATTTATACACCCCCCCTGTTAACTCCTTTATTTTCACATATTAAGAAAAAAGCTCGGACAGGTCGATTTTTATAATAATCATATCATATATACCAGTCGATCATGCCTCTTCAAGGGACGATCATCCCTTAATTTTTTTTAATGAGAAAATACATAATGCGACACAGCGTTTGTAAGCTCTTGAAATACTGATCTTAAAAATGTACAACACTTTGGTTCCAAAATTTACGAATAATAAGTTATGCGTGAAAGAGTTTTAATATTTACTTCGTAACAATTCAAAGGATTTTTTTATGATTGGCAATCTTTTTTTATTTTATTAAATTGTACATGGGAAACAATTTGAACACCTTTTACATTAACAAAATGTTTAGCTATAAGTTATTATCAGATTTTGGAATTTATTCAGTACACCCTTAGCTGTTACCTGTAATTTATTGTTCTTGATTTACAATTTAATAAAAAAAAAAAGAATTCAGTCAAACAACAAAATCCATTAAAATTCACGCATAAGCATAACTCATAATTCGTAAATTTTGCAAACAAACTGTTATACATTTTTGAGATCCGTGTTTCAAGAGCTTCCGAACGCGGTGTCGCATGATGTACTTTCTCATTTAAAAAAATTTTAAGAATGATAGTCCCGTGAAGAGGGATCAAGTACGGTTCAAAACTGGTATATCGTAGTATGCTATAATTATTATAAAAATCCAGTGGCGGCTCCTCGAAGGAGGCTCAGCCTCCTCACCAATTTATCCAGCAAATAGCACCAGAAATATTTTGTTGAAAATTTTTCATTTAATTTCCTGTTTATCTGATAATTTTTAAATTTTACTATTCCCCGTTTTCAGTAGTTATTTTTAAATCTGACAAGCGTCTCAATACCTAAACACGTGCTGCTCAACACAGTTGCCGTTTTTTAGACCGTTTAATACCGTAAAAAATAGCTGAAATGGCAACACTCTCAGGAGGCTTGCCTCTAGCGGCCTCGGTGATACACGAGCTTATTCTAATCTTTTTCAAAAGAGTTTCCCAATACACTTTTAGATAACTTAGTTCTGAAATATAAATTTTTGATAAAATAGCTATACTCGGATATATAGTATACTCGGATTAAGATATTTTAGGTCAGTACGACAGTCACGCCGATATGATATAAAATATATGATAGACAATGATTTTCATCACTTTTTAATGTCTTAAAATAATTAAACACTCTATATATCACTTGACGAGTTTGTCCTTCAGTACATTTACGATTTTCTTCATTAACGGCTGACATTTTACACTTTATTGTACAAAGTAGAAACAATGACTGTGTGACGCTTCGCTACTGAAAATCTTAACACCTGATAAGGTTCGATGCAATTGGCGTTTGTCAAAATTTTACCACCAAGAGCGGCCGAGTAGACAGGGCACTATTACTCTGTCTCTCTTAGTTGGTAATTCCTGGGACATCAAGTTAGCTGGCGAAGACTGTTATAACATGTATAGGTCGATCAGAACAGCTAGATTGTTGAGAATTGTATGCACGACAGTAGACTTCTTGTAACTGTTACGCTGACGGAGCTCAGTCGGTGGAAGTTTGGCAGACAACGCACTTCGACAAATTTGCAGTGGCGTAGTTACATTTTTAGTAGGTATTCTTTTTAGTTAATTAATTTATTAGTATTTACAACTTCAAGATTCGGTTTAGTTAGGTGTTAGTTTTACATTTTTAACATTCTTTAATTTAATTAATTATTAGGTTTAGTGTTTAAACAGTATTTAAAATGGCATTTAAGAGTAAAGTGAAAAACAGAGTTTTAAGTGGCCAAAATAGTGAACTTGTTGGAAATGAGATACAATTTATGCAGGAGGAAGCGAAGCAGGGAACACTCATTATAAAATTTTTGAAGGTAAGGTTCTGTTACCAAACATTTATTAAATTATTAAAATAATTATGGTAATCCTTATTTCTTAATTTAAAGATGAAAGACAGAAAATGTTTGAACAAAGTTTGATTATTCAGTTTAAGTTGATTATGTAATAATTAACCTGATTTATTTATTATATATACAAGAACATTTTCAACTTTTTTTAAATATAAGATCTCCTAGGGCACAACACCTAAAATTTCTCCAGATAATAGGTCTGAATAAACTACTAGCCTCTGAGACTTTCCCAGGAACTAAGTAGAAAAAAGTACTAAAGTTTCTTACTTACAAAAAAAATATAAAATATTTTTTTTTCACTACTAGCCTCTAAACCTAACTTTATTGACTTTTGTTGAGGTAGTAAAGTTGTTCATTATTAACCAAGGTAGAAAAATACAGAGCCTACTTGATTATAAATAAATCTCAATCCATTTAATAGAATGTGAGGTTAACTTGTGCACAGCTGTCATGTCATGTGAAACGGTAGTCGACAAACTAATATTTAAAAAAAATAAAATGCCGTTAGTGAAAAAAGTGCTATATGAGCCACGGTAGAAAAGTGTATTAATGTCTCGGATCCATTAAAGACCTCGAAGCTTCGCTTCTCGGTCTTTAATGGACCTCGACAATAATACCTCACTTTTCTACCTTGGCGCATAATTACTATTATTCCAGGTTCACGAACGGCTGCCTGCTGCTTTAGACATAACTTTAAATTCTGTAGTTCGCATTGCCAAGGAGAAAAAAATGCTAGAAAAAAGTGAGACCGAATCTTTCACAACCCCTCAAAAAAAAGGCCTAGTATAGAAAAAAGATTTGCACTAGATGATTTGGGGAAAACTTACCTTAGAAAAACAATATTAGAGTTTCACGTCTCTGAACAAAGAATACCTACTTTAAAGCAGGCTCACGCAAAATTTCATTCCGAATATGATTAGTAGGAAGGAAGAGAGTCTCTGCTACAAGAATTACGAGCACTGGGATTTCGCTGGAGAAAAACTGAAAACAATAGAGCAATATTATAGTAGAGCGTGATTCAATCCGGCATTTTTAAGAAAAATGAAAACATTTAGAGAAGAAAAATCGCCGATTGTTTATACTGATGAAACCTATATTTACTCTATGCACGCACATGAGAAAGATAGGAGTAAAAGCGGCGAATTAGGCTTTAGGAAACCTGCTAGTAAAGGAGCTCGTATGATCATCTCAGGTAGCGAAGATGGATTTAACAAAACAGGTGATTATCACGATCAAATGAATTACCATAATTACGAAAAATGGATCAAGGAAAGACTTATACCAAATTTGACAAATCGAAGTGTTGTGGTATTAGATAATGTATCTTATCACAATAAATTGGTGGAGGATATGCCAACTTCGTCCACAAAATATATGCAAGATTGGTTGAAAAAAAGAAATATTGCATTTAATAATGATTTTTGTGAACCAGAATTATATGCACTGATCAAATATCATAAACCAAAATATCAACTATATGCCATCGATGACATTTTAATTTCCAATGGTTTTGAGGTGGTAGGATTACCTCCTGAACTGAATCCAATAGAATTAGTTTGGGGTGCAATAAAAAAATATGTTGCTAACAGGAATGTAACGTTTAACAAGGTTGCAGGATTTTGTGATGAATTCTTCCAAAAATTGTTTGTAGAGTGCAGAGGGAGGTCCAGATGCAAGCATACTTTGTCGTTTGAAAATGAGTATATGCAGAAAGAGCCTATGATTGATCAGATCGTCGAAAAATGAATAATAAATTTAGCAGTGAAGGAAACGATCATTCGGATTCGAAGGAGGAATATGACAATCAGCATTACGAAACCACCAAAAGAATTTTAAATTTTGAAGAAATTGAGGGTGTTCCAGACAACCTGAAAAATATTGAAGCCAGTCCTTCATCAGAAATAAACTACACAGATTTGTAAATATATAAGATAAAACTATTGATTATTTGAAAGTGTTACTTATTATTTAATTTTATAGTAAATATAGAATAAATATTTCACATTTAAATAAATTATTGATTATATTTAGATTAAATGCATTATCAGTATTATCCGATTTTAGGAAACATTTTTCTATTTAAATAACCAGTGGCGGCTCCTCCATTAGGTCCTTTGGTCAATGACCTCCCATTAAAAAATATTTAAAAAAAAATAATTAAATAAGCATTTAAAAATAAAATATACCTACTATACATATAGTATAGTATTCCTCTTAAATAAAATTTACCTAAAACGTTTCAAGACCCCCGTGTCAACGTTTTTAAAGAACCCCGTGTAAATGTTATTTCGCATCAAGCATCAGGTACTCGGCGAAAACCAAAATTGGAAAGCGGACTGGAGTTCACCGTTGACCCCAAGGTGTTATATGGGAACGGAATTTGCCGAGCGCTGACGATCTTCGCGGCGTGAGAGAAATACGCCCGAAGTTTACATGTAATGGGTCAAAACAGTTTAATATCGACGATGAATCGACTTACGTCGGCTGATTATTACACGCTTGGCAGGCCGCGCTATATTTTGATTTAAAGGAGATCATTTGAAGCGAAATAATGAGAATAATGAGCTGTGTTTTGACGTAATAAGTTGTTGCAAATACAAAAGATCGAATTATCATTTAATTTAAGTTTGTCAAATTTAATATGTATAGAAATGAATAAAATATGGTTGTTTTTTAAGAGAGCATTATTTTTATATAAAACAAGCGTGGCCCAAGAAATTTTTTTGCCTCTGGGGCTTTGGAAAGGAACTCCACAAATCCTTTTTTAACGATTTTAACGACTTCTGGACAGAAATTGGGAGTGGTTTTTCGAAAAATTTCTTCCTACGGCGGGTAGGCCTCCAGGGGCTGGTCAGTGGCGTTCCGTATTTTAAGATTTAGGTCACATCACCTATGACCTCCCTATCAAATTAACCACGAGCCGCCACTGAATAACATTAGCTAATATTTATCTCATTATAGGTACTTATAGCACATTAAACGTGCTTAGCTTATTGTGAGATTTCGTACACGATTAGGTACTTTCTAGAATTAATTATCATTCTAGGAAGGAGATTAACTATTGTGGAAAAGATTAACATTTGCATTTATAAATATTTTTCAGAATTAATAATACTTATTTTATTAATTTAAATTTCAATATCAACACCAGTTCTTCTGATGAGATGTATTTTCAGAATAAAAATAATGATAGATTAATTTTGAATTAGAAATACATATTATTATTAGGTATAATAGACTGTTTCTGAAATATTATAATAGAGAGAGTATATGTAAGAATTTGAATTTGATTATTTTGTTGGTAGGCTACTGTTGCAGAGAGCATCTTTCATTTCTGCATCTTTCACTCTCTTTCTTCTCGCACATCCAAAACTCTAGCTGTACTGGTCGTATTATAAAACAAAATCTAATAAACGAAAGTATTATTTTTAATAAATTGTCAACAGCTTTATAGAACGTACCGAAATTAATATTTAGTTTAAATACTTGTGATGTTTAAGGACATTTTTAATGAAAACAGTAAATTGATATTGCTACCATGATTATACTAATTTCAATGTCACCATAACCGAGATACGTACTTGAATTTGTTTGATTTCAATCCATTTTGTTCCGATTCAGCGATTAATAACAAAAAATTAGAATTTTCAGGTGTATCATTAAAGGTCTATTATGATCAATGTTAATTACCAATTTATTACGATCTGACAATAAAACTTGTTAAATAATTTTCATCACATCCTTGTCCTCTTGAAATTTTTAACTTTGGACCGCATAAAAATGTTTGCACAATCCTTCAGATCCTTAGTAAATTGCAAATGCATAAAAATTGCTTCCTCGTTAAAATCACACAAACACATGAGTAAAATCTCGTGTCAATATCTTTGATACCATCGGGTCCAAATTCTTATTGCCTCGTACAGTAAAACAGAAAAATGATAAAATTTGAAAAAACCCATGCAATAAAATTGTGTTTGCTGCATAGCTGTAAAACTGGTTTAACACGTTCGCTGCCACTCTGGACTATAATCTATTGTGGCTCTGGTCTATAAATCCGAAAGTTTAAGTAAAATTTAATAAACCTGGTCAAATAATACCCGAAAAAAATTGCTACAGTGCATCATAGACTAGTTTTGTGTGACATACTGTGGTTTGAGTCGGATGGTATTGTAATGTCTGTGTGTTGGTTTTCGATAAATTGAATATTCAAGTTTGTTTTCGACTCTAGAAAATGTCAAGTCTTAAAAGTTTATTCATTGATTTTCCTCTATTTCTAATGTGAATTTAATGTTTGGGTGTAAGTTATTGAGAAATTGGAAAAATATGTCTAATGTTCTAGAAGTACCTACAAAACATGCTTGAATATCATCAACACATCTGTACCAAAATAAAATATATTTTGCTAAATGAGATTAAAAAATAGTGGTCTCCAATTTATCCATAAAAATGTCGGCTAAAATTGGTGATATACGAGTTCCCATAAGTAATTCTGTAAATAAAGTTTGTTGTTATACAAGAAATAATTTTGATTAATGCAAACTTCAAATGAATTTAGAATATATTGTAACGGTAAACGTGTGCTTTTAGTTGGGCGGCAATTTGTAACGGTAAATGTCTGTACCCCACGGGGCACCAGCTCGAAGGGCTCCGGCTAGAGACTCATCTCAAGGGTGATTCGACCCCAAGTTTATGTCACACAAGGATAACAGAAGGGTTGTAAAAATTGAGGGCGCCACTACCTTTTTGACGATAAAAACTACAAAAAACTAAGGCGAAAAAGGTAGAAACGCCTTGTAAAATTTAAATGAAAGTTAATAATTAAAGTGACCCCGGGCGGATCTCCCTCAACTTTTATAGTTGGGGATTTTAATAAAAAAAGAATTAAAAACAAATTTTTAATTTATTCTGCCACAGGAAATGAATAACGGAATTTAATAGAGGAATTTGTGTTCTGTTCTAGGGCGGTATTTTGGGGTTCTATCCTTGGCTTTATATCCTCGGGTTGTATCCTAGGCTATATTCTTGGGTTAAATTCTCGGGTTATATCCTAGCCTAGGGTTATATTCTTGGGTTTATATCCTCGGCGTTATATTCTAGCCTAGGGTTATATTCTCGGGTTAAATTCTTGGGTTATATCCTAGCCTAGGGGCTGTGCTTACCTAGAAGTACAGGTGGATCAGGGATATGTAGGAACTTGAATGTAATGGCACATTATGTTGGTCAGCTTTTCAGGTTAAAGAAAAGGAAGGCAGTTATTTGAAAGTCAAAAAATTTATTTAATTTACTGAAAGCTTTCCAACATTATATGTTCCATGTTAAAACAGTAAAAATAGCAATTATCGGCTAAATTAAAAAAATATACTAATGATCCGAAAGAAACTAATCATAGCAAAAAGTTATTTATTTAGTTATATGAAAAAATATCGTGCTTAGGAAATATATGGAACCGGCACTGGCGTTACGAAAGAATATTTTATAGGTTAATAGTAATTTATAAAAATGTTATTTTATAATTAAAAGAGATTTCGCAACTGAAAAAGCTTGAAAATGTTTGTATGAAAGTAAAACAGTGAATTATAAAAGAATATTTGGCTTAAACTACCATATTAGTATGAAAGAACAGTTTATGACCACGTGTAGAACTTAATTTCGTCTATCTCTGTAAAAAAATAAAGAATGCATACGAAAATTATATCAGACAGTACTTTAGAAGAAGCTTATTAATTATAAATTATGATTTTGAACTTACCACAGCAAAATTCATAAGATAGGTACTTAAGATATGAAAGATAGCGAAAGATGATCTGTCCCCTTAGGCGGTCGATAACAGAAAGGGGTGTTTCACGTGGCGTTGTGCAAAAAATGGAAGCGTCCGTTGGCAGACGTCAATTGTCTTATGGTGGTCAGGGTTGAAGAGTTTGGGATCACATAACTATAATTGGAAGTGGCTAGTGACGACGAGCGCTAATTAAAAGGATTTATTCTGTAAAATCGAAACAGGTCGATAGACATGTTACAATATTATATGTTGCAGTATTTATATTTATATGCTTTTGTATTAGAAAAAGAAGGACACATTCTTATGGTGGAATTTTTGAAAACATACTACTTTCATATAACTGATTTTGCATTTGTAGGAATGGTAAGATTATGTAATTCCTTTGTTAAACCAAATGAATTTTGAACACAATGTATTGAGGACAAACCATAGCTTTTTACCAGTGAATTAAGTTTTCTAGCTATTTTATAATTTGGTACATTGATGTATGATACAACTGGTCTAATAGATTTATTTTGTTTGTGTAATTGTATCGCACCGTATAGTTTTAGTGATTGTGGGCTCTTCTTTATGAGTGTGAGTTTTTCAGAGCTTGGAAATAAAGAATTTGCATTTCCTAATTCCGATCAAATTTGGTTTGCAAAGGTTTTAAAATCTTAGAAATTTTATAGTCATAGGCGTATCAGATTTTGAAAGTATTAGATCACTATTGGTTATTTTATTTGGAATATTTCTCAAAATTTCATCATTCCTAGATTTTAATATTGAAACATTTTGAACTTTTTATTAAGTTAGCGATTTGCATCTTTCCGTATTTGTGAATATCAGATTGAGATCTAAATGCTATTTCACAGTCTTCTTCAATTTTTGTGATAGAATAGAATAGAATATTTTAGCCCTCTATTTAGAAAAGTTAATTCTTCATTTGTAAAGGTCACATCAGATAAATTTTGAAAGCGCTTAGAAAATGGATTGGTATTCACATTATTTAAGCTGTTCCGAATGACTTTGTTCCCTTTGTTATGCGGTTAATTTTCTTGTATGCTTGAGATATTTTCGATGTTTAATCTCACTGGCAATCTGTCTAATTTTGTCATATAATATGTCAAATTCAATGTTATGAAGTTTGGTGGTCAGTTCTGAATATAAAATTCTTAGATAGATGTCGATACTATTATGAATTGAATAATTATATTTTATACATATTTTCACGTTTTTTTGATAGATTTGGCATTCTTCATCACTTTACTAGTTTTTAAACTCTCCGAAAATTATTTCATTTTATCGAGTACATTTTTTATCGCTGTTGGATAACATTTCAGTAATTCTCATTATCATATCAAATCATTAAAAATTATATTTTATTTTTTAGTTTTTAAATAGTTATTTATACTGTAAGGGTTGTAATTAAATATACTTACATCCCGTGATGTATATAATATTGTTTCTCCTTTCCCAGAATTTATTCTTGGATATTTATTAATTTAATTCGATACTTTTCGCTAGAAATTATGGACAGGTTTGATCGGTTTCTATAGCGTCATAAGCATTGTTATATTATCAACAACGTCAAGCTGACAGTTTATTATCAAAAGTTGAGATAAATTGAAATTATTGGTTTGTATATAACAGCCAAATGGATATTGAAGAATCAGCAAATATCGCTTGTCTGTCGCTGCTGCCAGAAAAATCAAGGAAGAGGTATGAAGCAACGTATAAATACTTCAAGAAATGGTGCCAAACAAAGACTGCTACTGCAGTTTCAGAAACCGTGCTTTTGGCGTACTTTCACCAAAAATCTGCTGTATTAAAGTCTCCATCAATCTTATGGTGTGACTTTTCCATGCTGAACTCCACCCTTTTCATAGAGGATTTACGTAGATATTTCCAAGTATCCTAAACTTAGTGCCTTTTTAAAAAAGAAGAAATGACGGATATAAACCCAACAAATCTAATGTGTTTGACAGGAAAGATGTGAATAAATTCCTGTTTGAATCTAACGATGATATTTATTTAATGATGAAGGTTGTAATGATAATGGGAATTGCTGGAGCTTGCCGTTCTAGTGAACTCTGTGCAATGAAAATGGACAATGTTGAATTAAGGCATGAGGTCATAATTGTTACCATGAACTGGGGCTACTTACACACCTTTTCAGCACATTTCCTTACATTACAAAATTACATTGTACCGACCTATTCAAGGCCATGGGTCCCAAAAAAACTTTGTTTTTGGGGTGTGCAACTTGCCACATCCATGAAAAAATGTTCATAAATTGCATTCTAAATTACACGTTATTAAAAAGTAAACATACTTTCTCCTACTAAAACTTTGGTAAAATAAGGCACATTCTTTGAAAAAATCACGTGGCAAAAAAACACTGGCTAATTATTGTCAACTTGGAAGTCCTTGTCGGCTTGATCGCACTCAAAATAAGGGTTTTTGCTATCTTTTTTACAGGGTCCTCAAGTCCATGCGCGACATTTCCATTCAATTGCAGATATCACATGGGAATTGCTCATTCTTTCCCTCTTGCTCTTCCTGGTAGGGAGTAGCTGTGTGCATGGCAAAACTCTAGATGAAGAGGGTCCTGGTTCTTCGGCTGTAGTTCGAGATTCATCAGGAACGTTTAGAGGATTTTCAGAAATATTAGGGTCTGTAATTTCAAAAAATCAACCAAGCTGTTGTTTGAGACTCTTTCGATGTCTGCATCTTCTTTTCCACCAAGAATGCGCTTCAAAACTTCGTCAGGATTGCTCTAAATCCTGATTTTAGATTCTCAGCCACATTTTGACTTACCCCTTTCAACAATCTGTCCAGTAGGTTCGGAAATAGTTCATTCGGGATCCAGCCTTGGAAACGAGACTCACTGATCGAGAATTTTTCTCCATTTTCTTTTCATTGTGACGAATATAGCCACATCAAGGGGCTGCATCAAATGTGTGGCATTCGCTGGGAAGGGAGTTATGTAGATATTATTTGTACCACATGCCTCTATCACCCTTGTTGAAAAGTGGCTTGCCAGGTTGTCACCAACGAGAACCACTTGGTCGTTATTCTCTCTGGTGGCAGTAAAAGTTGGAAGTTCAAAGTACGAATAAGTTCGTGTCGAACCATCCGCTCGCTTATTTTGGTCCTCGTAGCCCACCTTGCGTACAGATGTCATAAAGATTCAAAGCTTTATATACAACCATTAGTGGTAAAAGCTCTCCATTGGCATTTCCACAAACCATTAAACTGATGTTAGCACGTGAATAGTCCTGAACTCTTTCCACTCTCTTCGTGTTCCTTGCCACCACCACCTTCCTGGAGCCAGGATAATCATTCACGTTAGTTTCGTCATAGTTATACAAATTTGATCTTTTCACTTCTCTAATTATATATATATATGCTCTACAGGCCTTGTAGACCCAGGGCAGTTATTTTTCTCCACTCCTCTCTATTCTTAGCTTTCTGTTTCCAGTTTCGTATTTTCAGCTTATTTATATCAGACATCACACTTTCAAACCATCTTTTTCTAGGCCGCCCTCTTCTTCTTTTTCCAATAAGAGTCCTGTTAAGAGCCATTTTTGTCATTCTTTCTTTGTTTAATCTTTCTACGTGACCCAACCACCTTAACCTGTATGTTTTTATTCTTGATGTTATCTTTGATTCTCCATATAACATGTCTATTTCTTCATTTGTTCTCCTTCTCCAGCCTTCAGGTGTTTTTATTCCACCGAAGATTGCTCTAAGAATTTTACGCTCCCAGCGCTCCAGCTTTTCTTCCTGCTTTTTTGTTAGAATCCATGTTTCACTTTCGTATGTTACAGTGGGTTTTATAATGGTATTATATATTCTTAACTTCATCTTTCTTGAACAGTATTTTGATTTCATCAGTGACAGGAGCATTCCAAATTTTCTGTTGCCTTTCGTGATTCTTGACTGTATTTCTTGTTCTTCGTGTGCATTGCTAGATATTAGTACTCCCAAATAAATAAATTCATGTACCCTTTGGAAACTGTAGTCCATTTCCCATGTCGTTTTTACTATCAGATTGTCACCAATACTTCCAGTATCTCCAAGGACCATATATTTTGTTTTTTCTTGATTAATTTGCAGTCCTAAAATGTTTGCTTGTTCTGCGAGATTTTTTGTAATTTTAGTGAGCTCTTTCTTTGATTTTGCCAATACTGTCAAGTCATCTGCATACGCAATGCACTGATGTTCGTTATTATATATTGTACCATCTGTTTTTACTTTAGATCTTCTGATAATGGCTTCGAGTGCTAAGTTGAATAAAACAGTTGATAACGGATCCCCTTGCCTTACACCGTTTCCGACCCTGAAGACCGTTGATTTGTACCCATTCCAAGTTATTTTGTTACCTGTGTTCAAAAGAGTCATTTTTGTTAACCTGATCAATTTGCCTGGTACTCCTAACCATTTCATAGCTTCGAAAAGTTGGTCTCTGCTAACTGTATCATACGCCTGCTTAAAATCTATAAATAGAGCATGTAATTCCGTTTTGTACTCATAACAGGTCATTTGAATTTCCTTTAAAGTGAAAACCTGGTCTGTTACCGATCTGTTGCTCCTAAACCCTGCTTGGTACTCCCCTAGAATATTCTCAGCGTATTTATTCAATCGAGCTCTCATTAGTCTTGCCAGAATTTTATACACTGTATCTAATAACGCAATACCTCTGTAGTTGTCACAGTTTGTTCTATCTCCTTTTTTGTGCAGAGGGCTTATCAGAGCTATATTCCACTCCTCTGGTATTTTTTCAGAGTGCCAAATATGTTTTATTAGCTCGTATATTTCACTTATAAGTTTTGCGCCTCCTCCTTTAATCATTTCTGCTGTTATTTCATTTTCTCCTGGGGCTTTGTTGTTTTTTAGATACTTTACAACTTCTTCTACTTCTTGCCTTGTAGGTTCTTCTATCTCCTCATCGAAATATTGATATCTTTCATCGTTGTTCGGATACTGATCGCACTCTTCTTTATTGAGTAACTCATTAAAATGTTCCTTCCATCTTTGTACAACTTCTGTAGGTTCTGAGATTAGCTGTCCTCCCTTAGTTTTGTAATAAATATTTTTTCCTTGATATCCTGATCTTATTCTCCTTGTTTCCTGATAAAAATTTTTAAAGTCTCTATTTTTGAAATTTTCTTCTACATTTCTGAGTTTTTTCTCCACCGCTTCCCTTTTTTTCCGTCTACATACTGCTTTTAAATCTTTCCTCAATTTTTTGTATTTGTTTTTAACATCATCGTCGTGATTTCTTAATAACAGTTGTCTTGTTTTACTTTTCTGTTCCTCTAATTTTTTACACTCTTCGTCAAACCAGTGTTTGGTTTTCTTCTTTGCCTCCTTCTTCGGTAAGATATTTTCATTCGCTTCTTGTATTGCTCGTTTTATCTTATCCCATTTTTCTCCTGACTCTGTTAGTTGCGATATATCAGTGAGTCCTTTATTGATCTCTACTTCGTATTTTCTTCTTACCATTTCGTTTTCCAAACCGTTTGTGTCGTACTTCCTTCCTTTAGCTCTCTTTTTATTATTTTTCATAATTTCTGTAACATCCATTTTGCAACTTACTTTTAGCAAGAAGTGTCCGCAACTGCTCCTCTCATACTTCTTATATTTGTTATGAACTTCATATGTCGTTTTCCTATTAAAACATGATCTATTTGGTTAATTGTTTGCTGGTCAGGAGATATTCACGTCCCTTTGTAAATTTCTTTATGTTGAAACTGTGTACTTCTTACTACCATATCTCTTTCTGCAGCAAAACTTATTGTTCTTTGTCCGTTATCATTTGTTACATCGTGTTTGCTAAATAAACCTATTGTCGGAATGTACATTGCTTCCTTCCCTATTTTTGCATTGTAGTCCCCTAAAACAATTTTAATATCATAATTGGGTAATTTATTATATTCATTTTCTACTAATTCATAAAACAGATCTTTTTCAATATCTTCTTTTTCTTCAGATGGGGCGTGTAGGTTTATAATGCTGATATTTCGATTTCTTCCTTTTAAACGTAATACGCACATTCGTTCTGATACTGGTTTGAAGGCCATAACTTGATTTCTAATTTTTTTTTGTACCATAAACCCGGTTCCTAGCATTCTGTTAATTCCACCACTTTTGAAAAGGGTTGCTTCGCTGACTTCTATTATTTCTGTTCCCAACTGTTTAGTTTCTTGTAACGCCAACACATCTATGCTATACTTAAGAAAGACATTTACTAGGTTTTTAAGGCTTCCTGGCGAGAAAGTCCCTCTTACATTCCAGCTTCCCATAACTAAGTCTTTACTCTTTTTTTTATGTTTTGTGTTTCTTACTGTTGTTTCCATTATTTTTTGTTCATTACCATCTCCATCGCCGTTTCCGTCGTTGTTGTCTGGAATCTTATCTTTATTTATTCGTTTTTTTCATTAGTTCGTGTTATTTTCCTCACTTGTTCCTCGAATCTGTTTTGCTCCGGTGATCTTTCATTTATTGTCCTTTTTTGACTGCTGGTTCCTTCTCTTCCATCGTTTTTTTCTTCCTCGCATTGATTGGTGCCTTTTGCCCTGTACAATTCGTTATTTATTATTAACTTGTTGTATCTTAATTGTACTTTGTCGCCTTTACTCCTTGCTTCCTTCATTTTTATTATAAGCTTCCTCCTTTCCTCTTGGACCTCCTTGGGGTAATCTTCATCAATCCATATATCTGTGCCCTTCAGGCTTCTGGTGTTCTGCAAAATCATTGTTCTTGTACTTTCCCTGTTCAGTTTTACCATTATTGGTCTTTTCCTTCCTGTGTTGTATTTGCCAATTCTCCGTACTATGTCTATATCTTCTTTTACTGCGATTTTTACTCCCATCTCTTGTATTACTGTGCATATTTTGTCTTTTGTTTCGTTCTCATTTTCCCGTTCTTCATCTACTATTCCTTTTATAATAATATTCTTTTTCCTTATTTCCCTCTCTAGAATGTTTATTCTTTCTTCTTGATTTATCACTTTTTCTTTTAGTTTTCTGTTTTCTTCTCGCATTTGCTTATTGTCTGCTACTACCATATCTAATTTTCCGCTAATTTCCTTCATATTTTCTTCTATCTGTTGAAACATCTTTTCTATTTTTCCTATGTCACTCATCTTGGTGCCAGCTGTTGATTGCGCAAAAAGGTATACCCCGGTCTACCCGTCGGAGGTACACCTTTTATCAATCTCCAGCTCTTTATTTTTAATCTGGCAACACCGCCTTGTAATCTAACGCAGGTTCGCTCTTATCGGCTAAAGTTTCGTTTGATTTGACCTTTGCACTCACTTACACCTGTTGTTTATATTGCAGTTTTAACACTATTTCTATGTTTTTACAAACCGATTTTTCACTACACGTTGAGTTAACACTTTAACTACGCTGTTTGCTGTTTTATTGTAATTAATTTTCTCTGCAACGCCCAATTTTTGAGTTAGGTGCAGGAGAGAAATTAAATACGTGTTTAACATTCAACACAACGTTGCCACCAATCCACTTCTCTAATTGCTAAGTCAATATTATCAAAGAAATTTAAAATTTCATCACGATCCACTGATGCTCTGGATCTCTTTATGTTTGAAGCCATTCTAATGCTTAAATGGTTCCTTTATATAAACGATTGTAAGAAATCGGGTCCTGGGAAGTTATTTTCGAATATACGAACATTTTTTCCTTGTTTGGCCAAGAATTTTTTTATTACGTCACGAATATCAACCTTTGTGAGAGGAAATCCCAATTTGCTAGAACACCCAATGACTTTGAAATGAGAGCATCTTCTTGATTACTTAAGACCTTTGGACGACCAACTGATTTCGAGTGTGCACTAAGAAGTCTTCGCCCTAACGTAGTCCGTTCTACTTTGAAAGTTTGAACTGCTAATTTTCTCGAAATACCTGCATTTACTGCGTCTACCGCTTGGAGGAAGGCGTTCTCTGAGTAATTCCGGTTCTGGCTCCCGGAGATTTTTTGTAAGTACGAAACATTTTTAATCTTTATTTACCTGTAACAGCAGAAAGCCATCGTGGCAAGTAGCCCCAATTTACAGTACTATTTCTGATTCCAAAAATGGAATGGCACGTAAATTTACAGTGACTAAAAGTGACGATGAGAAGGTCAAAATAGTTCGAGATTTCATTGTTATAAGATCCCACATGACGAATTTTAATCCTTGCTTCTTCATGCGATATCAAAATGGAAAGTGCTTAAACCAGAATGTCGGGAAAAACTCTATTTCTTCAATTTCAAGTAAAATTGCTAGATTTCTTAACTTTGAGAACTTTAAGGAGTATACTGGACACTCCCTTAGAAGAACGTCGGCTGCTTCATTAGCGAATACTGAAGTTGATGTCTTAGCTCTCAAGGGCATTCGATACCTTTATAGGTTGGGAATTGGTTTTCTAGGTTAGAATTAGTAGAATAGATCAATTATATCAAGGAAATTCGCAAGGGCTTATGCCCTTCAATTTGAAACGAATCCCTACTAATGACTCAATTTTTTCAGATGCCAAGAAAATATATTAGAAAGCAGAATATCAAACCACGTGTTTTGTGGTCTGAACAGAACTTGAGGGAAGCTATCGAAAATGTGAAATCTGGAAATATGGGCATCGATGAATCTAGTAGGTGATTTAATATACCTTCTAGAACTTTCAGAAGAAGATTGATTTCTGATAACTCCAAAAAAGTTCCTCTAGGAAAGCCTCCTGCTCTTGGAGTATCAAACGAAATTCGTTTAGTAAATCATATTAAAAGATTACAGCAGACAGGATTCGCTCCTACAAGAACAACTGTCAGATCAATTGCTTTCAGTTTTGCTAAGAAACTACGTCTAGGAAACGTATTCTCACAGCGAGACGAAATGACAGAAACAGCAGGGGTGCATTGGTTTTATTCATTTATGAAGGATTATCACTTGCCAGAGCAAAAGGAATGAATAGAGCAGAAGTTGATGAGTTTTACGAATTGTTGAAAAGAACTCTGGAGAAGTATGACCTGGTGCAGAAACCATGGGCCATCTTCAATATGGATGAGAGTGGCAGACAAATAAATAATAAACCAGATAAAGTAGTGGCTATGAAAGGAAGCAAATGTGTTCATATTCTCACTTCCAAAGAAAGAGGAGAAAAAGTGTCCTTGATAGCATGTGCAAGTGCTGAAGGAACTTTTTTACCACCAGTTCTGATTCTAAAAGGGGTTCGAAAAAATCTGATGACCTTGGAAGGAATGCCTGCTAGATCTGATCTCTACATGAATAAGCAGTCTTCTTTCATTAATTCAGAATTATTTTTCAAATGGTTAAAGCAAGTTTTCGCTCCTAGGAAACCAGATGGCCCAGTTATCTTGATTCTTGATGGTCATGCATCTCATTGCAACAATTTCGACATGCTGGAATTCACCGAAAAAAATAATATTATTTTGTTATGTCTCCCAAGTCATACCACACAAGCCTAACAACCACTCGATAGATCATTCTTCAAACCTCTTAACTCTTTTTTTAAGAGGGAATCTGATTCTTACATTTTCCAGAGTAAGGATAAGAATATTAACAGGAACATTATCGGAAAACTAATCGGTCCTGCTTGGAATGCAGCTACAACTATAACTAATGCTAATTCTGGATTCATGGCTAGTGGAATCTACCCATTCAATGAGAATGCAATACCTGACTATTTCTTTCAAATTTCTTACCATTCTCAGTCTGAAGAACAAGTCAAAGAACCAACTGTAGAACCTGAAAAAGAACCCGATGAAGAATTGGAGAAAAATCAGTTGATACTAGATGAAAATTTCCTTCTAGATGATCATAACTACGTGTTCGAATTCGAGGATTTGCTTGTTCTAGAACCTAGTACAGTAGCAGACGTGGAAAATGTTGACAAAAATAATAGTTCTATGCATGATGAATCTCCAATTCCTGACACCAAGGAAGTTGCAAGTTGTTGCAAATCGGACTCACAGTCTCAGATGAAGAGCCGCAATTCACCAGTGCACAATCAAATATCATGAGATACGGACGAAACACCATCTAAATATTTGCATGAAATTGCTCCATTGCAAATAATTTGTAACAAAAAGAATGCAAGGAAACAATCAGCAAAAATCATATCATCTGAAGGGACGAAGATGAAGAGAAAAGGAAAAGAAGATGAAGAGAATGTACCTACATGTTCGAGTAGAGCCAAAATGGTAAAAAAAAAGAAAATTAATAAAAACTCTGATATTAAGCGAATCAAACCCTTAAAAAAATGATGACAGCTCATCAGGTGAAGATCAACGTATGATGATGCAGATTGCGTAGAATGTTTGGAAAACTACTATGACACAAAAGAACCTGTGGACTGGATTCGTTGTATCGACTGCCAAAAATGGTTGCACGAAACCTGTACCATGTATGGCAACAGTTGCAATAACTGTGGTCGATTGAAGAAGAGACAGAATAAAATGAAAAATTTAAAAGAAACCATCGATTTGTAATAGATTTAGTGCTGTTCGAAATATTCAATAATAAATTTTTATCAACAGTTGATTTAGTATCTATCATCGAAGGAAAAAAATTGTATCCTCTAACTGAACTGTGTCCAGGGCATATATCCCTATGAGGAGCATTAATCCTCAACTCATGGGGCATAAATCCCATCAAGAGGGCGTTTATCCCACTTTGTAAAAATTTTCAATTATTTTTTTTAGTCGTTTTTCGACTTAACTAACCTGTTTACAATTATATCATTTTGTTGTGAACATCAATTCATTGCAATCATAACATAATCCAGTGAGTAATTGTCAATATATTCAATGATATAGTGGCATCAATTAAGGTAGGGCATATATCCCTAATTTACCCTACTTCTAATGGAAATACCGGTATTATGAAAGTTATTGTATCATCAAAATGCTATTTATTTCTTCATAATTTTGTCTTTTTATATTCCGTTTGGCGAACGCGAACACCTTAAAACGAAAGAGAAATTTTTCAAAGTATTCGGCATATTATGTGTAAGCAATTTATCTTGTCATGCCATTTTAATTTAATTTGCATCGATTTATCGATATTATAAATACCATTATAATTTTAATACTGTGATATTCGTACTATGCCGTAACAGTTACGGTAATTTCGTATTATTAAAATGTTCATGTGATAAAACATAATATGCTGTGATGATTAGACTAGAATATTTATTTGAGAAATCCATCAAAATGGGATCGAAAAATATTTTCACCCCTCACCGACAGTACCTACAATTTATTCCACAACATTTTGGTAACATCCAGGAAATATTTTAGGCGTTTGCAGTGCTTCCTAGAATCTTATTTGATTTTCAAATTCAACTAATCCGTAATACTCGCCAATTTCATCTATTAAGTATGTAAGATACAAACGTAGGTCATTCATTCTATTCGTGTACGCTACTGGTTTAGATCTTGATTTATTGAATTGCATTAGGTTCTATCACATTTGTAAAAATTTCATTACAGTGCGGTTCGTAAATTTTGCCCCCCCCCCTCATAACTTATGAAATGAATGAGATATAAAAATGAAACAAAAACTAGAGGAATTTATACTATCACTAGTAATAGAGGCCTGAAGAGACCAAGAAAAAGGGAAGACCAAAACAAACATGGGATGGTGTTATGGTAAGCATACTACAAGAAAAAGGAAAGACATGGACAGAGGCTAAAACAATGGCAAGAGATAGAAAGCAATGGGCTAAATTTGTACATGAATAAAATTGTAGCTGGACCGCCAAAGCATCGATGAAAAAATGGATATATGTCTTAAGCATAATGCAATGTACTTGAAATAAGTGTAAAAGTATACCCTACACCATATATACTATGGTAATTGGGTTTTTTTGATAATATATTGATATGGTTTGATAAATATTTTATAAAATTGTATGTGTTCAAAGTATGGAAAGCAATATTGATTTATAATTTATTTATTATTAAAGTGTTTAATACTTACCTTTTTCTATTTATTTACTTTTTTTTTAATTTTTTATTCAGATTCAATTGGGCGCCATTAATGATTATTTAAATTTTTTTTATGAGACTCTTATTTTTATTTAATATTAAGAATTTTATATTATTATTTTATTTTTTTTACTCTCAGGGTATATTTTAATTGTGAGGTCAAATTACAAAATTTGAAGACCGACTCTGTTCTTTGGCCTTCGTGTTGAAAGTTGGCATTATAGTATTTTACTCCAATGGTGTCATAGAATCTAAATCTAAACTTGGATAATTTGTATTTTATTCAACAAACAACTATTTATTTTTATTATTTTTTTATAATAAAATATTAAAAAACATTAAACTTATTTACATTTGTTTCAATTTGCTTACCTAAATTTCATTCATTCATACAGGCACACTATTAAAAATATACTCACAGAACTAAATTCAGTTACGTGGATATGAGCTTACTTATCATGGAATATTTTATTCCATAAAAAAGAAGAAGTTTTATTATGTTTGTTCCTTTGGATCGTGAAAAGTTAATTTAACGAATTGATTTTATCAAATGCTCTGTAAGTACTTTTTATCTAATTATATCTAAGAAAACAATTTAATTTAATAAGCAACAATTTATACTATATCATAAAAAAACTTTAAAATTAATATGAACAGTACCTGAATGTCTGTTGGGTTATATTCATTCTTTCTTCAAATTCGAAGGTTTCAATGGTGTTGGAAATGTGGGAAAGGCCTGCAGAAAACTACAGACGGTGCGCTGTGGATCAAATCCGGTACTTTCCTTTTTCAAACTGTGGATTTTACACAGTCCGTTTGTTGTGGATTGAATCTATTCTATTTCCAATTTCTTCTATAGTGGATTTTTGGTTATATCAACAAAACGATGCCAGATATATATTAGTTCGTGGTGACTTAGATGTGATGGTTCAAATGTAGTTGCTCGCTTACCGGCACTTTTAAGTATTCTTTCTTATTTCACTTTTACTTATTTTATATCACTGGATTCTTATATTAGATTTATCTTAATACATTATTATTAAGTTTTTGAATATTTTATCTTAGTTTTTATAAAGATTTTTCTTTTAAAATTTCAATTAAAATTCTTCAGTCTTTCTCCTTTTGAGAAAATTTTTGCAAGTTGTTGATTTTTTCATTTTTTTTCTAAACAAATTTTCTTTTATTATTTTCAATCAATGAGATTCATTTTAAAAGTTTGTTACTAAATTGATATTTTCAATCTTTGAAAATATTGTAGCTTTATTCAAATGAAATTATGTTATAGTTTCTATATGGTGTTTGTTTCATTTCTATGTTGTTAATTTTATAATTGCAGTGGTCAAAATTTTATATTTGTATTTTTTATACCCTTAAGTTTTAAGTTAGTATTTTACACAATTTGTTTGAAGTTGGTGCTCCTGTTTTTATCTGTCAATTTATAGCTTAAATTATTTGATTATACAGGGTTTATCAAAATTGATTAATAAAATTTAGAATATAGTGTTTGCCAAAACTTATTATATAAATTGTTATTTATTTTATTAAATTATTAGGTTTGTATGTTTTATTTAGACTTATTTATGGATTTATTTTATTATATTTCTTTCACTGTGATAAATTTATTTAAACTAACTAACCAAATAAAAGAGTTGGTCGTATTGCTTTAATTATACCTTATGATTAGTTAATATTTTATTTAGGGTATGTTCATACCATAACAATATATTGATATACTTGTGAAATTCGATCCTTTAATTCGTTGTTGGAGGCAGGTTAAGTTAGGTTAGTAGTTAGGTCAGGTGAGCGCGGTGGCCATTCAATTGTTCCTCTTCTACCAATCCATCTATTTCTGAAAGTTTGGTTTTGGCACCGTCTTGTTGGAATATTACGTCAATATCAAACTCTCCTGGGTGTTGTTCTACTATTTGATTTATTTCGTTAGTTATCTGGTGTCGTAATAGGTTTAAATAACTCTCGCCGTCTAAATTTCTGTCCAAATAGAAGACACTAGATAGACACTAATCAATCACCCTGTATATTGAATTATGAAAAAAGTGGGATTTTTAAAACTACCTCAACCAAAACGAATGAATGATTGGGTGCTGTGAAATTCTCTTTAGACTTTGCAAAAAACGAAACTCGCCACACAACACTGCGTTATAGTATATTGTGTTACAAGGGCAGAAAATGAGCTTTAGCAGCCCGAGACTATTGGATGCACGAGCAAGGGCAGATGATAGTTAAGGAGGTTATGGAGGCTCCATACAAAGAGTTTCCTGAACAAGGTAGACAAGGAACTCTCAACCAGGCTATTGAAATTGGGTGAGAGACACATTTGAAGACAGTTACCAACAGTAATTTAAGAATAAAATTATTAACGAGAAAATTAATGTCATTGTGGTAAGCGTGTTTTTTAGTTTTTTTTAACTTTAATTTATTCTCATATAAAAATAGAGAAGTTAGGAGAGGGGAAGAAGCACTTATTCCAGCGCAGTGTATGAAGTACTATCATTATTCTTAGTCTCTCTATTATTTTCCAAGCTTTTGATATGAATTCCTGGGCCACAGTGTATACTAATTTTCGTAATATCTAAATATCAGGATATTTAAGTTTTCTCACTGATTAATTTGGATTAGTAATGTGCTATTCATGCATAATAAAATATTGCATGTACTTTTACTTATTGATCGAACCAAAACGAAGGGGTTTTTGCACGATACAATCACGTTAGCTTTAGTCATTTTAACTTCGGAATCAAAAGTGAACCGTCTGGGTTGAGGTTAATGCTCCTTTTTACATTTCCATTAGTGATTTCCGTGTCTGCCTCACAATTTTTTTTGCCATTTGCTGTTTAGTCCTTATTTAACACGTTCTGTTATTTTATTACAATTTTTGTTTTTGTGCCTTTAGGATAAACATCTTGATCATTTTACGAGGGAAAAATTACTGACAATTTTTTAACCCAGTTTTATTATTTTATCCTGTATGTATCTTCTTACTTTAATTACGATACAATAATTTAATAATTTCAAGTTAATGTCCTAACCAAGATCATCAGGATATTTAATTAAATTCTCATAATCGTGAAGGATGAGTAATTCTTTTTCTTCTTTTTTTGTTTTTATTTCAACGTTTCGGTTCAGAATTCCAGCTATCGTTATAATGAATAATTACGTCCCTGACACTTAAAAAAAAATCAACAACTAGACAATCAATGTTTTGAAGTGGTTTACTGAAAAAATTTCATTATTCACATTTTTATCAAAAATATAATCTAGTGTAGACATAGGCCTCGTTGTACTAAAATCTGATGATCCAAAGTTCAGGTGATCTAAAGATCAAAATTGATCCACGCTCATTTTAGAAATCCTTGTTGAACTATACAGTTAACTGATCCTTGATTGACTTGTGAGTAGTTCAAAAGTTCCTAGCAATGTCATATTTTAGAAGAAGAAATGTCATTTGTGAACATCAAATGATTGCTCTCAACCTAACTGTTTTATTGTTATAATTGTTATTATTCTAAAAGTATTGTTGTGGTATATAATAAAATAATGGAGAAAAAGTGCACTAAATGTTCAACCAATTTCACGAAAACGGAAGAGGCTCCTTTGATGGCACTTGTGCCAGTGAAATAGAGTGTGAGAAGTGTGATACTGATTTCAATAAAATTAAAAATAAACCTATTGGCAAGCGCGTGCGTGTGTTCTTTCCTCTAAATTCGACAATTGACTGACATTGATTATCCAGTGGCGTTTATAATGTCAGTATTTACCTTCGTATTTTCAGTTTTACTTGGTATGTTATTATTTCGTATCCATATTGAATTCAAGTACGATTTTTAACATTATTTGTTTTTAACAAATAGGTACTGTGTTTTGAAAAATATCTTACCTTTAAAGCAAAGCATAAATCAGTTTCTATATATAATTATTATATAATAACCTCAATTGTAAAAGCTTGAAATTCTTGAACTCGGCTTGATCGCTCGCTAACAGACGATCACTTTAATTTTTAGATGATTCATAGTTCAAACGTAGTACAAGGAATATCTGATGATGATCTGTGATCAATTTTGATCTTTTATTAAACTAGCTTCGTACAACGAGGCCGTAGACATTGAAAATTTGACAACGATTTTTTGCAGATTTAAACTTCAAAATATTATTTATTGTTAGTTGTCGAATTTTTAAATAAATGATTGGGACAAAAATTTGACAAAATTCAATTATATTTGATAGCGGTAGATGAAACACTACCAAAGCGTTTAAATAAGAACATGAAACAACAACAAAAGAAATGAATATACTGATATGGAAAGTGAAATCATACAACACATACACCAAACAAGGGTTATTTCAGTATAAAATCTAAATAAAATATAAACAAATCACCTGACAAATATTTACAACCCAAACTTTAAACGGGAATCTTGATAACTTCTCTCTAATTTATTGAAATCCTATCACATAGTTTCAGAATTTTCAAAAGCTTTGCAAAAGTTTCTTGGCTCAGCATAAATCTAAAAAGAAAGAACCTGAAAATTAAAAATTATTAATTAGGTTATAAAGTCTGACACTGGTAAAAATAGAAGAAGTACACTTATGAACATATCTAACAAAGTGTGAATCTATATTTGTCAACTCGAACGGAAAAAAGGAGATGACAACTGAAATTAAAACAGATGTCAAATAATTTTAAAATTTTTTAACTAAAAGATAAAAACAATAATAAATTATTTGGAGACATTAAAAATAAACTTTCATATCAGAAAAAGATCAAATTATAAAACAATCATGTCAAATAACAGAAATCAAAAATTATTAAATGAATTTGATTGGTCAGCAAATATAGAAAAACTTAAAAATAAAGAGACATATGGATTTTGAAAAGATAGAAAAATTTGATATTGGTTGCTATTGATTAGAAAACGGTTAGTTACAAAAAATATACAGAATTGAGAAGTATAAGCTTTTTCATGTTTAAAAATTTATTTAAAATTAGACTACGTTGTGTTAAAAGTGAAACTATAAAGTGATTTGGTGTTGCTAACCTTTCCTTAACAAGTTCCTCTTAAAAACAGAGGTTGAATAATCTCTGTAAATATAAAATTCCTTAAACATGAGTGAAGGTTCCGAGAGGTAAACAAAACTGAAAATCTTCCCAAGCCGACCCCGAAGCCATATTGAAGCCACTTCTACGAGGGACTCCAAGGCCCAGAAAGGTCTAAAACATAGAAAATCTTCAAAAAATAATACAAGATAAAAAGGTATTTCATAAACTATAAGTTAAATTATTAAACTTACGTGCGTGTGATTAAATCCAGAACTTAATATTTATTCATCTTCGTTACGATTACAATATCGTCAAATTTGTATATAAAATCTGTTAAAAACAGATGTTCTATTTTGTCTTTGGTTATTAGTGTTACATGTAAAAAGAGTTGTATAATTTTCATATATTTATTAGATATAAGAACTTCATTTAGTGTGAACGTTGAGCAAAAGATCATTTAGATAAGTGTTTTGAATTGTTTCTTATGTATTTACTTATCAATTCTATATAAATACGCCGTTCATTAAAAAATAATTAAATAATATTTCATAAATTTCGAATATAAAGAGTTTTCTTCCTATTAAGTTGGCAAAACTGCTTCACAGTTGGATAGTTCCTATTATTCAAGGGCAAGGAAACAGGACCGGCCTGAGGATATATTAAATAATAAAATAAAAAAATAAACTAAATGAGCATTAGACCCATGAACCCAACCTGAGGTGAAGAGTCAGAAGATATGAAGAGTAATAACCTGCTTAATCATAATACCATACTTAAATGTCGGATTTCTTAAAAGCCCTTTCTTCAAAACTGGCTTATTAAGTTGTCTCATCAATATAAAAAAAAATTCTAAACACATTTTACAAAAAAAATAAACCTCTTAAATTTGTGGGCACAACATATGGCCCAAAATAGTTGGTCGCCTATAATGAAAATATATTTCTCTAAGAGCATGCGGATTTTGTTCTTCCCAGTAATAGCTGTTTCATCAATTAGAAACCCCTCGTCTGGTAAAAGTCGCTTCATCGGTGAACAAAATATTCTTAATAAAATGTCTGTAATCATTTTTCTTGTGGGAGATCTTTTGCAAGCAATTTTTGAACAGGAGTAAAGGGATAAGGGCGGATCTCTTCTTTTTCAGACTTCTAATAGTAAACGTCTGACTTAATCCTGTTGCTGCTGACAGATGTACTCAAGGCGTTGGCGGACAATTACCCTGCAATGTCAAATAATGTGTTCCGCCATCTCATCTGCATCATTGCGGAATATGCATGTTCCACCTTCCACTTTGCCCATCATACAGATATGGTATCTGAGTGAATAGTATCCAGTGAGAATTCCTGTGATTACTCTGAGATCAGATTTCTGAAGCTCCAAGAGCAATAGTAGTGAGCAGAAGGTCGTGATAAACTTTTTGCCTGTTTTTGTTCTTATTTCTACAGTAGGCTGCACTAAATTCCTTTTGCAATTTTCGGACTTCTTCCACGATGCGGTTTTTGGGACTAACACAAAATAATTCGGGTATTGAATAAGTACAAGCTCATTCCTTTGCGAGACTATCAGCAATCTCATTTCCAACAACACCGATAACAAAGTTACCTTGTTCTGTCTAGCCATTAATTGCTTAAGGGATTGTTTGCAGATTTGGACTGTTACTGAGCTGGGGCGATTTTTGGAGCAATCTTAAGCCCGGTTCTGACGGTGCAATTCATCAAGGCAATTTAGTTGTAGCAGCTTCTCGCCGCAACACGTCTCCTTTCAAAGTTGCATGAGCGTTCACACCTTGTTCATACTATTGTAGCAATTTCTTAGGGATATACCATATTGTTGCCAATATTCAAAATAGTCACCATATTTTTAACATTTTAAGATAACCATAACCCAACTTTATAGATGATAAATTTAAATTTTCAGAACAGCGATTCATTGCTCAATTTTTCAATAATCAACCATCCACAAGAGCAGCCAGTTCTTTTTAGGAAAACAAAGAACCTAATAACACAATAACAGATAACCTCGTAACTGTCATTTCAGTTAGTCACACCAACAGAAGTTTTAGGTTTGCGTAAAAAAAGTCACTAAAAAAGTTACCAAGTTGCTGAAACTTGTGGCATAAAATTAGAACCAGTTCTATTCTGGTGCAACTCGATTGTATTGATCAGTTGCATGGTAGGAACACCTAAACTGCATGCAATTTTGTCGCAGCGATCGAGTTGCAGAGACGAAATTGCATCGTCAGAACCGGGCTTGACGTTTCCTATGGTTATTGATATTCCAGAAAACCTGCAACCTCTGTTCCAACTCCTTCGTTTGTTTTCTACCTATCAATATAATAATTACGGGCCACTATCGTAATTAGAGCGATTTCGTTTTGTGTGGAATCACGTTCGTTTACAACAACGTCTAACGTGAGTTTGAAATCCTGATTCGCAGACATAAAGTCCGAGGGAATCCCCATGAGTTGGGTTCCAGCCCTTAGTCCTATGGAACGTCCAGAGAACCCTTGGTTGCTTTTAAGCGATACAAGGTATACTTACAATCACGTGAGTCTTCTGTCAAGGATGACTCCTAGGTACTCAACCTCTTCTGAAAAAGAGAGGGTTATGTGATTCATGTTCGGAGGCTGTATTTTCAGTTTCCTCTTTTCAGTGAATGAAATAAGTGTCGTTTTGTTAGGCTTATATGATAGCCCTTCCTCCGAACACCAAGTGGTTATGAGGTCGTGTTTGCCTCTAGCCACTATAACTAAATCGTCAGCATAGCCCTGAGCTCTCTTGAGCGTCGCGAAGAGATCGTCAACTACTGGTGACCACAGAAGAGGTGATAAAATTACTTATTGAGGAAGGACATAGTCGGAGAGCTGGTGACGCTTTTTTCATGAAGTGTTTGATGCATCATTAAACTTCATCAGAGTATCATTTGTATATATAAGTAGGTGTATGAATGTTGGTTTGGGCATTTCGGGTACACCAGGTACTGCGCAACCAGGTAAGTCCAAAAAAAATTCCTTGTGTATGAAGTGTTTGAACCACAAAGAAATACAAATAAATCGGAAATTAAATCAATTTTGAACTCAGAAAAGAAAGGCCAATACTTCTGAGGGGGTTAACATGGGGGTACACACCCTCAAAGTTGCATTTTTTTTATTGAAAAAAAGTGCTTGAATCCGTTGGCTATTTTTACCCAGTGTTTTTTCACATAAAAGAAATTCCTGCCAATAGGCCAACACTTTCTCCACTCTTCGCGCTCCCATTGGCTGTCGATCATGTGATCTGGTATAGCTGAACCGCTCGGACTTAAAATATACAGAGTGAGTTTTATGTATGGAACGCCACAATTATCTCGGAACGAATCGCACGATTTTTATAGATTTTGGTGTGCAAGGATCTTGTGATATGGCCGATATTATGGTGGTATTTACATTGTTGTCAAATCTCTCCTTTTTCCGGGATAATAATGAACTTTATATTTCAAATGGATCACCCTGTATATTTTTTGCCTTTTGAAATCCTTTAGAAATACTGATTATTTTTTATGTAACGTTCTCTATATCTAAATGCCTTAATTTAGGAGTTATAGCTACATTTACATTATCTCCGCCGAAGTTAAAATAATACATTTGAATTGATTGAATACATTAGTTTAATAACATTATTTTGGGAAATTAAACCACAATCTTTTTTATATTTTTAATTCAACGTTTATGTAGCGTTCCAGCTACCGTTATCAATAGTCTAGTCAACATGGGCTTTTTAGGTAAAAATTTTTAGCTCGCCTCGGAAAATTATGATCCAGGTGTCATTCGATTCGTCATCGCATCTAGAAACTTCTTGAAAACTTTGGAGTTTTGCTTGCAAAAATTACAAAAGTTTTAAACAATTTAGTAAAAAAAAGGGGGGTTTTGTTTTTTGCGAATATCTCAAAAGGTATTCAAAATTTTCGAAATTTGAAAAAAGATCCAAAAAGAGGAAGACATTTCCTAAAAAAAAGTTCTACCTCCCGGAACTTTAGGACCAATATTAATAATTTTTCTAGAGGGCTGAAAATACGGCCGAAAACGGGAACTCTCGCTTGCATAAGCTCCGCCCACTTCGGACCTTTACTGAGAAAATATTATTTAAACTTATTAAATATGAAAATTAAGAAATGAAAAAATTCAGGCATAGATCAATGAACAATAATCCGGCGATCAAAAATTTTAATCGGGATTTTTCAATTAATTATCCATTAATTTTTTGTAGCACGAACATCAACATTGAAAGTGCGATAATTGTTAAACTATTAATCTGGGATTTTTTTCCTTTTATGGAGCTATTTTACAAAGGCTATAGAATAGATTCCCGTTGGAAAAATTAAAAAATTGTTAATTTTCACTTTGTTATTAACATTTTACTTAAGTTAAAAATTATCAACCTCGATTAAACATTGAAAAAGATATTTTTTTTATAATATTGCTATTGGTCCGTTTTTTTATGATCATAAACTACTTAAAAATGATTTTTAATAATTTTTATCCCATATTGTTTAAAAAATTGTTATAAACAAATGCGTTGTTTATAAGATAATCAAAAAAAATTTTTTGATAACATAATCTTTGATGAAAATTATGATTTAAAAAAAACCGTTTCTTAAAAAAAAATTTATTGCTTAAAAACGCATTTTTTAATTAACTATTTTTTTTACTACTAGTTATGAAAATTATGTTTTACTCTAAAAAATACAGCAAAAACAGCCCAGTTTCCGTTTTTCCCTCGTATATTCAAACTTACCTTTCGCGCCTGCTTTTCTTTATTTATTATGAATAGTACTTATAAACTGTTGCAGATACAACAAATTCATCTAAACTTTTTTTTTTCTAAATTAGTTACTCAACAAATTTATAAGCTCAAACTTCAATATTTAAATAATTTCTTTGCGATTATTTATAAAAATTTAAATAAAAATTTTTTTTTTGCTTTTAACATCGAAATATCTCATTAACTATAACAGATACGACAAAAGTTACTAATATCTTTTTCATTCTACATTAGTTAATTAACAAATTGAGCTCCTAGCTGAGGCTGTAGCCTTAAAATTTATGAAGCAATTAGCAGCTATTGATAAGAATGTATTGGGCAAAGTTTTTCGGGATTTTTTTTCACATTTAAAATATAAATTTCTTCATAAACCTTAATTTCTTTTTGGAAAATCACTTAAATACTATAAAGAGTCATAAATTACATCCATTCATAAAAGTTTATAAGTACTATTAATTATAAATAAAGAAAAGCAGGCGCGAAAGGTAAGTTTGAATATACGAGAGAACTTCAAATTAAATAAAAAATCGAAAAATCAATTTTTTCCCAAAAACGGATACTGGGCTGTTTTTGCTGTATTTTTTAGAGTAAAAAGAATACTAAAAAAAATTCAATTGTTTATAACAAATTATTAATTGTATAAACAATTAAAATTTGAATAAAAATAAAAATTTCATTTCAGATATCGAAGAGCAAGATGAATAATGATTTAAAAAAATGGTTCCTTAAATTTCATAACAAGTGGTAAAAAAATAGTTAATTAACAAATGCGTTTTTAACCAATAAATTTTTTTTTAAGAAACGGTTTTTTTTTAAATCATAATTTTCATCAATTATCAAAAAAAATGATTTGATTATCTTATAAACAACGCATTTGTTTATAACAATTTTTTAAACAATATGGGATAAAAATTATTAAAAATCATTTGTAAGTAGCTTATGATCATAAGAAAACGGACCAATAGCAATATTATAAAAAAAATATTTTTTTCAATGTTTAATCGAGGTTGATAATTTTTAACTTAAGTAAAATGTTAATAACAAAGTGAAAATTAACAGTTTTTTAATTTTTCCAAGGGGAATCTATTCTATAGCCTTTGTAAAATAGCTCCATAAAAGGAAAAAAATCCCAGATTAATAGTTTAACAATTATCGCACTTTCGTGCTACAAAAAATTGTGAATTAATTAATGGATAATTAATTGAAAAATCGCGATAAAAATTTTTGATCGCCGGATTATTGTTCATTGATCTATCCTGTAGGTGCCTGAATTTTTTCATTTCTTAATTTTCATATTTAATAAGCTTAAATAATATTTTCTCAGTAAAGGTCCGAAGTGGGCGGAGCTTACGCAAGCGAGAGTTCCCGTTTTCGGCTGTATTTTCAACCCTCTAGATAAATTATAAATATTGGTCCTAGAGTTCCGGGAGGTAGGACTTTTTTTTAAAAAATTTCACCTCTTTTTGGATCTTTTATCAAATTTCGAAAATTTTGAATACCTTTTGATATATTCGCAAAAAACGAAACCCCTTTTTGTTTTTTACTAAATTGTTTATAACTTTTGTAATTTTTGCAAGCAAAACTCCAAATTTTTCAAAAAGTTTCTAGATGTGATGACGAATCGATCATAATTTTCCGAGGCGAGCTAAAAATTTTGACCTAAAAAGCACATGTTGACTAGACTACAAGAACAATTAAGTTTTTACATTCTGGGCCTTTATCTGACACTAACGAAAAACTTCGACAACTAGACAATCTATAATATTTTGAAGTTTAAGACTGCAAAAAGTTTGTTGTCAAATTTTTAAGGTCTATTCACAGTAGACCACATCCCTGATAAAATGTGAAACAAAATATCCTTTGTATGACATTCTAACAATATTATAGGTAGTCCACTAGGAATGGGATCCAGTGAAATTTACGTTCCAGGAACGGTTTTATTAAGGATAGCGCTTTTTTGCTTAGTTCGGAAATGTTGTTAATAAAACGCGTTTGGTGTTACTTTTTTATTGTGAAAACTTATGATACTATCCTGATAACGCAGGTAATTGATTACTGAAAATTCCCCTTTCTAACATTCGTAACCAAATTTGACTACATTCGGCTGAAATACTAGCTACATATTCATCCGCATAGTTGTATTAAAGCACTTTCTTGAATTTTTCGTCTTTTACTATTGGGCTCTTTCAATGTTACGTGCGCTCCATAATAACACATATCGCCATTTTCTTTGGTGCTGTTACCTTTCCTAGCTCTCTTACGAGACAACATCTACATATAATGGGTTTGCTAATTGGTAGGCAAATTATTTTTCGTGAAGTGGTTTATTTGATAAATATTCAAGTTTTAGGGTACATAATTAGGTACTCAATTTAAAACGGCACGTTGGGTGGACATTCACTGTCGTTTTCTGAATTGTACCTGGACAATAATTCGTTGGGAAATAGAATAGAAATGGCAAATAAAATTAACACTGCTGTCAATAACACAAATTAACAACCATCTACATCGAAAAGTCAAAACAATTTAGTTAATGTTACCGACATAACTTTTAACGAAACTGTTCAAATGTAACGTTCACTTTCAACAATAGTAAAATAAAGTGTAAATATAAATTGTTTGTATACTTTCATTCTGCAAACAATACATAATCGTAGAAAAAGTATAGTCAATATGCATTTCGAACTCGTAAGTATTTTACCTACTATCAATATGTAATGTCAATCATAACGATACTGATATGAGTTTCGTAAAGAGTTTCATTACGACACTGGAACTTCATTACGACACTGTTACTTAATTACGTCACTGGAACATTAACACATGATCAGAGTTTTTGATGAATTTATTGAAATTGACGTAATGTCAAATTTGGGTTTTTTAAAATCAAATAAAGAATTAAATATTTTTATTATCAACATCAGCTTATATCAAATCAACATTGAACTGGGTACCTACTTACTACAGAGAAATAAAAACTTCACTTATTCTTTATAATCATTAATCACAACATTTTCACAGTTGGTAATATTTCCACTGAATTCTTAGAAACACATTCTTCTTTTCCCATTATTTTTGTGGCTATTATTTTATTGTTTTCTAAAGATGTTTCGACATATCCTTCAGCAACACTACTGGATTTCCACGCGCCATGTCTCTTTAAAGTATGCATATCAGCACCAGCATTAACAAGTAGGGATGCGGAAGATCTTTTAAAACAGTGAAATAACGTGATCTGGTTGTTCTAAAAATTTGGCAATTTCATTTGGAATGCGCCCAAAAGTGTTTATGCCACTGGATATATTTTCCTTTTTTATCCAAATTAAAAAACGTTCATGGACTGTGGTTTGAGGACGAAAATGATAATATTTTTGGAAGGTATCCAAGCAGTCAAAATCGGCGATGTTTCCTCGAGTAATGGCAAATTCTCTTTGAATTTCAGTTTTCTTGTTCCGTATTCTGATGGTAATAAACGTCAGTTCGTCAATAACGTCATTAATTTTCAATTTTTTTAACTCTTCCCTACGGCAAGCTCCAAACTCACCGACAATAATTGAAACCTAAAATAAGTAAGATTGAGTATAGTCATGTAGGTATCACTATTTTTATGTATAATAAGTTACCTTCATCATCAAGAAATGATCATTATTAGCTTCTTTCAAAAATGTGTATATTTTCTTTCGAAAATATCATGGATTTCCTCGTCTTGTAACCTTTTTCGCTTCAAAAAAGCTACCAACTGTGAGTAATTGCTTATTTCTCTTCATCGAAATAGTTGTTCTGAGCATACTATAGTGTGTCCATAGTGAAGACGGCTTTTCTTTTTCAGCTTTACCAGCAAAATAAGCTAATAAAATTATCAATTATAATATCACAAGACCTTAAATTATTTCCGGAAGTTTTCTTGAGGGCCGAAAGAAAATTTCCAGGAATAAGCTTGCGTGGTATTCGGTGAGAAAATTTCACACCATAATTTGGAAAAAATCAAAATCAAGTGTATGGAAACAGTTTGTTGAATTTTGTGACGAAAAATTGTAGAATTCTTATAGAAATTTGGCATTATTCACAGGTATATATCTACATTATTTAATGGTTGTAATATGTTTACCTTTTCAACTGTCAAAAAATTTCCACTTAAATATCGTGGCGCCTCGAAAAAATGTCCGGTCATTTTTTTAGTTGCCATGGTAACTAGTCAAAATTAAGGCATCTTATTGTTAAAAAGTAGAGGTGTGAAAGTTTCTCTGATACATCACGGACATGTTTTGAATTGCACCACTCTTTAAACCACTTATATTCATTTTCATATCTTTGGCGGGACTTGGCAGGTATTAATGTTTGTATTGCAGCATTTGCATATCTGAATCGATACTTTCAGGATCTGAACTAATGTCGATAGCATTCTTGATGAAGTAACTAACTGATATTGACGCGTTCTATTTTGACAATTCGCATGATAACAACAATAAAAACCATGGTAACCAAATCCTTACAAGATTGATTGTTGCATGTTTCTGGTAGACGAAGATTGTTGTCTTTCCCTTTGAGTGGATATTTTGAATTGAATGAATATTGATGGTAGGTAAAATATTGTAGGGTAGAGTTGGGTATATCGTACCAGTTCACTTTACATCATCTAGAATGTTAAAATATCGAGAAAATAGACTGGATTAAAATCAGGATAGCTTCTTTGGTAGATTGTCCAAATTAACAGCATATGGTTGGCAACATGTTTAGCTTTTTCATAATAATAATCAACTCTTTTCTAGAAGCATACATTAGTACGATTAATCAAACTATTATGATAAATCGTACCACGAAGTTGAAAAATCGTACCTTGGCAGGGCATATACCCGTCAATGCAGTTGAACCTTATTGTTTTGTCCATTTTCTTCCATTATTTATGTTTCCTCAATTGTCCCTCTATTTTCTTTTTCTTCTATTATAATTTCTGCTTCTTGGATGATATTTAACTTGTCCTGGGTATCTTCCTGGTTTATTGCTCCTATGATTTCTAGAGTGTCAGGTTCTGTCAATGCTTCAGCAGCCACGAAGTCTCGCTCTTGAAAGACATGTCTATTAACAGGTCAAGATCCTGTAGTTTTGAAACCGCCGTAAGCATTTTGGAGGGTGGCGGCTCCTGCGTATGCATTTGCTAGCAACTGAGTAGTAACCTGTTTCTGTGTAACACAAAGCCATGGATTAGTGCGTAACTACATCTGGATTTCTTCGACGTAAAATGTCTCTAATGGCTTAAAAAAGGCTACATCCAAAGGTTGCAGCTTGTGCGTTGTATGACTAGGGAGTTGAAGCATTATAATCCCATTATTACGGGCTAATTCTAGACCTTCTAGGTTTTTGGAATGTGAGGAGTGTCCATCTAGAAGGAGTAGCACTAGTTGAATTCACCCCTCTTTCGCCACTAGAAACGACACCGACTTGGTTTTTCCCTTGCTTTGCCAATATTTTTTGGTTCTTCTTTTGGACCGTAGAAAATCCAGATTCATCCACCTTGAATATTCGTGTGGCATCTAACTGGTGACTAAATGTTGTTTTCATAGCTCTGTAATTTTGATAAATCGTACCGGTACGATATGTCAGACTCTACAGAAGTACGATTTAACGAACTGTTGAATCTTTCACAAATAATGGTAAAACCTAACCTAAATTATAACTAAACAGTTATACAGATTGCGAAAATCCCTTTCTTACGCTGCGACTTGTACAAGTACGACAAGGAAAATATGAGCAAAGCTACGTGAAAGGGAGAGAAGACTTGTTAGCCCAGCGATCAGTCCCCTCTACCAAAACAGTTGGGCGTGTATTCAGTCCCCTCCTATTTATTTTAACTGTTGTGTTGCCAAATATACTTATCTGTAAAAATTATTCCTAATTTTTGTCTATCGTTGTTTTAAAATTTTCAACGGCGTTTCAAGCGGCAACAATGTTAAATACCAATTATTGTTAAATCGAAAGCAGTGTACGGATTTTATTTACTGCAGATTGTAATTTGTCCAAATTTTTTCTTGAAATCCATTATTTTATTCTTATTTGTGTTGATCTCACTTATTTTTCAAAAATCAATAATATTAGCAATCTCGATTTTCTCCCACTAAATACACCGTTATCCGGTGTTAAAAGTCAAATGCAAAATAAGTTATTTATTACTTAGAAAGTACCAAACATTCTAAACTGGCAATGCTGCAGCAGAGACTGACTCCCCTCTCTGTGAGTAGGTTCACTGTGTTCAGTAGTTCCCCAACATGGAAGGAGTGAGGTTGTTAAAGAACTAAAAAAATACACTCGTTATTACGTAACCTGCACATCTTAAAATTCATTTTTGTCAACTTGATCGTTTCTGACCAAGCTGACAATTAATTATAAACTACAATAGGATATTATTTTACCCATTGTAACTTGAAAATAAAACATTTATTCTTGAGATAAAAGTAATAAAGTAATTGGGTATAAAAAACTAAAGATCGATTCCATTAATAAATTGAATTGAAAAAATAAAATAAGTAGGTACTTATTCTAAACATAAAATATGAACTTCTTGAAAAAATTAAACAAAAAATCCGTTCTAAAGGTAAACATAATTTTAATTAATTAAGTGCTCAAATAAACCACCTTGCTGTGCCAGGCAATAACGAAATCTGTCATAAAGATTTGATCTCATATCTCTAAGATTATTTGGCGTAATGCTGGCACAAACGTGCTGTATTTTCACCCTTAATTCATTTAAATTATTAGCTCTTTCAAATTCATGTTGATAAATGCTACTTTTCAAAAATCCCCGAAGAAAAAAATCATTTGGAGCTAGTTCAGGTGATCTTGGAGGCCATTTAATTGTACCATTAGTACTAATAATTCTGTCGGGGAATGTAAACCTTAAAAATTCCATTACTATCCTTGAATTATGGACTGGACAACCATCTTGTTGAAACCAAATTCTGTTGAGATCAACATCGGGTATAAGGAGAACTGCAGGAATTACATGATTTTGTAATAACTCTAAATATTTGGCGCAATTTAAGTTCCCCTCAATAAAAAAAGGACCTATAATGTGGTCACCTAAAATACCCGTCCAAACATTTAGCTTCTGCGGATACTGAGTTTGGATTGGAATGCTTAGATGTTTATTTTCCCGAGACCAATATCTTGTGATGGATGGATGCAATGAAAAGGTTGACTCATCCGTAAATAAAATATTTTTTAAAAAGTTCTCGTCAGCATTTTGACGTTCCATCATTTCTTCACAGAAATCCATTCGTCTGATATTGTCCTCGGGAAAAATTTCCTGCGTTGTCTGAGCCTTGTAACAATGGTACCCGTTCCGTTTTAAAATATTCTGTACAGTTCTCTTATCCATGTTGACCTCTTCAGCAATTTGTCTTGAAGAACACGGTTGTCCTGTTTCAACCGCTAAACAAACATTCAATTCTCTAGTTTGCCTTTTGTCGTTTATCGGACGTTCGATTGGATTGGAAATTTAACGATAACGTGACAAAAATATCATTTTTACAAATTAATCTGAGCTTCTGGCAACAGCGGTTGAAATAGTGGGGTGATGAACACACGCCCAACTGTTTTGGTAGAGGGGACTGATCGCTGGGCTAGCAAGTCTTCTCTCTCTTTCTCGTAGTTTTGCTCATATTTTCCTTGTCGTACTTGTATAAGTCGCAGCGTAAGAAAGGGATATTCGCAATCTGTATATCGTTCCGTATTATCACAAAATAATTAACTTACATGTAATACCGAAGCTTGAACTGATAACACTTACCTGGACAACAAAATTCACTTATACAAAGGGCTGAAGAACTACACTTGCACTGACGTAAATTTTTGATTGTTTTAAAGTATTCCACCTCATGCTGAAACACGTTCACATTGCTACGGACCAGCTAATTTGAGGTAAATTTAGCAACGAATGAAAGTAGATGGCGCCAAATTAAAAATACCATTTAAATAACCTAGAGGTACGATTTATCAACCAGTACGAAATACCCTCATTTACCCTACAATATGTGTATCGTAAATTCATATTACGATAATTGATGGGTTATAAAAGTCGGCCTAAAGGCCTCGTTTGACAAATGTTCCATCTCATATCGTAATATGAATCTTTACGACACTAATATCGTAAATATCTATAAGTTTTCAGTACAAGCTCTTCCATACTTTATTCGTGGGAAATGCGAAACATTTCGCGCTTGTTGTACAATATACTATCCGTTGAGAGCTTTTTCCACTTTTCAACTAATAACTATGAAAAAGTATTCTTTCAGCGTTTTTGAACTATAATTTCTTGTTATTTCAATATTATTTTCGTTTTCTTTCAATTACATTCGTAATAAAAATACGTACAACGTTCAATGTCATCTCGATATTATTTAGAAAAATAATTGACGTCACTCGACAGTCTGATCTCATCGTCACTGAAAATAATCGTTTTGTCGAACCATGCTTGGACTATGAAATTTGGACCTTTGTTTTCTAAGCACATCTTTTTCTATGAAAAACAAATTATTTATTAATTATTAATAGCAAAATGTTATAGTAATCACATTTTTGGAATTAGTCCCTATATTTTACTTTCCCTACCGTGTAACGAGTTAATTTTTGTTTTCGGCACCTATTAGAGGTTTATTTTTGAACCTTGCTTCTTATTGCACGACATAGGACTTTTGGGAAGGCTAGTGAACTCGTGAAACCGTGTAACCGTTACGAAAAAGCGTTCGTCACGCGATGAGTCATTCTTCGTCTCTTTCTCGGCCGCCCGCTGCGCTAACTCTCTCCCCTCTCTTCCTCAGCCGCCTTCTTCTTCTCTCTTTCGTAGGCTACACATCGGCACGCCTTTCTCTCTCTCATACACGCCGGCACGAGGGATTCCCAAACGGTCGGAAGAGAGAGAGAGAGAGAGAGAGAGAGAGAGAGAGAGAGAGAGAGAGAGAGAGAGAGAGAGAGAGAGAGAGAGAGAGAGAGAGAGAGAGAGAGAGAGAGAGAGAGAGTATCGCGCGTCTCTCTCTAATTGCCAAATATATTAAATTTTTTGAAAAATTGGCAAAATTTTTGAAATATGGTCAAAAATTGTCAAAAATTTGGAAAAATGGTCAATAATTGTCAAAAACTGTCAAAATTTTGAAAAAATGGTTAATAATTGCCAAATATTTTCAAAAATTGTCAAAAATTTGGACAAATGGTCAATAATTGTCAAAAACGGTCAAAAATGGTCAATATTTGTAAAAATTTTGAAAAAATGGTCAATAATTGCCAAAAATTTTTGAAAAATGGTTAACATTTTTGAAAAATTATCAAAAATGGTCGATTATTGTCAAACTTTTTGAAAAATCGTCAAAAATGGTCAATAATTGTTAAAATTTTGAAAAATGGTCAAAAATTGTCAAAATTAGAGATTATCGGAACTTTCGTAGTCGTTATAAAATAATTTAAATGTGTACGTATTTGAAAATAATTATTGTTGACGCTTTAACTAGTAAACTTTCAATACTAAAAAATTCAAATTTTTATGTTTTACCGAAAATAATATAAAAAAGTTTCTATTAGAAAAACCCAGCACGTACCTATTATCGGCAGTGGATATTTCTCCTTGGTCCAATTATCGGCACAATTATTATCGTTAAAGAAATGAAAACTGATATAAAGACCATTAAATATAGGAAAATAATTTTTTATTTATTAAACTTAAAAATTTCTTTTACATTGTAAAGGTCTCGTCTATAAGGAGCAGGCTCTGGTATTTTTTTAAAGATTTCTTCTTTAAAGTATCTCAGAACATCAGCCTTTTTAGGCCAAATCCAATCAATTCCTTTTTTCTTCATATGTATAACTTCGTATTCGAACTCAGAATTTTTTTCCTCAACAGAAATTATCCGTCCTAGGAATAGTTCATCTTCATAAGATACAATGACATAATCATTTAATTTGAAATTAATTTCTGTTTCGACGTCTTCTAATTCCTGCTTTTTTTGGATTTCTATTTTGAGTTTCTGCCTGCTTTTTCTTTCTCATTTCCTGCCTTTCTGTCTTTTTTGTCTCTTCCAGTTGTTTTTTCGCTTCTTTTTTTGATAATATTCTTGCCATTGAGAAGAAGAAGCAACAGCTGGTACTCTTTCTTTTGGTTTGCGCTTCATGCAAATTTTTTTCTTTTTTGTGACCAAAACAAAGTTTTCTTGAATGGAGTAGGTACATCCACTCCTGCCGTAGGAGACTGATGTGTATTATTATTTTAATTTATTTACCATTTCGACAAATCTCGTTATCAGGGGTAGTTTCAATATTTCTTATATTGTAGTTTGTGTTCGTTATTATTTCATTTAAAGGAAGAATTTGACTTTGGTCGACAGGCTCATTTTGACTATTACCCACTTCGCTAATACTTTGTTCAGTCGTTGGCACTAATGTTTCTGCTTCACTTACCTATTACATCTTTCTTTTTGACTAGCATTTCGTTCAATTACTGGTATATCTTTTTCTATTATTTCATTATTTTGACTAACATTCTGGTCAATTGCAGATTTTTGTCCCGGCTTTTGTTTTTCATTTATTTTATTAACACAGCTTGTCTCATTGCTTATACTCAAGTCGTCTTCAGGTATATTTTGTAGTTTACTATCATATTTTTCAAATACATTTTCTTCCACATGTTCATTATAGATCTTATAGTACGTTTTCACTATGTGAAATTCCCGGCACTTCAATAAAACTTTCAGGTACGTTGTCAATGAAATTTTCTAAGTTTACATTTTCTTGTGGAAAATCGAAATCAAAAACTATCGGAATGGGTGACATGTCATTAACATCAAAGGAAAGTAAGAGACTAGTGTCATTATCTTCGGTGTTCAAAACAGAATCATCATGAACTTCAAGATTTTCATTTCTGGTTGGCTGTTCCTCTGCTTCTTCTTCGTTTGTCGCGTCGGTGTCAAGTTTCGATTTGGTTCTTCTCCAGAGATTGAATAGATTTGTATCTTCAACTACTGTATCTTCAGTACTTTTGAATATAGCTAAAGTGGTTGCATCTATTTCTGATTCCAATAAACGTAGGAACATTTTCACATCTTTTAATTTTTGTTCGTTTAGTATCCAACTACTTTTTTGCGGATCTGTTTTAGTATTTAGAGAAATTTATATTTTTCTACAACTGCTATAAAAAGTGACGTATTTCTCATACCTTACTTAATTTCAAAACCATATATTGCTCATACTGTGAGAAATATTATTTACAAACTTCCACACTCGTGACAAAAGTTGAGCTTTCCGCACTTGTTGCACAATATACTATTTCCACATTAAAGGGAACAATACCACATGCACGAAAACCATTTGTCATTATATCGGGAATATTTTCCATTTTTTGGAGGTTAGTTTTCAATATTGGAGCAAACGCATCTCTGCCCATTCTTTGACCATTATTTTCTATCCGCCAACGATGTACACTCTTTTTTCCATTCAGATTTGAGAGATCGAAAAAAAACAACATCTAATGGTTGCATAATATGAGTTGAGTTTGGACATAAAGCTACCAAAATAATGTTATTTTCTGAACAAAACTGCCATTGCTAGATGAGATGTATGACCGTCTAAAAAGAGGATTACTGGAAATTCAATCTTTTGGGCAATTAACCAGGGAAGGAATATAGTAGCAATATATCCATAGAAAGTTTCTCCAGTAATCCAACCACTTTCACTTTTTCCTATACCCCAAGTTTCTGGTACTTTATCGACAATTGATTTTGGAATTCTTTTGTAACTGTAAACTATCATTGGCGGTGGTAACTGCCCTGATGCACTGCAAGTAACTAATGTTGTCAGGCACTCTTTTTCGTCCTTAGTTATATGAGAATGGACTGCTTTCTTCCCCTTTTTTTACTAACACTTTGTCCCCTTTAGGACTGAGAAAAAATGCGGTTTCGTCGCAGTTGAAAACTCGTGATGGATTTGAGGTGATTTCGAAATGGTCTGCGTTTCTCAAATAGTTTGTAACTTCTTTGAACCATAGTCTAATTCTAGCTTCGCACAAAGTCGATCTAGCACTCGACAAATTTTGGGGAATCTAATTTGTTGCTGTCATAGCTACGTTTGTGTTCTGAAATTCTAGTTTTAAAATTCCTAAAAGCTCTACCTGTATAAATTTTGTCACAGTTGTCGTTGCCACATTTTCATTTATAAACACCTTATATGTTTAATTTTGAGGATTTAGATTTGTTATTTTTGATGAATTTGGATAAATTGTAATCGGTTCTAAAGCAAATATTCATGTTTAAAGATTATAAAAATGATTTGATTTTTAAGGATGTTGTTCCAAAGTATGTTAAGCTTTTGAATTGAATATTTTCATTTTTATCTGAAGGAAATACTTGTTCTAAAGTGCGTTTCTTTATCTTTTTATTTATGATATTGTCAATTAAGTTTGGATCGTAATTATTATTAACTGCTATTTGTTTTATGATATTTAGTTCTTTGTTGAAATTATTAGTGTTTAATGGGACTGTTAAAAGTCTGTGTATTCAAATTCACCATAGATGCCTTACTTTGTCTCGAAGGAAACCTAGCTGACAATAGCTCCAAAGGAAGTGGTGGTATGGGTATTCATAGATATAGATGGTGCATTTGATAACAACTCATAAGATTCAATCAGCACTACCGCAACATCAAAATGTATCCAATCCAAATGGGTTCAATGTATACTAAACACTACTATAAATACAGTTAAACTAGGGCTATGCTGAGGATTTAGTTATAGTGGCTAAAGGCAAACACTACGCTATTATTGTCTATCGAATGCAACCGTATAACCACTTGGTGTCCGAAGGAAGGACTATTAGATAATCCTAACAAAACGACACTTATGTCATTTACTAACTGGAACATATTAAAAATTCAGCCTCCGAACATGAATGAGTTACTTAACTCTCTCTTTCTCAGAACAGGTTAAGTACCTAGGAGTCATCCTTGATAAGAGACTTGGACTTGTATGTGGAATGTACAACCAAATCTATGAAGATCTGCCTACGGATTTAATATCTGCGGAACAGGATTTCGAACTCACGTTAGACGTTGGTATCAACTATCATGAGTTAATACAAAACGAAATTGCTCTGATTACGAGAGGGCCATCACTCATTATACTGATGGGTGATTTTAGGTCCTAATACTATGATATCAACAGCACTGGGAAACAATATCCTACAATATTCCAAGCGAAACTATTAACAATGGACTTTTGTGCTCAATATAACGTTAATTTCGTTCACTTTACTTTCCTCCAGTTAATTAGTATTAAATTACCGTATGGGCGGCAAATAGCCAGTCCTTTCTAATGCCCAACTCCGAGAAATGTTTCGAGGCTGAATATATTTACTGTCGACAAGAGTCAAAATCAACGTTTTAATAAGGGCCGAACGAGTTCCGTCTGTGGTTAAAACAGCCACTGCTATTTGTTAGTCCCACTTCGACAACGTTCTTAACTCTTCTTCTATCAATTATTAATTAAATGTGAATTAAGAATTCACTATTGAAATGTAAATTCCTTTCCTGGTCAAAGCGTCTGAGCTTGACATGAACATGAGACGTAAGTCTATTATCTCTCATATGATTTCGTTTGGCAAAGAGGTTTCATTCTTTCTTTCCTGTGAACATGTGCTATTAAAGCCAAACGTATCTTATCTTTAAAAACATGAGACGTAAGTCTATTATCTCTCATAAGATTTCGTTTGGCAAAGAGGTTTCATTCTTTCTTTCCTGTGAACATGTGCTATTAAAGCCAAACGTATCTTATCTTTAAAAACATGAGACGTAAGTCTATTATCTCTCATAAGATTTCGTTTGGCAAAGAGGTTTCATTCTTTCTTTCCTGTGAACATGTGCTATTAAAGCCAAACGTATCTTATCTTTAAAAACATGAGACGTAAGTCTATTATCTCTCATAAGATTTCGTTTGGCAAAGAGGTTTCATTCTTTCTTTCCTGTGAACATGTGCTATTAAAGCCAAACGTATCTTATCTTTAAAAAGTGCATTCATTTGAATGGTAAGTTATTTCGCTTAAATGTATGTTAACTATTCTTTCTTAGCAGTTTTCCACTTTCATATTTTTATTATGTAGCAATGTCGTTCCAGTGCCAGGAATATATATCGATATGATTGTGTTTTTTTTGTTCTTTCATATTTCTTTTCATATTCTCTTTGAATATATTTGAAGATATTTCAAACCTTTTTAAAATATATACATATTTAATATATGTCTATATTTACCGGTATAGAATCAATTATTCGATTTAATGGTTTTTTTATTTGCTTTCTTTGATTATTTTTTTTATTAAAATACAGGATGTATGAACCACGTTTTTAAATGATTTTCTTTAACATTGTAATACCAAATTCGTTATCAAATTCATACTTCAGACATCCTGGATTTTGTAAAGTTGGGTAAATTTGTCCCTGATACTACCATTATTGTTACTTAGCACTTTCCCTGGGACAAGGACTCCATCTGAAACCAGAACGTTATCTGTACCTAGATCTGGAAGTTTAACAAGGACTCCATCTGAAACCAGCACCGTATCCAGGATGTCTTTACCTTTATCTGGAACCAGGTCTCTATCTGGAACCATGACTGACTACACCACTCCAGGAAAGTAACATATATTTCACCGAGATCGCTTCTTCAACATAGAACAACTCAATAAAAAACTAGTCATTTTTTTTTCCTGTTTTTTTCCTGAGAACCGGTAAGACTACTCTCTGAATTTTTACTAGTTTGGTCTCAGAATCTACACCTGAGGTGCTCTCTAAACAGAGTAGCCGTTGCCTCAAAAACTCAGCTCATCCAGAATATTAATTTCATATGATGGTCTGGCTGCTTTGAAGACTCTGAACTCTACAACTTATGAGTCCAAACTCCAAACAGTTTGGAACTGCAAACAATTGCTTAAGCTGGCTGAATACAACAAAGTAACTTTCTCATGGGTGCCAGGACATGAAGGAATTATCGGAAATGAGATAGCTGCTGGTCTCGGTCACGCGGAAAAAGCAGCTTGTTCTCCTTCTATCGAAACCGAACCCTAGTGCAGAATCCCAAAAAGTCGCATCGTGGGAGGAGTTCGAAAGTAAAGTAGAAGGAACTTAGTGCAGCCTGCTTGAAAGATACTACAGGTCAAAGACAGATAAAAACGTTAATACGATCTTCTGGCTACTACGCTAAATTGCTCTTGGAGTTTCAGAAATCTGATCTCAGAGCAATCACAGGAACACTGCTCACTCAGATACCGCCTTAAATATCTTAGAGCCTGATCAGGTTACAAAGCCCCATAACGGATAAAAGGATTTCTCATAAGCCTTTGGACTAAAATATAGATGTAGCGTATACCCAAAAGATCTTATAGGTTGCAGTGTGGTAAGGTTAAACAGACCAATTTACCCCATTGTTATCTACAAAGTGCACGTTTTTTAAGACTGCGCAATTCCAACAATGAATCAATAAAAATGATGGATAAAAACTCATGGTACTACTCTGGCTTGCAACTGAAATTTTGAAATAGGAAAACGTTAAGAAATACGTGGAGGTAAAAATAGAAGATTTTTATTGGCTGATGTTCAAAAAAGACTTTACAATTCATGGTCTGTGAACGGGGGAAGAAAGATTTTAATCAGCCGAAATTTTCAAATGACTAAAAAGGAATAATAAAAAATGTTGTTGGTTCAGCGCAAGGTGTAGGAGGAAACATGATATTTTCTAAAGAGTTTATTTTGTTTTATTAACAGAGAAGGAAGGATGGAATGAAAAAATTTTATAATAATAATAATTTATATTATAATAATTCATTGGAATAAAATGCGATAGATATTCTATCGTAACAAAAATAGATATTGATTAGAAAAATAAACAAACCTCGTATATTGTTTCAGTTGTGATTTTAAGGAGATATTTAGTCTTTTGATTCAAGTTTTATGGATTTTATTTGTGTTACATAATATCAACGTAATATATCGTTTCATTGTACTACTAAAAAATTTTAAAACATTTTTTATTGGTCATATCATTTAACAACGTTTCCATTACACTACTCGCTAAGTTTTTTTATAAAATTAGTGACATCAACTTTAACTGATTGTTTAGATGTATTAATACGATATTTTTAACATAGATATGGCATGTTTTATTCAAATATTCATTATAACGTTTCACGTTGTTTCAAACGGTTTGATAAAAACCAGTTAGCTTACATAATAATGAAAGTAAATATTAATAAAATAACACATTTCTCAAAATCATGAACAGAAATTGAATAAAATATCTGCAACACTTTTCGTAGTATTTCATGAGTTTAGGTCCGAATAACAGTTTTAATTGATTCTTCGTAAAAAGACCATTGGTACTACGTCAGGTAATTTAGTTGGCTAATATATAGATTCAGCTATATTGTCACTAGCTCGAGCTGTGACGGCTGTATCCGGCCCGCGAACCTTTTTTTACGGCCCGCGAGTTATAGTAAACTACATCAAATTTTAAATAAATAGTACATTTATTCGTGCATTCTCTGACATGAAATATATAAAATCAAAATTTAGAAACAGCTTGAAAGACTCCACTCTTGAAAATAGAGCCAAAACGCGGTCCGTCACTCGGACACAGTAACTTAAAAAATTATTTAAACATATTAAATATGAATATTAAGGAGTAATAAAATTCAAGTACTATTGGGATACATAAATAAACAATAATCTGCGGTTAAAAAATTTTTATCCCAATTTTTCCATTATTTATCCATTTGTTAATTAACAATTTTTTCTACATTAAATGTTAACAGAAAAACCGCGATAATTATTAAACTAAAACCTTAAGATTTTTTTTACTTTGTGGAGTTATTCTTATTAGGCTAATAAATAGATCACCGTTGGAAAAATTCAAAAATTTTGAATTTCCACTTTTTTATTAACTATTGAAAATACGTAAAAATTAAAAATTACAAAAAAGTAATTTATAAATTTTTTTTTATATCTTGAATGTTTCGATTTTTAAATGTTAAAAGATACATAAAAATATTTTTTTTATTTTACATCACCATTGTTTAAAAAATTGTTATAAACAAATGCATTGTTTATTAGCTAATCAAAATTTTTTTTTTGCGTAATCTTGGTTGATACAGTTTATGATTTTTAGAGAAAAAACGGGTTCTTAAAAATATTTATTTGTTGCTAAAAAAAATATTAAAATTAAGAAACCATTTTTTCACTAAAAATCATAAATTCTATTGTTCTTTCGGATTATATAAAAAAAAATTGTTGATTAATTTTTTATTTGTTTATTTAATAAACAATTTGTTATGAAAACAGCCATGTGCTGTTTTTTACAAAAAAAAATTTTTTTCTATTTTTTCAATAACAATATTTGTGTGCCTTGAAAATTTTTTTTCATCATTTCTTTTGCTTTTATAATTGAAATAACTTTGGAAATATGGCAGAAACGGCAACAATACTTCAAGTTTTTTTATTAACCATCAATTAAGTAACAATTTAAGCTTTTAATTGAAGCTCTAGCTCTATTTTTTATTTAATTATTGACTATTATTTATATAACAAAAAAATTCAAGGCACAAAAATATTAAGTTATTTAAAAAATAGAAGAAAAAATTTTTTCGTAACAAACAGCACATGGCTGTTTTCATAACAAAATTAAGTATTTAAAATAAAATATACGGAAAAAATAATTTGTTTATATCAAATTGTTTATTAAATAAAATTATTCAAGAATTTTTTTTATATAATCCGAAAGAACGATAGAATTTATGATTTTTAGAGAAAAAATGGTTTCTAATTTTAATATTTAGTCGCAAAAATAGATTGTTAATTAATAAATATTTTTAAGAAACCGTTTGATCTCTAAAAATCATAAACTGTATCAACCAATAGATTACGCAAAAAAAATTTTGATTAGCTCATAAACAATGCATTTGTTTATAATAATTTTTTAAACAATGGTGATGAAAAATAAAGAAAAATATTTTTATGTATTTTTTAACATTTAAAAATCGAAACATTCAAGATATAAAAAAAATTTATTAATTACTTTTTTGTAATATTTAATTTTTACGTATTTTCAATAGTTAATAAAAAAGTGGAAAATCAAAATTTTTAAATTTTTCCAACGGTGACCTATTTATTAGCCTATTAAGAATAACTCCACAAATTTAAAAAAATCTTAAGGTTTTAGTTTAATAATTATCGCGGATTTTCTGTTAACAATTAATGTAGAAAAAATTGTTAATTAACAAATGGATAAATAATGGAAAAACTGGGATAAAAATTTTTTAACCAAGGATTATTGTTTATTTATGCATCCCAATAGTACTTGGATTTTATTATGCCTTAATATTCATATTTAATATGATTTAATAATTTTACTGTGTCCGAGTGAAAGTCAGACTACCCGGTTTTGGCTTTATTTTCAGGGCTCTGTAAAAATTATAAATATTGGAGATACAGTTCCGGGAGTCGGAACTTTTTTTCAGTAAATTCAATGATCTTTTTAGATCTTTTTTTTAATTTCGAAAATCTTCAATAGTTTTCGAAATATTCAAAAAAAACTAAACCCCCACTTTTTTTTCACTATATTGTTTATAACTTTTGCAATTTTTTTCGGCCCCTTTCGGAACCTTTCCTCAAACTATCTACCTAACAATCCGAATCGAATGACACCTTGTTCGTAATTTTCGGTGAATATACAAAAATTTTGAGGAAAATCGTACATGTGAACTAGACTAATAAAAGAAATTGTAATAAATATAACGCAAAAATATAAACTTTATTGTCGAAAAAATGTTATTATATTTGATTTTATTTCTTTCGTATAAAAAAAAATATGAACTGACTTTTTATTCACCTATTCTTTTCGGCCCGCGAAATATTTGTTGAAGAAAAAATGGCCCGCTGGCTAAGAGAAGTTGAACAGCGCTGGTCTAGGACTTTCTTTTTATTTCCGCTGTTTTATTCTTTCTAATTTAGTAATTTGCTTTTGAATAAAAAATATCCGTTTGAGAGTTCAATGTTTGATTGTTTTCTGTTGAAGAAAGTACTTTATTGCTAGAACAAATTCTCAACGAAACTTGATCTGAATAATATATACAGGGGTGTTTCCTAAGTAATCTAAAATATTGTAGTGGGCGCTTCGTCACTCCATTTTAAGACGAAAGTTCTCACAAACATGTGTGATAAGTCTTGTCGTTAATGAGATACAGGGTGTTGAATTGTTTTATTATTTTATTAGAAGCAACAGCATGAGTTAAACATAAAGGAAAAATAGTACATTTCAGAGCATATGTTCAAAATGTGCACCTCCAGCCAAAATGCAAGCATCCGCTCGGCGTCTAATGGATTGCCGAATACGTTCGCAGATACCAGGACTGTTACGAATAACATTACAGCCTTGTATGATACGATTTTGAAGATATCCTAAGTTGCGTAAATGAGCGATTTTAGATATCCCCACACACAAAAATCCAGAGGATTGTGTCCAGGTGACCTAGGGGGCCACGGGTGTGGAGATCCTCGTCCGATCCAATGGTCTGGAAAAACGTTGCTTAAAAACTCGCATACAATATCTGCAAAATGTGGAGGAGCACCGTCATGCATGAACCACATTCGCCTTCTAATAATAAGAGGTACGTTCCAAACGAACTGGAAGTTCATTTTCTAGAAAATGAATATATATCTCACTGGTCAACCGTGTAGGAAGGAAAAATGGTCTTCGATGATGCCAAGCTAAACATTGACCGAAAATGTTTGTTTGAATAGTTTTACACGATGGCATGTGGATTTACATCTGCCCATATGTGGTCATTATGAATATTCATAATGCCATGTCTTGAAAAGTTGGCTTCATTCGTAAACAGAATATTGGCAGCAAAATTGGGTTTGTTTGCGATTTTGTTTAAAATCCATTGAAAATATTGTATACGAAGCGGATAGTCAGTAGGTAGGAAATGTTGAACACGTTGAACGTGATATGGATACAATAAATTATCTTTTAGAAAATTCCAAACAGTTCTGTTACTAACATTTACTTCATCATAAAATTTTCTGGTACTCGCTTCTGGATGTTGTTCAATAATTTGAAGAATCTGGTTTTCCAATTGTGGAGTTCTCACATTTCTGGGTCGTCCAATAAAATTCTTTGATTTAGCAAAAGTTCCAGTTTCTTGTGAACGAATATGTATCTTAGTAAACGTATCTGAACTTGGTAAGCGATTATTTGGATAACGCTGGGCATACATACGTCTAGCCTCTAAGGCATTACCATTCGCTAATCTATACAAAAAGTGCATATTAGCCATTTCAGCATTAGTAATCGCAGGCATCGTTGTTAACTTAACTCAAAAATTTTTTTTCACTTGTCAAAATGTGACATTTTGGTGGTTTCAACCAATAGCAATACATTATTCTAGCCAATCATTCGGTATTATACTGATAATTCTGCTTCCTCATCGATAATACCTTGTTTACATTGAAACGTCAAAATTTTACTTTGAATTTGTCATTATTGACAACTTCAAAGTTCTTCGAAGTTTATTGAAAAATGAACACAAACCGATTCAGTGCCATCACCCAAGAGAATATTGAACATTTAATACAAAATCCTTTTAAATTGTTGAAAAAAATAATCTTCCCAAATACAACTCGTTCTTCAAATTTTATCACATAATTTTTTATTTCCATCACTCAAACTTGTTTATTTGAGGCAAAAACATTCAAACAAACCGAATTTAGATAAAATCACTCGTCCTAACGGACTCGTGATTTTATCAATCGGTTTGTGTTCATATTGTTGCCAAATAAACAAGTTTTCGTGGAAAAGAAAAAATTATCGATAAAATTTGAAGCACTCGTGGTATTACCTTTGATAAAAATTTGTTATTCGTTATTTGCGTTGGTTTTTAGGTTTGACACAGTATTTGTCAACATTATTTCAAAGGCCACTTAGAATAAGCATGTTCAGCCGTATTACTTCTAAAAACCAGTAGCGTCACCAGGAAAAATAAATTTCACTTACAGTCAGAGCTCATTTATTACAAACAATTCAACACCCTGTATCTCATTAACGACAAGACTTATCACACATGTTTATAAGAACTTTTCGCCTTAAAATGGAGTAACGAAGCGCCCACTACAATATTTTAGATTACTTAGGAAACACCCTGTATATTATGTATAATCAAATCAACATGTACCACATAGTGGTGTGAGATGTAAACCTGAATAGTAAAAATGTTTTATATTAATCTACACTTACAGATTTGTGGGTCTGCGCAGAAAACATTAGTCAAAAATTTGAATTTGAATAAATGGCTCCCAGGAATGAGCCTGTAGCTAGATTACGTTACATACAAGGAAAAAAGGTATATCGTGAAGGTTGAAAAGATAATAATTACATAGGCTATTGTTATTTATAAAATCCAGTCATCTCCAAGTCAAATAATTTTTTTCCTTCCACAATTGTGTTAACAACTCTTCAATAAGATGTTAAAGACTGTTAATTTTGACGGATACCGTATTCTACAAAAAAAAAGTATTTAATTCACACATACTTTTTTTCAAACATCTCAAGTAGTTTTGAAGATTTCCTTTGTATCGACATTTAATGCGTATTTATTGAAATAAATTAAACTCGTGTTTTTACCAATTTTTTCCTATGATCGAATGAAAGTTAATTAGTGGGTAAATATTGATACGAAAAATAATAACTACACATTGTACATAACCGACACGAGTTACTTCTAACGTAAAAGCTTCAATAATTATAGAATATTAAAGGAAAACTATTTAAATGATTCAAATTAAAATAAATCAAACTAAAAGAAGCAATTCAAAATTTATAATGTACCTCGTACATACATACAATGGATATAATCTAAAATTCAATTATATAAAGAAAAATCAAACAAATCACCTGGTATCAAATATAAGATCCACCTGTAAACAGGAATGTTTATGGTTTTTATGTATTATCTTGAATTTCTTCATGTAAAACTAAATTTGTCCAAAAGCATTACGAAACTTTATTCGTATTATGGTAGAATCTAAAATAGAAAAACTTTTAATACAGTTATTAGATCTATGATACATGTGAAAGTATTTATCATTTGATTTATGACAGGTTTGAACATAGAATTGTCAGCTAGAACAGGAAAATTACCAACCTAAATTGAATATGTCAAATAATTTAAAAATTTAATTAATAAAAGATTTAAACTTAAATTGTTCATTTAGAAATTTGAAATATGATGCTTTCTTTTTAAAAAAGATTAAATCTATCAAAGACTATAATAAAATATATTTAATGAACAACTTTAAGTTAATTTGATTGGTCAATGACAATCAAACAAAGAATTTACTTTTAGAGATAGTAGGCAGTTTGTTGCTAAGGAAGAAAAAGGAAATGGGTTTTTAGGTACTTGTTGATAGAGAAAGCGTCGTCCCTTTTCGAAAATTAATTTTCTACAAGAAGCAGGCTATTTCGTTCAGTGAAAAAAAGTTTGTAAATTTGATAAAATATCTATGTAACTAATAGTCAAAATAGTTTAACTAACCTTGTAACACGGTTCCTGAAGAAAATAAACACCGAGGGATCTTCGTAAGTAAATAAATTTAAACAAACCATTTATTAAATTTCATCAAGAGGCATTCTGCATTGGAGCTGTCTTGCTTTTCGTTTTGGAGGTTACTTCACAAAGGACCAGAGCGGTCTAAAACAGGAAAGAAGTGATTATTCATTTTTCAACATTATTAGAAGATAAAAGGTATTTAATAAACTTTAATTTAAAATAAAAAACTTACTTGTGACTGTATATGAAAGGAACTTAGATATTTTGCAAATTCAGATACAACTGTATCGTCCATTTTGCTTTTCGTTTTGGCTTATTTAAAACGGTATCACTGTAAATACACTAATGTATAAAAAGTTGCATAATTGCATGTATTAAAAATAATTTTCATTGTATGAATGTGATTGCTGAGTGAAAGACCATCTTAGTTAAGTTTCATTTTCCTATTTGATGTAAGAAATAACGCTTATCTTGCTAATTTATGTTCACAAAATTAATTTTCATAAAATAAATTTAAAATTGTTACATCCCAAGTATTATTTCGAAGTAATTCTCTTTATCAGTTGGTACAACTATATTGAACACCTGTTACACTTCACTTGGGCACTTTCAGGGTGAGTACACAAGACCGTATTCAGGAAACTTTATTAAAAATTTTATTTAAATAACGCCCATATAAAAAAAAGAAAAGTAATTAGATTTCTTACACATTAAACCCATGAACCCCAACCCTGAGAAGCTGAGTTTTCATAAAAAAGGTGAGTACACTGTGTAGAGTTATTAAAATTGCAAAATTTGAAATTATTCCGGGTACAATAAACATATAGAAAAATTATAAAACACAAAATAAAATATCATATCAATATATTTGTGATAAATGACACGACCTTTGGTACTTTGGTACTATATAATAATAACTTTCAATTAACAGAACATTTTCAAAAATATTCGCAGACAACATAGCACTATACAGTGCGCTGGAACGAGTGTTTCCCCCCTCTTAACTTCTCTATTTTTATATAATAAGAAAAAAGCTCGGACTGGTCTATTTTGATAATAATCAAAGCATGCTACGATATACCTGTTTCGAACCGTTCTTGATCCCACTTCACGGGACAATCATCTGTTCAATTTTTTTAAATGAGAAAGTACATCATGCGACACCGCCTTTGAAAGCTCTTACTGATCTCAAAAATGAATAACACTTTGGTTCCAAAATTTATGAAGTTGAGAGGGGGTTGAAACTTATTCCAACGCACTGTATAGATTACTAGTAGTCCATTTTTTTGGGGCTTAGCGTGCAAAAGTCAGCACACGCAGTTTTATTTTTTGGATGTCATTGTTGGTATAAAGTTAAATCCATATTTGTGGGGTCGCTTCTCGGCTTGCATCCTGAAGGACCGGGGTTCAAATCCCAGGTCCGCCTGACCTGCTATGAGTTTTTTCAGAGGTTTTCTCGTAGCAATAAGCGAATGCTGGGTTAGTACACACCTCCCAGGCTCCTACCACCGTTCCCTACAGCTGCTGTCTGGAAAATAGGCCAACAAATAGTTAACGACACAACGTAACAAAACAGCGTAAATCAGCACCTGGGGTTGGTTTCTTTTAAGAAACCACTCTAACGTACTTTTACTGGTGCAATCCGATGAAACGGTAAGAAAACTCTTTCCAAACTCCTCACCATGTCCCGTACCAGGACCAAAACAAAAACTCAACGTAATAAAGACAATGATTATAAATTTCCACAACTTCTGCCAACTAATATCAACCTCCAAACTCCAGAGACGATCTCCAGCTCTCCCAAACAACCACGTCCTTTAATGGAAATCCCAATAAAACCCTATAAAACTTCGCCATTCAATTTCGACAAACTTGGTCCAGGATTCGTCTAAACCATCCGTGAAGATGTACGTCAATTCTAAGCTAATCCAAGTCTGGCTAACTTCTCATACGCTCAGGCAGTAAAATCTCCCGCCCAATCGATATCTCACTCATCTTCACGTTCCTTGCCGGCCTCCTCCATTCGCAGTGGCTCCATTCCCAGCAGAATCGATGAAAAAGTCATAGTTCGGGCTTCTTATTCGTCCAAATCTTCTTCACATACTTCAACTCCACTCCACAGCTTGAATCTTCGCAATCTTCCAAAAAAAACTGTTCTCAGAAGGAACTTCACAACCTTATGAACAAAAACGAAATCTTAAGATGCCAAATCACTTTCCTCAAAGTTATCCCAAACTGCACCTCCCTCGTCAAAATTCCCGGGAACATATGCCACAAGATACTTCAATTTAAAATTCAAAATGTCCCGCTGCCACCATCTTGTAAAAAGGAGTGCGATTTCTATGTTGCAAATTAAATTATCTACAACTTTGATGTTGTAACTTTCAGTCTTAAAACCAAAAATAACAAAGATAGCCGTCGTGGGATTTTAGTCTCACCTGGTTGTAGTCTACCAGGACTATCTTTGATTATATAAGCCCTTCTAGATCTTTCCAATAGTCAGATCTCCTTCTCTTTACGGCGTTTTCTATTTCTTTCAATATTACATTTATACCGCAAAACGGCTCCAGCCCCCAAAAGGGTGTTTTATCCTCTCTCTTTGCTAATTCATCTGCTATTTAATTTCCTTCTATTCCAGTGTGTCCTGGAACCCACAAGCAAGCTGCATCAGATAGTAATATTTTGAAGACGAGCATCTTACATTTCAGTTTGGATCATTACTTATGGACCACCCTGTATAACTATACCTTGTTTTTATATTAGGAGAGACCTTAAGCACACCGCTGAAAGTTACTAGATTGGGGTGTGTTCCGAAAGGGTCGTGTTCAGAGTTTTTGAACTAATTGACAGTTACGTCAAATATGTATTGTACTGCTCGCAGTTGTCGTGGCCAATGAGGAATCAAGCCATGTCTAAATAACACAGGCCCTGGCGAAAGTAATAACCAAATGTCACATTATTGTGAAAAAATGTATGGTTGTTGTTCGGAATTCATATTCCTTAAAAAATAATAATAAATATATTCATTTCACGCCGTCATTCACTTTATCGTGACAGTTAGCGACTACTGTTATGGGTATGTCCGATGAGAAAAAACGTCGAAGTTGAGAGAAAGAGATGTCATTGTGACAGAGAAATTTCTTAGGAAAAAAAATGTCTCTTCCAAATCCGATTACGAGAAAATAATTCCAATACAGTTAATTTCTATTACTTCGATGTCATTTTTAGTATAACGACAGTGATAGTTTCTATTCATACACCATTTTCTGGCAAGTACAAAAATCTGGCCCGGTTTTGGATTAGCCAGAAATTCTACAGTTTTATTGAGATATTGTATTATTAGTGAGTTTTTTAATTTAAAATTTGTAAAGGCAAGTAGCCGGTAGGGATTGCATGCCGTTGCCTTACAACCCATTGTTTGTAATAGCAATAGATACTCTTTATTCAATAAACTATTATTTCACCCTATTTTTCATTTGTGATTAATTAGGATAAAAGAATTCACTACAGTCTACTGTATTGGACAACAACGCGTTTGTTCAAGGCGTCGCTGCGCACGTTGGTAGAGCGTGGCTCCAAAGTGGATTAACACACTAAATTACTCCATTTTCTGGTCCTTCGAGCCGGATACTGGCAAAACCAAAATAAAACATTCCCAAAACCGGTGTACGAACATTCCAAGTTCAACAGTGAGGTTTCAAATTGTCTTCCCAATAGTTCTTCAAGTTACAGGCTAGTAGCAATTCCAGACCCAGATTTGTTAATAATTTGAGGATATTATGTAGAAAATGCAATTGTATGGTCAAATTCTTTTATATTTACATTTGAGGTTTAAGTATAGCAAAAACTAAAAGTAAATATAAGTTTTGATATCGAAGAATGCCATAATATTGTAAGTACTGGAATGTAAGTAAAACATGAACATAAAAAAACTATATTCGAAAATTATTATTTTACAAAGAAATGTTATCACGACCGGCTCAAAAGAGAGCAAAGATATATTATCTGAAAATATTTCTTTTACATTTTAAGCAGTCTTTTCAACAAGTGTTTGATACACAAAATTTATGTGACAGAAACGTCTTGAACTATCAATAGTTCATAGTGAAATATATTATCCCTAAAATATAAATTCAAATAGGCACATAATACGTTTTTTATATGGGTTCTTAGAGTGTTTATGTTATACACATCTGGAGATTTGTCACTTAGTTTTCTCGTAGATATTCTTAAGCAGCATTATTCATCTCTTCCTAATGAAAATAATATTAATATGGTCAGCGGCGTAGGTAGCCGTTCACAATAATAAAAATCGCAATTAACTTGGTTGAAATATAATAACGATGAAATAAAACAATTTATATATATATAATCTAAACCCTTTTTATACCCGAAGGTGTAAGGGTGGAAATCTATTTCTCCTTTCCATAAATGAAGTTGCTCCATTGTTTCTTGTTTTTTGCCATCTTTTTGGCTTCTTCCCAACTTTTCCCTCTTTTTTCCAATATTTCAGCAACCACTTGGTTCCAAGTTTTCTTTGGCCTTCCTCTCTTCCTTTTTGTAGTTGCTCGCGCTTCCCAAACATCTTTTACTGGCCTGTTGTTCATTCTTACTAAATGAACAAACCATTTAAGTTTTTGGTTGTCTAGCAAGTCAAGAATCGATTCAATTCCAAGTTCACTTCTAACGTCCTCATTCCTAACTCTGTCTCTCCGTGTTATTCCCTTAACCCTGCGCAAGTATCTCATCTCCATTGCTTGTATTGAAATAAAACAATTTAATTTGTTTAAATCTTCATTATTATATTTGAACCTATGTTTAACTTGAACTTGTTACGCGTTTCGCTTGAACTAGGTTCAAAAATAATAATGAAGATTTAAACAAATTAAATTGTTTTATTTCATCGTGTCTGTGTGGATCTTTATCAAGTAAAAGCCTCATCTATTCAATTTTTGAAATATAATATTAAAAATAAAACAACGAACGCAAAAAAGTGGTTATAAGGATTGAACTAATGAATATTTTTAAATAAATAAACACAAAACTGTCAAATGTCGTTGTCAGTTGTATTAACCTTTGAGCGCCCATGCGGGGTCAATAAGGGACCCAGGCCTACTAATCATGTGATATTCTGAAAAGTATAGCATGCTGGCAACGTTGCGCTTAGCTATGTGTCGAATGTTCCGTTTTCAACAACATGTCAGTGTAGCGAGACATTTGCGTGCGATAGGTTCGAGAAATTTGATAATTACGTGAATGGGGTCTCCAAATTACCCCTCATGGGTATTAAAGTGTCCTGTATTTTCAAGGTTAAAATTTATATTGGTTTTAGTTTCCTGTTGAAATGAATTCAAATGAAAAAAGCCGTCCTTTGAGGCAACAGGAACTCGAAAAAATTGCCAATACCATAAATTTAGAGTATGACTCGATGTTGAAATCGATTATGAGAGCGATCATAACAGTGATCAAAATATCATCTTAGAGACCACGTCGGAAACAGAGTATAATTTAGAAATCATCAACGAAGAAGAGTCTGATGTAGAACCAATGAATACCCAGTCTGACGATTGTTTATCAGGTCCAAAATATACCGCAAAATCTGGATTTCAATGGGAAAATCGACCGATTCCAACCTCTAGTAAAAGGCGACGAAAAAAAAAATAAATGTACGTCCCGGATTGAAAGAAGCTAGCTCATTCTTAGATTTCTTCAATTTGTTCATAACAACTGAAAGATATTATATTATGTCTCCATACAAATGAAGAAGCATCTAGATATTACGAAAAATGGAACAAATAAAATCCGAATAACAAAAAAAACTGGCAGGTACTTGAAAAAAATGAATTAGATTGCTTCATGGGAATACTTTTGAAAGCAGAAGCACTCAGATGCAGAAAAGAATCAATCAGAGAAATGTGGTCTTCTGATCTTTACCGATGCCATGTCGAGAAATCGATTTGAAGAAATATCAGTTTTCATTCGATTTGATGATAAAACAACCATTGGTAAAGAGCAGGATAAACTAGCTGCGATAAGGGAGCTATGTGGACAATTGTGTGAAGGCATTCGAACCTTACGAACATGTGACAGCTGATGGGCAGTTAGTATGCTTCAGGGGTCAATTCCCGTTCAGACAATTCATAAAGTCGAAACCAGGACGATATGGTATCAAAATATGGGCAGTAGCTGACATTAAAACTTCTTATCTGTGCAACCTTCAAGTTTACACCGGAAAAAGGCAGTTGGAGTAGTAGAACGAAACCAAGGGTACCGTGTAGTAAGAGATTTGGTCGAACCCTATCACGGAAGATGGCGGGCATCACAACCGACAACTTTTTTACAAGTGTGCCCCTGGCGCATTATTTATTATCTAAAAATCTTACTCCTGTCGTAAAAACGAACCCGACTCTCCACCACAGTTGAATATAACATGTCGACAAGCAGAATCTTCAATATTTGCATTGACTCCGAGATTTGACAATGGTTTCTTGCATGCCAAAGAAAAACAAGGTGGTACCCTTTCTTTCTAGTGAACATGATATTGATTCAGTTTGTCCAGAAAACAAGAACAATCCATATACGATATTAGATTACAATAAATCTAAAGGTGGTGTGGATAATGCTGATAAATTGATCAGAGAATATTCTTGCTGCAGGAAGACGTTGGCCCCACATGATATTTATGAACATGTTAGATATTTGTGCTCTAAACGCATTTATATTATATATGGAGAATAATCCCAATTGGAAGAAAAAGGTTGGTTGGAGAAGACGATCTTTTTTGCTACAGTTAGGACACGATCTTACTCGCAATAATATTATGGAATTAAGAGCCACTTATCTAAAGAACAAATCACATGTGAAGTCAGCTCTGAGCGTCTGTGGTTTCAACACTAATAGCCCAATTAATCAGCAGATGACTGTCAACCCAACAAGAAAACGTGGTAGGTGGTACGAGTGTCCTAGGAGTTCCGACATGAAATCTAGTATTATTTGTTTTTCTTGCAAAAAATTTGCTTGCGTAGAACACAGAAAGAAGGAACAGTCGATTCTTTGCGTGCAATGTTTGTCGGAATGAAAAAATTTCACTCAGGGCACAATGAAAGACATACAATTAATTTGTTATATGAGTTTGAGTTTATTTCATGTTTCAGTTTAAACGTTTTTTCGTGTTAAAATCTTACTTTTTGTTTTTTATTTTTGAGTTGAATAAACATTTATTTACGATTCCTCTATTCTGATCAGAATCAATTAATCAACTCGAAAATTGAATGGGGTCCCTGAGGTACCCCACATGGGAGTTAACGTTCGCTTCTCTATCATGGGCGCTCAAAGGTTTTAAAAGAGTTGTATGAAACGGGCGGCAATCTGACCAATCATTAGGCAGCAGAAATGTCAGCTTAAATCCAAATCGCTTCTCTTAGTTTAAAAACAAGGTATAATAATAAACATGAAATAAACTGAGTTATAAAAAAATCCGGTTATTTCCCAATTCCTAATGAAAGTGTTGAAGGTTTCCGAGTGCTACAAAAACCATGTTTTCTCTTTTCAATAAAAAATGTTTATGAAGTTTTTTTAATAATTTAGTTTTTGTTTACTACAGTAGTTATTCTAATCTTTTTTTTCAGCTTATTAGATCTAATCGCTGTTTACATTTCTTTTTTATAATTGGGTTTTTACATAGGAAATAAAACAAAAAATGAATTAATACAAGGAAACATTCTACTACTTCACTATTGAGGAAGTTTTTATCAGTTTCATAAAATTGGAAAGGACTGGTTTTACCACAGGTTATGCGAGAGTTACTTTTCTGTTAATATTCCTTTTAACTCGAAATTTTTATAAAAAAAAACAGGACTGTTATCTTATGAGAGTTAAGATGATACAACTCGACGATGTTGTTGATGTCTTATAGATGGTTTGGTATTCTATGATTGTTCTAGTAGTGTCCAATCTATGGTAAAGTTCCGAGTTGGGAATAAGTTGATCATATAGAATAATGTTATGAACCAAATCGATACTTGAAAAGTATTGTGACGGAAACCAGAACGAGGAATTCGTACAAAATAAATATTGATTATTGATACAGGGTGTCCAGAAACTCTCCTGCCAAACGAAAGCTATAGCCCGTTCAGTATTAAAACCGTTGCACGTCACATCTGTCATAACTGTACTATGTTGCCAAGCCCTTGAAATAATATGAGAATCTAGAATATGTCAAATGAAGTTTATCAAATATTCTAGGTTAGGTTTAGTTATTGATGGTTATTGCGTGCAATTTGTATGTTAACCGTACAGCACTAAGAAATTATTATTTTAAAAACTATGGAATTATTTTTAGCACTAAAAAGGTATGTATGGAATAGTTAACACTTTTATTTGTATGTTTATACCACACACTTAATTAGTTATAAGTTATGGAACTATTCTAGTATTTAAAATGCATGTATGTATAAATAGTATCAAGGAAAAAATATTATCTAATATAATTTTTAGGTTACAATTACTTAAGTACATGTTGGCTTCTAAAATGTTGTCACTACAATATGAAAGATTGATGTAAGGTTTACAGACAAATTATAAATAAAAAAGTTCTGATAACCTGGATCTACATCCTTTTTAAAGGTAGGCAATTTTATTTTATATTTTGTTGAAATAAATCTTAAATTTTTTTTAGAAAAGCCGGGATGTGAAGCTTTAGTGTGTAGGTCATTCTCAACAAGGAAAATCATCCTGAGATATATGATCATTGATCATAGCAAAAGAAAATTGTGCAGCAAGCACCACCACAGCTCAGAAAAGGAGAGCAAATCCATTCTATTCTCCGAGTGAAGGTATATGCGAATGATTGACTAAATTGTAGCACTGAAATCAATACATATTATAATTATCAGTGTATTGGTGAATTATTTATCACACCACCATTTTCTAATCAATCCAAATTTATATTTACTATTTTGTTTTAGCTCTCCAGCATCTACCGCAACTGAAAGTATTGCTAATAAATGATTGATCGAATGAGACCTTTCAATTCAATAAAAACTATTAAATTAATTCTTTGTAGTTTTTATAAAACTTTGTGATTTACACATGTACCTTTAGAAAATGCTGCCTGAATTACTTATTTTGAATATCATGATTAAAATAAAATAATAAATAATGCCACCCCAATTTTTATGGAATTGTTTTATTAAAAAGAAACATTGCAAATATATAAATTAGTTACTACACCGAAAAGTTTGTAATACTATTTTTTTAAATAAGGTAGAACAATAATTGTCAAATAGAAATCTTTCAAATTTGAGAGGTTCACGGACAAACCAATTCCAACCCGCATCTATCGGCTTGCTTGGCAGTAGCCAGTATTAACTCAATAGGATTTTTAAAAAGATGGTAGGTAACTTTGTGACTATACTGTTCTATCATATCCACAATGTATTTTGTTGGGGGGTTTGTTTCTGAAAAAAACATTTATTGAAAGGGCAGTATTCAAATAACCAATCCTTTTCTTTTCAAATATACCTATATTATTATTTTTGTAAAAATAAAAGTAAAACAGCATTTATTGTCTATTAGGTATAATTTGAAGTAAGAATTTTGAATGTATTAAACTAGTTGTGTAGTCTTCTGAATTCTAACATATAATTTGCTATATCACTGTTCAAATACAGTTTGTATCTACTTACTAGGCTGTAATATAAATAAGCTCAGCTTCAACATTTGTTGATTGAATTCCATATTGTGTCATTAACCTAATATTATCGAAAAGCATTATCCATAATTTATTAAAGGTTCAGAAAGATTCAATAGTAAGTAATTGGTTTTCAAACCATTTAAAAACATGTTCTTCATTCATTTCCCCATGATAATAACTCAACTGAGATTCATATAAAAATATACTTTCTGCTCCATCAATATAACCATTTTCATTCTCAGCATGTAATACAAAATATCTAGAATAAAAACAATTTTGCATTCTAAAATTTTACATTATCATTGTAACATACCTTTTGACATGAATGCAGCTTACAGCACCATTTTGGAAAATTCAGGATTCATTAATAAAAACAAATTTATACAGCGGTTTATTTTTGTTGAAAGTTCCATAAGTCCTCTTTGTGGATGTATCATATCTTAGTAAACTACTCAGGAACATTCTACATTTAATAATTATTGTTCTTCCTCCAATTACTGCAGTAACATTCCTAAAGTGACATGATTATCTATAAAAAAATGTCCATGTATAATTGCCAAGTATTAAGAATAATGTAACAGAATATAATAAATACAGTTGATTGGGTATAATATTGAACTTGTACATACTTGCTTCATAAACGCTGTAAATGGTATCAGGAGTAAATGCATCAACTATTGCAGTATTATTAAGTTTCATTTATACGTTTTTTTGGATGTGACTTTAACTTTGATAACTCATTACTGCTTGTGAAAAATTACTCACAGTTCTTTGCAGTTTTTGTCACAACATAACCCCCAAAATGTCAAGACGTCAACTGAACCTGAAATAAACCATTTTAATCGCGGCAACAGCGCGCATTTTTGCCAACATAAAAAGTTTGTATTAAGACTGACGTTAGTTTGACTTTAATATTTAATTAACCTACGAGCTGTATTTGATATGAAATTAATTACGAAACCTTTCTTTAAACATATATTTATATTTTTTAATACAATGCGACCTACAAATTTCAATATGTATTGAGTTTAGAGAGGCTTAACATAGTGATTGACAGAGGATTGACAGCAGCAATCGAATGACATGATATAAACGAACGTCTCTTTTTCGATACTTTGATGACGTGCAACGGTTTTTGTACTGAACGGGCTATATAGATACTAGTGATGTGATGGACTTGGACATCTAGCATAATTTAACTCTATCCAAATGTTCCTCCTATGAAAGCTAGCGCTCTTTGAAGATGTCGCTGTTGAGTCAGTTTTTGAGAATATCTCAAAAAACTGCTACCAAAAAACATCAAACTTGGTACATTTTTTATTTTTTTTCGAGAATGATTTTACTGTTTGAATTTTAAATTATCCTTCATTGGATATGCAAGTATTGAAATCTGCCCTGTTATAGGAGAGTTAGTCCTCTTCAGGGTTTGAATTGAATAAAAGTCAAGTAAGTTTACGGTCGCGGTAGGGAAAGTTGTGGCTGTGCACCCAAGGATGGCCATTTGGTTAATTTCCGCAATGCATCGCTGTTCCGATCATTGCGGAAATTAAGATGCAGGAAAAACCACAGAAAACCTGCATCCATCATCCCGGAAAAGGAATAGGAAAATGGTGTTTATTTGTTTGTGTTCCATAATGTAGAGTGCATGTTTTGCACTGAAAAGTGCGATTTACTCCACTCGTTGCAACAGTTCGTCGGTTGCTTTTTCGTGCACTTTCCGTTTAGTTTTTCTTGAATTCGGTGCACTACTTCGTTGGAATTTTGCTGTTTCAGCGCGTGGTGGTGAGGTAAAAATGCATTTTTAGTTGTCCGAGGTTAGGAGATTGGCGAGAAATTAAAATATGCCTTGTTGCCCTGTCCTTGAATAGAGCAGTTGTGATTATAATAGGACGGTATAAGATAGCGGAGCAACTCGATTACCGTCCTACGGGAGGATGGAATTGTATTCATTAAGATAAGGCAAGTTATTTTGGGAATTTTTCCCCCGAAGGGAAGTCGAATGGCATAGGAGGTTTTGGAAGTAATGGGAGCTGTTTCTTCGGGTTTAGAGGTAGGGAGTTGCCTTTTCGGGCATTTTGGATCGAATGAAGTGTGGTCACCACCACAGTGCCTGCAAGAAAGTTGCATTTGTCGGACCTGTGTTCGTGGCTACCACAGTTGGGACAGGTGTAAAGCTTGGTGACGGAATGGCCTAATTTTGTACATCGAGTACAATATTTCGGGACGGGTGGAGTTTGAAATTCCTTTGGAAAGAGCCTGGTGAAGTTGAGCATCAGAGTTTGTGATGATGACTCTGATTAAGGAGGTTGGAGAGTTTGTGGCTTTGGAGACGATCCTCCAGCATTTTTGGAAGTTGATTTGAAGGTCTTTGAGAAGATCGAAGATTTCTGCGCTGGAGATATTTTTGTCAACTTTTGAGATGACGAAGGAGAAGTAGGGGGTGGGGGTGTTGGCTGTAGTTTTATTTCTGGAGGTAGGAGTTTGCGAATGGAGAGATAAGCATATCACTTTTTTATTTCCAATGGCATTTTGAATTTTAAGTTGGAGGGAGGGTTAACGGGTTAATTTGGTAAAATTTTATATTTATCAGTTTTTTGTAAAACTTTACATTAAATTAAAAATCTATAAGGTAGTTTCCTAAAAAAAGTGTACTTGTTTGATTTCGCTATTAGGCACCGAATCAATTATAACACCGGCACACACAAAAAAAGTGGAATTTGCATCTGACCGGACCGACCTAAGGGTATGTATTTGGACCCCCCGAATCCGAATTCAAGGTCAGTTTGACCTATAGGGGAGACCGGGACATTGCGGGGTACCGGGGTATTGCGGGGTAGCGCCATTACAGCTATTTAACTTACCTGATATTGACGTGGCTATCGATTTACAGTTGCCTGATGACCTCCGTGTGAAACGAACGTGCTAATTTGCCGGCTTTGGTTATTCCAAAAAATATATGAAAATACACAGAATTCTTATTTATTAAGTAAATGTTCACATTGTCACTACGTGTAAAGTTTTAGTTTTAGGCGTGTTATTACGTAATTATAACAATCGAATACAATCGAAGGTAAGAGTCGCAGCCATGTTTGTTTAGTTACTGCATATGGGGCATAGTGGGGACCATGCATATGGGGCAAAGCGGAGAAAATTTTACTCTCCCATTTTAGTCCCCACTATGCCCCATATTTATTGTATATATTTTTTGTTTATCACAGAACGATGGTTCGGACGTATAAGCGAAAGACAGATCAGCATTCCTGGTCTTTGGAATCAATGAAGAAAGCTGTCCTTGGCTATATTTCCGGAAAAATGGGATACAAAAAAGCAGCGCAATTATACAATGTGCCACAAACTACACTAGAGCGGCATGTCGTGACGTATAGAGGCAATCCCGATGGCACCACAGTAACAAAGAAATTAGGCCATTACGTCACTGTATTTACCGATGAGCAAGAGACCGAATTAGTAGAATATATAAAGTTAATGGAAGCTCGGTTTTATGGCCCAACGTCTACTGAAGTTCGGACACTAGCTTTTGAGTTAGCCGAAAAAAATCAAATTTCCCACAATTTCAACAAAACATTTAAAACAGCAGGGGCAGACTGGCTGAGGGGTTTTTTAAAAAGACATCCCGATCTAACCTATAGAAAACCTGAAGCAACGTCAGCGGCTAGGGCCATGGGGTTTAACAGGGTTGCAGTTGGTAACTTTTTTTAACCTACTTGAAAAAGCTATCGATAAATATAAAATTGGGCTACAGCGCATTTACAATAGTTGGTTCTTGAGGAGAATGTCATGAATCTGGATAGATACAAGGACATTTATTCATTTTGTGGTTCAAAAGATTTATAGAATGGTCGCGGGCAACCAAAGAAGATCCGGTGCTTTTGTTGCTGGATGGGCACGCTACTCATGTTAAGAGTATTGAAGATATTGATATTGCTCGAGAAAATGGTATTGTCTTACTGTGCTTCCCGCCACACTGCACACACCGCCTACAGCCCCTGGATGTTGGGTTTATGAAGCCCTTGATTACCTACTACAGCAATGATAGTTGCGAGAACATCCAGGTCGAGTGGTTAGCCAATTTCAGACTGCTAGATTGTTTGGACAGACGTTTATTGCTGCTGCTACTATGACAACTGCTGTAAATTATTTTAGGTCTACAGGAATTTGGCCTCTGGAACCAAACATATTCACGGATGCTGATTTTGCACCAGCTGAAACAACCAATATTCCAGAAAATCCAAAGGATCTATCGCAGCAAACGGCTACTGTACTGAATCTTGGACCAAATTCTCCACAACCTGGAAATTCAGTAATAAATAACCACAAAGAAAGGGGTGAGCAAAAAACTTCTGAACAGGCACTTCGACCAACCTATCCACAACCTGGATGTTCAGGAATAAATAACCACAAAGAAAGGTGTGAGGAAAAGACTCCTGAACAGATACTTCGACCAACCTCTCCACAACCTGGATGATCAGGAATAAATAACCACAAGGAAAGGTGTGAGGAAAAGACTGAGCGGGGTCTTCGACCAATCTCTCCACAACCTGGATGTTCGGGAAGTATCAATATAGCAAAAAGATCTGCCTTCGGAGTGTCACCTGACGTCATATTGCCCTTACCCAAACAAGTACGAACAACACAGCGAGTCACGAAACGCAGAGGGAAAACAGCGATAATCACGGAATCACCCTACAAAAAGGAATTAGTAAAACAACAAAACAAAAAAGGTAAAAAGGTTTGCAAAAGAAACATCCCAAGTAGCAAAATAATGATCTATTTTATACGTGTTTTCTTATGCCGAATTAAGGAGTATTTTATCACTTAAGGAGTTTGACCGCGACATTTTTGTGTTTGTAGCTAAACGTTTTTATAATCATATCGTATACTTAATTGTCTATACAATTCTCCTTATAAAGATAAAACTTGGTTTTGGCCAAATAAATTGTTTAACGGTTTTATATCGCATTATAAGACCGCTTTAAAAACATTATCAAAAAGTGTTTTAAGTGCTTTATAATAATTATATTGCATCTGTATAACACCTTTAGATTCTGCATTAAAAAATTGTTTTGTAATAGTTATGTACAAGCTGTATAAAAGCTTTGTAAGATGATAAATAAAACAGTTTTATTACGACAAAGCCAAATGCTGTATAAAATACGTATAAAATTGTTTTATGGTTTACCTGTAATGGCGTTGGTAACCCCGTTATAAATAGTTTAGAGAACAACTTAATAGTATTTTGGACAAACTCATCACAGTTTCTGCGCTATAACTACTGAATAAAATATTTTGCTTACGTTTGCACCCTTAAGAAACGCCCAAAGAACTAAATGGTCACAAATTTCCGCATTATATAATATTAACATATCTTTAACCTCGAATAAGTATTATTGCATTTATCATTTATATCATATCCTATAATTCCTGAATGAATATAATATCAATCTTATAAAATATTTTTTAAGGTTGTATAAACTATTATTAAAATGGTTTTAAACCGCTCTATACGATCTCTAAGAAATATAATTATAAAGGTTGTAAAGCGCATATTTGAACAGATTATAATACTAATCTGAAAAACGTACTTTTAATATCTTTTAACTATCATATAGATATTTTATTGAGATGATATAAGCAGGATATGAGCATATGTTAAAGAACTGAAAGATTTTATAATGTGGGCCTTTTTTGGTTGTATACATATTATATTAGTGTTATAAAGAGCATTATAGGATGATCGTAGTTCTATTAGATATGTTGTATAGCATTTTACAAAGCCCCAATAAAACTGATTTTGCTACTTGGGATAACGAAGAGTTCTGTAGGTAAATCGGATAATATTACGACAAAACCCTTTTTATACCCGAAGGTGTAAGGGTGGAAATCTATTTCTCCTCTCCATATATAAACTTGCTCCATTGTTTCTTGTTTTTTTGCCATCTTTTTGGCTTCTTCCCAACTTTTCCCTCCTTTTTCCAATATTTCAGCAACCACTTGGTTCCAAGTTTTCTTTGGCCTTCCTCTCTTCCTTTTTGTAGTTGCTCGCGCTTCCCAAACATCTTTTACTGGCCTGTTGTTCATTCTTACTAAATGACCAAACCATTTAAGTTTCTGATTGTCTAGCACGTCAAGAATCGATTCAATTCCAAGTTCACTTCTAACGTCCTCATTCCTAACTCTGTCTCTCCGTGTTATTCCCGTAACCCTGCGCAAGTATCTCATCTCCATTGCTTGTATTCTACTCTTCGATTTCTGCGTCAGTATCCAGCTTTCACTTCCATAAGTGAGAATTGGTCGGTATACTGTCTTGAACACTGTCATTTTCGTATTCCTACTTATTTCTTTTTTACCAATGAATGCTTTAGACAAGGAATGATAGAGTTTCGAGGCATTAGTGATCCTTTCATTCAATTCTTCATCTTCGCTTCCATTTCTGTCGATCTTAATACCAAGATATTTAAACAAGTCCACTTGTTGAATTTTTTCATTTTGTAGCCTTATGTCAATTTCTGTGTTTGTTATTCCGGTAGTCATAACTTTTGTCTTCTGTACATTTACTTTTAGATTTCTTTTACTGAGTTCTCTTTCCCATATTTGTAAGTTTTTTTGGAGGTCATCTTCGCTCGGTGCACAAATCATAACGTCATCTGCAAAAGCACATTCAGACAGGTTGATGGGTTTCAGTCTATTATAGCCTATGTGAATCTTTTTAGTATGTTTTTTCGTAGCCTTGATAATATCGTCCATTATTATAATAAAAAGTAAAGGACTTAACACTCCTCCTTGTCATTTACTCTAAATTTAACGGATTCTAAGTTATTTTTCCTGACATAGCTATAATTGTTTTCGTACATGCTTTTAATTCTTGTGGATAGGCTCTCCGGAATCCCTCTTTTGTCTAAGCTATCCCATACTGTTTTTTGTGTGACGCTGTCGAAAGCCTTTTCAAGGTCTTTTCAATCATTTGTTTTATTGAGAAAATATGGTCTTGTGTGCTATGACCTTTCCTGAAGCCGCTTTGTGATCCATCTAGTTGCCCTTCCGTTAAGATTCGCAATCTCTTTTCTAAGATAATTTCATATAGCTTGGAAACCACGCTTAGTAATGTGAAGCCTCTATAGTTAGTGCATTCTGTTGGATCCCCTTTTTTATGTATGGGCAGTATTATTCCTATTTTCCAGTCCATAGGTACTTGAACACATTTCCAGTCTTCATTAAATACTATTAGAAGTAGTTGCCTTCCTTGTTCTCCTAAGTTAATTATCATCTCTGTTGTTATTTTGTCGTGTCCTCCTGATTTTCCTCGTTTTATCTTTTTAATTGCCTCATCTAGTTCTTCTTCGATTAATATTGTTCCCATCTGTTCATCGTTAACTTGAGTTTCTTGGTTTATCTCATTTCTGTATTCCTCATGTGTGTCTTGGTTTAAGAGTTCTTGGTAGGATTGTTTCCAGCACTGCATTATTTCTTGATCACCAGTTACTATTTCTTTTTTCTGATTTTTTACTTGTGTAAGTTCAAAAGATTTGTTTTTCTTCAGATTTTTAAATACTTTATAAAACAACTTTTGGTTTCTTCTGTGGTCATTTTCCATTTTTACACCAAAATCCTCCCAAGTTCTTCATTTGGCTTCTTCAACTATATTTTTTACTTTTGTGTTCTGTTCTTTGTATTTCTGTTGGCTGATTTTGGTTTTCGTTCTTAAATAATTCTTCCATAGATTCTCGTTTATTTTTACTTGTTCCTTGATTTCTTTTGTCCACCATTTTGTTTGCTTCCCATTCTAAAGAACTGAAAGATTTTATAATGTGGGCCTTTTTTGGTTGTATACATATTATATTAGTGTTATAAAGAGCATTATAGGATGATCGAAGTTCTATTAGATATGTTGTATAGCATTTTACAGAGCCCCAATAAAACTGATTTTGCTACTTGGGATAACGAAGAGTTCTGAAGGTAAATCGGATAATATTACGACAAAGAAAATAAAAAAATGCAAAATAACTTTGAGCTAACTTAAAAGTGTATCCTCTGACGATGACGAAGATGCTGAGTGTCTGTACTGTGAGTACCTAAGGTCTCAGTCCAATGAGGGGTGGATAAGATGCCGAAAGTGCAGTCGTTGCGAAAAAATGCAGTTTTTACGATCAAAAAAATGTGTTGCTCCAATTCAAGTACGATTTCTATGTATTTTAATATCTTGAAATTGCATCTTAATTTTTTTAACTCATTAACCCTTTAAAACTTAAAAAATGTAAAAACATGCCACTATAAATAGAAAAAAAATTAACTAAACACGATTCGATGCCTGAAATGAAAACTGCATTTTTTCGCAATTTTCAAGAGTTTTGTGCAATTTTTTTACATTTAAAACGGCTTATGGTCTAAATAAACTCTGTATTAGTATTCAGCGGATCGAATAACATGAAAATCATGCTTGGTTTAGTTTAACAAAATAATCACTAAAACTGCCGATTTTCGTCGATTTTTCGGTTTTTTTAAGTTTTCCCAATATTTTGAGGGTGTATAGTTCAAACTGACCTTGAGGTCGTAGCCTTAGGTCGGTCCGGTCAAATGCACATTCCACTTTTTTGTGTGTGCCGGTGTAATTTTTGTATTTTTGACATTCAATATATTGAATCATTATTTGTTTACTAAACAATCTTTATAGTACCTAGCTTAAATCTACCATTACTCTGAGATCTATTCTAACAAAAACTAAACCAAAAAATACGATATTCAATAAACTGCATATATCAAATATCATGTGAATGTGACAAATTTTATTTATGTGAAACATTTAGACCATTAAAAATCAGAATAAATGAACACAAAAAGAACGTAGGAAAAAAATATAATAAAAGATTGTGGTTTGGTTTCCCAAAATAATTAACAAAAAGAATAATGAATGTACCAAAAGTAACATACAGAAATTTCGAAAAGTTGTTACTAGAGACTAGCCATAGTTGCAGAGATTTTTTAAGAAATTTTTCATAAAAACTTTAGACAATGTTTTAATCTGGAAATTGGGACATAGTGAGGAAATGATTTTCAAAGCACTATATATACAGTGTGGAAACCACTTATGGAATAAAATTCTTCATGTCATTATTTTAGAAAATTATAAAAAATGCCGAGACACGTCAACTTTTGAATTGAGTTGTGCGTTATGTAAACATAAATTTGAATGTACAGGGTGATTCACGCAAGTATGCCATAGTCGGTGTTTTTTTTTAATGAAACACCCTGTATATTTGCATATTTTTGAAATCCCTTTAATGAACCGATATCAACCAACTAAATAATGTATGGTCAATTATGAATTATACAGGGTGAAATTTTTATTTTTACAGTTATTAAACACATACATAAAATACCTGATGTATTTGATTTTAATACATTAAAATAAATGCTCAAAATGTTCTCCACCTAGTTGTTGGCAATAGCACATTCTCCTATAGAACTCCTCCTTAACTTTGTTTAAAGTTTGAGGTGAAATATTCCGTATTTCTGTAGTTATCCTGTATTTGAGGTCTACCATGCTAGTTGGTTGTGTTGCATATACTTTGTTCTTGAGATAACCCCACAGAAAAAAATCTAACGGCGTAAGGTCTGGCGATCTAGCTGGCCACTCAATAGTACCTCTTCGTCCAATCCATTTATTGGGGAAGATTTCATCTAAATAAGTTCTTACCATTAAAGCATAACGGGGTGTTGCCCCGTCTTGCTGGAACCAAACATTTTCATTCGGTAAGCTAGGATCTATTGCGTTGCCAACGCAGGAATAACTTCATTTCTAAGCATATTTAAATATTTTTCAGCTGTCAAATTTCCATCTATAAATATAGGACCAATAATATGGTCGCCTATGATACTGGCCCAAACGTTCACCTTTTGAGGGTACTGAGTATGTGTCTCACGCATCCAATTAGGATTCTCTGCTGACCAATATCTACAGTTCTGTCGGTTTACCTATCCATTCAATGTGAATGTTGATTCGTCAGAAAAAAGAATGGTACCAAGAGCTATCTCATTTCTGTTCAGCTTATTCAACAATCTTTCGCAGAAATCCATTCTACGATCTGGATCGTCTTCTGTTAACTCCTGCACAAAAGTTAATTTGTAGGGATGAAGTTTTTCTTTATGAAGACATCTTAGAACAGTTGTATGACTAACATTAATTTCACGGGCAATTTGACGTGTACTTGAAGTTGGATTATCTTCGACACTTAACAAAATATCCACTTTCACATCATCTTCAACGAAGTGTGGTTTTCTTTTCAATGGTTTGACATGTCCAAGTTCTCTGAATTGTGCATGAAATTTAGACACAGTACTTTGTGAAATATTAGGCAATTCGGGATACCTGTGATTAAATAAGTTTGCCACTTCAACTTGACTTCTGCAGTTATCCCCGTACCCGATCATCATTGAAATCTCAATTCGGTGAGTCTCAGTTAAATATTTCATTGTTATGTCGACAAGGAAAGAGTGTTTGACAAAGATTTTACTTTTTCAGAATAAACTGTCAACACATCAACAACTGACAGAATAGAAAACAATCCACATTATTTACCGATTTTGTCTAATTATTGGCGTTTTTAGGCAATTTTTAGGTATTTATGATAAAATTCATGGGCGTAGCAGGTTTTGTTTAATATACAAATACGTCTAATAATTAGTTAGTTTAGATTTTTGATAAATCCATATTTAGCTAATTTTAAAAAGTACCAATATTTCAAGTGTAATAAATTATTAATTTTAAAATTTCACCCTGTATAATTCATTATTTACCATACATTATTCAGTTTGTTGGAATCGGTTCATTAAGAGGATTTTAAAAATATGCAAATGTACAGGGTGTTTCATTAAAAAAAAACAACACCGACTATGGCATACTTGCGTGAATCACCCTGTACATTTAAATTTATTTTTACATAACGCACAACTCAATTCAAAAGTTGACTTGTCTCGGCATTTTTTATAATTTTCTAAAATAATGACATAAAGAATTTTATTCCATAAGTGGTTTCCACATTGTATATTATTCCTCACATATTCCGTACAGTCAAAGATTACAAAAAAAATATAAGATAGTTCACTCGTACGAATTCTATCGATCAAAGGATTCATACCGCTGGTTACTGTCTGGTGACTTAGCGGTTGGCGCCATGCTACAGTATGTCGCTAAATCCTTACTTGCATTTAATTTTGCATATTATACGGGTCGTCGCCTATAGAGCGCTGGTATTTTAGAATTCGTTGTTCGTGTTTTATGTTTATGTTGTATAGATATTATATAATATTAATATTTTTCTCTTCAATAGCAAAACTTATAAAATAAATATTTTGTTATATTTGTTAATAGTCTTAGTTGTATACATAATAAATCGTATAGTTTATCACTTTCCCACGAATTCGGAATGCAGTCTTGATTTTAAGTAATGTAAACAATGATAAAAATATAGAGAAGCAATTAAGGGCCAGAAATGTGCCTACAATCTCTAGGAACTTTGTATAAGTATTTCATTTAGTCTTTCGGGAAACGTTCCGGAAGTAAAATTTCTTGTTCGCATTATTTTAACTTCTGTCTTCCAAAAGAAACATTAATAATATTATAATTGTGGTTTTAAAATGCCTGTGTGTTGTGCTGTGATGGGTTGTTCCAGCAAGGTAGGAAAACCAGAAATATCCTTTTATAGTTGTCCCAAAGACGTTGAGAGGTGGGTATTAAATTAGTTATTATCAAATACGGAATTCAACTTTTTCAAAACTATTGTAACAAAGATATTTGATAATAAAAAATTAGTTAGTTATTTAGTACTCATAGGTACTGGGTATTCATAGAAATTTGAAAATTAACATATCTAATTTATTAATAAATGTATCCTGCAGCTGTAAAATATGTTTTAACCTTGTGAATCCAAAAAATACGGGGTGTCCAATTTAAAGATCAAAATTGTTTTAGTGGTCCTATTATTCTGGTGGCCAGTGAGTATATATAATTGAATTTGTGATATTCTGTATAAATAACCGCTAGATCATCTATTACTAAAATGTTGAATAAAATCTGTCAATTGATTCATTTTAAAAATTTTGATGTATTTTTTACTTATACCTAAACTTTCCTTTTCAAATTCATATCCTGAACGTTTTTCGAAATAATTAACATTTAAAAACATTATATAAAAAAAACCTTTAATATATCATCCTATTACTTTGAATATATATTTCTCAAGTTACCCCTGTATAGCTTGGAATAAAATATACTTTTCTAATGCCCTGGTACCTAGCGGTGTCGTTATTTACAACAAAAGCGAGCCGTAAATATGATTTATGAGTGCGGCGATCGTTTAAAACACTAAGAAGAATCAGACCGCCTTCAAGTGAACTATCTTATATTTATTTTGTAATCTTTGGTACAGTTCCAAAGTTATTACTAAAATGTTTATCCCTCATGTTTTTCCGAAAAAAAAAATACCATCCTAAGTCGGTTAAGTTTATTGTAAAAACTGTTAGGACAGGAATTTCGAGATTTAATGAGAATTACCCAAATTCGTTTCATCTGTTACACGAGACGATTTTCTATCATCTCTTACAACTGTGGAGGGTAGAAGGAAGGAGCACCATCTTGTATGGGGGACAAGTTGAAAAAGTGTCCACGTGTAAACAGCAAATTATAATTCGAAGATTCACCGAAATGGCGCTCGTGTAGCTAATGGAAATGTTGTGAATTTAGGGTTATAAACCGAGTGAAGTGTGCTGGGTTGAAAAATTTAGAATTTTTCGCGACTTGTGTAATTGAGAAATATACAGTATTTAAAATCTCAATTATTTACGTAGTATCTTACTCTAATAATTCATGGCGCTATTTTTAAAATCCTTCCACTTGCTACTATGGCGCCATCTTAATTTGCTTCTTTTCGATGGACACTTTTTAATACATTCGGATGGTGCTCCTTCCTTCTACCCTCCATACTTACAACGGACTATGACCACCCCTATCTCAGTAAGTAGAGTATCGACCGTGACCGTCAAATAAAATCAAACTTGACCGGTTAACATACCTCGATTCATAATCGTCTATGTCAAACTCTAATAATGACCTCGCGACTCCCTGACATATGAAGAATACACAACAACACAGGTAGGTATAACCCAGCGACTGCGCTTACGTTTTGTTTTTCACCTGTTCGCGAGTCACAGCATTCGTTGATCCGTATACCGCGGAGGTGGTCACCTAATTCTCGCGCCTACTATCTGCCTCTACTTCTTCTTATTTAACAGATACTCATCTTTCTCAATATCGGTGTAGTGAAGTTAGCCGTAAGTGTGTACCTCTATATGTGAATGTGTACCGTATGTGTTTGTGTGTGGGTAAACAAGCACGTGCCTTTTTACTATTTACGTTTTGTGGTTCTACGATTTAACACAGAATCCCGCGAAACTTTTTCATATTGTGATTATTCCTAATTTTCGAAAACTTCAAGAATTTTAATAGTGAAATTGTGTCGGAAAAATATGATCGTTTTATTATGAATATTACAGTCGTTTGTGTCACTTACTTCAGTTACAAATTAGGATTAATTGATTTCTGCGGAAATATGTGTTCCAATAAATGTACTTCGTTCTTTGGAACTAATAACGGAAAAGGTGAGTTTTATATGAAAAAAAAAAATTTCTTAGTGAAAAACTATATTTTATTGTTATAATATTTTTGTTTTTATGTTTATAATGCCTGTAAAATGTTTCCAAATTATTCCAAATAAAAGCAAAAAACTCGTCAGCACTTACACTTTTGATTGAAAAGCTAAAAACAAGGTGTTCCATAGGGAAAACTTTGTCGCTTGTGATAAAAAATTGTAGCGCGCGATGCGTTGAACTTGGGACTTACATTGCCGAAATTTTTTTTTATAATGTTAAATCATCAATATAAATATAACCTTCAGCCACTTTACTACTTTTCCACTACTGCTTTTGAAGTTTAATTATGAAAATAGGCAAATAGTGTCAAACTATGACAGATCGCGGAAAATGTCTTCATTCCAGTTAGATTTGGATTATGGAGGGTAGAAGGGAGGAGCACCACCTTGTATGGGGGACAAGTTGAAGAACTGTCCAGCTGTAAACAGCAAATTATAATTCGAAGATTCGCCGAAATGGCGCTCGTGTAGCTAATAGAAATGATGTGAACTTAGCATGTGAAAGTGAATCTAGAATTATATTTCATATGTATGTTTTTCTATGATATAATAATTTAAAAATACGCGCTGTAATAAACTTGAAGTATTTATTTCCTTTTTTAATTTTGTATCGTACTCTAATAATTCTTGGCGCTGTCAAAGATTACTAAATACATATAAGATAGTTCACTTGAAGGCGGTCTGATTCTTCTTAGTGTTTTAAACGATCGCCGCACTCATAAATCATATTTACGGCTCCCTTTTGTTGTAAATAACGACACCGCTAGGTACCAGGGCATTAGAAAAGTATATTTTATTCCAAGCTATACAGGGGTAACTTGAGAAATATATATTCAATGTAATGGGATGATTTATTAAAGGTTTTTTTTATATAATGTTTTTAAATGTTAATTATTTCGAAAAATGTTCAGGATATTAATTTGAAAAGGAAAGTTTAGGTATAAGTAAAAAAATATATTAAAATTTTTAAAATGAATCAATTGACAGATTTTATTCAACATTTTAGTAATTTTGTGATGTTTATTGAAGATCTAGCGGTTATTTATACAGAATATCACAAATTAAATTATACATACTTATTGGCCACCAGAATAATAGGACCACTAAAACAATTTTGATCTTTAAATTAGACACTCCGTATTTTTTAGATTCCCAAGGTTAAAACAGTAAAAACATATTATGCAGCTGCAGGATATATTTATTAATAAATTAGATATGTGAATTTTCAAATTTCTATGAATACCCAGTATCTATAAGTACTAAATAACTAACTAATTTTTTATTATCAAATATCTTTGTTACAATAGTTTTGAAAAAGTTGAATTCCGTCTTTGATAATAACTAATTTAATACCCACCTCTCAACGTCTTTGGGACAACTATAAAAGGATATTTCTGGTTTTCCCACCTTGCTGGAACAACCCATAACAGCACAACACACAGGCATTTTAAAACCACAATTATAATATTATTAATGTTACTTTTGGAAGACAGGAGTTAAAATAATGCGAACAAGAAATTTTACTTCCGGAACGTTTCCCGAAAAAGTAAATGAAATACTTCTACAAAGTTTCTAGAGATTGTAGGCACATTTCTGGCCCTTAATTGCTTCTCTATATTTTTATCATTGTTTACATTATAAGTACTTAAATCAAGACTGCATTCAGAATTCGTGGGAAAGTGATGAACTACCAATTATTATGTATACAACTAAGACTATTAACAAATATCACAAAATATTTATTTTATAAGTTTTGCTATTGAAGAGGAAAATATGAATATTATTTTTTCCTTATTGCAATAATTAATTAATAAATTTAAAATATCTATAAAACATAAACACGAACAACGAATTTTAAAATACCAGCGCTCGATAGGCGACAACCCGTATAATTAATAATTAATAAAATTAAATGCAAGTAAGGATTTAGCGACATACTGTAGCATGGCGCCATCCGATAAGTCACCAGACAGTAACCAGCGGTATGAATCCTTTGATCGATAGAATTCGTACGAGTGAACAATCTTATATATATTTTGTAGTCTTTGGCGCTGTTTTTAAAATCTTTCTACTTGCTACCTAACCATGGCGCCACCTTCATTTGCTCCCTTTCGATGGGCACTTTTTAATACATTCAGATGGTGCTCCTTCCTTCTACCCTCCATAATTTGGATTTTAGAAAGCTCACTTTAGATATTTCCACTTCTTAAATCCAATCTCGTCCTGTCAAGTGTCAGGCTGGAAGATATTCTACAAATTATCTAAGATTTTTTTACCTTCAAGATAATACCCATATTCCTAAGATATAATGTCAAGTATAATGGTCATTGGAAGAATGGCTTTTTCGAGTTACATAGACTAGCAAGGGCTGAAAATGATTTGAATTTTTAAAAAAATTTCGTCCATCTATAGCATGTCGCTTTTTGACATACATCATACAACACTATATACTATACTGATTCAAAAAAAACATTTTCTTAATTATATCGAAAATATTGTTGGAGATGACAAAAAAGACATCCTGTGAAAGTTTAAGCTATTAATATTAAGAGGTGCCGCATCGCAAATTTCGATGTTCCATTTAAATAACATGGGAACAATATTCTCTTGCACTTTGGAATTCTATAACTCACGTTGGTGACAAAACTTTGGAATGACCAAGGTATATTCTGGTAGAAAATTGAACGCTCTACAAAAAGGGTCTCTTACAATTTTCTGATGTATTTTTTCCTTCAAAAGTTATTCGAGGTCAAAGTTAAACTAAGGACAAATTTTAATATTTTTCCAATTTTTTTACGCAACCATAAACTTTATGAGAAAATTTTATGGGACTTTTTTGGAGAGCACTCTATTTTCTATAACTTATCTTTATAAAAGTTTTTGATATTTTCTACAGGTCCTAAGTTATTTGCATTGAACTAAAAATATTTTAACCTAAAAATTGAACTTAATATTAATATTAAGAGCTTAAACTTTCACAGTATTTTTTTTGTCATTTCCATCAATATTTTCGATATAATTAAGAAAAAAAAATTCATCAGTCTACAATATACATTTCAAAAATATGTCGTCGTAGCCGAACGGTATAGGGGTTTAGATGCCAAGAATTATGATTTATTGTATTTATTAGAATTGAATCCTGGACACACGGTGAATTTTTTTTTAAATTTGTTTTATTGTGACATTTTTATATGAATATCTTTCAATATAGTTCCTATTAATCCGAAAACGCACCTTATAGTAAATCTAACTAAAAAGTAAAAATCATTGTGTGATTTTATGAAAACATGATATAAGTAAAACATCATACGGTCTATATACGACATAAAAAGATTATGTTTTCATAGCCGAGCGGTATAGAGATTTGGATGCCAAAAATTATTAATTGTAGGCATAGGGTTCGAATCCTGGTCAAGGTGATAATTTTTTTATTTGTTATAATGTGACATTTGTATATGAATAACTTTCAATATAGCTCCTATTAATCTGTAAACACATCTTGAAGTAAATTGAACTAAAAAGTAAAAAATAAATGGAATGAAAAAACTTTATTTCATTCATTTTTATAGTGAATTTATTAGAATTATTAGAACTGCATATTGCTACTATGACCTAACAAAAAACGAAATGGAGATGCAGTAGATCATAAGAGGAAGAAAGAAGAAAAGGAAAACAAATAAAGGCTGAGTAAGGAAGGATAGAGATATATGGAGTTGTTTGGAAATCGAACAAAGACAAAGCAATCGTAGAAGAGGGACCAAAAAACTAAAACACATAAAAGTTGATAAGACAGAAAGATTTAGTAATAAAATACTTAATAGTAGTACTAGTTATAGGTATAATAGTAATAATAGATATATTTATAGGTAGTGGGAACAAAATAATGAAACCCAAAAAATTAGATAGGAGAGGAAGGAATAGAAGTAGTATAATTAAGTATTGATATGCATATTTAGTGATAAATTAAATATTGATAAAGATAAGAAAAAAAGCAAAAATCATAGAACAAAAGAAAATAATGGCAATGAACCAGAGGACAACTATGAAAAAGAAAATAATACAACCAGTGGAGAAATTATAAGTACCAGAAATTCGAATAAAGAAAATAGTGCGAAGTATAAAATACAGGAAAATGAGGATACAATTAAAGAAGCTCAAGCTGAAAATACAAGGCAACAAGAACATCAGATAATACAAAATACGAATGAAGAAGGGATTTGGAACATAAATACAATCACGGAAAAAGATATAGGAATAACCGAGGGAATGCAAAATAATAGAATACAGATAATAGGCATAAGCGAAACGAAGAAGAAAGGAAATGGAAAAATACAGCTTACGAACAAACATGCATTATACTATTCTGGAGTACCATATGATAAGGGAGGAAAAGAGTGAGTAGGAATAATAATTAGAGAAGACGTGAATAAGAAAGTGATAAAATTCAAACCAGACAACTTAAGAATAATAATGTTATCAATAGATATAAATAGGGAGGAGACTGTAATACAGATCTATGGCCCAGTAGAAGGAGCTGAAGACGAAGAAATTAGGGAATTTTACGAAAATCTACGAAAGGAATTAGATGCGGTAAGAGAAGATAACGAGGAAACAATAATAATGGGGGATTGGAACAGCAGAGTAGGTAAAGACCAAAATAGAGGCATGGGAGAATATGGAGAGGAAACTGTGAAAAGGAATGGTATGATGACTTCTGTAGAACAAATGATCTAATAATAGGAAATACGTTTAGGTATCAAAATATAGAGCAAAAATATACATTCGTGGCTGAAAAAGATTAATTTTTCACCTTCCATTTTGTTCGCAAAAAAATGCATTCCCGAAAAAGGTAAGGACAGGACAACGTCTGTCGAGACCTCGTTTGAAAAAAGTTTCATTTTCTCCGCAAATTAGACTGGTTTTATTAGGTTTTTATCGATTTTATTGTATATGTTTAAAATTAATTTTCTCTACATTGGAATTATCCTGGATAATTTTTGTGGAAAGCAAAGGTTTACTGTCAGTGTCGGAGGTATACATTATATTACTTTATGACCCTATAGATATTTTGTGATAAATGATAAAAAAGCGGCTTCTATTTCGAACACTCAAATCATACATCTTAAAACTCATATTATGGTAATTATCATATTATTTTATGGTCTATAATAGTTTAAAAACGGAGTGCTCCTCGAGAAACGAGTCAGTTTTCAAAACAGTTTCGAGTCGGTTTCAATTCCCTCAAATGGGTACTTGAATAAAACCATCGAATGGGAGTTCGTTTTCATTTTATTTTGGAAATTGTGCGTTTTCATCATTTATAGGAAAACAACACTCCCATTACTAAAGGTAACTCGTAACAAATATTAACCAAGTCCTGTTCTAGAATAGCTTTGATACAAACCTACAACATACCAAGATTTTATCAAATCTATGTAGCCATTCCTTAGCAAATAATTGTCTATTTTTTAGTATTTGTTCAATATTTCTTTATTTTCTCGGAAACTGTATGGATCTTGGTATTTCATGGATATCAATATATCCTAAAAATGTCCATCAAATAATCCTCGTGGGCAATTTCATCATGCTTATCTCCCTATTCCCTTTGTTAAACTGAACCAAGTGCGACATATACACTGTGACCAAAATAAGGATTCTGAAAAAAAATTTTCGTAGTGAAATGATGTGATTTTTCATTTTTGTGATATTTATATTTTAAGATTTTCTTTTTCTTTCGTTATTGTTACTGTCAGTACTAGTGCAAGAATTACAATACTTCTTACTTTTAACATTGCAAAGTTAATTTTCAAATTTGACTTTTCATAGTCATACAGTCAACTTAACTTTTTTATTCAGTTTTCTTATAACAGATTTTCAAAAGTATTCTAGTTACAAATTTAGCAATGTAGCTCACTCAAGTATTTGAATGCGTTTTTAACATACAGGGTTAAAACTTACAATGGGCGAACTACAAAAATGTTAATTAATTTAGTAAATGTTCAAAATGGTTTCCATTGTTTTGTAAACAATAGTGCAACCTATTTTCAAACTCCATACGAACGTTGACAAATGTTGCTTTAGTAATATGCTTGACTAATTCTTCGTCGTAAATCGTCGATTGAGGTTGGGTTAGTTTTATAAACAACCGACCCCACAGAAAAAAATCAGGTGGTGGTGAGTCTGGTGACCTAGGTGGCCACTCAATGGGACATCTCCTTCAAATCCATCTATTCGGATACCTAATTATTGTCTCTGCTACTGCGTAATGGGGAGGTGCTCCGTCTTGCTGGAAGTGCAACAAATTTTCATCTAGAGCTGGATTGCCATCGCCGTCCTGTTGGTTCTCTAATTCATGAACAATTAAGGACTTAATAGTGTTCTCCAGCATATCGAGGTTCATTTCACCGTTTAAATTTCCCGGCATAAACAAGGGACCAATTACAGAATCTCATAATACCCCTGCCCAAATATTTAGTTTCTCTGGATACTGAGTGTGGTTTTCTCTAAACAGATGTGGATTTTCATCATTCCAATAATTTTGTTTATTTACATTGATAAAATGTGCACTCATCACTAAAACAAACATTTTTTAAAAGTCTAATGAAAATAACATTAAGGTAAGTATCAAATAAACAAATAATTTGAGTACAGAAAGGAAATGCAAAACAAAATAACAAAATGTGTTGTTTAAAAACTGCAAAGCAAACAAGTTTGTTTTTTGAAATACAATCAATAGAACATTGAATACTTAAATAGGGACCGTACTTGCACTTTCAATGCGAAGTATCGTTCCACAATTAATTGTTATTTTTGTTGTCAAATAAATGTTTCTGCTTTATTGTTACACCCTGTATAATTATGACTTAGACCGTTGGAAAGCATTTTCTACGGGCTTTCTAACGACGTATTACAAGTAGGGGGTTGCCATATAAATTTTTGTAGGTGGGGTAGGCGGTTCTTTCGCATGTCATTTTAGTTCTCCCTCTCTACCCTAGAAATGGTTTTGAATTTTTTTGAAATCTCTTTTCGTTCACGAGGTAAGTTTTAAAATTGATACCCTGTATAATCATTATCAAGAAATTTTCAGTATTATTATCACAAGAGACTGACAAGAAAGAGAACAGATTTTCGTAAACCTATTGTCAAAAGAAAACAGGGTTGAGAAAAGATCTGGAAATTAATTTTCTCTTCATTGTCATTCTCGTATTAAATTGGTTATTTTATTTTTTGACGTTACACTAAAACTACATAAGATACATAAAATATATTCATAAATTAATGATAATTGAAGTTATAAACATGAATAAAATAGGTTAAAAGAGATTTTCAAGTTAAGCGGTTTTATTGAAAAGCTAAAAAATCTTTTGGTGTACCATCTATGACATTTGATAACATCAATCTTCAGTTGGTTAGACGCAGACAGGATCACGTTAACGTCTCTGTCTAATTATTATACCCTTTTTTTGAATACAACTGTACTTTTTTATTTAACCACTAGGGTTTATAGCAGTCCAGTGATTACAAATATATTTACATAATGAAAAGTAACAGTAAAATCACAAATTATACATATTTATGTATTTTAAGAAACTCAAGCAATCATTCATTTGGTCTAACTTGAAGCTCCCTTATATCAGGAGGGAAACTCATACTCCCCACATAGGGAGGAAAATTACTGTTCCTCCCTCTTATTTTAAATTTGTTGTAAATGATGAAACTTGTAAATCTATTATATTCAAATTGTTCCTCTAATTTCAACAACATCTTGTATATCCTGTATTCTGGTAAAAATTAATTATGAATGTTAATTCAACGTTAGGTTTACAAATAAAAATTTCAACTCCCAGGATTGTTAGATACGTTTTTTGACTTACGAATAAAACTAACATAGGCTGTGGCTCACTGACAGTAAACATTGCAATTGACTTTTAGAGTGCTAACTTGTTAAGTTTATTGAACTTTATTGGCTTTGAGAAATGGAGAGCGATTCCAGTGACTTTCAATTTATAAATATGCCACCTAATATTAGAGAACAAGCCAACATAGCCTCATTAACCTTATTACCGCAAAAATCTAAATACAGGTATGAAAAACAATATATACAATAAAAGCAATGGGCTGAAGGCAATAAAATAAATAACAATTCAGAAAAAGGTTTAATAAGTGAGTAGGAGGGAAAATTATATGTATTACACAGGAGTAAAGTTCCTTGTCATCTCTTGAATGGTTCTCCGCTTGGCTACGGGCAGTGCAGTACATCCTACGGGAGGAAAAGTGGCACTTTCCTCTCTAGTAATACAAATAGCTATTCTCTCGTATTTGCAACTATTTCATGCATTTTGTTATGGATTCCAAGGTTCCATTTACATTGCCACTTATTCACAACAAAATTTTTAACAGATAGTTTATGGTCTTGGTGAGGTATCAGCTCTAATTTTGCTATAGAATTTTTACTGACTGATTCTTGAGCTGAGATATCGGCTTCTTCGTTGCCCTGTATACCGGTATGTGTTGCTAGCTCAATGTTGGTCCATTATTCTTAGAAAAATAGTGCGGAAATAGATTTGGACATTATTCAATTATTCTGATGCATTTTCCATACAATAATTTTCTTAAAACATGTTATTCTTTTCATTTCGAATGGGCGAATAGAACTAATTATAGTATATTATGGTGTCGGGTAATAAGAACTTCACGGTAAATATCAGAAAAACGAAATAGTATGACTACTACCGAAAATATCTTAAAACAATCGGAAATTGTTTATACATTAGTAATAGTATTTAAAATGATACATTGTCGTGTTATAAATAACCGGTAGCAATACTTATAAGGCCAGGATTCAATGAATCAAAAACCGTATCCAGATGTTCCCACCAATTTATTGTCAACCGTCTGTCTCGTGTTCAAAAATATGGGATTAGACTCGATACGTCCAGTTTATTTATTATTTTCAATTTCCGATGCAAAATAGGTGGTTTTGCACTAAAAAGCCCCTTCTCCGAGCCAAGCTAATTCGAATGCCAAAATGTGATAGAATATCTTTTGAAGTCCTTCAGGTTAATTTTCACTAGTAATAACCCAAGGACATTGATAATGGTTCGAAAAAATTTTATAACAAATTTCGAAAGCTTGTTGCCTATAAGTAACAAGCTTGAGAAAGTTGTTAAAAAATTTTTGAGCATTTATCAATGTTCGAGGGTTATTCGAATAGAAATTTTTTTGCTAATTATAGAAAAAAATACAGAGTATATTTGCTTCTATAATTTCATTAATGTTCTCGTCAGTATTATGACCAAATCGTGACATTTTGAAATATTAAATTTTTGGAACGTCAAAATCGAAATAAATCAAAAGTATCCATGGCAACGTACCTAATAGAGTGAATCCGATGAAATCAGTTAATTTGAGGTCATTTGATTGAACACAACCAATCAGAACAACATTACACTGAAAACAGACCATGGGCCTTTTTCTTGAAGGCCCATCTTCATTCAGTGAAGATCGGCAACAATCTTAGCAAATGTATCTTTATCCTGCGCTTTTCTATAAGTGTTATCAAATCTTAATCTCGTCCAGTCTCTATTGTTTTTCAACCATGAATATTGTTACGAAGTCACCAACTCAAAGCCGGCCCTGTCACTCAACTATAAATTTTGGTGAATGCGCGTTCGAGAAGATTCTAGAAAGACAGTTTTGTTTACGCATATGACGAGCGTGAAAAATACAAGAATTTTACAGAATTCATAAAGACAGTTGACAGTTAGTAAAACAAAGACAGCTAGTTAGTAAAGAGTTAGTTCACAGACAGTTCTTAGTAATCGGACAGTGAATGAAATAGTGAGGATAAATAGTGTAATATTCAAGTGGTAAAAATAAATTAGAACTATTATACCGAGTGTAAATAAATTAGTAGACTTTAAGTAAAGTGAGTATATAAATTAAGTTTAATACAGTGTGTTTCTATAAATAAATAAATAGTAATTAGCCATAGTAGTATGTATAATTTTATCCCATACGTAAAAACTTTTTGAATAAATAAGAAAAATATTACATTGGTGTCAGGTGTGGGGTAATATTAATAAATAATTACGTAAAAATGGCTAAGAGACTAAGTGAGCTGAAAGTGACGGAACTAAAAGCAGAATTGGAAAATCGCGAGCTGGAAACATACGGAAAGAAGAGTGAGTTAGTTGAAAGATTGAAAATAGCACTGGAAGGTGACGGCTTGGATCCGGAAATATTTTTATTCAACGACAAGGCTTCCACCTTAATCTCGTCAATTTCTGCTAACATTTCCGCTAATATGGACGAGAAGATTTTCTCTATGGACGAGAAGATTTCTACTATGAAGAACGATATTTCTGCTAATATGAAGGACGAGATTTCTACTATGAAGAACAATATTTCTGCCGATATCTCATCAATGAAAAATGACATTTCCACTGAAGTCGAAAATAAAATTTCGTCTCTAAAATCAGATATTGAGAATAAGTTCACAAATGGACGAGAAAATCCAGGAGCTAGAGACAAAGATTTGAGAACACAAGGCACGCCAGCAGAAGAAAATAAGATCGAACAAATGAAACCATGCAAGCCAGAAGCACACCCCAAGACAGAAGATATTGGCTATTTTGCCCGAGTCAAGGCCCCAACGTTCGACGGAAAGACGTGGTGGACCAACTATGTTAAATAGTTTGAAGCAGCCGCTAGAGCGAATAATTAGTCTGATAGGAGAAAGGCAGTGAACTTAACCATTGCGCTTCGGGGAGATGCCTTAGATGTGCTTCAGACGATACCCCTTGAAGAAACGGATCACTTCGAGCAGCTGAAGAAGAGGTTGGACATGCGATATGGTCTCGAACATCTAGAACACTTGTACCAATCCCAGCTGAAGAACCGAAGGCAGAAACGTGACGAAACTCTTCAAGAGTATGAAGTGGATATCGCCCGACTAGTCCGATTTGCTTATCCATCAGCTCCAGAAAATATGATGGAATGTCTGGGCATCCAGGCCCTCATTGATGGCTCACGTGACCCTGATATGCAGAGGACGCTTCGTTTAGCCCATTCCAAAACATTGGTCGATGCATTAACTGCTGCTCTTGAACATGAAGCAGCCTCGAAGGCTTCGGGATATAACAAAGTTAGGACCATTCAAGAAGAAGGCGACGAAGATAGACTCGACCAAATCGTCTACTTGATAAAAAGGATGGTAGAGCAAAAGGCGAAGAAACTTGCTTGGCAACCGTCTTTCGAAAGGAGTTTGGGCATTTAGAAATACTTGCAGAACAGATTCCAACCCCTGGCAAGATACTGAGAATCAAACACAAATCACGGTACGTCTTCTACCTGGTAACAAAGAACGAATTTCAAGATAATTTTTTGGAAAGCCTTTTCAAGACCATTTGCTGGAATCCAATGTGAAGAATCTAGCTGTTCCCAAGAAGAGCAACCAGTTGAATTGGCGAGTCGGCAGGAATATGATGGAAGTGATCTTCGATGATACCGATTTCCACATATTAATCTGCAGCTATACCCCCGTTATCAGTGTACAATGAAGACAGTGCCCTGTTATTTCCATACGACCGAAAAGTGTAGGAATGGTTCCAGTTGCCAATTTAAACATCCAGTCCCGGCTACACAGGAGTTCCAGGAGGAATTTTCGATTAAGGAGGGGGCAATGTTACGAAGTCACCAACTCAAAGCCGGCCCTGTCACTCAATTATGTTAATTAGTACAATATATCGCAGTTCCGATTATTGCGTCAATTGGGATGCAGGGAAATCGAAAAAAACCTGCATCCATTATCTCGGATAGGAGTGGAATAGGAAAAGAAAAACACATAATTTTTATTTTTATTTTATGTATTTTGCATAAATTGTTTCGGATACTGATAAGTACCCCAAGTCGTAGAAGTAGTACACTAAGAAGTGTTTTTTGTTTCACCAGCTATATAGTGCTCCTCCTAGCTTTGGATCGTCAGCTTTTGCCTTTTCTGCGGTTCGTCGATAGAGGTGACATATCCAGGAACTCTTGGTAGACGGGAAGAAGTTCGTCATAAGAGATTTTACAAAGAAGTCGTAGTTGCGGAAGCATTTGTAGTCGTTTACAGCCGTTTGAAAGTTTTGCTTGAATGTATAAGTGTTTTTAAATGTGTTTTGTCGAACTTACCGCACAACAATTTGAGGAGATTGACTCGATTCCTGACTCTGTTCATCATCGCAAGGAAGTCAGGCTCCCAATTGAGGGTGTGAATAAATCTGACCTCCCTCGATAAATCGAGTCTCTAACCCCCAAGTGAAATGCGGAAATTCGTGGGTGTGGGTGTGTTCGATTTTATGTTTGTTGGAGTGTTCGAATGCTATAAGTTGTGTTTTGTGTGGATTGAGTGTAACTCTTCACTATTCGAAATAGCTTAGCAATTATTATTGAGTGTTTGTTTTGAGTAAATATACAGATACATTCAAACACAAACGGAACATAGGGATTTTAAGCATTGTATCAGAACTGCTTTTGAACTAGTCGACCAACATCCAGCTTCAACAGATTAAAAACACGATTATTACAATCGTTTATTTGGACACCTATAACATATCGTACAATTCCCACCAGTCCCTATTCTCAACTGTGGGCGGTCCTTAATTAGCGTCAGACAGTCAGCAAACAGCAGTCGGTAGGTTATTTACGAATTTATTTTTATTTTGAAAGCCAAAAGAAATCAAAACATATTATCTTAACTCGAAACATTAATTGTTAAAGAGAATTTAAAAATTAATTTTCGATTTTAACAACATAAAACGTAAGCATATTGTTTCAATATGTAGCGACGTTTACTACCCCCATCAAATAATTATTCAATACTAAATCGCAGTTCGAACATAACTAACAAATTTTGGAAGGAGAAGAGGCGGGCTTTCTTACATTGGTTCTAAATCCAGCTGTCCAGATCACTTCTTGATATTTATTGAAGTGAACTTATAGAAATGTTTTGTTGGTTGACTATTTAGATCGGAGAATACACTAACTCCCTATGTTCCGTTTGTGTTTGAATGTATCTGAATGTATTTTGCAGTGTTAATGTGGGCGGTGTCATCGGTGTAGAGGTGACTACGTTGGTGTGACTTTTATGGTGCTGGTGTGTCATGTTTTGATTGAGGTAAAGAAGAGGAGCAAGGATAGACCCCTGAGGGACGCCTGCCAGAGGGATGAAAGGTTCCGAGATGCAATTAAAAACTTTTCCGTACTTGATAACATTTTGTTAAATTATAATTCAAGTGAATAAATATAAGTGACAATTTATATTTTTTTAAAATAAAGTAATTCGTTATTGAGTATTTAAAAATAAATTATATTTCAATGATTAAATTGTGAGCAACGTACGGTCATATTTCAAATTTACAGGACATTCATAACAGGACTCTAGTTAGTCACTTCTCTAAAGTATGAACAGACTTCACGTCAAAACGGTCTTGTTAGCTTACGTTAAAAATGTCTGACGTCAGATTTGATCAGCGCCAAATCAAAATCATAATTTCGTCGTTATTTATGAATTTAATATATATGTAATGAAAAGCTAAGCCGTTTATATCGATTATAATCATATAGATACCGACACGAATCTTTATTATAAAAACTAGTTTTAAATATTACTTTTACGACCTAATATTTATAAGCATTATAAATGCAATTCAATATAATCATCGTTCACATTTGTATTAATAATCAAGGATTTAACAGAATATTTATGTAAATTTAAAGTATATTCAACTATAATTATATATTCAACTACTTTTTTTAGCTTAAAGCGAAAATTATCGAATTGCTTGGATATTCCAAATTGATATATTGGCATATTTTGTATTTTTTAATAATAATTTATTCAAATCCTGAGTTATTGGTTAAACAATCTTAAACTACAACGCTATAGATGTAGAATCTTGCACTACAATGAAAGGTATCCTCTTCTGTATTTAAACGGTTGTTCTTTTTCAAGTAATCGTTGAGTTGAGCGTATTATTTGTAATTTCTATGGTGTAAATTATGTTCGATTTCGTCAGTCACATTTAGAACTTTGATTTTTTGCATAAACTTTGTTATCTACAGTATGTTCCTTCCCTCACTGCATACTGGTTGTAGCGAACAAAAAGTAACAGACACTGCTTGAATAAAGATATATATATTGAGGGGACTACTCTCGTACGACCCTCGCACTTTGCTTTAGCATAGTCGTAGGTACATGCCGGCTACTGGGGTCTCAATAAATACTTTTTAATTTTATTACTGAAAAGTGTTGATACTGTAACTGCAAGAAATGTATTTTTAGCTATGAGAAATATTTAATTCTTTGTTATAATTGTTAATTGTGGGTTCATAAATAATCACTTAACAATAGGTGTTTACAAATATCTATTCATCTTAATAGGAGATTACAAAGTTAGGATCTTATATTTCCGGACGGACTTTACTTAAATATTTTTAAATAAGATATGAACGCTTACAATAAATTACTAAATAAAATGAAAATTAAAAATCCCTAAAAGATAAAAACAAAAGATTCTTCACTAAGTTCCTTCGATGTCTTCAAAATTTAAAATTCTGGTTAAACTACCATCTTCAGCATGACTGTTTTCTGAAAAATCAAAATCAGAGTCACCATCCTCACTAGAATCATCTTCTATGTCGATGATAAACTCATCTATGACTTGATCAAATAGAGGTTCCTTTTCCATGTATTCCTTTTCAAATTTTTGTGCATGGTCACACCTTGATTTCCACATTCCCACTGAAAAATTCTCAAAGAATTCGTCGCAATAGCCAGCAACTTTGTTAAAATTGAAACCTACGTTTTTTTCAGCAACATAGTGTTCCATTGCACTCCAGATTAATTCGATAGGTTTTAATTCGGGGTGATATGGAGGCAATCGTAGAAAATCAAACCCATGCGACATTATTAATTCATCGATACAATAACGTTTGTATTTGGGTTTATATATTTTGATAATTGCATATAATTGTGGTTTTAGCAAATTGTCATCAAATGAAATATTTCTTTCCCTCAACCACCGTTGCATTTCTAGTTTCTTTCTTGAAGATGTTGGCATATTTTCCGCAAGTTTGTTATGGTAGGATGCATAAGTAATATATTAACTAAAGACGAAGATCGGAACCAATTTATAAATAAAACAAAAGCTTATGTTTTCTGTATTAAACATGGTTAATTTGATATACTTACCTTGGCCAAAGTTATAATGGGTTCCTGTCGTGTAGCTTCCTCCTTCATAAACTTTAATAGATTGGACACTAGTTCACGTCATTGACCACTTAAAGGTTTATTTTTTAATTTACTTTTAAACTCCATTCTAATAATTATAACTAAACTATAAGCTAAAACCACACCTTCTATAAACTAACTACTGATAATACATTCCGTAACTAAAAACTACTATATTACTACTACGCCACTGGAATTACTGAGATATTAACCGTTTGCGGTCAAAACAGAGACTGGGTCCTCCATTTCAGTGAGCCTCGAGCGATCGGATCTTCTACCGCGCATCTCAGAAGTCCAAAGTCCAAGTGCCAACTTACACTGGGCGAGTTATACTTTTGTGTAAGAAGCAGAGGGCAGTCTTGACGAATAACACCGAAATATCCGTTTAGATTAAGATATGTTTAAGTGAAAAGTCTTATAATATTTATGATTGAAATTGAGGATCATAATTTCCCCAATACCTCTATAATTAGGGTAGTTTGTTAGTTAATCACAACTATTAAATTATAATAACTAAATTGATAATTTTAATTAAAGAGGTACCTTCCGTGAATATGTAATTGAAGTAGTCTAAGAGAATATAAGAACTACAATTTATAATAAATTTCTATAATGATCTTCAACGGTCTACATTTTCATAATCTCTTTCATCTTCCAAGTGATCGTTTAAATATAGGTTCAATGTCATCTTGCATTTTGTCTACTTTACAAAAATTGTTTTCGATTTTCATTACATGGTTAACTTTTCCTATGCCGATTGATCTGTACTTTGTCATTCGGTTTGAAACTTGAGTTATTATATAACATGTACTCCACATCATTTCACAGTGATAAGACGTTTGTCATATGAACATCGACGCAGTATTGTTCGCCATTGTGATTCCCGTATTTTTCAGCTATGCACTTAATTCTGTATTTGTCATAAATGCTTCAGTAGTTTTCAGTTCATTTGGCGTTTCATCCAATATTGTTTGGGGAAGCATACTTTTTCTAGAATGCTAAAATGAATTGTGCATTACAATCGTAATCCACTTATTTCCTAGGAGATTCGGCATTGAGCTTTCTCCTAACCATTCCTCAAATAGATATCCGTCCATCCATTTCATGGTAATCGGATTAGTATTCTTTCAAAAGGGCGGATTCATCAGCACCCCATTGATAGTGTGAGAGTGTTTTGATTATGCTCAGACGCTTTAGGCAATCACTTCTAGTTTCCTGGATTTGGTATTTCCAAGAAAGTCGGGAGTCGAATATCAATCCTATAATTTTACAGTGGTCGACAACTGGAATAGGGATGTCGTATAATAATATTTCAGGGACAGGAGAAGGGGTATTTCTGCTATATTGGATGAGCTTCGGTTTTGTAGAAGATAGGGAGAGGCTGAAAGCAGATATTCTACTTTGTACTAGGTTTACATTAGAGTAGTTTAGAAGTAGTAGGAGTCCAGACACCAAGACAGTAAACTTCAAGGTCATCAGCATATATAGCAGATTTTACTAGGGAGGGGAAACTGTAGTACAGATGATTCATGTCAAGAATGAACAGTGTGCTGCTTAGAATGGAGCCTTGGGGGACACCGTCCAGTTAGACTTGAGATGATGAGAGACATCCATTTATTGAGGCCTTAAAGGATCTAGTGCTAAGAAAATTTTTCATGAAAGAGTAAATGTTTGATATCATATAATGACAACTTATCAAGTATAGCTAGACGCAGAGGCACAAAGATTCGGGCAACGAATAAATGAAGACAAAACAAAATATATGCGAATGGGGGACGGAAAACAGAACAATGATACTCACTTAAGAATCAAAAATTACAAGCTTGGAATTGTATCAAGCTTCAATTATTTAGGAACATCTATATAGAACAAACTTGTAAAGACAAGATGAAAGAAAGAATAATGAAAGGAAGGAATAAGAGATTAATAAAATCTAAATCGATCAGCAAAAAAACAAAAATACAAATCTATAAGACTGATCAGAACAGTCATTACTTACGCACTGGAAACAACAACTATAAACAAAAAAGAAGAAGAAGATCTAAAAATAATATAAAGCAAAATATTGAGAACAATACTTGGACCAGACATAACAAGAGATGGAGAAAGAATATTAAAAAGAAACATAGAAAAAGAAAAGGAAGCAGGTGGAGAAAATATAGTCCGATATATAAAAGCAAGGAGACTGGAATGGATGGGACACATTATGAGAAGAGCACCAACAGAAATATTAAAAATAATAACAACATGGGTTCCATTGAAGACGAGAACAAGAGGAAGACTACGAAGCAGATGGTGGGATCAAGTTGAGGAAGATATAAAGGCATTGAAAATCAGAGACTGGAAAACAAAGAACAGAAGAAAATTGAGAACTTCAACAAATGAGGCCAGGACAGATAAAAGATTATAGTCGCACTGATATAAGAGGAGTAATTCACCTCGTCAAACGTTAAACACACCTCTATTGAGCTAGCCATAATCCCTCGGGATTAAACGGCCATGATGATGATCAAGTATAGTCATCCTGGGTATCGTGTCAAATTCTGCTTCAATATCAAAACTCATTATCACTATCACTTCTTGTTTGCTGTTTATAGCAACGGCAATGTTGGTTTGGAAGAGCGCGAGGTTATCACTTGTGGATCGATGACGACGGAATCCAGATTGTTCCTTGGGTAATATCTGGCGTTTTTCGATAAACTACATGAGTCGTCTGTCTATCATTTTTTTTTCATTATTTTGCATGTAGTACAAGTGAGAGAATTGAGAAGAGAATATTTGAGAAGACCAAATGAAATTATATATGTCTAATAGAATGATGAGACTATAGTTGGATAGATTTTTAGGGAAAATTTTCCGGGGTTTTGTGTTTGCGATAAAAGTTGAGGGCAGATTTGGATAAACGCACTGCTGGTCAACGTTGAGAATTCCATCTAGGAACCATTTTATGTTTTGGGCTAAGGGTGGTTTTGCCAACATGAATCAATGCTGATGTGATTATGCCATCTGAAAATAGCTTTATAGAATCATCAATATTCTTAGAGGTAGGTAAATCACGAAGAAGAGATTCGGTTTTCATGAAGGAGTCCGGCCAATTAGCTTTCTTAAATCGCCAATAGCTTCTAAGACAAGTTATTACGTATAATTATGGGATAATGATTGCTATCGTGTAAGTCCTCAGCTGTTTGCCAGGTTAAGGAAGGGGCAGTTTTGGGATCACAAAAGCTCAGATCAATGGATAAGAAGGTACCAGAAGCAATATTCAAGTGGGTATATGATCCCGTATTAAGAAGATATGTGCTAGTGCAATCTCAACAACCTTACCACGTCCAAATGTACGTATGGACCCCCACATAGTGTTATGTGCGTTGAAATCACCTGTGATTATGAAGAGTTGGGGAGCTGGTAAACAAAGTTAAGAAGTTCTTCTTCTCCTAGTATATAATCAGGTGGGATATACATAGAGCATATGGTTAGTTTATGAGGACAATAGGTAGTTATAGCTATGGCTTCAAGATTTGAAGTAAGGAGATGAGTAGAATAAAGGTTTTTAGATACAAATATGGATGCTCCACCACTGGCTCTTCGGATGAAGTGATATCCTCCAAAATACTGGGGGGATGGTGGATGAGGTAAAATTTGTTTCCTGGAGACAAAGGAAGTCAGGTTTTGGGTTTAAGTTTTATTAATATATGAAACAATTTTTATAGAAATTCATAGTTTAAGCAGCTGAACAAAAATTGAAAATTTTTATTACATTACTAGAAGACCCGACAGACGTTGTCCTGTCCTAACATTTGAGTCTATTATTGAACACAGCAAACATTTACTTGAAGGATATTAATAATAATCAAAAATCAAATTAAACGTAAGTTTAATCAAGCTGCATAATAATATATCAGTAAACATAATGTGGATACGAGAAAATATCGGTTCAAGGCAAATTTTCATAACAATTGTAAAAATCGGGGACACGTACTTTCCTGCGTATATTTTTTCAATTAACATTGAACATCGTAAATGACAATCGATTTTATCACTTTATATCTTGACAAACAAAGCTATCGAAACAATGTTTTCTAACGATCAGTATTATACTTAGTTTTTGTATTTAAGAAGTATAGGTGGGTGCAGTCATTAATTTAATGGCAAAAATAATAATGAAGGATTAGATTAAATTATATTAGGCTTTTTTGGGTCGAGATGGGAAACTCATGTTCGAATGGGTCCTACAAACAGTGTTGGACTCATCCTCAAGGGGATGCCTACCAAACAAACCCACCTCAAACTAGCCGTTACCCCCGCCTCGGAATCACTACCCTAGCATACTTCGAGACGGGCGGCGGTCCCTCGCTCACTTTCCGCTCACACCGTCGTCTTCTCCTTATGTATCACTCGTACCTCTCATGTCATATCGAGTCCTTCTCTCTCCCTAATCATGCTCTTCACTATGCCACTTATCTCCATCCATTCCTCCTCTCCCCTCAACATTATCTCCACCATGTTCTCTCCTAATTTCCTCTCTCCAACTTCTTCAGCACTTCCTCGTTCTTCCAGCATCTAAACACATGCCCCACTCATCCTCCACTTCATTCACTCCAGTATCTCTTTTCCAAATCTTGTAGAGGTACCCTACTCTCTACCCATGTCCAGTGAGCACCTGTGTCAAGAAGTAGTTCACCTCCCGGAATTTCCGGTCCATCCAATCCAATCCAATCTCTCCTACTCCCATCCGCTCCCGCAGAAGTGGCCTAACCCTCGCATTCACTTCCGCTCTTTCACCTCACACCTCCGCACCGTACAGCATACTCTGCTCTACCGTCCTACCAATTATCCTCCTCTTCCACTCTCCCGGCCCTTTCACATTACACATCAATCTCCCCAGCCATGCTGCCCTTACTTCCCCTTATTGGCCTATTTCACTTCAACCTCTTCAGATCTATTGTGGTTCTCAAACTCTAGATTACATTCCCCAGACTTTTTTCATGTAGCAGATCTGCCTCAAGAATTAATTTTTCATATTGTTTCTCATCATAATGTGGTTTCTCATCAAGAAAACGCTTTTTCATTGCCCTTATAACCCTAAGGCCCTGGATGATGGAAGTATAATATCATCGATTCTTCCGACAGTTTAAGTCTCACCATATGAGGATTCAGACGACAGTGGTCTGTTAACAGGCCTGTTGGGCAACATAGATCATGCCTGTTATAGACTAAAACTAGTTTGGAGACATTCTTCGAACGATAAATGAAAGCCGTTGTATGAACCAATCCCCCTAAATTATGTCCAGGTACTTTGTGTTTGTTTGGCAAAACTGAATGCGATGCTAAGTTTGATACCAATTTCGACGATACACGGTAAGAGCTTGGCTGTCCGGGAAAATTTTGATCATTCCAAGTGTGAGATTGCTTTCCTCCAATCTTTCCATACATAAATAGCATAGCATCCTAGGGAGGTTGATATTTCTGTCCTAGGTCTGCACCAGAGCCTGAGAGTGCTATTTAACCAACCTGGTACCAACAGCTATCTGCTCGTAGTAGTTCCTTCCCTACGGAGGACCCAGTTATCTCTTTTCGGAATTAGGACGGAAGAAAGCAGGTCGTAGTTTACTGTTGTAGATAATTTCCAGAATACTAGGACTTTTAGTGTCTGCTACGAATATGCGCGATTCTATATGTCGTCTATCTAGCCTCCCTTTCCAGAAATATACGGAGAGGTAGGTTCAGAAGGATTTCCATGGTAGCTGACGGTATGGTGCTAATAGCACCAGTAATTGCCAGACAAGCATGTCCCTGTATACCAAAGAGCATTGTTTGGGCCGTTCGCTGTGAAACTTTTGACCTCCAAACAATAAAAATCATCACTTATACCCAATATATTTGTTTTGGTCCCAAACCCCAATATTTTCCACAGATCCTACGACATGTCCACATGGATAGTCTAACCTGAGAGGTAAAAGTATTTCGGTGAAATTTATTCATTTTCAACTGAAAAATTCAAGTCAGTATCATTAAATAGTTTAAAACCATAAATATTCAAACGTTAATTACTTTTTTCTACAGTCGCGCGTAAAATGACTAATTACTATATTCAAATGAAATCGTAAAGTCGACAAATGCCGAGGATTGTTACTTTACGCTCTAGCGCAAAAAAGGAATCTTTTTCGCTCGCTTATTTAATCAAACCACGCCGTCCGAATTGACTCAATTGGTGAATATTTAACAATTTATCAGATTAAAAATAAAATAAAATTATATGAAAATTGTCAAAAATTTTGAAATATGGTCAAAAATAGTCAATAATTGTCAAAAATTGTCAATTATTGTCAAAAGCTGTTAAAAATTGACAATTATTTTCAAAAATGTTGTAGATTTGTCATAAATTGTCAAAAACGGTCAAAAATTGTCAATGATTGTTAATAATTGTCAATAATTATGAAATTTTTGAAAAATCGTCGATAATTGTCAAAAATTTTTTAAAAAATTTGGAAAATGGTCAAAAATTTTCAAAAATTGTCAAAAACTGTCAATAATTGTTAATTGTCAATAATTATTAAAATTTTGAAAAATGGTCGATAATTGTCAAGAAATTAAAAAAAAATTGAAAAATTGTCAAAAATGGTCAAAAATTTTCAAAAATTGTCAAAAATAGTCAGCAATTGTCCAAAACTATCAAAAATGGACAATTATTGTCGAAATTGTTAAAATTTGGAAAAATGGCCGATAATTGTCAAAAACTATCAAAAGTGGTTAATAATTTTGAAAAATGATCAAAATTTTTGAAAAATTGTTAAAGATGGCCAATAATTGTCAAAAACTATCAAAAATTGTCAAAAACTGTCAAAAATGGACATAATTGTTAAAAATTTTGAAAAATGGTGGATAATTGCCAAAAATTGTTAAAATTTTTGAAATATGGTCAAAAATGGTCAATAATTGTCAAAAATGGTCAAAAATTTGGAAAAATGGTCCATAATTGTCAATAATTATCAAAAATGGTCAATAATTTTGAAAAATGGTCCATAATTGTCAATAATTATCAAAAATGGTCAATAATTTTGAAAAATGGTTTAAAATTTTGAAAAATTGTCAAAAATAGTTAAAAATTGTCAAGTATTTTTAAAAACTGTCAAAAATGGACAATTATTGTCAAAATTGGTCAATCATTGTCAAAATTTTGAAATATGGTCGATAATTGTCAAAAACTATCTCAATAATTTTGAAAAATGGTCAAAAGTTTTGGAAAATTGTCAAATATAGCCAATAATTGTCAAAAACTCAAAAATTGTCAAAAAATGGCCAAAAACTGTCAAAAATGGACAATTATTGTTAAAAATTGTCAAAATTTTGGAAAATAGTTGATAATTGTCAAAAATTGTTAAAGTTTTTGAAATATGGTCGAAACTGGTCAATAATTGTCAAAAATGATCAAAAATTTGGAAAAATGATCCATAATTGTCAATAACTATCAAAAATGGTCTAAAATTTTGAAAAATTGTCAAAAATAGTTAAAAATTGTCAATTATTGTTAAAAACTGTCAAAAATGGACAATTATTGTCAAAAATTGTTAAAATTTTGAAAAATGGTCGATAATTGTCAAAAACTATCAAAAATGGTCAATAATTTTGAAAAATGGTCAAACATTTTGAAAAATTGTCAAAAATTTTGAAAAATTGTCAAAAATTTTGAAATATGGTCAAAAATTGACAAAAATTTAGAAAAATGGTCCATAGTTGTCAACAATTGTCAATAATTATCAAAAATGGTCAATAATTTTGAAAAATTGTCAAAAACTATCAAAAATGATCAATAATTTTGAAAAATGATCAGTAATTTTGAAAAATGATCTAAAATTTTGAAAAATTGTCAAAAGTTGTCAAAAATGGTCAAAAACTATCAAAAATGATTAAAAATTATCAATCACAAATTGTTAAAAACTGTTAAAAATGGACAATTATTGTCAAAAACTGTCAAAAATGGTTAAAAATTGTCACCATTCTGAAAAATGGTCAAAAATTATAAAAAATTTGGAAAAATGGTCACTAATTTTGAAAAAGGTCAATAATTCTCGAAAATGGTCAATAATTGTCAAAATTTTGAGAAATGGTCAATAACCGTCAAAAGTTGTCAAAATTTTGAAAAATAGTCAATAAATAATACGAGCCGTTTCTTAAAATCGATTTAAACACGTAATTTATAAAATCGATTTACTAAAAATCGATTAATATTACTATAAAAATCGATAACTAAAAATCGATAATAAGAAAATAATAATCGATTAATATAAAAATCGATTTAACATCCCTAGTCAGTAGATCTTTTTAAGGTTAATCATGATGAATAGCGAAAATGACGATTATTTTAGCACTCCTATTATAACCTAAGATAATATAAAAAACTGTTTTAATTATTAAAAGGGCGACTGTAGAAGGAATTATGTGTGTTTTTCGAGCGTAGAGTAAAATTGCCGCTTTCGAAAGATCGCCGCGCTCCGCTCCGCGTCGCGCGGCAACATTCTTTCTCAAGCGGCAATCTGTTACTTTACGCTCTAAATACACAAATATCTAACTATTTTAACACCGAAAGCTTGATTTTATTCGGCCTAATAAAAAAGTGATTATTCTATTTGATAGAAAATGTCGTCGACATTCTATTAACAAAAACATAATTTTTTTTACGAGAATACCTTGACACAATACTTAATTTGTAAAATGTATTGTTTGTCGAGCTATACCTACAGATCATTAAAGCCAGTGGGATTACATTTGATTGTGTTCTCTGCGGTTTTAGTTTGATGTTTCGAACGTTGTTGAAATTTTAATGTCTAATAACTTAATAAAATGAGCATTTGTTGGCATTGAACTTGGTACAATAAACATTGAATATATTATAGAATCGCGATAATGATATTGTTTAACAGTCATTAAGGTAGTTGCCATGCTACAATATTGTAGAAAAGTTATTATTATTATTATTATTAATTACATGAGAATCAAGTCCTGTTTTGCCCATAATAATTTACAGAATATAAATAAAACAATAACTGACACTAAGCCTAAAAAACTAAAGATCGAATTTATTTTTGAAACTATTAACACTTTCTAAATTTGTTATTTGCTGAGAAGACCATTTCAACTATCAAAAATTCTGTTACTCACAAAGTTTTGCCTATAAAGAGTTCTAAAAGGCTCTTTCTTCAGCTTTAAGGAGTGCCCACTGAAGGGGGAAACCTGCTTGAAGGTAGCCGAAGTTGACTTTCAAAATTCGAAAGGAAAGAATAAGGTCACCTCGGAGACGTCTTTCTTCGAATGTTGTAAGATTTTCCATGGTTAATCTCTCTTCGTACGTAGGTCTAACACGGCCAAAAGACAATCTGGTTGCGCGTCTTTGCATTTTTTCCAGCATTTCACGATCTCGAACTAAGTCTGGATACCACGAATAAGGCCCGGCGTATTCAAGAATGGGTCGGACATAGCACTTGGTAAAGTTTGCAATATGTTTCGAAAGAAGCTTTAGAGAAAGTTTTTTGTATTAGGAACAGTTTAGAGTCCGCGCGTTTACAAATTTGAGAAATATGATCACTCCAAGTTTCATGTCGTCAGCATAAGCCGAAATTGAGCTTGACAGACAGTATCGAAGATCACTGGAATATGCGATGAAAAGTAAGAGTCCAAGAAAGGAAACTTTGTTAAATAACGCTAATTACGGAACTTTCCTCGGAGAATTTTTGACCAACTCTGACTTTGAATAACCGGTTTGTTAGGAAGGCTGAACACCATTTGTTAAGAGTACCTCTTAAGCCAAGATGATCGTTTTTGGATAATGTGCATGATGACAGTAGGGTTTGTAGCATAATGCGACATGATTTTCGTCACAACCGAACCCATGGAAATACCATTCTCATATGTAGATAAAATATACAAACAGTCTTATATACAAACAATCTTATAGATGATTGGACAAAAAATAATGAATTTGTTTCGTACTATAATGGCAACCTAGTAAAATTGAGTTACTACAAGTCCTACATTTACCAAGTTCATGATAACAAGATGAAGAATTCGGTAAACTTAAATTCATCTTTTTATCACGAGGAAGCTGACAAAAAAATTATCCGTCATTTATTCAATCGTTTGGCTTGTGCTCAACAGCCCAGGCATTTGAATTAAATCTTTGTACCATTTCCAATTTTCTTCTACCTCCATTCCTGAAGCTTCGTGTCCTCTATAGTGTAATTGGGAAAAGTTTAAGTAGTTCTCATGGTTATACTATTACCTCTCCAAAGTTTTTGTAAGTTCTCACAGAAACAGAGTATGTGCTGTTTTAAAGGTTCACTGATTTTATCCATTTTGTGTGAATATTTCCTCAGGGTGCAGTGTCCAATAACTAGTGATGACGAAAGCAAGACTAGGACCAAGACTTGTACAATCTTAGTCTTGGTCTTGCTCAAATATGTCCGGTCTTGGACTTGGTCTTGCTTATTTAGTCTTGGTCTTGCGTATCTAGTCTTGGTCTGGGTCATTTTATCTGACTTTTTTTTAAAAAGATGGTCATAATTATAAATTTAAAATAATTTAAAATTTATTATTAACTAACAAAATACTTTATTTTGCTTTTTCGCAAGACCAAGACCGAGACTGCAAGACCAGGTCGGTAACTGTTTCAAATGCATCTTGCAAACTTTCAATAACCTGGTTCAGTCTACGTTGTTAAGTAAACTCTTTATATGAAGGTCAACCTCCATTTGAATTAGTGTTCTTTGTCTAGCCAGTTTCGGAATTTTCCTCTTATGTAATCTTTTGTTATTCTACAGAACTCGGTTCCGAATCGACAGTCTCCTTAGAGCATTCTTTAGTTAACTGGTCCGCCAATTCATTACCTGCAATCCCCTCATGTGTCGGCACCCATATTAGAGGAACTGTGTTGTCTCTTGTCAGCTTATTGAGGGATTCTCCACACTTTTACACCAGTCTAGACCTAGTGGTTGGATTGCTGATAGCTCTAAGCAAATCCTAACTGTCAGTAAGTATTTAAACTTTTTGCTCGGTATATCCTCTCCTGATGTTTTCATCAACACATGCTGTAGACCCATATGCAATTTCCACGCATCGTTGGGAAAGCTTGCATCCGTATTCCAGGCGGAAATCTACGTTATCGACATGTGTTTCCAAATAAACATCGAAAGGGGGAATAGAGGCCAAAAGATCTTTATACTCTCAGATAGTCAGGCTGCATTGAAATATTTAGCATGTCCCCAGATCAGATCTAGACTGGTCTGGGACTGCCAGAAACACTATTAACCCTGAAAACCATAATAGAGTAGCTCTTAAGTGGGTTCCAGGGCCACAAGGGTATTGTAGGCAATGAAACGGCAGACACCCTGCACCCTGCATTCACTGGTCCTGAACCAGTTTTTGGTATATCAAAAACTGCTGCACGTAGCTGTACATCTCGGTGGATTGAATCTAAACATTAGTCGTACTTGAGCCACGTGCCAAAGCAGGAACACAGCAAACTCCCGGTCAAAAAACCGATGTCGCTGACTAAGAAATATGAAACCTCAGCAAGGGCCAGATAAGGAAAGTGACGAGAGTACTCATCGGTCACTGTATGCCAAGGAAGCACAACATGCTGTAACATAAGGGAAGGATCGTAGGGCGTCAAATTGTAACATCCTGTAACGTTGTGGGCCAATTTGTAATGTACTGGACGGAACAGCAACGGAACGGCATTTATTATGCCTGCAGGAAACTTCTTTTTCAATCCACGGTAAGATGAAATCGACATTATCCGTTGGAGGAAGATAATAAACGGTAAAAAGATAATTTCCGACGGAATGCCTTACAAATCACCGTAGCAAATCGGCTGGACGTCGATAATAAACTCCTTGCTTGATCTCGGGGTATGGATCTTCGCCTAAATTAGGATGTGTTGGACACTCTTCATTGGAAAAAGGGACGGTAAAGTAATAAAAGATAGTCTGAGCGCTAACTTGTTTTTTATTCTCTTAAACAAGTAAAAAGAGGTGTTTACATATTTCAGGTGATATGTGAATTCACAGATCACCTATAAAGCCTTTCAACGTACTAATAACTCACATTATCAAACTGCATTTTTTTATTAACATGTTTCTTCACAATATGTTTTTTTATGGGCGCAAAGCGTAGAAAAGGGGTTTACAAAATAGTTTATCGACAAGGGAGTCGATGAAGGGTTTAAAAAGAAATAATTTGGAACTCAATAGTGAGAAATAATACGAAACATAACGATAGATAGTCTATCGTTACAATGCATACAATTGGCATATATAAAGAGGAAACAGTCTCACACACTGTCTCATTGGGAGAATAGATTTTTTGGACTAGAGTACCCATGGGAAGATTTCTCCAAGGACCTAGAGAAAATACCGTTGAGCCTGATAAGGGCCACTGTTCGCTTCAGATAAACGGTATGAACAAGAGCACAAAAAGCCTAAAGGCTGAGGTGTCGAGGACTCGAAGCCTCTGACTGGTGAGCAGATCCAATCAATCAAGCAATGGTAGCAAAAATGGTGTTTCTAAATTCGGATACAGAGATAACATTAGATATGAGTACAACAAAAGAAAAATGTTTTTAAAAATTTATTAGATCTACGGAAAATTAGGACAAGATTGTACAAGATGAAACATTAACGTCAAGAATCGTAATTTATCTCTCTTAAACTGCACGACTTTTTTTATGCATACGATTACTTTGATATATTGAAAATTTTAAATTTTTTTTCTGACAAGCGCAAATACTTGGTATTTTTGTCGGACAAGCGTCATTATACTGATAAAGCATCAGGTATTTTTGGTAGGCAGCTATTTTTATGTAAAGTAGATTACGACGAATCGACTAGTTCGTAAGGTCGGACTGCTGAAGCTGACCATAATATCTTTGTATTCGCGCAACTAGAATTTAACAGTTTCAGCAAAATTTAAATTAGGCATATTAATGACATGTTCCTGTTATCGATCGACCCTTAAATAAGCAAGATTTCTTATGTTCTCCATTGATCTACCTTCCAACCAGAAAAAATAATGCTTATAATATTTTGAAACATCACCAAATAGACGTTTTTCCACACTTCTCAAAAAAAACCTCCTTATTTTCAAGCTTTTCCACAAATAAAAGTGAACGTCTCGTAATTTTTAAGCCAAATACAAAGTTACACCGTACTGTTTTTCTTTGATCACAAGTGATAAGGGACAATAGCATATTATCATTATCTGAATTTAATTTTATAAGAAATTATATTTTTGTGTTATTATTACGAATTATTTGTGACAATTTCCAGCATTTCTCCAAAATTGTACGATAAATTCAACAGGTCAATATTTGATGAAGAAACAAAATTAAATAAACATTATATCAATTCACACAATACGTTCATTCCGAAATGATTAATTGAGAATTTCCGCAAATTATTTTTTACAATATCTGGCATATATTATTATCAATTAATTCCGCATTACGTAACAACTATTTAATTTTTTTTTAAGTATCATTGAAGATATAATCTTATTCACAATTCCCTTTCATTCAAAATATTGTGCTAAAGGTGAATGGCTATTAACTGTACAATGATTATTACTATGCATTCTCTCTATGTACACAACGGAGATTACAAAATATGTAAGTCTGAATTCCTAACCCTGTTATTCACAAAACTACATTAATTATAGTCATTTTATTTGCTTTAGTACATTTTATAACGGATAAATGATATTTTCATTATTAGTATTGAGGTATTTGTACATTGAGAGTGACTTCCCCACTTCTCGTACATGATCCATCGAAAATGTGCAAAATATTCGTTAAAACAAGGAAATACAACACCTCCTTTGAAATTTGACTTTTTTCCCTAATCCAATTTTTCATACCGAGATCTTCATTTTTCCGCTAATGAACACATATTCAGTAATGCCTGTATGTCGTCGGGTATCTTTTTATGTATTCGTTTACTTCGTCTATTTTTTATAAAAAATTAAACTCAGTATCAAACGGATATAGACGTCAAAATTATGGTCAAAATGTTTGATGTTTATTATGAATCTCTCTTCAATATTTTATCGTACGCCTATGGTAAAAAATGGGAATTTTTACAAATAAACTTACCCCATACAAAAAATTTTATCGTATGCTTATGGTGATTGGAAATTTTCACCCCCTCCAAAAATGTTTGCTAATGGATGAATCTCCTTTAAAAATTTAATTATACGCCCATGGTAGGCGGAAATTTTTGAAAAACAACAATTTTATTGTACGCCCAGAGAAAAAGGGAATTTTTACAAATAAAATAACCAGGTGACCAACACATAAGCTTTGCATTGCGTTTTAACTTTAGTCTGGATAGTTGCTGATTTAATTAGTCAAGTTTTAGTTCAAGTGATCTCTGCTGGAGGTATTTGATTGCCTAAAGCAAGATTAGAATATTTCACTGTATGAGTTGGGAAAAACCCTAAGAATCCTTCAAGCGGAAATTCACGCCGTAGGAAAGTGTTCCCAGTTCAATATTGATCAAGGATATTGAAGGCAAAGGATTATCATCATGTCGGATAGTCAAGCAGCCATTAAAGCACTGAGCTCTTGTGTAATCAGTTCCAAGATGGTGTGGGAACTCAATGAACTAGGCGAGAACAATATAGTCACCTTACTGTGGATTCCAGGACTCACTGCAATTGAAGCAAATGAAATAGCAGATGAACTAGCAAAGAGGGGGACTGAAACACCCTTTTGGGGTCCGGACCCCTGTTGTGGTATCAGCTCCAATGCAATATTGGAAGAAATAGGCAAAGCCGAAAAAAAGAGAAGATTAACCATTCGAAACATCTAGTAGGACTCAAAGATACTTCTGGGTGACTAAAACCAATTGAGAACAAATGATTGCCTAAGTCAGAGCAAAACTGCACTATTGCCTGATTTCACCAACCATTTCCTAAAGTTAGGTAATACCTAAATTAGATTTAGGAATTCTTAAATGCAATTTACGTTTCACCACACGTTAATAGTGATAGGAAATACCTAATATTTAACAGGAGTCCTAACGGGACACTGTCGCCTGAATGGGCACCTGAAAAAGCTCAAAATAGTGGAGTTAGAAGAATGTAGATTCTGTGGTATGGAAGAAGAAACCTCCATCAACATACTTGCGGATTGCACAGCATTTCAAAATCCTAAGGCATAACTCCAAGGAGACTACTGGATAGAAGAGGGACACTGTCACCTGAATGGGCACCTGAAAAAGCTCAAAATAGTGGAGTTAGAAGAAAGTAGATTCTGTGGTATGGAAGAAGAAACTTCCATCAACATACTTGCGGATTGCACAGCACTTCAGAATCCTAAGGCATAACTCCAAGGAGACTACTGGATAGAAGAGGGACACTGTCGCCTGTTTGGGCACCTGAAAAAGCTCAAAATAGTGGAATTACAAGAATGTAGATTCTGTGGTATGGAAGAAGAAACCTCCATCCACATACTTGTGGATTGCACAGCACTTCAGAATCCTAAGGCATAACACCAAGGAGACTACTGGATAGAAGAGGGACACTGTCGCCTGAATGGGCACATGAAAAAGCTCAGAATAGTGGAGTTAGAAGAATGTAGATTCTGTGGTATGGAAGAAGAAACCTCCATCCACATACTTGCGGATTGCACAGCTCTTCAGAATCCTGGGGCATAACACCACCAAGAAGACTACTGGATTGAAGAGGGACTCCTACCTAAACTAAAGCTTGCAGATATATTAGGAGGCACAATATATCTTTTAGTTCTCAGTTAATATCACCCTAATATACATACATATAAGCTGGGCAAATTATTCCCTGGTAGGTCTGTCACTTATCGAATCACAGACAACTGACAGTGATATGAGCGTGTTAGAAAAGGGGGAGTAATCGAATCTATTTGATGTAAAGGATTGCTATGGCGAGACTCTAAATCAAATACTTGGGTCAAATGCATTGTATCTTTGTCAACTGTTTTAAAATTGTGATTAGCTTACAAGCTTTTACCCGCTCGCGTTGATGTTATTAAACACATGTTAAAGACTATCGAAAATAAAATAAAATATATTAATATATACTCTATTTCCTTTTCCGTTCCCTTGACAATGTGTGTACGAAATTTAAGTCGTGAAAGCGTAAACAAACAAATAAACTCACATTTGCATTCATAATATTGGTAAGGATTTCAAGTAATTTATGCACACCACCCAATGAATAAATTTTGTATTTAACCTTTTTATTTTAAAGAAGTAGTTAACTGTGAAATTTGTATAATATTATCTTTGTGTACTTTTTCTTATATTAATTTTTGTTTCAGGTTAGTTGAACTTCAAATTGAAAATACCAATGTTTAGTGTAAGTAAAAAATATCTACTTTAGTTTGGTCTAGCTAGTAGGTATAGTAGTCGTAAAAGATATCGTAGCAGGGTTTTAGGAGTGGAGCATTGTGTCACAGGAACTTATTGAATAAAAAGCGAGTGATATAATTGATTCAAACTATTCAGGGGGATTTTTGGAAGAAGTAAAATAATAAGTTTTTTCATTTCCAAATACCGTCTATTTTGAAGGTTGAGCCGATTACGGGAGAGTCCGGCAGATTTATTATATACCCAGAGAATCCGAGCTAGATGTACACAGGCATAGTGAAACCAATCATTACTTATAGATCCATTGTGTGGAGTAGTAGGAGTATTGAAGACAAGAGACAACCAACCCAGAATTCAAAGACTAGCCTGTATATACATTACTGGAGGAATAAAAACATATCCAACGGTGACCATGGAAGTGGTTCTTAACTTCACGCCACCGCATATACAGGGTTGGGATAAAGTATGGAACCAAGTAAATATCTTTTAAACGAAAAGAACGATATTTATGAAAATTTGCAGGTAAGTGCAATGGAACAAAATGCATCTGATGTACATTTTTTTGTTAATAATATACTTTCGGTTTAACCGAAAATGCCATCAACTTCTTTAATTTAAATGGGACACCCTATATATTTTTACAGATTTTGAAAGAGCTTGTTATTTTGAATGCATACATACTGAGTTCAGTGTAAAAAAAATTGTAAAAATGAGGAATATAACACTTTAATCAAACTCCTTTGAGTTTTTTGCATTAGAGCACAAAACTATTTAGATAAACTAATAATTGATGTTGTTTGTATGCATAGTAATAAATAAACGAGTACTGTTTAGTACATCTTTTGTTCTCCAAGTGTCAAATTCCAATTGACGGAAATAAATTTTACAATTTAGAATGGTTCAATTAAGTGAAAAAGAGCGTATTGAAATTTTAATGATGATCGGTTATGGTGATCGTGTTAGAACTCATGAAGAAGTGTGTCATATTTTTAATAATTTGCTCAACAGTAACTAAAACATTACAACGTTTTAATACAACTGGGATGGTAAAAAATTTGCTAAAACCTGGAAGACCGCGGACTGCAACGAACGAAACTGTTAAACAAAATATTGCAATAGATTTAGAAGAATCACCTCAAACTTCCACCACAAATTTGGCACTAAACCATGGTATCAGTCGACGTTCTGTAGGAAAGATATTAAAAAGTGAAAAGTATCATCCGTGTAAGGTACAGTTGGTTCAAGAATTGTCAGACGATGATTTTGACCGACGGCTAGAATTTTGCGAACGGCTAATGGACATATGTAATGTCGACGATAATTTTGCTTCTAACATAGTTTTATCCGATGAGGCAACTTTTTGTTTAAATGGAACAGTTAATCGCCATAACTCAAGGTATTGGTCAAATGAGAATCCTCATTGGATTCATGAAGCATCCACGGAAGTTAAATGTTTGGATGGGAATTGTCGAAAAAAGGCTTATAGGCCCATTTTTTATCGACGGAAACTTGAATGGTGACAAGTATTTGGATCTACTGAATAACGAAATTATTCCTGCAATTCAACAGAATGGGCAATTTCCACAAAATGTTTGGTTTCAACAACATGGAGCACTTCCCCACTATGATAGACGGGTTGGGGATTTTCTGGATGCGAATTTTCCAAATCGATGGATTGGACGTAGATGATTCATAGAGTGGCCTGCTCGTTCTCCGGATCTTAGCCCGTTAGATTTTTTTCTTTGGGGTTATCTAAAATCACGTGTTTACGTTAGACGACCAACAAACTTACAGGAATTGAGACAAAGAATTATTGAAGAATGTGAACTAATACGTGGAGAAGTCTTGGAAAGAGTGACTAAAGAATTTGTTAATAGGATGGCATATTGTCAGCAAGTAAACGGCGAGCATTTTGAACATTTGAAGTAATTTTGTTTCTCATTATTCTAAAATAATGAAATGTACACCTATTGTACAACTAACAGTGAGTTATTCCTCGTTTTTACAAATTTTTTTACACTAAACTCAGAATGTATGAATTCAAAATAACAAGCTCTTTCAAAATCTGTAAAAATATATAGGGTGTCCCATTGAAATTAAAGAAGTTGATGGCATTTCCGGTTGAACCGGAAGTATATTATTAACAAAAAAATGTACCTCCAATGCATTTTGTTCCATTGCAAATTTTCATAAATATCGTTCTTTTCGTTTAAAAGACTTGGTTCCATGCTTTAGTGTGCAGAAAGACTAAGTAGTGAGGGAATCATAAAAAAACCAACTCCTCACTTGTTAGAAATCAGATATCCTGGGACATGCCACCGGATGGTATAATGAAAAAGTGTAACATTTCAAAGACATTTGATACGGAATTAAATAACCAGACTTGGGAAAAATGTCAAAAAATGGTGTACCGATGGCTCCTAAGCAATAGAAGGGAATGAGATAAGTGAGTACGGGCCAGGAACCAAACATTAGGAAAACTTGGGAAAAACCACATATATCTTTCAAGCGGAAATTCACGCCATACGAAAGTGTGCTCAATATTGATAACCTATAGAGAAGGCAGATAATTATCATCATGTCAGATTGTCAAGCACCCATTGAGGCACTGAATTCTTGTATAATCAGTTCTAAAATGATATGGGGAAATGCAAAGAAGGAAAAACTAGTAGGCTAGTAATTTTTTTATAGACTCGTTATATCGAAAAAATAATGACAATAGGCCTTATGTGGATATTATTATTTTTGGGAAGTCTTTCTCTTGTTTGATTGATTCAGGTAGTAATTTGAGTGTTTTTGGTTCTCTAGGTTTGGAATTTGTTTCAAATTTGCCTATACCTATTTCTAATACAAAACAGTTTCAAGTTTCTGCTGATGGTACTTTCCATGAAGTGAGTGGTTTTGTAGAAACTTATGTCACTGTAGATAAGTTATCTCGGATTTTAAAATTACATCTTTTACCTTCAGTTACTCAAACAGTTATCTTAGGAATGGATTTTTTAAAGACATTCAATATTAAAATAGATTTTTCTAAATTTACTATGAATTTAAATGCTTTATCTTTAAATGTAATCAATACGGTAAAGGATGTTACCACCTTATCTAATGACGAAAAAATTAAACTAGATGTTATCATCGAAAAATTTAAACAGATTAGTCCTTCTGATAGAATCGGTAGAACACATATCATTGAACATTATATCGACATTTAAAATTTAAAATAAAACAGTACCCATTACCTCAAGCTATGGAAGTTCATGTAATTAATGAAATTGATAATTTATTAAAATTAGGTGTTATTGAACCCAGTAAATCGCCTTATTGTTCTCCTATCTGCTTAACTCATAACCCTGTTTACAAAAAAGAAGTTTGCGACATGTCACCAATTACCTAGATCGTCCTACTAATCAACCCGACAAGATGTTTTTTATTTTGTATTGGAGATGTTCACACAGAATTTTCATTATGAAGGTCTGCACCTTTCAATTTCTAATTAAAAAAATTAATATTCTACACAAAGTGACATTAAAATTCAATGTAGAATCCGAAAAGTTGATAATATAAAGGGTGATATCTACATATATATATATATAAAAGAAAGTCGTGTTAGTTACACTATTTATTACTTAAGAACGGTGAACCGATTTGGCTGAAAATTGGTAGGGAGGTAGCTTAGAACCAGGAGATGGAGATAGGATACTTTTTCCGGAAAATTGCACGGAAAAACCATTATTAAAAAAATTCTACTTTGGACAAAAAATGGCGGTGAATAAAAATTTAAAATTTTTGTATAGGTATCGTTACATGGAGATTAGCTAATTGTACGGATGGCATTTATAGAAGTCTGAAATAAACAAAAGCTACTCTGACACTCCAGTCAACGGGCAGAGAACGGCAGCTTGCATAATATCTTATTTAGTCGGGTTTTAACTCGAGAACGGCTGGACCGATTTTCATTGGTTTTGATTTGTTATTGCACGAGAAAAAAATTATTTAAAAAAATTCTACTTTGGACAGTTTCTGTATAAGTCTCGTTAAGTTTGAAATAAACAAAAACTACTCCGATACTCCACTCAGCGGGCAGAAAACGACCGCCTGCATAATATCTTATTGACAAGACAATGTTAGGAGAAAAAAACGTCTGTCGGGTCATCTAGTATTTAAAATAACAAAGTTGTCATTCACTTTCGGTATAACCGGAAGTTACATGTATGTCCAACTATTTTCCATAAATTCGCCATAACTTGCTCTCCATCTATCCCAATTCTTATAGAAATCGTGTGAGTAGTCTTCAATATATAGCTCGTCGTGAAACAGCCGGTATACATACATAATTAAAAGGCCTTTAGTGGAAAGTTCCTGAATTATATACCGTAATAATCATTTAAAGTACGAGGGGAAGAACCGGGGTAAACAGAAACTTATGCTCTAACGCATATAAAACCCGAACTCCACGTGTCAAAATACAACTTCACTGTAATCCGTTTTATTCTATTTGTTCTGCTCCCTAAATAAACAAAAAATACAAATTAACAAATGAAGATAAGATAGCTTAAAGCAGTAAGCACTACACAAAAAAAACAGGGAAATCACTTTACAATCGGCAACTTGTTGCCTGAATGGTGACAGATAAGAGGAAAAACAGAATTCAAATCTATAATTTAAAACTGAGTTCGAATATCCATGGATAAAGGAATGGGAATAGATGAAAATTAATGTCGGAGTGGCTACTGGAAAATGAAAATGACATATTTAGAAATTTTTTTACTGAATGAGTTACTGAAATTAGCAGAATGAAAAAGTTTCAAGACAGGAAACGTAACAAGCCAAATGGCACGTTACAGTACCTACCATTAAACAATGATAAAAAGTGAACATTTCTATAAAACAATTTTAATAGTTCGAATATCGATTAGTATAATGATTTATTCATTTTTTTCTTTAATAACCAAATTGTATTTAAATAAATAAACAAATTAAAATAGTGAATTAAAATCACTCAAACTGTCAATGAATAATACATTAAATCATTAGACACATTAATTTATGGATATTCACTATTCAGCCAATTAAGAATATAATAATTCAACAGAAAAATACGAACCTTTTGAATATATAAATAATTATTATACATACATTATAGTTACAAACATAAATCATTTCTTCTTATTTTTGAGTATTATTTTTCATTTTTCAGTTAAATAAAATTTGAAGTTGTACCTATACATTTTTAATTTTATTATAAATTAATGTACATACGTTAATAACGATTATCGTTTCGTCTAATATCAATTTCATCCAAACAACGTCTCTGCATACTTTCAATGGGGTCGTTGAAGTAGCCTTTGTAACGGTAAATGTGTGCTTTTAGTTGGGCGCCAATTTGTAACGGTAAATGTGTGCTTTTAGTTGGGCGCCAATTTGTAACGGTAAATGCCTGTACCCCACAGGGCACCAGCTCGAAGGGCTCCGGCTAGAGACTCCTCTCAAGGGTGATTCGACCCCAAGTTTATGTCACACAAGGATAACAGAAGGGTTGTAAAAGTTGAGGGCGCCACTACCTTTTTAACGATAAAAACTACAAAAAACTAAGGCGGAAAAGGTAGAAACGCCTTGCAAAATTTAAATAAGTTAATAATAAAAAAGTTACTAAAAATCACCCCGGGCGATATATCCCTCAACTTTTATAGTTGAGGATTTAAAAAAATGAAAGATACGAGTTAAAACAAATTTATTCTGCCACAGGAAATGAACAACGGAATTTAATAGAGGAATTTGTACTTTTATAGGTACTTAGCTTAGATGAAGTGGTTTCCTGGAGAAGGTCAGGTCTTGATCTGAACTGATGTGTTCTGTTCTAGGGCGGTATTTTGGGGTTCTATCCTTGGCTGCATATCCTAGGCTATATTCTTGGGTTTATTTCCTCGGCGTTATATTCTAGCCTAGGGTTATATTCTCGGGTTAAATTCTTGGGTTATATCCTAGCCTAGGGGCTGTGCTTACCTAGAAGTACAGGTGGATCAAGGATATGTAGGAACTTGAATGTAATGGCACATTATGTTGGTCAGCTTTTCAGGTTAAAGAAAAGGAAGGCAGTTATTTGAAAGTCAAAAAATTTATTTAATTTACTGAAAGCTTTCCAACATTATATGTTCCATGTTAAAACAGTAAAAATAGCAATTATCGGCTAAATTAAAAAAATATACTAATGATCCGAAAGAAACTAATAATAGCAAAAAGTTATTTATTTAGTTATATGAAAAAATATCGTGCTTAGGAAATATATGGAACCGGCACTGGCGTTACGAAAGAATATTTTATAGGTTAACCGTAATTTATAAAAATGTTATTTTATAATTAAAAGAGTTATTTCGCAACTGAAAAAGCTTGAAAATTTTTGTATAAAAGTAAAACAGTGAATTATAAAAGAATATTTGGCTTAAAACTACCATATTAGTATAAAAGAACAGTTTATGACCACGTGTTGAATTTAATTTCGTCTATCTCTGTAAAAAAATAAAGAATGCATACGAAAATTATATCAGACAGTACTTTAGAAGAAGCTTATTAATTATAAATTATGATTTTGAACTTACCACAGCAAAATTCATAAGATAGGTACTTAAGATATGAAAGATAGCGAAAGATGATCTGTCTCCTTAGGCGGTCGATAACAGAAAGGGGTGTTTCACGTGGCGTTATGCAAAAAATGGAAGCGTCCGTTGGCAGACGTCAATTGTCTTACGGTCAGGGTTGAAGAGTTTGGGATCACAGAACTATAATTGGATGTGGTTAGTGACGACGAGCGCTAATTAAAAGGATTTATTCTGTAAAATCGAAACAGGTCGATAGACATGTTACACCTTAATCGATTTGTCTCCAAGGTTGGGGTAAAAGCTGTCAATTTCTGGAAGTGTCTGTGGGGTTGGTTCATGGGAATTCAAGGCTCTTTGTAGCTGGACCCAAGAATACTCAATGGGATTGAGGTCAGGCGATCGAGGGGATGTGGGATCCCATGGAAGTCCAAAGCGTATTCGACTATTTTTGCACGATGCGATCGAGTATTATCGTTTGAAAAGAGGAAAGTTGGTCCAATAGCAGCATGATACATACCTTGTGATACGTAAAACTGCGCAGTCGTGTTCCTATCAAGAACTAACAATAATGTACGCTAATTGAAACAAATGCCTTCCCAAATAGCACCTCTAAACGGTTGAACTTCTTGCACTGCTCTTCGATTTCTGAGCACTAGAGGAAGAGTCCATACACGAACACTATCAATCCATACCTCGACTCATATGTGAACAATACGGACCTCCATTTAGCATTCCAATTCATATGTTCATCAGCCCATACCAATCGAACAGGCATACGAATTTGTGTTAATGGAACTCTTCACAAAAGGCGTTGTTAACGTAAGTCTACCTCGTGTAATCTTCTACGGGATCACACAGTTAGATAACGATCTTGTGAAGATGTGGTAACCCTTTTTAGTCCACTTCTAGGTCTTTCTTTCACGTTTCCAGTTGCTCGTGACGTATGGAGAAGCCGCTAAATGACTTGGAAAACTTGGAAAACGACCACAACTTCTCTCTGAAGACGACCACAGCACTACTATCTTCATCTGCACCAAGCTAACGCCCAGGCATTATTCAAAACAAAATTCTATATTTTTAATTACAGTTGACTGAATAAAGTGAAAACAATAACTGATGAATAAATTTTTGGAAATACAAAAGAAATCAACAAAATTGTGCAAATCTGGAAAAATGTATCTGGTATTTTCTACTTTTTTTTCTCAATTGTATGGACCTACCCAAAATTCTTATTCACATAACCTATTATTTGTACCAGTTATTGTTTGGAAATGAACGGTTTTTTTTTCATATTAAAGAGTGAATAAAAATGTTTAATGTGGAAGAAACTGAAAATATTGTAGTATTTAATATTAAAACTAAATTTCAGTTAATGTTCAATAATAATAACGAAGCTGTTGAGTGAAAGGTCATATCCGGCTGGAACAAACGTTAAGGTTTCCGTTCCAAATATAGAGCGCAATTAAGTAGATGGAAAAATCCATTGGCTTTTTTATTAGAGTTGATGGAAGGTACATTATACAGGGTAGGAACTGAAAAAGGACTTTTATATGTAAGGAATGAAGCCCGAACACAACGTGTCAAAAGATAACTTCACTGCAAAAAAAATATAAATAAAATCAGAGAGCAATATACAAAAAAATAACCCTTGGAAATACTCAACATAATGATCTTTCCAACTGGAAAATATCCTCCAAGAATAATTTTAAAATATTTAATATTGCATTTCCAGTGGCAGATGATGTAAAGAAGTTCATTGAATAATTTAAAACTGATTTCAAGTATTCAAAGGAAAAGCGACATGTGAATTGTATATACGGGGTGTCAATTTTAAAACTTACAAAGGGCTGTATCTCGTGAATGAAAAAAGATTTCAAAAACATTTCAAAACCTGTTCTAGGGTAGAGAGGGGGAACTAAAATGACATGAGAGAGAACGCACGTCCATCAATTAGTTATATTGATATCAAATTGTTTTTTTTTTCCAAATTTGTTTTATATTTGGTATCAGAACGACGTCAATTTGACTTAATTTACAGTAGCATTTTAATGGTTTGGAAAAACATCACATTAGTAAAATATAGGCAGGTTCTATGGGATTTTTAAAAGATTCTACTTTAAATTCAATAAATCCTTCCGTTAATATCGGAAAATATGTAACAATCACTCACAATTACTACACTCACCAACAAGAAAAACAAATTTATTTTGAGCAGAAGGCTACCTGAAGATGTTTCTAGTAATTAGTTGTACAAACAATTTCAGTAGTATTGAAAACCATTATAACTTTGATCCCGTTTGGCGCACAATTTAAAAAATTCTGTCTTTCACAGCCTCTTTCACCTTTTAGAAGTTGTTGGTTGGAGTGTACATTTTTAGTTGAACTGCATCTAAATAATATAATTACAAAATTAATTCGCAACATTTTCACACCACTTAATCTTGACCATAATGTGAACCATTCTGATACGGTCGATTTGCTCTTGGCCTAGAACTAGAATTGCTGCTTCAGTCGGTACTTACAGAGACGTACATTTCAAAACATTTAATTTCGTAATAAAATTGAATTTAATGTACGAACATGTGTAAAATTTTTGGATTTTAGTCACGATAAATACTTTGAGACAAAAGCAGGAAAAAACAACTCTATCAAAATATACTCATCCCACTACTTTGTACTATAATTACTCTCATTTACATTATTATCTAAGCAAGTACAATTTCATTACTGTTTCCCTTAAAACAATTTGACCCTTAGTGTGTGCTTTCGTCTTTTGTTGTGGGAGCCAGTGCATACAGGAATAGTCGGGAATGAGATTGCTGTTGGTCTCGCAAAGAAAGGACTCTTTATATCGGACCCGAATCATTTTGTGGTATCCCAAAAAGCCGCATCGTGGGAGCAGTCCGAAAGTGGGAAAAGGAACTTAGTGCAGCCCACTGAAAAAAATACTCCAGGCCAAAGATAAACATAAAGATTAATACAACCTTCAACTCACTACGCTAAATTGATCTTGGAGCTTCAGAAATCTGATCTCAGAGTAATTACAGAAAGGATTATAGGCTTTCTCGGCAGTCTAGATCCTTTGTACTATAGTAAAGATGTAGGGTTTACACAAAATATCTCATAGGTCGCAGTGTGGTAGGGCCAACAGGACCAATTTACCCCCTTGTAATCTAATCTAATCTGCTTTCGCCTTTTTTGTTCCAAATCACGAAATCTTTCCGGATTCTCAAAATTCGTTTAAATAATTTAGTATTACCAAATTCTTCTTTTTTTTAAACGTTTTTATTTAGCTTCATTTTTTTATAAATTTCTTAATCCTCAGTTTTGTTATTTTTAACGATTTATCACTAACGACTTTTTCCATTAGGGGTTATCCATAAATTACGTCACACGATTGAGGGGTGGGGGCGAAGGGGATCACCGGAATGTGACATTGTGTGACAAGGGGCAGAGGCGTCAAAAGCTTTGTTATGTCACATGTTAAAATTAACATAATTATAGTCTGTTTGAAATAGACAGAGAGCCAGAGACCCATCTTCGGGTCGCTTGTAATTGCAAGCATAGCCGTACCTTTAGGTAGGGCTGTCAGTAGGTATGATATTAAATGAAAAACATGATTGCAACAAAGACTAGTCATTATAATACAATATCAAATAATAATAATACGTTCATTGCAGAGTCAATTATAATAATATTTATAATAATCAATTATTTTTATATTATGATTTACTAGAACTATAGAACTTATTTTCAACAAGAGGTTATTAATATTATTCGAATACGAAATATTACTTATCGGAAAATGAAAAATCTGATGAATTTTCATCTGATCCGAACTTTATAACTATTGGCTCTCTGGTTAGTACCATTAAATTGTGAAATTTCCACGATTGCTGTTCTTCTTTGATTACATGTTCTATGTACTATGTTTATCTATATTTACTATTACCAGCAGTTCTATTTGTTTAAATGTAATTTTTTTATCTGGAAGCCACTGAATGATTCCGCTTTTTTCCATGCGGTGGTAGGCAATTTATTGTTGTAGAACGTCAATTTACACTTGTTTATATAGTGGCTTGCAACTATTGGTACAGGACACTTTTCTTTTCTTTTTTTTTCTTTCTATATCTATGGTTTTACTTTGATGTTCTCTGTATATGTCGTTCAAGCGAATAAGTTGTTCTTCAGTTGAAACAATAAATATACATGAATTGTGAACAGATGTATTATTTATAACATTTATCACATCTCCTTGAATGACAAGGAGCGTTGTCCAAAACAATTACCAAGTTGGGCGAAATTAGAGTTAATAGTCCTCAAAAACATCATCATATCTTCGTGATAGTCTCCGGTATTCTCCGGTGCGAATTGACTAAAATGCTAACAAACCATCTTTCAAAAACCCATCTGTACTTCCAATATGCGTAATTATCAGTCGTCTTCCTTTTCCATTTTCATTGCGAAAATCCCTTATTGATCACAAATAATTCCGTCTCCAACATACAATTTCATCTTTTCCGATTAAAAGCGACTTTCTGTTTACTTTTTCCCTATCTAAATTTCATCTCTCGCAGAATTTTCCACAATTTATCTCTTCCAATTTCAGAAATAGTTTTATATTCTCTCAATGTACATAAAATTTTATCTAAGGTCGGAATTCCATTATTAAAGTAGAATGAATATACTTAACAGGTTTTTCTTCTTCGCCGATAGTTATCTTATGCCTTCTAGGGGATTGCTTTGAAGGTTTTACGGTACCATACTTTTTCTCGCGTATTGCTTAAATAATATAAAATTCACAATTATTGAGATTTTCAGAATCGCAAGCAGGTACGCCTTTGTAATGTTCATTTTACCAGGGTTTATTGCTCTCTGCCTTTTTCAAATAGAGTATAGTCGTGTATTGTTTTCTAACTAGTCGTCTGTTTTCTCTATTATCTACAATATTTGACTTGATATTGATTTTATTAAAGATTATTTAAGAAAAAAACGAAAATAACCTTTTTCTTCTGATTATTTTTATACATGCATAAAATTGAAAAATGTGTGACGTCACATCAGGAAAAGTGGGTTCTAAAAATGTGACAACCTCTGACAAGGACGGGAGGAGGGGTTAAAAATTCCTAAAATTCGTGTGACGTAATTTATGGATGGCCCAGAATTCTTCCAAACTTTGTACCTCATTCATTCATTCATTTATCTCGTCACTAATTCTGGCTCTACAAACTTTTACTTCCATTTCTTTTCCGTCTTCACCTATTGAATTTTCTTACCCCCCACTTATTTTTTTGCGTCTGCTCAGTATGTTGATTTAATTCCTTCTTCGTCTTGGACATGCATGCATTTCCTACGCTCTTTCATGAGTTCCAGTAATTATTTTGAGAAATTGAACCACAATCTTTTCCATACTATTGATTGTCGGACAATTTCTGACATAACTTGATCAATTTAAAAATAAACTATTTGTAAAAAGATTAATATTTTGATTGAAACAATAGCTGAGGAAGTCTATTGGATATTTTTTAATAGCAATTTCGATTTCACTTCAATAATAACTACGGAACAAAAAGTAGTCAATTGAATTAAGTGAAGGTACTGTAAAAGTAGTAAATTTATAATGATATTTTAAAAAACGTGTGAAGTTAATTAAAATTGAAAATAAACTATTTAATATTAATAGGTAGGTAGTGATATATTTTTTTTAATAATTCAACTTCAATTATAGATAGGTAGGTTGTTTTTTCAATAAGGACGTTCTTTTTTAAGATACTAGCAACCCGCCCCTGCTTCGCACGGATAGATAGATATATAGAGAGAAAACTAAATTAGTATTTTATTCGGACAAATAGAACTTAACAACAATTCCTCACATAATAATTTTTTGTAGTGACAATTCTCACCGGCGGCTCTGCAGAATGTTATTTAACCAAAAGAACATGGGATCATGAGCCACAAAAATTTAGTGGCTTAGAGCTCCCTGTAAACAATTTTTGGTGGTAGTGAAATAAATTGATTTTCGGGAGCTCCAACTCGCGATAAGCCAACATACAATTGTAAAAATTACTCTGATGATAAATGAGGATTTTTGCAAATAAATGAATAACTTTTAAAGTTTTATCGTACGCTCATGGTGAATGGAAATTTTTAGAAACAAAGCATCTTCCTTTAAATATTTTATCGTACGCCCATGTTAAATGGAAATTTTTACAAATAAATTAACCTCCTTCCAAAATTTCATCGCATGCCTATGATAGAAGGAACGTTTTACAACTGAATTAAACCCTTATAGAAATAGATGTCAAAGATAATAGTCTAATACTATTATAACGCCTTACAAAGTTTTTGAAAAATATTTTTCAAAGAACAGAGACCGTTCAACTAAGAAGCAACAACTACTTCTCGGGCTATATGCCCCGATAGACATTGAATTACACTTCCAAGTTAAACGGGGTTGGTATATCTGCAAGATATAACCAACCATTCTGGTTTGTAATTAGAAGGGACATCACTTGTAGACCGGTTTCGGCGTATTGGCGCCGCATCAGTACAAGGTAGATGTCATACGTCCAGAAGCCCTGAGAGCATAATCCTTGACTGGAGACAACGCTGAAACAATACATTCTCAGGATAGGAAATGCTAAGAATGCGCACCCCCACATCTAACCACAAACCAAAATTTTATATTGACAAAAAACCATCTCGGTTATTTACTTAATTTTACGTGTTATCAATAAATGTCATTGATAATAGATATTTTTACAAATAAATTATTCCCTAAAAATTTTTTATCGCTATCCTACATTAAAAGGAAATTTTAACAAGCCCCTTATAGAATTTGAGGAGTTGAAAAAAAAAAAAAATATAACTTATGCCACCCGCTAATATTGTAGCTTTCTATTGGGCTAATTCTAAAAGAAATGGTTAAAAATTAAAGACACGTTAAAAAATGTGTTTTTCTACAGTCGCGCGTAAACTATATTCAAATGAAATCGTAAAGTCGACAAATGGCAAGGATTGTTACTTTACGCTCTAGCGCTAAAAAGGAATCTTTTTCGCTCGCTCATTTAATCAAACCACGTCCTCCGAATTAACTCAATTGGTGAATATTTAACAATTTATCAGATTAAAAATCAAATAAAATTATATGAAAATTGTCAAAAATTTTGAAATATGGTCAAAAATGGTCAATAATTGTCAAAAATTGTCAAAAACTGTCAATAATTGTTAAAATTTTGAAAAAGGTCAATAATTGTCAAAAATTTTGAAAAATGGTCAAAAATTTCCAAAAATTGTCGAAAATGGTCAATAATTGTCAAAAACTATCAAAAAAGGTCAAAAACTGTCAAAAATGGACAATTATTATCAAAATTGGTCAATAATTCTCAAAAATTGTTAAAATTGAAAAATGGTCGATAATTGTCAAAAACTATCAAAAATGGTCGATAATTTTGAAAAATAGTCAAAAATTTTGAAAAATGGTCAAAAATGGTCAAAAATGGACAATTATTCTCAAAATTGGTCATTAATTGTCAAAATTTTGAAAAATAGTTGATAATTGTCAAAAATTGTTAAAATTGTCAAAAATTTTGAAATATGGTCAAAAATGGTCAATAATTGTCAAAAATTTGGAAAAATGGTCCATAATTGTCAACAATAGTCAATAATTATCAAAAATGGTCAATAATTTTGAAAAATGGTCTAAAATTTTGAAAAATTGTAAAAAATTGTCAAAAATGGTAAAAAACTATCAAAAATGATTAAAAATTATCAATTATTGTTAAAAGCTGTTGAAAAAAGAGATAATTATTGTCAAAAATTTTGAAAAATTGTCAAAAATGATCAAAAACTATCAAAAACGGTTAAAAATTGTCAATTGTTTTTAAAAACTGTCAAAAATAGACAATTATTGCCAAAATTGGTCAATTATTGTCAAAAATTGTTAAAATTTTGAAAAACGGTCGATAATTGTCAAAAACTATCAAAAATGGCCAAAAACTATCAAAAATGGTCAATAATTGTCAAAAATTGTCAAAAACTGTCAATAATTGTTAAAATTTTGAAAAAGGTCAATAATTGTCAAAAATTTTGAAAAATGGTCAAAAATTTCCAAAAATTGTCGAAAATGGTCAATAATTGTCAAAAACTATCAAAAATGGTCAAAAACTGTCAAAAATGGACAATTATTATCAAAATTGGTCAATAATTCTCAAAAATTGTTAAAATTTTGAAAAATGGTCGATAATTGTCAAAAACTATCAAAAATGGTCGATAATTTTGAAAAATAGTCAAAAATTTTGAAAAATGGTCAAAAATGGTCAAAAATGGACAATTATTCTCAAAATTGGTCATTAATTGTCAAAATTTTGAAAAATAGTTGATAATTGTCAAAAATTGTTAAAATTGTCAAAAATTTTGAAATATGGTCAAAAATGGTCAATAATTGTCAAAAATTTGGAAAAATGGTCCATAATTGTCAACAATAGTCAATAATTATCAAAAATGGTCAATAATTTTGAAAAATGGTCTAAAATTTTGAAAAATTGTAAAAAATTGTCAAAAATGGTAAAAAACTATCAAAAATGATTAAAAATTATCAATTATTGTTAAAAGCTGTTGAAAAAAGAGATAATTATTGTCAAAAATTTTGAAAAATTGTCAAAAATGATCAAAAACTATCAAAAACGGTTAAAAATTGTCAATTGTTTTTAAAAACTGTCAAAAATAGACAATTATTGCCAAAATTGGTCAATTATTGTCAAAAATTGTTAAAATTTTGAAAAACGGTCGATAATTGTCAAAAACTATCAAAAATGGCCAAAAACTATCAAAAATGGTCAAAAATTTTCAAAAACTCTCAAAAATGGACAATTATTGTTAAAAATTGTCAAAATTTTGAAAAATAGTTAATAATACATAAAAATTGTTGTGGTTTTTGAAAAATTGTCAAAAATTTTGAAATATGGTCAAAAATGGTCAATAACTGTCAAAAAAGGTCAAAAATTTGGAAAAATGGTCCATAATTGTCAACAATTGTCAATAATTATCAAAAATGATCAATAATTTTGAAAAATGATCTAAAAATTTGAAAAATTGTCAAAAATGGTCAAAAACTATCAAAAACGATTAAAAATTATCAATTACATATTGTTAAAAACTTAAAAATTGACAATCATTGTCAAAACTGTCAAAAATGGTTAAAAATTGTCATTCTATGGAAAATGGTCAAAAATTATCAAAAATTTGGAAAAATGGTCACTAATTTTGAAAAACAGTCAAAATGGTCAATAATTGTTAAAATTTTGTAAAATGGTCAATAATAGTCAAAAGTTGTGAAAATTTTGAAAAATAGTCAATAAATAATACGAGCCGTTTCCGAAAATCGATTTAAACACGTAATTTATAAAATTTATTTTCTAAAAATCGATAAATATTACTATAAAAATCGATTATAAGAAAATAACAATCGATTAATATAAATCTACACGGTAATTTAAACTAATTAACAATTTTGATTTCCTCAATATGAGATTTCTATGCTTCATGTGAGATTCGTGAGTTTCTGACATATTTGCGCAGCCGCATTCTTGCTAAATATATAGATACAAGTATTTGCCACTTATGCAGTATGACATTCTATAACCTAAAATACCCGTAACTCAAAACGAGCAAAATTTGAGATACGAGGTTTTGACTTCGAGGCGACGATATCTGTTTTTTATAATTTCCACTTTTCAAATAGTTACAATAAGTATTATAACAATGTCAATGCCAAGAAGTGTCAGAATGAACAAAAAACAAAAACAGCTATTAATATCGTAGTTAGAAATTGATGAAGAAATGCTGAAATTGAAACATCCAATGTCAGAGCTTCCTACTATTAAAAATAAATGGTGAGAACTGGCATTGATGTTAAATAATGAGTCAGGAGCAAACAAAACTGTTTAACAATGGAAAGAGGAAAGTCGTTGCAATCTGGAAAAATAACTAGAGCACTTGTGTATGAAAACACTGCAACGGGAGGGGGGCCAAAAAGTTAAAAACTTGGACTAACTAGAAGAGAGACTTCTGGCGATACTATTCGAAATTGAAATTGAAATGTTGTGGAAGCTGGAATTCAAGATGAAATAGATGTTGCTGTACCAAGTGCTTCACTTGATAATAATTATGCTTTAGATGCTCAAATGTCCTTTGGTATGCTCAATCACAATACGAGCTGTAGAAAGGTGTTTAATCTTGACTCAGGTGAATTATCTTCAGGATCATCATATGGTACTAATCCGCTATCGCCAATTAAAGCAAGGTCTTTACTTGAGAACTAAGCCATATTGCAGCATCGTGGGTTGAACCAGGATGGCCTTTATAGGAGCATTTCTGAAAGTGGATGTTGAATTTTAAGGCATGGTTAAGAATTAGACAATCTGCTAACTCCATTTTAAGGTTCTGTATGCATAAGCTTTCAAATATTAACGGAAAACTCTTAATTTGACACGATACCTATTAAAATGTAATTCCTAATCTTGACTATGTATGGATTAAGACATTTCTAATAGCGGAAACTTTGATAAATATAACTGCGTGCCGTTAATTTAACCACTTCTTATAGAATTGACTATTATAGGTCAAAGAATTTTCATAATCGGTTTAGTAGTTTTCAAGTGTATCCATTACAAACATACATACATACATACTGATTTTTCCTCGTTATGGTATTAGTGTAGATTATGCAACACAAAGTGATTTGTTTTGTTTAAAATTAGGTATTTTTATTACATTTTGAAACGTATATTTCACTGAATTTCACATAATCGCGGTTTAATAATTACCAATTCTCATTTTTAGAGATAAATTACCAGTAAAAAAATTATTGGTATATCTAACTGTCAAAAAATTACTGGGAAGTGATCATTTAAAAAGCTTCTGAGGTACAGATTAAATGACCCTAAAAAAGGGCAAATAACTGTATCACCCAATCCTTCCATAAACATTAAGACCCTTTTCAAACGTAGATTCTGAATCCCAGATACAGTATGCGAGATTCGGAGTACCTACACGTGCATTTCAACAAACTTCCATTTATGTATTATGCTACCAAAAATTGGATGAGAAATATCCCAAAGATAGTTTTTGGGCTCAATAACATTATCAAACACTGTATTATCATTTACTCGTAATGAACCTCTATAATCTGTCTATATCTCTCTATAGTCTCGTAATCATTGATCGTATCTCGAATCATCTTCGTTCTGCTGGGTTTTTGTTTTTCTGCTGTTTGTTCATTTGTGAAATGTTTTCAGTTTTCTCATAATTTTAAATTAAAAATAACAATATCAAAACATAATTTTAGTATATAACAGCTTCTGTATTTTCTTATTTGCTTCGACACCACGAACTTCTCCAACAGAAAAATGTTCACTGTTTTTGATAAAATTTGCTACCATAATCATATCAACACAAGGCAAATTGTCGTATTGGCCCTTGTAATATACTTCTTCAGTCATGTTAAAAATATTATGGACACAAACAAAATTTCACAAAGTCTAATAAATCAAAATGAACCGAAAATACAAAAAAAAAACGTGGAAACACTACAGTAAATAAGACATTAAACAAAGCAATGATGGCTGTTTTAATCAGTACACGTTCGCTCCTTGTCGCATAAACGCACGCGCAGTTCGAACTATACTGTTCTACGTCACAACCAATAGCAATGCGTTTACAAAAGCTTCAAATAATTTGAATTTTTCGGCATTTTAAATACGTTATAGTGGTTGTTGTGACAAAGAAAAAATAGTTTTTTCATGCCAGTCGTTTTCATGATTATGATATATAGCACATTTTTGCTAAGTGAAATTTTAGTCAAGTCCCCTATTAAGCCCATTTAAATGACCCTAAAAATGGGCAAATAACTGTATCACCTAATCCTTCCATAAACATGACGCCATTCAGATTCTGAATCCCAAATACAGTATGCGAGATTCGGAATTACATGAAAATTCTTGCTGACTTTTTTATCGGATTCTATGTCGAAATAGCTTGTGCGCATTTGTCAAATCCAGTGTAGTACGTGTGCAGTTTAACAAACTTTCATCCATCATTCTCGCAAAAAGTGGATGAGAAATATCCCAAAGACAGTTTTTGAACTCAATCGTTAACTTGTAATGAAACGTCTCGTAATTGGTGACTCACCCTGTATATAATATTGTAGTATTTGTCTGCTTGTCCGTGCAGGCTAATTTCCGAAACGGATAAACCTATTTTGATGAGACTTGGTACACATATAAAATAGACCATCAATAGAGCACATAGGCTCCATTTATTTTTCCTTTATAACATTTCAATTTGTTATGAACGCAAGATAAATTACAGATTTACATATTTTCTTTGTTTTAGATCTACGCAGACACAAGCTAGTACATATTTCAAGTTTTTTCGCTATAAAATGTTTTCCTCGAAACATTATTCATTATGCAATATAATTAAACTTGTTTCTATTTTACCATTTTTATTATCAATTTACTTGGAAGTATTTTTGTTATGACTCATTATAATAATTAAGTGAACAAAAAAAAATAAATGTGAAAAATCATAATAAAATTCATTATTTCAGTCTAAAGAAATAATATGCATTAAACCGTTCCAATGTTAATTACAGTGTTAAGAAAAAAATAGAACAGCCAACAATCAACAATTATCAACACGAGCCGCATGCGAGTGCGTAATGCGTAATGGATACGAGTGCCTTAATAGCCAATTAATGAGGGTTGCATATACATTATTTTTTCACCAAGCGAGTGTCGTAATGGATAGGAGTGTATCAATAGCACACACTTTTTTTTACTCCCATACTCTAATTTTCTATTTATACACAAATTTCCAGAACTAGTGAACTTCAGAGAGCAGTTCAATTAAATTAATTTAAGATCTGTCACATAGGACGAGGCACTTTTTTTTTCATTTGTCAATTTTTATTGGACACGCTGTGTTTTTCATTCATTCATATATTTGGGTTGTGCTCATCAGCCCAGGCACTTGGATTGAATCTTTGTACCATTTCCCATGTTATCTATTTCCATTCCAGAAGCTTCGTGTCTTCTATATAGACCACTAGTTTGACTGGAGGTATTTTCAATAGTTGTGATGGTTGTATCAATTCCTCTCCGAAGTGCTTCCGTCTAAGTACTTGTAAGTTCTCGCAGAAGCAGAGTATGTGAGTAGGTGTTTCATCATCAAATTGACATTTTCTGCACTAACTTTGCCCATTTTGTACAGATCTTTTCTCAGGGTGTAGTCCAGTCACCAGGTCGGTAACTGTCTTCAAATGTCTCTACTCAGTTTCAGTAGCCTGGTTGAGAGTCGGTCCCTTGTCTACCTTGTTCAGTAAACTCTTTGTATGAAGGTGCCCTTGTGTCTACCTCCATTTGAATTGGTGTTCCCTATCTAGCCAGTTCCCGATTTCCCCTCTTATGCAATCTTTTGTGATTCCACAAAACGTTACCGGTCGTATGAAGTCTCCTTTAGTCTCCTTCTTTAACTAACTGGTCCGCCATTTCATTACCTGCAATCCCCTCATGTGCCGGCACCCATATTAGAGACACTTTGTTGTCTCTTGCCAGCCTGTTGAGGGATTCTTTGCAGTTTTTCACCAGTCTAGACCTAGTTGTTGGATTACTGATAGCTTTAAGCAGACCTGGCTGTCAGTATATCTTTTATCATGCATATGTGCTGTTATTCTCCTATGCTCGAGCATGGATCCTATCCATTTGCATGTGGTGCTATTAATACCTCTTTTTTTCAGGGATCTGTTAATTGATGACATCGATGTGTTGTCAAAAGCACCTTCGATGTGCTCCTTTCGAGACCTGAGACCAAATTATGCAGGGCAGATTCACCTGATTTCCCTGATTGATAAGCCCATTGTAGTCTATATAGAGGGATGCTCTTAAGTACATTTGAAAGACTTGTTCTTGATGAAGACTTGATGTCAGATTGATTGGTCAGTAGGATTTACGTAATAAACACCACCTTTCACTCTCTCCATGCAATTGGTATATACCTACCCTAGAGCATGGATGCTTGGAAGTATCAGAACTGTAATTAGTTTTTATTTTCAACATACCGATTGTGTTTTCATTACGTTGTTTTTTAAGAACTATATATTTTTTATAGACATTTTAATGAAGTAGTAAAACAGTGCAATAAAAAATTGCAGATAATGAAAAGATTCTATTCAATAACTGTGTTTTACCCAGTTATTAAAATAGAAAAAAAATAGAAATATAAATTTTCATTATACAGTTAGTAACCTTCAAAATTCAGAGTACAATATCAATTCCGACAATACCATAACAGTAGTTTGCAATAATTACTTTTATCTAATGAAAAAAATATATAAAAAATTATTATACAGCTTAAAGGTGTACATAATATATTACGTTGCGTCCAATATTGCTAAGAGTAGTAATTTAATTTTATTGATTTTAAATAATTTAAAAACCACTTTATTTGACTTATTGAAAATATTATTAATTTGCTACACTCGATAAAATAAAAATAACCTCTATCGGTGTATATATTTATGAACTAAATTTATTTTTAAAATAAAAATGACCATATAAATTTATATTTGCTTTTAGCGAAATCTCAATAACTATAATAATGATAAGGACAATTACTCGATATGCCAAAAGAAATTGCATAATAAAAATGTCCACCTAAAAATTTGGGCAATATCGATAAAGTGAACAATTTTATTAGGTTGGTTGAATGTAGCTATAGAATTATTTATTGATTGCTAGATAAATAAATTGTCGTATAAGTGAATTTTATTGATGCTATGACGTGTAACGTTGTGTTTTTGAAGTCTTCATTCCTCTCCTACGAGTATAATTATTGTTTTTGTACTGGATGTCCCAATTAGAATGGCTCTTAGCAATATTCCAGGAACCGTTTATAGTTCAGCATTTGAAGAGTATATTCCGTTTTCTCTTGGTCATGTTATTTCTAGCAGTTTGCAGCAGAAGTGATTGGAATGTTATTAATATTTGCTAAGCTTTTGACATTCAATATCCAGCGAACCATTGCCCGCGCTCCTTGCTTTGAACTTTTTTTGTTGTTTGGTTGTGAGAGGTGGAGAAGGGTAGTTTAATGTTCTCAACATTTTTTCCATTGTCCTTATGGCGTTATTTATCCAGCGAGTCAACGCATGCGCAAGTCTGTATTTCTCTCTCCCTCTTTCGGTTCTTTGTTTAGACATAAATAAACGCATCTTTCCGATCCGAGTGGCACGATGAGAAACTTTGTTCCAAAAAAAGTCTATATGAAAAAGAGAGTGATTGGCGGACTGCAAGCCAGCAGATTAGACCTGAAGACACCATTGGTGACAATTAATGGGGGATTTGATCGAAAACTAGGCATAATTGGTAAACAATTTACCGGATCTCAAATGAGTTGAAGATTTGAGAGGTCAGGCTACGAATAAGGAGGCTTTATTATGGGACTAAGACATAATAATAGATTGGAATCACACATAGGAGTGTTTAAATTGGGTTAGATTTGATGAGGTGGCTAATTGGTCTATTCCACTGCGATCTTTCCAGATTTATTGTGATCCTCTGAATCGAGATTACATTCTCCAGTTCGGCTCTTTTGATGTAACCAATCAACCAGAACCTTTCATGTAGTTTCTTGCCGGTTGTTTCTTATCGCCTAGTACAAGAAACCACAAATTCGCTAGGAAGTCGCATTGACATAAGTTGTGCTCTGCAGTTTCTTCTCTCAGGTAACATAATCTGCACATGACTTCGTCTATCAACCCCATTGGCTTTGCGTGCCTATTGAGCTTACAGTGCCCCATTATCATACCTACTACAGCTTTGACAGGTTTCCTATCTATTGAACTGTTTCGCCTGTCTCTACCCTGGTGAGATTTGCCACCACTTCAAAGATTCCTTCGCCACTCTCTTGTGGCCAAGTTTATTGTCCATTTTGCGACACCGACCAATGAATGACACGGATGAGCCCTACCTGGTCATTTGATCCTTCTTTTCGTTGACCTTATGATGATCAGGCTACAATTTCCTTGCAATGGTCTTTGAGTGCGTTTAAGGCACGTACGCAATCCCATACTAGCTTATAATTGACCTCTATGGAATCGAGCGCTCTAAGTGCAGATTGGCTGTCTCTGAAGATGGCACCTAAACGGTATGCTCTTTCCTGCCTTTTAATCTCTTCAACGCAGGTGTGGATCGCCGTCCCTTCCGCTTGGAAAGTTATGACGTCGGTAGGCTAATTGGACTAGCTATTTTTTGTTAAAGGTCTACAATTCCAGCTCTTACATCTGCATGGGTACACTTTTCTCCCCGTCTTCCCTACCTAGAATAGTTATTTAGAAAGTCAACGGGATACCCCAATATAAGTCATCTGCTTATAGCTTTCGATCTTCAGCACTGTGAATTTGGTTTTTGTGCTGTTTACTTGAAGTATTCGGAACTTTTCAGATCTGGCTTCGTCTTTTATAAAAAAAAAGTGTAGATTCAGCAAGACTTTCATTGCAATTGGAGTACTTTTAGGACAGGATAGGGATGCGCGATACTATCCGATATTCTAGTGTATCGATACTTTTACTTCCGATTCTCGATATTTTGTATCGATACTATGCTTTTCGATTCATTCCAAGTATCGATGAAATTGTAGTGTATCGATACGTTGCGATACGGGATTTTTAGTGGTAGCGGCAAGTGGCGTTATATATAGTGATGAGCGATATCGTGATTTTTAAATCACGTTGTGAAATGATGTCGTGCTTTTTTTAACGAAACTAAAAATAAAAAACGAAAAATGTGCAGTTTTTTGCGTTTTTCGAGCTAATTTTGAGGTTATGTGGAAAAGTGACTGATGTAAAAGTTGTAGATTTTCTCAAGATCTACAACTTTTATAATCAATTTTTTTCCTAGGATTCTAACTTTTGCTGGAAATCGCAATAATGTCTTTTTTTACCCGAAAAAACGTCAAAATTCGAAAAATTTGCAATATTTTAATTGAAATTTTTTTTCGTGGTTTGTGACTAAGTAAACTACCTTTTACCAAATTTTCATCAAAATCGAACATTTTTTAAGGAAACCGAAAATAAAAAACGAATAATGCAGTTTTTTGCATTTTTCGAGCTAATTTTGAAATTATGTGAAAAAGTCAATGATGAAAAAGTTGTAGATTTTCTCAATATCTACAACTTTTATAATCAACTTTTTATTCTAGGAACTCAACTTTGGACGGAAATCGCAATAATGTCTTTTTCCACCCCCCAAAAAAGAGTTTTTTACTGAAAAAACGTTATAACTCGAAAAATTTCCGATATTTTAATTTAAAACTTTTTTTTCATGATTTGTGACTATCAAAGCTACCTTCTACTAAATTTTTATCAAAATCGACTATTTTTTAACGAAACCAAAAATAAAAAATGCAGTTTTTTGCGTTTTTCGAGCTAATTTTAAAGTTATGTGAAAAAGTCACTAATGAAAAAGTTGTAGATTTTCCCAAGATCTACAACTTTTATAATCGACTTTTTATTCTAGAACCTCAACTTTGGCCGGAAATCGCAATAATGTCTTTTTCCACCCCCCAAAAAAGTGTTTTTTACCGAAAATACGTCATAACTCGAAAAATTTCCAATATTTTAATTTGAAATTTTTTTTCATGGTTTGTGACTATCAAAGCTACCTTCTACTAAATTTTCATTAAAATCGAACATTTTTTAAAGAAACCAAAAATAAAAAACGAAAAATGCAGTTTTTTGCGTTTTTCGAGCTAATTTTGAGGTTATGTGAAAAAGTCAGTGATATAAATTTTGTAGATTTTCCCAAGATCTACAACTTTTATAATCAACTTTTTATTCTAGAACCTCAACTTTGGCCGGAAATCGCAATAATGTTATTTTCCACCCCCTAAAAAAGTGTTTTTTACCGATAAACGTCAAAATTAGATATCGGATCGTTAACGTATCGATACCTAATATCGATACTTTCTAGTGTATCGCGCAACCCTAGGACAGGAGATAGAAATCTACACGATTCAACAATAATTTTGTATAATATGAAAATGTTTTACAATTGACAATCTCCATTATCTCCTACTCTCTCGTTCTTTTGTAAATAATCGATTTGGCTTATCTGCAATTTTAATTGAAGAATCATAACCTGTTTTTAATTTGGTTATTAGCTACCGCACTGTATATAAAGTTATTTATTATAATGAATAAAAACGCAACAAATTAAAAAAATGTCAAAAAGATATATTGGTCGATTGTTTCAAACCGAGAAATTAAGGTTAAACCAAAATTATACCCGCCATGAGGTAAGTACATTCTTAGGTAATAAATTTAAAGTTTCACACAAAAAATACCGCTTCCCATGGCAAAATAAATTTTCATAACTTTATCGATACATAAACATTGCCTTGAACTTTCCATATGTAAGCAAAAAAAAACCAAGGTTTTATTTTCCATAAACTATCTCAAATAGACAGACAGAATGTTAATGTCGAAGTATCAAAATAAGTTTAAATAAAATTCTTCAAGGTATCTGTTGAGGGCCTTTTCGAGTCGGATATATATGTTGATTGTTGAGTGATTAGAATAAAAATTGGATGGCATGCTTTTTTGATAAATGAATGACATTATTTTAAATACAAACAATTTACCGACCATGAATTGAGTTAAGTATGATAATTGTACTTGTTATTTATTTTAAATGTGTGATACTTAAAATGTCTTAAAAAGGTCAATTTAACAGTTTAATTTGTCCTTTATCTTCAAAAAATACTCACAGGAGGCTTTTTTTTGTTATTTTTGGGAAATTGAAACAATCATTCCAACGTTTCCGTAGCGTTTCAGAAGTTACAATTTTACAGGGTGTAACAATAAAGCTAACAAATTAATTTTAAAACATAAATAAAAATTAATTGAAAATCTCCGAATAAGGTACTTTAAACGTTAAATGTACTATTGTACATTATTTTATACACTCCATTAACACTCGGGGAAGTGTCTTAGACGTAAGTGTCAAGGTCTGTCAGACCGTACGTCACTCAAGTCGTAGACGATACTATAGACCGACGTCACCGAAATGGACGTATTTATTTTCAAAAGGTAGTATTAAAATTTTTCTAGATTATAATCTATTACAGACTCTATTTAGGAAAATGAGTTACGAAAAAAAAACAAGCTTCGTTGCTTCAACTTGTCGATGAACTTGAGTCAGATACTGAAGAAGGATGATAACGAGTATGACTATATTGAACAAAGAGATGAAGATTCTGAAAGCGAACAAGAGTTTGGTGATACAAATATAACCTCAGAGATCGAAGAGGAAGTCTCTGAAAGAGAACAGAATAAAGAAGGTGAAGCTAAAATACCTACACAAAGCTAAAAATAAATCCAAGCAATCTGGTATTTTTTATACTGATAAAGATAAAACCGTTTTCCGCCAATATCTTCTAAAATATGGCATTTAGAGAATTTTTAGATAGGGGAAAAATGAAGAGTAGTTCATTGTCTACAAAAATAGTCCTTGTGATTTTTTTCGCAACATTGATATTTTTCGCAAAAACCGATGTTGAAAAATCCATAATTTTGAGGTCCAGAAAAGTGGCTGTTTCTTGCACAACCAAAAAGGAGAAATTCCCAGTTTTAAAATGACGTGGAAGACTTGGAAGACAATCTGATAATGTGCAAACTTTTAGACAGTGATTGTTCGCAAAATATTCCCAACCTCGAATAACAGCAAACATTTGGAAATGAAAACACCAACTAAACAATAAAGGGGAAAGTAAGATGGCCAATAAAAATGTCTGAGATCAATAAAGACCTTTAAAGGACCCGTAATAACAAAAAATCGAGAGGAAATGTCTATTATTAAGAAAAATATGAGTAATTTCCCGACACTCGAAAAAAAAGTTATTACAAAATCTTTGACCCGTTTAAGTGCAAAGAACCCGCTCTTTCGACTCCGGAGCGGGAGCTCAACATAAGGATCCCGCTTGAGGGCCATTATCTCGAAAACTATCGAGTTTTCGGCAAAAATCATGAGGACCATTTTTGTAGATAATGACCTGATCTTCATTTATTCCTGATATAAAAATTCTCTAAATGCCATATTCTAGGATATATTGGCGGGAACCCAAATTTTGGAACTTTGGGAACTAATGTTCAATTACTAGTCAAACCCTACCCTTCACGGAAAATTCATGGACCGGCAGGTATAATCGCTTTTGGGACCCTTCATTTACTGGACTATAGGGCTAAAATAAAAAAATATTATTACTCAATTAACTGGTCCAAAACCCCCTACCCGAAATTTGATTGATCCTGTGGAAATCTGGAAAACTTTTTTTGAGTCCGTTATTGAAACTATTGTAAAATATACAAATCAGCACATCCAACAATTTGTAGTTGGAAAGTATACAACAGAAACTCATACAAGACCCACTGAAGCCATGGAAGAGTGGAAGCGTTAATAGGCTTGTTGTACCTGGCTGGAATGAAGAAGATGAATAGACTGAATTGTGAGGAACTTTTTAGTACGTCTGGGGATTCACCGGAACTGTTTTGCTTGACGATGTCACAGCAACGTTTCATTTTTCTTGAAACAAGTGATGCTTGAAGAGCTTTAGATAAACTGGCTCCAATCCGTGACGTCTTCAATCAAATAAATGAAAACTGTAAAAAAACTTAAGTCTCTCTTATCAGGCAACCATGGACGAAATGTTGGTGGCATTTAGGGGAAAGTGCTCATTTACACAATACATACCATCGAAACCGGCTAAGTATGGGGTTACAATATTTGCATTAGCAGATGCCATAATGTTTTATACGACAAATATGGAAGTCTATCTTGGCAAGCAACCCAAGTATATCCCATACCAGCACAATTTATAGTTGGCCAAGATCGGCCCATTCCATCAAGTATGTTTGTTCAGGGAAAATTGTACTTTGGTATCACATATCCCAAAACCTAATTAAAATATGTTATTGATATCTTTCATGCACGATGGTGATGAAATTCATGAAATCACTCAAACAACTGTGTTGATCGTGGATTGTAACAAAACAAAGCTAGGCGTTGATATGGTGGATCAATTATCTTCAAACTATAATGTAGCGCGCAATACTAGAAGATGGCCTATGGTTGTGTCTTATGCTATGCTAAATGTGACAGAATGCTTTATGAAGATGATGTCGAGGACCCCAGGGTAGCAGAAGACTTAGTAGCTGATCCAGAAAACGAAATCGCGTTAAACTGCCCCTCTGAAAAAGAAATAGTGACTGAAATAAAAAGAACTATCAACGGAAAAGCCACAGGAGAAGACAAAATAGCAGCGGAGATGTTGAAGAATGGCGGGGAACCGTTTCTGAAGACAATTTCTAAACTGATACAACAAATTTGGGCGGGAAATATAATGCCAAACGAATGGAACAGTGGAATAATAACACTCATCCACAAAAAAGGATATAAGGAAGTCTGCAAAAACTATAGACCAATAACCCTATTTAATACCACCTACAAAATACTTGCAAACATAATAAATAAAAAACTGAAGGCATACACAGAAAAAATAATAGGAGACTACCAAAACGGGTTTAGACCAGGAAAATCAACAGTAACGGCAATACACACCATCGAACATATCCGTGAAAAATCCCTGGAATACAATAATGCTCTACAAAATACTAGGAATCTCAAAGAAGCTAAGGAAATTAGTGGAAATGACCCTACAAAACACTAAAGGGAAAGTAAAATTCCAAGGTGAAATTTCAGATTTTAAAATGAATAAAGGTGTAAAACATGGAGACACAATTTCTCCAACACTGTTTAACCTAGTACTTGAATCCATTTTAAGGAATGCCAACTTGAACGAGAAAAATATTATAGTGAACCAGACCCAGTTAATTGCTAATACCGTCGACCTCACCATAGTGGCTAGAACTAAGAAAAGTCTAATAAAAGCAGTAGAGAAGCTAGACCGAAAGATTCGGGCTAGGAATAAATGAAGAGAAAACAAAATATATGCGAGTGGGGAAAGAAAAACAGAACAATTATACTCACTTAAGAATCAAAAATTACAAGTTTGGAATTGTATCAAGCTTCAATTATTTAGGAACATCTATAGGACAAACTTGTAAAGACAAGATAAAAGAAAGAATAATGAAAGGAAACCAAATTCTTGGTATAAATAAGAAATTATTAAAATCTAAATCGATCAGCATAAAAACAAAAATACAAATCTATAAGACTTTGATCAGACCAGTCATTACTTACGCACTCGAAACAACAACTATAAACAAAAAAGAAGAAGAAGATCTAAAAATAATAGAAAGGAAAATATTGAGAACAATACTTGGACCAAACATAACAAGAGATGGAGAAAGAAGATTAAAAAGAAACATAGATATAGAAAAGGAAGCAGGTGGAGAAAATGTAGTCCGATATATAAAAGCAAGGAGACTGGAATGGATGGGATACATTATGTGAAGAGCACCAACTGAAATATTGAAAAGAATAACAACATGGGTTCCATTGAAGACGAGAACGAGAGGAAGGCCATGAAGCAGATGATGGGATCAAGTAGCGGAAGATTAAAAGCATTGAAAATCAGAGACTGGAAAACAAAATGCAGAGACAGAAGAAAATGGAGAACTATAACAAATGAGTCGCACTGATATAAGAGGAGTAATCCACCTCGTCGATAGGATTAAAAACAGCTCTATTGAGCTAGCCATAATCCCTCGGGATTGAACGGTCCTGATGATGAAGATGAAATGTGACTGGAATTAATTTGTTTATAATTTTCAAATGTAATGAAGAAGAAGATAAAATGTATGTCAGGAGGAAGTTTTTGTCCTATATGTCCATTGGCCTTCCAAAAAATCATATCATAAGAAGGCAAGCTGATCACCATAATTCCTCGCCACATTCGAGATAGAATACAACAAATGTAGAAACTTCCAATTAAAACCCAAAAAAATGCCGATCCAGCATGTACTGGGCGTTGTCAAGTTTGCACATATAAACAAAACAGGAAAACTAAATATTATTAAAGAGTTTGCAATAAGTTTCTTTGTCCGGAACATGCAAACAGTATTTGCAATCATTGCTCTGAGGAAAGAGTATAAAAACGTGGTTTTAAGTCAACTTAAAAAAGTCTTTATTTGTTCCGTTTTTTTATACGAATTATTTTTTAAATGATTATCTAATACTTAATTTGTTAATATTATTTATTTTGAAGCAAACATTTATTTTATGTTATTGGTAAGTTGTTTAATCATTAAAATGATATAATATACATTCGTAATTTCAATGGTCGTTGGAACCCATATGGACATATCGGTCTGTTGGACCGACGTCGCCGATGATGTATAAATTAACCACGTTACCTCCCGAGGGTTATAATGACTCAATATACATACAATTTTAATTATTTTATTAAGATCACTAGATTTAAACAAAAAATTAAAAAATACACGACTTGTGAGGGTCTAAACGAGACCGGTAAAATGTAAATCACCGTTCGGCTCGCTAAAGACTTATTTCCGACAACAATTTCGGCTACAGATACCTACTACCTTTTTCTGTAGCCGACTAAAGAACTACGTCACTAACACCGTAAAAATCCAGTTTGTTAACCCTCCACGTCGATCCAAACCAGTATCAGTTTTAATATTCCACTACGTGAAAACATTTAGGAATCAGGTGATTTTTTAAAGTGATGGGAAAAATGTTGTGTGCATTTGGGAAGTAATACGTTGATAGGAACTAAACGGGCAAAAATACGCTATGGTATTTGATCAACAACAGCGAATTATGTATTTTATATCAGAATAGGATATAAAATTGATTAGTCATTTTCTTAGATGCATTGTTTCATAATTATTACAATATTTTTATATTTTATGATAAAAAATATAATTACTGACAAAAACGCCCTTGTCCCTTTTGCCATTTTTCAACTTTAAATAAGTTTTGTTCACACTTTAGAAAACGGTTAAAATTTCAATACATTAATGCCTACATTTCACCTAAGAAAGTCTAGAAATGAAAACTACTTGTTTTGTACAGTGAGATACACAAACGATCCAACTTTTTCCTTTGATCTGCATATGCCGGCAATGGAAAAAGTCGGCACACGTGTTCGCCGCTTCTGCAATTGATTTTGAATTACTCTTACACATCATTATTTTCAAGCAAGATATCTGTATTACCGACTGCTGTATTCAAATGAGTGCAAGTCAATGTTTAGGAGAGTGTGGTGTAAGTCATTTTTTTTCAAAATTGTACAAAGTCATTATCAACTGTGCATGATATAATTCAGAATTCGACAAATGAAATTTTGAAAAGAAATAATGGAAAAATTGATAACAGCGAAGAGTTCACTATGTATGTATGGATACTGGCATTTACTGGGACCTAAAAGATCTATTAGTTCCCGAGGAAAGTCCCAGAGACCTTCAGACCTTTTTCCCGGAGAAATGTAAGTATAATCACAGGCTTCAGTTTGGGTAAGTATTCCTCTTCATCCAGTAATCTCCTAGGTGTTGTGCTCTGTTTTTCTTTCCATTCCACAGAATATACATTCTCTTTGATCCACTAGTTTGAGCTTTTTAAGGCGCCCATTCTGGCGGTAGTGTCCTGTCAGAACACCTGTCAAAACTCCCAGTGCAGTCTTGTATGCATGTATATTGGGGTGACATTCACTGAGACATAAAAGATCTTTTGTGCCTCCTTACTTCTATCGGGCTCCTGAGAAAAGTCTCAGAGACTAGTAGCTTCTTTAGGCATATTTCCCGGAGGAATTTAAGGATGTCCGCTGGCTTCAGTTTAGTGTCCCTCTTCGATCAAGTAGACTCCTGGGTGTTGTGCCCTAGGATTCCAAATTGCTGTGCAATCCGCAAGTATGTGGACGGAGGTTTCTTCTTCCATGCCACATAATCTACATTCTGCTTCCTTCACTGTTTTGAGCTTTTTGTTGTTTATCCATTCAGGCGACAATGTCCGTTAGGACCCCTGTTGAAACTCTTGGAGCAATTTTACTCTGACTTGGGCATTCATTTCTTCTCAACAGGTTGTAGTCACCCAGAAGTATCTTTGATTGTCAAGCCCTACTAGATCTTACCAATGATCAGATTTTTTTTTCGGCTTTGCCTATTTCTTCCAATATTATATTTGAGCTGATACCGCAAAAGGGTTCCGGCCCCCAAAAGGGTGTTTCAGAGCTAGTTCATCTGCTATTTCATTCCTCCTTTTCAAATGTGTCCTGGAATCCACAGTAAGGTGACTATATTGCTCTCGCCTAGTTCATTCCCATACCATTTTGGAAATGATTACACAAGAACTCAGCGCTTTAATGGCCACTTGACTATCCGACAATATGATAATCCTTCGCCTTCTATATCCTTAATAAATATTGAACTGGGCACACTTTCCTATGGCGTGAATTTCCAAACTTTTCGAAGTGATTAGTTCCTGGCCCGTATACTCCTATTCCTATTCCTTCTATTGCTTTCGAGACGTCTTTATACCATTTAATGGCATTTTTTCCAAGTCTGGGAATGGTGTTGGGATCCCATTTCTTCTTGCTACTGAATTCCGTATAGAAATTCCTTGAAAAGTAATACTTTTTCATCATACGATCCTGTGGCATAGCCCAGGATTTCTGATTTCTAAAAAGCGAGGAGGTGGTTTTTTTGAATAATTCCCTCTCTACTTAGTCTGTATCTTGTCCTACCATATGTGGTGGCGTGAAGTTAAGAATAACTTCCATGGCTGCCGTAGGGCATGTTTTCATTGCTTCTGTAATGCAGATACAGTCTTTGAATTTTGGAGAGGTTGTTTCTCGTCGGCAATAGGCTATTTCTACTACTCCACGCGATAGCTCCATAAGTGATGATTGGTTACTATGGACGTGTACCTTGGGCTACAACCCCAATTTTTCCCTGCCATATTCCTGCACACTATTTTTTTTATTTATATCTAATCTCCCTTTCCTGTTTGTTCCACAGGAGTTTACTATCTACGCTCAGACCTAGATACTTGACTTCTTTTCTCCAATTAACCTCGCTTCCTTCAAGTTCATTCATTCATTTTTCAGAACTTCAGCTATAAAATGTTTTAAAGTGTTCACATGTACATCTACACGAATACTAACTACAGTTTCTACTGTCCAAGTTCGTGTTTCTTTAGCTCCTCCTTTAGTTCTAATTCTGCGTTGAAACGGTGAAAGTGTGCTGGACCTAGAAGATTAGCATGCTTGCTCGCATGGTACTTGCATGAAACTGGTACGAGCTAGTCGGTCGTCTTCCAACTTTCAGCTTGCGAGTTTCATGCTAGTACTCAATTGTCAAGCGCATATATGGCGAACAAATGATGGACAGAAGCTGAAGGCTCTCATTAACCCATTAACGTATCGTGCTTTTTAATGGAGTGTTCCACTATTGACAATAGTTTTTCAAACCGATTTTTCGTTAACCTTAGGGAACGAACAGCACAAGTGGGTCGCGGTGAAGCTAGATGTCGACATCCATGTAAATCAAACACATTGAAGTGAATGGAAGATAACAGAACAGTTCTGTCGCGATGGAGGTTTAGAGCGATGCCATCCAGGAAGTTTACATCGATGCTTTTGAAAATCAAATGAGTTTGTTTTATATGGATGCCTACTGGATGATAGGTGCGTTCAAGGCCAAGCTGCCATCCCCCTCCATAGCAACTCGCATAGAACACGAGGAATCCAAATAGGGAATAGTTTTTTCCGTTAAGTACGAGAATGTTTCAGGCGTTCGAATCCTTCCGGGTCATTTTTCAGTTCGAGGAAAATATGATGGTATCCCCCTAAACAGCTTCTTTTCAAATGTTTTAGGGGTACTAAAAACCGTTTGTTGGGTATATTACCTATCAGCCACCACATGGTGACAGCTGACATTCCATCACTGTCATCACTTGACTCACGCAACATCGCAAAAGCACAATCTCTTTGTTATTCAAATGTAATCTAACTAATTCACTTGACAGTGGTCCTAGCTCGACTGAGCATCTTAGGTAACTTCCTGGTTATGTGCTGTCGATATCGACCGCGACTTGACTTGAATTCTATTAGAGTGGTCCTGTTGGAGCTCTACCATTTTGTATGAGTGGATATTAATTTTGCTTCGCACATCCGTAGGCGAAACCACTTTGAGGCCACACAACTTCTACTGTGAGTTTAATTTGTCAGTTTACTATACTCAACTCTCATAACATTTAATTATTACCAAATACTGACACAAGCTCCTTTTTTTAGGTCTCTTTCTTCTGTCTTCATACTTCATCCTTCTTACGTTTTTCTTTCTTCTCTCTTCTTTATTTGGCTTTATTTTATTCATTGATATCTCCAGTTCATTCCTGCATCGACATCATCTATAAGGTACATCATCTACACCCAGTCATCATATCGGATACACCTCTACCTCTAGGATATAGTAAGCCACCACCAGAAGAACGGAGGGACACACCACAGCACCCGATCGTTAACAGGTAACCTTCATACCTTACTTTTAACAAGGAATCCCGGGGTTTGAGTAGAAAACACATTTGACTAGAATAACAAATATAGTTATAAAACTACGTATTATAAGTAGAATATTTTGTCCTACCTACTGAGGAACTTTAGTTTCCCCGGTGTCTTTACCCTCTGTTGAGGACCAATCATACATTTAGTTAATAACAAATAACACAATCACTAGAGTTTGTAAACCAGCGTATGCATACAAAGGGTATTTCTCTAATATTGTTCTGTATCCAACCACCCCTATAGTGTAAAACTTTTCGTTATATTTATAAATCTGTGCATGCCTTTTGATAACCTAAAATAATTGTGGAAATCTAACTTCACATAAATAGTGTGGTACAGCGGAAATCCTTCAGGGAGTTTTTGGCGTACAATTAGTAGGCAAGGCCTTGTTTTTTTTGTGTAGTCATATAACAACCAACCGTATTTTATATATTAAACCAACATTCAACTGAATCAGTTTTTTTATTTCGAATCCCACCCTGAGATGAACAGGACCTTGTAATCGAAGGTAGCAAAGTGTTAGTTAGAAGAGATGTTTTCAAACCAAAAATTATCAAAAAACGTTTACGAAATTAGGAAATTTCTTTGTTGTTTTTTAATAAGACCATAAAAATTAATTGACGGAAAAGGGATTGATAATACTCATAAAGAAAAAATGAAAGAATTTAAAACATTTATTACAAGGCTTTCAGCCTAGAATTAGCCCATTATTTCATATAATACCTTTGATCACTTTCCCTAGAAATGCGATAAACCAACCAGTCATAATTTTTTTTTGTATAAGAATTTAATGAGGCCATTGTTTTCTTCCGATTATTACAATAACGTACAATGAAATAAAGCAAATTAAAATCTATTGTATTGGAAAAAACTGTAACTACTTAATAATTGTTAACAATACTAATGAAATGTTATTCTATTTGTACGAATTTTAAGATAAAAATATAAATAAGTGGAATGTGGTGTGCCTCAAAATAGCAAATTTTTATTTATACCTAAATATTAATTTTCACGACTTTAGATAACATGAAAATAATAGTATATTTTGTGGTAAGGGTTGAAAAAAAAACGATTTCAGACGAGGGTATTGTTGCCTGTCCGAGCGAATCCACAGTTGGCATACCCAAAGTTTAGTAGACAAGTACATATCATTTCATTCCAAACCTAACCCGGACCACCAAAAACTATGAGTTCGATTCTAAATGGCATCTAAAAAAAGTGTTTAACTGGAAAATTTGTGCCGGCAAAAATTGCTAAAGTTATAAACATTAAGTAAAAAATATATGGTTCAGTTTTTTGCAAATATCTCAAAAAGTAATTGAGATATCCGAAATTTGAAAAAGCACAAAATCTCGATTTTTTACTTTTTTTATCAACAATCTAAGGCATTGAAAAATGAAAAACGTAAATAAAGCAATAAGGAATTTTTTAAAAATTATCCTTATTATTTTGTTTTGAAATAACAATAATGTTTTTGAATTAAATTGTTGGAATGATTGTCATAAACAAATGCGTGGTTGATTCGATTGAAAAAAAAACTAGACCTTGATAAAAATAATTACTTGAGAAAAATATGGTTTCTTAAATATAAATAAATTTTCCCATTACTGAAAAACGCACTTACTAATTTTAACAATTTTTTGTTGTTGCTAAATAAGAATATTGAGGAACCATTTTTTAAAGATTATCTACAACGTTTTCACATATTATGAAAATAAAAAATTATTTACTCTCCATTTGTTCATTAAACAAACAATTTTTTATAAACAAATGAATTTTTGTGCTCTATTTTTGCGCATATTTTTAAGTCCTTTGAGTCTATGTTCTTATTGACTCTATTCAAGGCGTCCTTCTAGATTATCTGGAATCTTCCTAATCCCAAATATATTCCGAGTTAAAGCAACATGATCTGCAAATATTATTAATCTCCCGACATATTCTCAAAACAGAAACATATTACGCGACAAAAGGCTGTTAAATCCAATACACTAAGTTTTGTTATTTTTGTTTTGTTTTCAACTCGATAGAGACTTGAGTCGGTAGAGATGAATGAGTCTTTGTTTGGTCTATGTACAGCAACGACCTTGAATACCTTCTAGGGAATGTCAAAAATAAAATAAAAAACAGTGATGATATAGAGCTTGCCTCTGAACATCTTCGCGAGACCATCGAACTCTTTTATAACAACAACTGCTCTGAGTTAACTCGTTCCTCTAGGAAGAAATTAACCTGGTGGAACAAGGAGGCTTACCAAACTCGAATTGAGAACTCGCAAACTGTTTAACAGGCGAAAAGGTGGGAAGAATATTATTCCACTCTGTCTGCTTACAACAAACAGATCAGGAAGGCAAAAAGGGAGTCCTGGAGGAAATTCTGTGGTGAGGTAGAAACAACCTCAGAAACGGCTCGACTCCAGAAAATCCTTGCCGAAGATCCTATCAATCCCATAGGCAATATTTTTAAACCTAATGGATCATACACGGAAATTACATCTGGTACATCTACCAGACTCTGTAGAAATAGCAACAGAGCCATTCGTCAGACCTCCAACTCCCCTGGCTCGTGCGAGGACAGAAGATAGGGAAATAAAGTAATAACCCAGCGCAAATTAAATTGAGCTATTAACTCGGTTGTGCCAGACAAAGCTCCTGTTACCAGATGGAATAATCCCAGCGCATCTGCAGCAGGGGCAAATACATCTATCTCCAGTACTTTGAAAACTCTTCAGAGCATCACTAGAAACTGGATACATTCCAATTGCTTGGAAAAGAGCCCGAAACGTCTTTATTCCCAAACCAGGTAAGGATTATTCCCAGGCAAAGTCATTCAGGCCAATAATTCTGTCTTCTTTCATGTTGAAGATAATGGAGAAACTTATTGATAGGCATGTTAGGGGAAACTTTCTCATTGAAAGGCCACTACATTATAACCAACATGCCTATCAATCAGGTAAATCCTGTGAAACAGCCTTACACCAACTGGAGTCGAAAATTGAGGCTGCCCTAAGAAATCAAGAAATAGCTTTCGGAACATTTCTTGATATAGAAGGAGCGTTCGACCACACCTCCTTTGACTCCATGATAGCTGCTGTTGCAAGGCGTGGGGCAGACGATACCACATGTCGGTGGATTAAAAACATGCCTTTCAACAGGACAGCAACGACAACCTTATTTGGAGATTCCATGGAGGTATCGATAATGAAGGGATGCCCACAGGGAGGAGTCCTATCACATTTGCTGTGGGACCTTGTCATAGACGAACTCCTGGAAGAATTTAACAGGAAGGGGATATACAGGTGATCTGACAATACTTGTACTGGGGAAATACCCTAACGTTATATCGGAGCTGATGCAACAAGCTCTGGAAATGGTGGAGATTTGGTGTAGGAGGGAATGTCTAAGGGTGAACCCTGCAAAAACTACGCTCATTCCCTTCACTAGAAAGAGAAAGATTGATATACTAAAACTGCCAAGCCTCTTCAACGTGCATCTGTGTCTTAGCCAGGAGGTCAAGTATCTGGGCACAATTCTGGACGCAAAGCCAAACTGGAATTTACACCTACATGACAAAATCAATAAAGGAAAAATGGCCTTAGTGGCTGCCAAACGGGCGGTAGGAATCGCATGGGGACTAAATCCATGGATAGTTCACTGGTTGTACACAACTGTGGTGAGACCCATGGTTGCCTATGGAGCCCTAGTGTGGTGGCCAAAAACAGATCAGAGGAAAGCCTAACTGGAGCTATCAAAACTCAGAGGCTTGACTGTCTGTGCATAACGGGTGCGGCGAGAAGCAGCCCGACTGCGTCATTGGAAGCCATTCTCAATCTTCCGCCTCTTGCTCTGCATGTTAAGGCGGAAGCGAGAACGGCTGCATGCAGGCAGGAATGCAATGGGAATTGGCACGAAGGAACCAACTCCCATAGTCATTCCAGAATCACAGATGTTATCACAAACTCGCTTCTTGAAATGAGAAGTGATAACATGTTGGCCATCTTACCATCTTACCATATCCAGCTAAACTGGGATGGGTTGGAAGCATTCAATCAGGAAGGAATGTTGGTGTGGTAAACAGACGGATCTAAAACTGACAAAGGAACAGGAGCTGGAGTCCATGGTGCCAGACCCAGGTGCAATGTCCTCGCATCGTTGGGGAAGTTTACATCTGTATTCCAGGCAGAAATCTACGCTATCGACACGTGTTTGCAAATGAACATCGAAAGGGGGTATAGATGCCAAAAGATCCTCCTTCTCTCACATAGTCAGGCAGCACTGAAATCTTTAGCATGTCCCCAGATCTGCCTTCAAAAACTTTCAACCCTGGCAAACCACAATAGAGTAAGTGGGTCTTAAGTGGGTCCTGGGGCACAAGGGTATGGTAGGCAATAAAAAGGCAGACACCCTAGCAAAGCTAGGGTCTGAAACTGCATTCACTGGTCCTGAACCAGTATTTGGAATATCAAAATCTGCTACACGTGGTTGTACATCTCGGTGGACTCAAACCAAGCATCGGACATACTGGAGACACGTGCCAAAACAGGAACACTGCAAACTCTTGGTCAAAAAACCTTCGGAGTCGCCGACTAACGAAATACTAAACCTCAGCAGGGGCCAGATAAGGAAAGTGACAGGATTACTCACCGGTCACTGTACCTTAAGGAAGCATATGCATACAATTTGCATATATAAGGAGGAACCTATCTGTCTGCTGTGCATGGAAGAAGATGAAACAGCCTCTCACATTATCTTCGAATGTGAATCACTGTCTCATTAGATATATAGACTCCTAGGACTAGAGCAGCCAAGGGAGGATTTCTCCAAGAAGGAACTAGTGAAAAGACTGTTTAGCCTGATAAGGGCTACTGGTCTCTTCACATGAACGGTATAACCAAGAGCACAAAAAGCCTAAATGCTCTCTAAGCCTCTGACTGGTGGTGCCGAACTAATCAATCAATTGGTCTATGTATTTTACAACTATGTGAATGTCGTGTGTGTTGATGAAAGTATGAAACCAGTGAAATCTCTCGAAATTGGTTACATGGATAATAAACTGAAATTAGTTGCACTTTTGTCCTTTGTTACTATTTTGTCGTGTTTTTGTCTCAAACTTTTTGTTTGCTTGGACTTGACATAATAAATATTTTCACAAACAATGCTATGGAGCTAACAGACTAACTTCACTTGAATAGTATATGAACTCAGATTCTTCTTGGAACTTCTTAATAATAATAAACATACCAAAACAAAAATATTTATGCATTTTTAACAATTAAACAACAAATTCCATTAAAAAAACCGGCTATAATAAAAGAATCGATTTCTCAGATGTATCAATTTACCGTGTGCCTATGTATAATAAAATACAAATCACAACATGAAAACTCAATTTAAATACAAGTTGCACGATTTTTTTTTGTTTTCATTCATTGCCAAGGTCATGGTTAGTCAAGTGCTACCAAGTTCCTGCGTTACATTCAACTAACTGGTAAATTTATGAATTAATAAGATAAATTTCTTACGGGTTACATAACACAAAGGATTCCTTTTTTTATGCGTACATAATACAGAAATAGTCACGGTTCCGTAGCTTTCGATTGAACACAATAGAGTCGTAGTTATCATCATACACCCAACAACCCACATGTTGGAATTCGAATCGAGCTAATACGAGTAAACATTATTTAACTGTCAAATATTTTCCCACGGTTGAGCTAAAAAATATGAGATTAGAACAAATAAAAATATTTTTCAAAAACAGTGACCGTTCAACTAAGAAGACACAACCACTTCCCGGACTACATGCCCCGACAGACATTGAATTACACTTCTAAGTCAAACGGATTTATTCTTCTTAGCTGAACGGTCACTATATTTGAAAAATACTTTTCACAAGTTTATTGTAAAGCGTTAGAATAATTTATTTATTCTTCGATATCTATTGGTAACAAGCTTTAGGTACTAAATACGACAATTTTACAGGAAACTGTAATAATACTAGAATAAAGTGGTTAAAAATAATATACTGTTTCACAAAAGTTAGGAAAGTTCACAAATATTGGATTTATGTTAAAAATTATCAACCGTTTCATTCGTCAAGGTTTTGCCTGTAATATATTGAAGGTTTACTTGCTTATCTCTAACTAATTTTTTTGTTTCCAAGTTAATAAGATTTTAAGTTCATGGCTTGCTGTTTTCTTTTGTATTTTCAAGAATTTCATATAAGTTATTGTTTCCACTTTATTCAGTCAACTGTTATTTAAAATTTAAAATTTAGAATTTTGTTTTGAATAATGCCTAGACGTAAACTTGGTGTGGCTAGTCGGGCTATTGGTATGATTGAGGCGGGTCTTCAGGGAGAAGAGTTGATAAGTTACATAAAAAAAGTCGGGCTAGCGGCAGTTATATAGATTCTGAGGACCACAATAGATCTGAAAAGATCAGATCAGTGAAATAGGGCAATTAGCCACTTCATTAAATCTAATTTAACCTAAGAACATCGAAAACGAATGTTCACATAAACTTTTTAAAACATAGCGATCAAATATTGTAACAATTTTCAATCGTAGCTTCACAAAATTTGCTCACTCTGGCCGAGAATTATCGGGTAAGGAATGGATTGACGAAAGGTTGGTCTAAGAACCAATATGCTAATGTATATTTTTTGTGATCGACATTCACTAAGACCTAAAAGATCTATCGGATTCCTTCTTCCATTCAGTTTCTGAGGAAAGTCTCAGAGACTAGTAGTTCCTTCAGTCCCATTTCCTGGAGGGACTTTAGGATATCCGCATGCTTCAACTTCTCCTATCCAGTAGTTGCCTAGGCATTGTGCCCTATTATTCTGGTGTGTGAATGTGAATGGAGGTTTCTTCTTCCACATGATCTACATTATTCTTGCTCCACTAGTTTGAGCTTCTTGTGGTGTCCTCTCAGGCTGCAGAGTCTCTTTAGGACAACTGTAAAAATCCTTAGTGAATTCTTGCTCTGACTTCTCACCTTCTTGTAATTACTCATGAGAATCTTTGATTGTCTCAACCTTGCTGGATCTTTCCAATGGTCAGATTTTCTTTTTTTCGGCGATGCCTATTTCTTCCAATATTACATTGGTGCTGATACCGCAAATGAGTTCTGGAGCTCAAAAGGGCCATTTTCCTTGTTATTTCATTTGCTATTTTTTTTCCATTCCGACGTTTCTTGGAGCCTCGATGCTGTTCTTGCCCAGTTCATTTAGTTTTTCTAGGCATTCCCATACAATTTTAGAACTCTGCTTTACTAAAAGACATGATATAATCCTTTGCCTTCTATATATTTATTCATATTGAACTGGGCACACTTTCATATGGCTATAATTATCACTTGAAACATGCTTAGGGGTTTTTCCAAACTCTGGATCTTTGGTTCCTGGCCCGTACACTCCTTCGTCATTTGTTCTTTTTCAATTTGAAACTACCTTCAGTTTATAACATTTTTCAAATTTTATTGGCCCATTCTATAGAAATAAAATTTAAATAATAATTATCAATCAAAAGCTACTTTTCTAGTTTTTTTTATCAATTAAGTATTAAAATTTCTCTAATTGTAGTATATTATTCAACAAGTATAATATTAGGGTGTTAGTTCATATTAATGAAGGATCATTTATGACACAATCCGAAGGTGAGTGACATAAACAACATGAGTGAATGACAGCGGTTATTTGCGAGTAGAATACTAAAGTTTATCTACAACTTAATTATTTATTAATTTGTCATTAAAAGGAAATTATGTAACTACTTAACATTTTAGGAAATGTTTATATCAACATTATAAGAAATGAGAAAATTAATTATAGGAATCACAGAATTTATGAATGAAGGATCGTGTACGTTGTAAAATGTCAACTTTCTATTATTAATTTTGACTTCCTTGTTACTACCTATACAGGGTGTCCCACGATATTTTGATAGTCAAATATCTCAAAATTTGCTTACATAAAACTATAAACTGTTGAAATTGCTTATATTTATTATGAAATGATTTCCCTTTCACCTCTTATTTTCGGCCACGTGACCCCAAAAATTTTTTTTAATGGGATAACCGGTATATTATTACAATTTTGACAAAAAGTTTCAGTGTTTATGAGAGAACTTTTTGTGTCCATTATTATTTTTACTTATTTTTGCTTTTTAAAGTATTTACTTAATAAAGTCATGGATTCAAGCATTAATTGTAATTTGGTTGAATTTAAATAAAAAAGAATTGTTTTCGTACCCTTAAAAAAATATTCTAGTTAAAAATGTAATGTCGTTAAATAGAGGTGTCACATTATACCGATTTCTATTTAAAAAAATTAACTATTACGTCACTACACCTACACCGGTGACGTCATCCCTACTCCATGTACGTTATAACATCGGTATTTTATAACAAAAATCGACCTGTTTCGGGATTTCCCCTAAAACTCGACGGTTCTCGAAATAATGATAATATTCCATAATTTAGTTGTTCACTGTATAAGTTGGCTATGAAATAAAAAAAATCAATCCTAACTCATGTGTTACTTAATTAACCAATATAACAATGATATGTAAATAAATTCACAAATTTGAGATACTAAATTAATAAAACTGTTCAAATTGATGGCAATTTTCTCGCATACTGTTCTTATCCATCGACCTTTGACATTATTGAGGGTTATTCTTTTAAGCTGCGTAAAACCTGCTCTGTGCTTCACGAAATTTGTTAATATTATTGTGACGATTTTTATAGATTTTGCTTTTTAAATACCACCTTATAAAAAAATCCACCTTGGTCACCTTGAAGTCAATCGAATTGGCCCGTTTGTTCCAATTCAATGATCAGGGAAATTGTGATCCAGAAATTATGCAATTACTTCAGAATTGTGGTCAGGGGCTCCATCTTGCTGAAAGTATATCGAATTACGGTTAGCCAGCATCACATCATCTCTTAAAAAAAAAAATTCTAAATATTTGGAGTCAGCCCTCCGTCAAAAATATAATAATAAATGTAACCAAATCTCCCCTGTTGTCAGTGATGAAAAGTTTTGTGTTGATTTTTCTGGTAGACTGTTTCAATATATGCCGAAACGTTTATTTCCTGCTTCTCGCCATTTTCCTATTGCATTTTTGTGATTGTGGTTTGAGGTATGATCCATGGTTTATTAAATTTTATTTTTAGTCTATAAATAGTATTTCGGCTTTTTTGGCGTCAAGGAATAAGTTTCACCACCTTGGGGATCGAATTTTCAAAAATCCTTCCTTAGTGAATGCCTTCGTCATATGGGGAATTTCAATTTTCTAGCCTTAAGGGTTTGGCCTGTACGTTGATACATCAGTCAATCACTTTAGCCTTTTATATATACACTGTGTTCATTTGAAAAGGACCCACCCTTAATAGTTCAAAAATGGGACATATTAGAAAGAAATGCCGAAACACGTCAACTTTTAGCTTGAGGGGGACACTTTTTGGCGCTAAAGTAATAATCGTCAGATCCACCCCCTCCCTACTGAAGATACCCCTTTCATTTTTTCAAATGGCATTAGGTATCAAGTCATACCTCATTTAAAAGGTCTGGTAAATCTCTATTCAATCATTTTGTTTTGCCTTTGATACCAGCCTTCCATTATTATTTAATCGTTGTTTAAAATTGGCTCTCTTTCAACTTTTATTGCCTGAATGTTAACGGTGGTCACTTTGCACACATGATTAAATAGCAGTTTTCTCTTATTAACAGTTGTCTTTTTACTATTTGTAAATTTTTTATTCTTTAAAGAGTCTTTCTGTCGTAACATAATACGGGGGCATACGACAAGTTGAGTGAGAGCCAACGATTGAATAACAATGGAAAGCTGGTATCAAAAGCAAAACTAAATGATTGAATAGAGATTTACCAGACCTTTTAAATGAAGTATGACTTGATACCTAACGCCATTTGAAAAATGTAAGAGGTATCACCAGTAGGGAGGAGGTGAATCTGACGATTATGACATTAGCGCTAAAAAGTGTCCCTCTCAAGCTTAAAGTTGACGTGTTTCGGCATTTCTGTCTCATTTTTGAAATATTAAGGTTGGGTCCTTTTCAAATGAACACAGTATATATATATATATATATATATATATATATATATATATATATATATATATATATATATAGAAGATTTAAACAACAAATAAATATGCTAATATTAAAATATGACTTTTCTATAATTTACCTAATACATTTCTAAAGCTAAAGCCTTGGAAACCTTGTCGATACACTGATTTACACATCTCATGTTATTATACTTTTCAGAATTTGCAGATCCTTCTATTTGAGCCATAATTTTATGTAACCAACAAAATAAAGTAATTATTTTTTATTTTTTTAGATGTTCATTTGTTTTTTTACCTACTTGACAAATGTGTCAATGTTAAATTTCGAATTTAAATTGGCATTTAAGTTTTTTTTAATGAATTAAAGTTTTTAGAGCCAAACGCAAATGGAGAATTTATTCTATTTATTGATTTTTATACGAAAAATGTATTAAGTATAACGGCAAATATCATGGCTAACCTATAAAAAAATCAATACACTATAAAATGTTTTCAGAAATTGATAATAAATATAAGTATATCCAGGTGTTCATCCATATCTCAAATCTGGTTGAAATCCAATAAAGGTTCCCAAACTACAACACTTCAAATCAAAAGGTTTTAGCAACTAGTTTCGTTTAATACCATCAGGCTATAAAGGAACAAAATTGATACAATTACTTGATCAGAAGATCTTACAATGGTGATAATTTCAAAAAATCGTTTGACAGCATTAAACGTGAATAGCTGAGAAACCCTACATTCTCACCCAAAATAGGACTTACAGTACATGCTGCAATAATAATTTCAGGTAAATGTAAGCAGTGGCGGCTCCTCGAAGGAGGTTAAGGAGGCTCGGCCTCCTCACCAATTTATCCAGCTAATAGGAATTACTGATCAATATTGACCATTTTTGACAATTATTGATCAATTTTGAGAATTTTTGACAATTTTCCCAAAATTATTGACAATATTTGACCATATTTCAGAATAATGACAATTTTTAACCATTTTTGGACAGTTTTTGACCATAAATGTCCATTTTCGACAGTTTTTAACAATAATTGACAATTTTTAACAATTTTTGACCATTTTTTCAAAATTTTTGACAATTATAGACCATTTTTCAAAAAACTTGACAGTTTTTGACAATTATCAACTATTTTTGACAATTTTTCGTCAATTTTTGACCATTTTCCGTAAATTTTTGACAATTTTTCAAATATTTTGACAGTTTTTAACGATTTTGTCAATTATTGACCATTTTTCGACAATTATTGACCATTTTTGACAATTATTGATCAATTTTGAAAATTTTTGACAATTTTTCAAATATTTTGACAGTTTTTAACGATTTTTGATAATTATTGACCTTTTTTGACAATTATTGATCAATTTTGAGAATTTTTGAACATTTTTCAAATATTTTGACAGTTTTTAACGATTTTTGACAATTATTGACCATTTTTCGAAATTTTTGATAATTTTTCTAAAAGTTTTGATAATTATTGACCTTTTTTGACAATTATTGATCAATTTTGAGATTTATTCAACCATTTTTGACAATTATTGATCAATTTTGAGAATTTTTGACCATTTTCAAATATTTTGACAGTTTTTAACGATTTTTCAAAATTTTAACAATTATTGACCATTTTGACTGTTTTTCTAAATTAGTGACAATTTTTAACCCTTTTTGGATAGTTTTTGACAATAAATGTCTATTTTTGACAATTTCTAACAATTAATGATAATTTATGACCATTTTTTCAAAATTTTTGACAATTATTGACAATTGTTCACAATTATAGACCATTTTTCCAAATGTTTGACTATTTTTGACTATTTTTGACCATATTTTCAAAATTTTTGACAATTTTTAAAAAAACTTAACAATTTTTGACAATTATCAACCATTTTTCAGAATTTTGACAATAATTGTCCATTTTTGAAAGTTCTTGACGATTTTTAAAAAATTTTAACAATTGACCATTTTTTCAAAATTTTTACAATTATTGACCATTTTTATAAAAATTGGGCAGTTTTTTACCATTTTTCAAAAATTTTTACAATTTTTGACAATTTTTTCAAAAATTTTACAATTTTTGACCATTTTTTCAAAATTTTCAAAATTTTTCAAATATTTTGACAGTTTTTGAAAATATTTAACAATTATTAACCATTTTTTCAAAATTTTGACAGTTTTTAACAATTATTGACCATATTTCAAAATTTTTAATAATTTTTAACAATTATTGATCATTTTTGACAATCATTGACTAATTTTTGACATTTTTCTAAAAGTTTTGACAATTATTGACCATTTTTGACAATTATTAACCATTTTTAACAAAAGTTTCCGACAATTTTTGATAATTATTGACCATATTTGACAATTTTCTAAAACTCTTGAGTTTTTGACAATTTTTCAAAAATTTTGACCATTTTCCAAGATTTTGACAATTTTCAACAATTTTTATGTCCAGCCTCCTCTCTTAAAAAGTTCACGAGCCGCCACTGAATGTAAGCATTAGTTTCAACTGTCTATAGCTGCCAAATTTCATACTTATTATGTGAACAGTTTTCGAAATATTGGAAAAGTAAAAACGTCGTATAAGTAGCATCGTACTGAATACTCAATTCCACTATTTTTAATATGGAACTGTGTCCGGTATATAAAAAAAAATCAACTAAAATTTAAATCATATAATGTTGGATGTTTGAAATTGAAAGGTTTAGATATCACAGAATAAGGTTATGCTGACAATTTGGTTATATTGTTAAGAAAAACAGAATATATCATATTACTGCAAAAAGTATTAAAAATAATAATAGTAATAAAAAACAAGATACGAAGCACAGGTATAAAAAAATTAAAGGAAGTCGTCATACTAGAAGAGGAAATTGTTGAAAGAATTGTAAAGACCGATGTTCTTTGCGGTATGAAAAAAAACGGTTTTCTTTCAAGGAGAATTTCCTGAAAAGCGAATTGCCGCTACTGTCCCAAAAATAGAAAAGTAGACTCACTATGAAGAAATGAGATTCAGAGGAAAAATCTATTACGAGCAATCTAGTTGTTTAAAAAATATTAGGATCTCTCAAAACAACTGTAAAAAAGAAGATATTTGATGAAAGTAAGATGATTATTCCAAGCCAAGAGACGAAAACCGAAAAAATAGTGGGATAAAAGAAGCGAGAGAACTAGTTGAAAGAAGGTAAACGAAAAGCGAAAAGTAAATGGAGAGAGAAGAGGTAAATGGTGAATAAAAATAAGGAAAAAACTGGAAGGAAATACTTGGGTGCTCAACTCTCAGATGACTCACCCCCAAAAGTTACAACAGCTTAAGATTGAGTAATTATTTTTTCTTATAAACAATGAATTATCTACAACTAATAGTGGAATAATAAAAATGATCAGTTTCATCGTCAAAGTCAGTTTCAGTTTCACTACCATATGGTGAATGCATTACGGTGAATCTCTTTCTCAGAACAGCCAATAAATTATCGATTTCCGAAAAATTCTTGGTAGTTTCTGGCAAATTTTTACATTTTTTCAACTGTATCGATTTCAAATCGTGCGCTGTTATTTTTCTTAATGGATGAGACATCATGGTTTTCATTTCCTGTAAAGCAAATAATATCATTCAAAATGATTTTTTTCTAATGTATATTCTGGCACAAAATTCAATGAGGTCCAAAAATTTTGAAAATTGTTCACCTCCGGGGAAGGTAAATTTCAGAACGAATGTGCCATGTTTATATTCGCGTTATTTATAAATATTCGTAAATTGCGCATCGCCTCTTCAAACTAGTTAATTGAATCCAAATATCGATATTTGGGAAGATTAGGTCTGGAGCTGGATTCTTGATTGAGGAAGTAGAGCTTTCCGAGAACACAAATATTTTGTAGACAAAAAAGATAATGACAAAATATATTCTCTCGAGAAGATCTACTTTCTCAGTCAAGTACCCGGCACCTGATTGGCTGAAAATTATCTTGACTTCAGGTCAATAATGTCAATTAACCTTTTCCAAGTACGTCATCGTGTCGAATTTCTGTCACCGGACAACTTTCACACTAAATTCTAATATAACTTTAAAAATAATACGACACAATATACATAACCATTGATTTTTTACACTTTTAAATTATTATAGTATCCAACTAATACACACTAGCACAGAAATTTACCAAAACCAATTAACTTTTGTTCTAGATTTATATTTAAATCAGTAAAAAATGCTATTTCCATCCATCTTTCTGAAGGTTGTCCGTGATCAGCTGACAATATGGCGCTGAATGACGTCACTTGGAAACGCTCTATCACGCCATAATCTCCTATATAATGAAGACATTGATTGATTGATATTATTAACGTAAAATCAGGAGCACCAATATAAATTTCAGCCAATCAGACATATTCTTTACAAATATCGATATTTTGATTCAATTACCTGATCTGAAGTGCGTCAGTTTAGGAATATTTATAAATAACGTCAACCTCAACATGACCTCGTTCTGAAATTTCCCTTCCCCAGTGTCTACCAGAATCCCAAAATTTTTGGGATGTTAAACCGAAGGCCCCCATTGGGTTAAAATAGGTGACAGTGACAGTTCAATTTCATGATCTGTTTGCACAGAAATGTCATCAATATACTGGGTGTTCAGAAACTCTCGTTTAATGGACGACATTCCTGCTCATTTTAGTCGAGTAGTTCGTCAATATATTGGCACTATACAAAACTGTTAAGTGACTCACTAAACTTTCAAAACCATAGAAGGGACTGGAGTGTACGGGTTAGAAATCTTTTAAGCGGATATTAACGCCATAGGAAAATGTACCCTGTTTGATATTGATATAATACCTATATAGGAGAGAAAAAATTATCATTATATCAGATGCAAGCAGCCATAAAAGCAGTAAGTTCTTGATTAATCAGGTCTGAAATGTTATGAGGATACCTAGAAAAACTTGGTGGACTAGGCAATAACAACATCCTCTCCCTTTTGTGGCTTTCAGGACACACTGGAATAAAATGAAACTAAATAACAGATGAACTAGCAAAGAGAGGTGCTAAAAACCCTTCTAGGGACCGGAACCTTTTTGCAGGTCTCAGCACCAAAATAATATTGGAAGGATGCGACCAAACGAGAAGACTGGACTTTTGGAAAGATCTAGTACGGTTAAGACAATTAGATATACTCCTGGTAAATTATGACCACATGAGAATGCTTCCTGAATGAAAACCTCAAAAAGCTCATACTAGTGAAGAAGGAAGAATGTAGATTATGTGTAATTGAAGAACCATCTATTTATATACTTACGGAGTGCATCATCTCATAGAATCACAGTAAGTCTACTGGATACAGAAGGAAAACCTTCCTAAACTGAAGCCTATAAGGGATATCCTGAAATTCATTCAAGTAATAGGACTGGTTAACCGTAACCAGTCCTATTGGCGACACTCGAAATTTTATATTAATTTCAGATAGCTTACCTTGAATAAAATAGATTGGAACAAAAAAATGAAAATATTATGGAAATTTGAAAGAAATATTTACCTCTAGTCGTTGTGATTCTTGATGATCTGCAATTAAAACAGCTGCCTCAGAATCATCATCTGTAGTATAATCAGTCGTTGTATTTTTATCACTTTGATACCCAGTCGATTGCCTCATTTTTCTGTTATGTTCAATAATCATGGTGCTGACCACAACTCTATACTTCGGGAAAAACCTACTTGGCAGTTTTAATAATAATTTTCCGATGATTCTTCTGGAAGTTATTTTTATAATATAATATCCGACAGTAAGACAAACCGTTCTCGTTAAACAAATTACGGCAATTAGATTACTGCTCATGGTTTTTTGTGTTTCTTTTGTAACCTAAAAAAAAATGTCAGTAATACATGACAGGTAATAACCACAGCAAGCTTTTTCCAGGTAGAGAGTCAATTGCTGTGTTCTTTTTACGTCATTCTGTTCAGCTCTGTTCAGCATCCGAGCGGGTGACCAAAGTGAACAGGAAATCCTAAAAAGAATGCTCAAAAATAATAAGAGAAGGAAAGAGCAACAAAAATTTGAGGTTAGCGTATTGTTTATTTATAATTTTGAATTTACACAATGTCAATAGTAATAGTATATTCTGTAACAAGGTTAGAATGAAAATTCGATGCGAGTGGAAAGTTCCGAGCGCGAGCCGAAGGCGAGCGTGAGGAACCACGAGCATCACGGTGTTGCAGAATATTTCTACAATCTCAAGAGAGAGAATTCCAGCATTCTGTAATCAAATTTGATTTCAGAATTGTCAAATTCGGTGATGATCGTGGAGAAAATTATTACTGTAATGTATAATGATGATTCTTCGAAAAAATGGTAGAAATGATGAGTGACTCCAGTAGTTCTTTCGATGAAAGTAACGAAGATTATAGTGATTTTCCAGAAGAGTTTGGGCCGCCTATCCACAGGACCGTGATTGCGTGGATAAATTTGATTACCTACAGTTTAGAGAAAATTTTAGGATCTCTAGAACCACTTTTGAATATTTGTTGGATTCATTAAATTTTCAGGAAAAACTACCAGCACATTTATATGGAAGGGAAAAAATAACACCAAAACATGCCTAACTTATAACAATTTAGTATCTCGCAAACATGGAGATGTTTAGACAGATTTACCAGAAGTTAAGTGGAGATTATATTAAGGCCGAGTCTATTAATACGGGTATGTACGAACAATTAATACGGTTACAAAAAAACTGGACATCGAATTTCACGCCCCCCAACGTACACTCTCGTACCACATAGCTTTCTCCGAAATGGTCAGACATGAAAATTCGAGACCCCTAAATGAAATTCATACAATTTTTTCGGCTGTCAAAAAAAAACGTCCCCCCTACCGTGCCCCCCGTTCAGAGTTATAGGGACCAAGCGGTACGAGCTTTTTTATTATTTGAGCTATCGAAATGAAACAAAAACCATTCGATTCGTAAAAATCGTCCGAGTCTATAGAATCCAAAAAAAGGGAGGGTCGTCCTGAAAAAGTATACGAGAATAGTCAAAAATAAATTATACCCGAAATTTTTTTTTTCAAAAGAAATTTTTAACATGCCCAGGTGGAGGAGGGTACCGAACTCTCTTCGTCCCTAAATTTACCCCCCCCTTCCCAATTTTTTTTGGGGTACAAGACACGCCAAGATATCAACTCGGAACGAAAATATTCGGGGAATCTTCCTTATAATGGTAACTTAAATGTGTATACAGTATTCGCCAGCTAACTTGATGTCCTAAATGCTTTCTAGGGAGCTATTGACGCCGCCCATCCGATAACTGTAAACAGTACCGTGAAAGTTATGAGGATAGGCTTTCTGTTACAAATTAACACAACTTGTACAATTAATAAAGTAAAGTCCGACGGAAATATATGATCTTAACTTAATAAATAATATTTAATTCTTTGTTATAATTATTGGTATATTGATTTTAATAGAAACGGATCTGCTTTATACCTGAATTCTGAGTACATAAACAATAACTGTGTGACGCTACGCTACTGAAAATCTTAACACCTGATAAGGTTCGATGCAATTGGCGCTTGTCAAAATTTTACTACCAATAGCAGCCGAGTAGGAAGGGCACTATTACTCTGTCTCTCTTAGTTGCTAATTTCTGGGACATCAAGTTAGCTGGCGAATACTGTAGTACATAGTACTGATAATACTGAAAAAAAACTGTCAATATCAAATTATAATACAAATATTTTACAAGTTGATTTTATTTTGCATTTCTAAATTTTTTATTGTCACCAAGTCCTCTAAAGCTTTACTTTCCTTTCTTCCAATATTAATTTTCTGTTCATTTATTCTAATATTTTATTATCTTTGCTTTTTTTGTACTCCCTTTTTTCTTCCCATTTTGCTTTCAAAATATTGTTTTTTATCTTTGAAATATTCAATATTAGCATTTTTTATTTTTTTAAATTTTTTTTATTTACTTTTTTACCAATAATTTCCAGATTTTCATTTCTCGGAGTTGAGGTTGTAGGTGGATTAGATATTTCTAGTAGAGGATTGTCATTTACAATATTTGTTGGAGTATCATTTTCCTCCTGATTTTCAGGTGCTTCTGCTGTTAAGCTTGAAATATTAATGGGAAGAGGAGAGGTAATATTAGGCTGATTGTCCAATATTTCGTCCATCATTTTAAAATACTCAAAACGGATTGGGCCTCTTCCAGTTTTAGAAACATTATCCTTACAAATCTTGTATGTTCTCAACAAGTTCCTCCATTTTCGAGAGCAAATATCAGAGTTAAACTATAAATAGATTAAATTAAAAAATATTTCTTTTAGTAATAAAATTGTATTAATAATTTACATTAAAGTTTTGACTACTTATTGCAATATTGGCCACATTTTGCCAAACTTTTTCCTCTTATGAGGATCATTTAATTCATCCCTCAGTGAATCTACTGTATTAATTAACGCAGTTATGCTTTCAAAGTTCAAAGTTAATGAAGACTATTCAGCATTGTCCTGGGCATGATTGTCTAAGATCTCGTCATTTTGGACATTTTGGTTGGGTCGATAATGCTCTTTACAATGTTGTAACAAATTTTTGAAAAAATCAATGTCTAAAATAATTATATTTTATATTATGTATTACTTAAGTAAAATTGAAAATTATGTACACTTTACCCGTTTCTTCTCTTTTTTGGTCTTCTGAACTAAGTCCAATATAATAGGATAAGTTTGTTTCATTATCGTTTATCCTGATTGTAATCAAATTATTAGTGTTGCCATATAAGTCCTCACACATTTTGAAACCACTTCAAAATAAATTAAAATTTTCATTGTTTTCGTTATGGTTTGAGGTTATGATCAACTAAACGGAGCAAGTAATCGGAACCGAGCCCCCTCTAGAGATAGTGCAGTTAGGGGCAAGGGGGGGAGCGATAGTTGAGCTCTGATCAAAGCGAGCGCTTAAAAAGAATACGCCTAAGCATTTAAGTGAACAGAGCAACTGATCTGCTCGAGCAAAAGCTAAAAAAGAACACAACAAAATTCAAACATTATCTAATTGTCAAAACCTGTCAAAATGTACGGGATTTGTTAAAAAAAATGTCTTTATTTTTTTTCTAAATATTTACTTATTCATCAATATAGAATTTTGTATCCTTCAAAGTTATGCGCTTTTATGAATGAGAAATAAAATTAAAATATTTTTTATGTTTAAATAAGTAAGTAAGAGCTATTAAAAAAGATGTCTCGCGAAGATCCCGAAGAAGCTGGTCTGAGGGGTGGGTCCTTTCTTTTTTTAAAATTATTTAAAAAAAATATTTCTGCAGTATTCGTAGTTTATCCACCACAGCTCCCAATAAATAATAGAGCATTTTTAAATGGGACAAATCAAGAACATTCGACAAATATTTAAGTCATCCCAGAAAGGATCTTAAGGTTTTGGTGACCTTATTTATATGATGCTCCCATCTCAAATGACAATCTAAGTTTACAAACACCAAGATATTTTATATTATTGGTATGTTTAATTTTTATGATGTTTTTTGTATGATCGTTATAAATTTCCAATTCACTGTAATCTGGCATCCCTCTCTTATAACTACAAACAGGCAGAAACATGGTTTCATTAATTGTTAATAAATTATAATTGAACCAATCAATCATATTTTTCATGTCGTCTTCTATTTTTGTTCTTAAATCTCACCATGTCTCCCCTGTATTCAAATAATACTGTATCATCGCCAACAGTAATGATTAAGGTATACTTGTAGGTAAAATCTATTTCAAAACAACGTATCAACTTTGTTAAAAAATTTTAAAAATGGTCAATAATTGTCAAAAACTGTCAGAAATGGTTAATCATTTTGAAAAATGGTTTGAAAAATTGTCAAAAATGGTCAAAAACTAGTCAATAATTCAGGAATTTCCTTTAATTTTCTTTAATGATCTTAAAATTTAATGTAGGAGCGATATTACTGGCGTAAAACTCGTATATTTTTCTTCTAAGATTTTCCATTATTGCGGGATCCACATGCACTAGCGATTTCTGTACTCTCGTTTTCCGATGAATAATAGTTGTTTTACCGATAATTGTAATAGTGGATCTTTTTGAAACTTTTGTCACTTTGAGTATTATTTCAGCAACTCCATGTTTTGATCCATTATTTTCTTGTTTCAGTTGCCTGTACATATTTTGGATCACTTTTTGCGTAGATAGCGACAAAAACATACCAAATTTATTTTTGTCTATTGTCTCAAATCCCTCCTCTTCACTTTCGGAACCTTAAGTAAAAAATTTTAACAATATAATTTTCTTGTTTTGTACATACAACAATCAATCAACTCACTATCTTTACTGCAGCTCACATCATTACTAGCAGATGGAACTATTTCAGGCAATATATCAACAATTAGAACCTAATTTTGTTGAATACATTTTTTCAGTATAAAAGGAGAAGTATTTCCTTTCCATATTTATAAAATACATACCTATAACAATATGTTCCTCTTCGGATGGTCTCCAAAAAGCCATAATATTGATAATTACCAACAAAATAGTCTTAATCAATAAAATAATTCTAATCACCCAAAATCTTAATCACAGAAACAGCTAACAGATATATAATTCTTATTCAGAACACAATGTCTCGTAAATAACAATCATGGACTAAGCCTACCCTGCGCGTCCATGTGGACTCGCAGTTGTAGTACATTTTTCATAGACCAATCGGAAGCTACATTGAGCCAATGAGAATCAATTGTTCGGGTGTCGGTGGGTCAAGACTCGAAATGATTTATGGCTTTTTTTGGGGGGGTAACTGAAACGATGCAAATTAATTTTACTCACAACTATAAGTACATTATTGGCGTTTCCTACGTTTAATTAATAGAGTACACGCATATTTCATATTTTGCTTAGATATTAATTTGTAATAGTAAAGTTGATATCAAAAATTACTAATAATAGGAAATAAACCAGTTTCCATTGGAAATTACTTCCAAATTTTAAAATAAAATTCAAATTTTAATGCACTTTCCGACCACCACCCGAGGATTTCCGAACGCTACCGATGATACGTGTGATGTCATACCATTTGTTTACTTTTGTCAATATGGCCGGTATTGCGTTAGGTTCTGTGTAGTTTTGTGTTTATATTGTATTTTAATTAACTATTAATTGCTTCATCGACGTAAAAATATCATTTATATGTTTGTTTGAGACCATAACGTGTTTGTGTGTGCTTTTTTTTATTTCTAAAAGTCCACGTAAAGTGGAAAGTGGACATAAATATTCGATATTTCCGAGGATGTTTTAAAACTTTTAGAAGAAAATATTTTATTTACTAGTTCAGTGTTCAGTGACGATTCTTTCATGTTTTGTGAGTAAAGATATGGCTAGCGAAGGTTTTGTAAAAGCACAAACCGATAACTTGCCCAAAGACTCATTTATGTTGCTTGAATTTATGAAGTCAAACAGCTGCTTTAATGCAGAGAAAATAAGAGGAGTTAAAGCATTATCGTAAGTACGATTTAAACTATGTATTATATATAATATATACCAACCATATTTCGATGCCATGTTTGCCTGAGTTGGTAAGAAAATAATGTTTTTATGGTTGATTCCTAGACATATAGGTACATAACCTCAAACTATTTAAGAAGAAAAATTACCAACATAGAAGTAGGTACTTACATTAAAATGGTCTTTGTTTCGACGCATAGCTTGCAACCACAATGCCCTTCTCTTAAGTGCATTTTTGCTTGCGCCACCAGGTAAAGTAACAAATATTTTGTCTGGAGTTTTAATAGACGTTGATTTACAGTCTGGAACAATGCAATACTTGGAATACAAAGTTTTTTTTTTCGGCTTTATCCATTTTTAAAGCTTTCAGAAACAAATTAGGTCACAAAAACTCAGAGCGTGATACACGAATAAGAACGTAAACAAATGGAGTGACGTCAACGGATGGGGCAGCCATATTTATGACGTAAAGCGCGTTTTGGCGGACTTTCAAATTGTATGATTTTTAAAGTCATTTTAAAAGTAAAGTTTATATTTTTTTGAAAAAATAGGCATGCAAGGTGTTAGGAGACCTGATAAAGCGTCAATTCCCACCAATAGCAAAATTTATGCTTGTACCCTATTGTATGGGTGGCATCATCTTCAGAGCTTGTAGGATGAGCACTAATAGACAAGGTTGTGATCTTTACTAACAGCCCGACAAGAAGATTACTGCAATTTTACTGTTTCGGCGGCATATTCAAAATTACTGAAATTGATTCTTTATTGCAAAATGTCATTTATGGTCCATTTTTTACAATTCATTAAAAATAACTCAATATTTGATTGATATTATATTAATAACTGGAGCATGATTACGGTCTGCTGTGTGGTCGAAAAATCACGAACAAACAATATACAAAAGTATTATGTTTTTTTTAGCGCGATTTATTATTATATCACTTTCCTTTTATATCGTCTGCCACTTCAGATATCAGAAAAAATGAAATTACGAAAAATAACCTTGTAATAAAAATTCTTTAAACACTGGATGTTAAATATTTTTATACGCCTAAAATTATTGTTGTGAAATCTACATAAAAAAACAATCGAAGCGTCTGCCGGTTATTATAATGCTGCTAAATATTACGTCAAACAATTCTTTTGACACTGGAAAGGTTTTATGGCAATTTCAAATTATAGCGTTTAATTCGTATAATAAGTTGCAAAAATATTTGTCGTTGCTTGTATCAACAAATAAATGTGCAAAAATAATGTTTCGTTAACTAAGTCACAAGGTGCAAAATGTTACGTCTTTTAATTAGTGGCATGTTACTATATATACAGGAAGTCTCTATATACGACATCGTTAATTGTTAATCGTTAATTGATGAATCCTTAAAGGGCTTAGTTACCGAGATACAAGGTGCTTAAAGTTTGAAATAAAAAATTTGTCATAAAACAAAAACGGCTTCATATACGAGGTACATAAGAAATACCGTGGACTCCCCGCTTTAAATTATTACGATTTGAATTAATTTACTTCAATGAAATGTTGATAATAAAAGAGATTCTCGGAATTTTGTTTTTTACAATAACGTAAACGGTTTCTGACATTTTTTTATAAAAATTTGGAACTGGGTATTTTTGGGTATAAGAAATCATAATTCTGTATTCATTACATAGGCACGGCATAAATATCGGTGTTACCAGTCATAACTTGACGGTTTTAGAGATTATTACAGTTTGAGGGTAAACTGCAACATTCTTATTTGACTATTCAGTTCAGGAGATGTCGTAGGCGTATATATGCTAATATATTTTTCACAGTGGCATGATGAATATTATGATAATATAGATGTTGACATGGAAAATGTCAATAGCACTTATGAAGTACTAATAAGGAATATATTACATTTTATTACGACAATACACAATACACCGTGTCCCAAGTTATCGTTTACAGGCAATATCTCGCTCAGTATAAAAGATAATCCAATACTGTAAAAACTGTTGTAAATGGCATCAAAATCCCTTCCTAATGACTTATCAGCAACTTTATGTCACCCAACAGTCCTTTGGCAGCCACCCCTCACTTTCTATTTTCAAATGGCAACCCCTGTATATTTTCGCTGAAAATTGCTTGTCACTCTATTTGGAATACAACGTTGTAACGTACTTGTTGGTTTTTTATTATTAGCACCAAAAAACTAACATATCATAATATTCATCATATTATACTGTGTCAATCATCGAATGAGAATATTGTAGCTGATCATTAATCATTTATAAAGCCGTTAAGTTTTGGGGTTATAGTTCTTTCGCCATCAGAAGAAACCTAATTATGTATGCAAACTACAGCAGCGGTGGCCAAAAAAAAAATCAGTATATTTGCAAATTTTTACCATAAAGCACTAACAAATTTCTTTTAGTTTAGCGGTGCCGACCAGTATACCTGATATAACAATAGACGACCCTTTTGTTATCGCCGAGAAACTGGTCCTTGCATAAGGGAGGTTCTGGGTTTAATATTTCAGAAAGTTTAGAATATTTTTTTACATTAATATTGCAATGTTAAAGTTACTTCAGTTTAAAATGACAATGACATTTTTCATATAATCCAAGTTCAAAATCTTTCACATAACTTAAAGTTACTACCTAATATTTGTAACCGGCGGCCACACGTAAATCTAAAGTAAATATTTATAGACTATCATTATAAATATAATTCTATAAATGTACGCCCATGGTTTACTGGTTTCCGATAATTTTAATACTCTCTCCTGATGGCGAAACAACTATAGTAACAGGTTCATCTGTTTTATGTTAAAAAGGCGAATTTTTTTAAGAGCAAAACTTGAACAGCAAAAAAGTTTGGCGCACATTTATGACATGAAAGTGGTTTATGTGACGCTCTCTTAAACATACATCGAAATGAATACAATATTATGATTTCTTATACCAAAAAACATAGTTGGTGTAAAACACAGAATTTACAATTTCACCTTCAACACCATCTCTCTTATGATGAACATTTCATTGAAGCAAGTTGATTCAAATCGTAGTATTTTTTAAGTGGAGAATCTACTGTACTTCTATGTACAATTACTTAGGGACAATCCTGTATATATTCCAAATTTGGACAGTTTAATACTTTATGAAATGGCGATTCTTTGGTCTGAAGTGATTCTTTTTTAATTGGCTAGTGGCGCCCTTTAAGGGTTGGTGGCCACATTTTCCCCTTATTTCGTACACCACTTGAACAAACATACGCTTCCAATTTTTTCTTATTCTTTGTCTATTCAAAAATAAATTAGCCTAACTAAAGTACGCAGTATTTAATTTACAAATTATGATTTGTAGTGTAATTTTCGTGAATAATTGAAAAGGAAATGGGCTTAATTATGAGACGAGTTGCTGGAATTGAAGATCGTTTAGTACTTACCTAATCAAATAATGAGATTGAATGCCAACAATACAAAAAATTAAAACTGATTTTCCTCGAAAACGGTGCCTAATAGTGAATTCAAAAAGCACTTTTTGTGGTGAGATAAAAGTAAATGTAGATGTTATATAAAATCCGATGATCTATTACCGATTGTCTTGATATTTTCGGTATTTTCTAAAATCAAATCTTTTGTAGCCAACCACTTGATGGCTTGTTTATTTCATCCATAAAACTTCAATCACTACCAAACATAAAGCACTTTGTTTGGTTCTCTGCAGTGGGTAGTTCTTCAACTTCTATGTTTTTATTCTTGAAAGGTTCTTGTTTTCCCATGAACTTTTGTATATCTTCTTCAAATATAGATCTTTTTATTCGATATAAATATAACCAGGATTTTCGCTGGGCTGCAAATTCTTTTCATTTCCATATAATTTTCCCTCTCTGGACCTACTTTTGTTTCATTCATTTTGTAACTTACAGTTTTGAATTGGATAAATTTTTTGTTCAGCTTCTAACACCACTAATTTTTAATTTTGGAAGAGTATTTCCCGCTTGCATCTTGGAACTCGTAGGTTGACCAAAACCTGGCCTATTTTGTTCGATATTAGCAGCCTTTGCCTTGGTTTTATCTGCATAGTTTTTATCGTGTATGGATGTTTGTGGTGTTGATATTTTTTGTAATGTTTGAAGTTTTTCTTCTAATAACTGTTTATTTTCTATAAACAGGTTAATATTTTGTTTTAATAGGTTCTGCTTATTTTCAGCTTCTTTCAATAATTTTTTTAAATAGTTATTTTCCAGTAATAATTTATTTACATCTACTAAGTTTCGTTCTGTAGGCTACCTTGATTTATATATTAGGACTTGGCATCTTTTTCTTCTGTATGTTTTTTGCTCTCTTAAAACTTCATTATCACAACAGATTTTTCGTAATGAACAACTGGTATGGAAAACTGATTCACATGAAGCACATTTCACAGCTTTTTAAACTTTTCTATTGTAATAATTACAAATTAAATCGACAGCGTATGAAAGCGATTCTGTCTCACCCGCCATCGCGTGGCTATAAATGTCTGAATCATGGTAGTAATAGATAAAATAGTATAACAACAGGGTGGAAGGTTTCTTTTGTGAGCCGAGTTATAACTGTAAGTTGATAAGAAACTCTTTCCACCTGGATATCGGCATATAGGCAGACAGCTTCATCTTATTGAAGCATGCTTCTTATTGCACGACATATGACTTTTGAGAAGGCTAGTGAACTCGTAAAACGTGTAACCGTTACGAAAAGTCCGTCACGCAACAGTGTTGCCATATTTCTGAAAAGGCTAGTGAACTCGTGAAACGTGTGATATTACGAAAAAGCGTTCGTCACGCGATAACTCATTCAAGAGACTGTGCGCAATTTCTCTTGCCGCTCTGAGCTCGCACACCTATAGGTGTGAAAAATTGTCAAAATTTTGAAAAAATGGTTAATAATTGCCAAATATGTTAAAATTTTTGAAAAATTGTCAAAAATTTTAAAATGTGGTCAAAAATTGTCAAAATTTTTGAAAAATGTTTAAAATTTTTGAAAAATTGTCAATCATGGTCAATAATTATCAAAGACGGTCAATAATTGTCAAAACCAATCAAAATTCGTCAAAAATTGTCAAAAATGGTCATTAATTGTTAAAAATTTTTGAAAAATTTTTGAAAAATGGTCAAAAATTGTCAAAATTTTGAAAAAATGGTCAATAATTGCCAAATATGTTAAAATTTTTGAAAAATTGTCAAAAATTTTAAAATGTGGTCAAAAATTGTCAAAATTTTTGAAAAATGTTTAAAATTTTTGAAAAATTGTCAATCATGGTCAATAATTATCAAAGACGGTCAATAATTGTCAAAACCAATCAAAATTCGTCAAAAATTGTCAAAAATGGTCATTAATTGTTAAAAATTTTTGAAAAATGGTCAAAAATTGTCAAAATTTTGAAAAAATGGTTAATAATTGCCAAATATGTTAAAATTTTTGAAAAATTGTCAAAAATTTTAAAATGTGGTCAAAAATTGTCAAAATTTTTGAAAAATGTTTAAAATTTTTGAAAAATTGTCAATCATGGTCAATAATTATCAAAGACGGTCAATAATTGTCAAAACCAATCAAAATTCGTCAAAAATTGTCAAAAATGGTCATTAATTGTTAAAAATTTTTGAAAAATGGTCAAAAATTGTCAAAATTTTGAAAAAATGGTTAATAATTGCCAAATATGTTAAAATTTTTGAAAAATTGTCAAAAATTTTAAAATGTGGTCAAAAATTGTCAAAATTTTTGAAAAATGTTTAAAATTTTTGAAAAATTGTCAATCATGGTCAATAATTATCAAAGACGGTCAATAATTGTCAAAACCAATCAAAATTCGTCAAAAATGGTCATTAATTGTTAAAAATTTTTGAAAAATGGTCAAAAATTGTCAAAATTTTGAAAAAAAGGTTAATAATTGCCAAATATGTTAAAATTTTTGAAAAATTGTCAAAAATTTTAAAATGTGGTCAAAAATTGTCAAAATTTTTGAAAAATGTTTAAAATTTTTGAAAAATTGTCAATCATGGTCAATAATTATCAAAGACGGTCAATAATTGTCAAAACCAATCAAAATTCGTCAAAAATTGTCAAAAATGGTCATTAATTGTTAAAAATTTTTGAAAAATGGTCAAAAATTGTCAAAATTTTGAAAAAATGGTTAATAATTGCCAAACATGTTAAAATTTTTGAAAAATTGTCAAAAATTTTAAAATGTGGTCAAAAATTGTCAAAATTTTTGAAAAATGTTTAAAATTTTTGAAAAATTGTCAATCATGGTCAATAATTATCAAAGACGGTCAATAATTGTCAAAACCAATCAAAATTCGTCAAAAATTGTCAAAAATGGTCATTAATTGTTAAAAATTTTTGAAAAATGGTCAAAAATTGTCAAAATTTTGAAAAAATGGTTAATAATTGCCAAATATGTTAAAATTTTTGAAAAATTGTCAAAAATTTTAAAATGTGGTCAAAAATTGTCAAAATTTTTGAAAAATGTTTAAAATTTTTGAAAAATTGTCAAACATGGTCAATAATTATCAAAGACGGTCAATAATTGTCAAAACCAATCAAAATTCGTCAAAAATTGTCAAAAATGATCATTAATTGTTAAAAATTTTTGAAAAATGGTCAAAAATTGTCAAAATTTTGAAAAAATGGTTAATAATTGCCAAATATGTTAAAATTTTTGAAAAATTGTCAAAAATTTTAAAATGTGGTCAAAAATTGTCAACATTTTTGAAAAATGTTTAAAATTTTTGAAAAATTGTCAAAAATGTTCAATAATTGTCAAAGACGGTCAATAATTGTCAAAATTCGTCAAAAACTGTCAAAAATGGTCAATAATTGTTAAAATTTTTGAAAAATTGTCAAAATTTTTTAAATATGTTCAAAAATTGTCAAGAATTTGGAAAAATCGTCAAAAATTGTCAAAATTTTGAAAAAATGGTTAATAATTGCCAAATATTTTGAAAAATTGTCAAAAATTTGGAAAAATAGTCTATAATTGCCAAAAATTGTCAAAACTGGTCAAAATTTTTGAAAAAATGGTCAATAATTATAAAAAACTGTCAAAAATGGTCAATAATTATTAAAAATTGTCAAAATTTTTGAAAAATTGTCAATAATTGTCAGAACCTGTCAAAAATGGTCAATAATTGTTAAAATTTGGAAAATGGTCTAAAATGGTCAAAATTTTTTAAAAATTGTCAAAAATGATCAATAATTGTCAAAATTGGTCAATAATTGTCAAAATTGGTCAATAATTGTCAAAAATAGTCAATAATTATTAAAATTTGAAAAAATTGTCAAAATTTTGAAAAAATGGTCAATAATTGCCAAATATGTTAAAATTTTTGAAAAATTGTCAATAATGGTCAATAATTGTCAAAGACGGTCAATAATTGTCAAAATTCGTCAAAAATGGTCAAAAATTGTCAAAATTTTTTAAAAATGGTGAAAAATTCACGAAAAATGGTCATTCTATTGTGCATAAGAAGCAAGCTTCTGTCGGCGGTCCGACGACCGCTCACCTTTTTTATTTTTATATTACAATTTAATTGTTGTTTTCTTGTTTCAGGTAAGTCGAGCCATTAAGTACCCGTAATTCCCTACGATAGGCAAGTAAATAACCTACTTTTTTTATTTTTTTAGTTGGATTAGGATTGATTTCAAAATACGAATGTCATCATCTTTATATTCTATTCTTATTATCAACTTATGACAAAAATATTTAGGGTCATTCTTCCTTTATCGAATTATACTCAACGCTTTTATATTTTCGACATAATAGCATGTGAAAGATTTCACAGTTTTTCATCACAAAAAATTATTAATTTAGGATTATTTTTAAAAATATGGAAAAAATATATTTCCTAAAAATTTGATTTTTCTGAACTGTTTACTTGGTCTGTTTTTCTCGGTGTGTATGTTTTTGTCATGCTCCTTAATTAGATAGATTTTGCAATATTTGGCTTTTTAAATTTAATTACGCCCTCTAACAGTGGACCTACAAGTCTGTAAATAATTTCCAGGTTTTTCTCGAGGACATTTTTGTAATACGTTTTTCCCCAGTGCTGTACCTACAATCCGATCCTAAGATATGACGGTCGTTCTTATTTGCCCACCCGGTACATTATGAAGATATAAGCATGTCTGCAACATTTGGAGCTATAACAAGAATAAATAATGTCAATTTATTTGATTTTCTTACATCACTACAATTATCGTTTTTTAATACTGTATCCGAGAAGGTTAAATAGGTACGCGATGTTAATTTATTAATTAGAAATTAACTAACCTGACAATAGCTCAATATACATACCCCAATAAACATACACTAACCTGACGCACTTGTCTGTTATAATAAATGAAGCTATTGCCATATTATATATCTATCATTATTACACGTCTAAGGATTCACGGCACGTATCTATTACAGAAATCTTCTTTGCATATCCAAGATCAGACCAGCATTTTAACATTTGCAAAATGTATTATTCATTACCTTAATGGAATTGAATCAGTTCGTTTAATTGAACCATTAAACTTCTGGAAATATAAATTAGTGTTAATGTACATTTCTGACGTCGGTTACACAATTTTGTTATAAATTATGTTTGTTTTATGATCACAGAATTAGGAAATACGATCCAGTATATCATTTGGAAGGAACGAAGATTTGTTATACAATAGATGGGTATGCATAATAATTGCAACTTATTTGAAACATTCGGCAATACAAAACAAAAAAAAAGAAATGAAGACTGCTGACTGAAGTAAAAACACAAAGGAATTCCTTTAAAAATTTCATCATACGCCCACGAAATAGAAATTCTTACATATAAATTAATCCTTTATGAAAATTTTATCGTACGCCTATGTGAATTTCTACAAATAAATTAACCACTTTTAAAAATTTCATGGTACTCCCATCTAATAGAAATTTTTACATATAAATTGATCCTCTATAAAAATTTCATCGTATGACTATGTGTTTAAAATCGATCAATGCATTTCAATAGCAGGTAGTGTTCAATGAGTTGAATAAACTTAATCTATAGAATCAGTGTTGCTGTCTTTACGAAGAACAATAAAATATCTGGTTTGATTAAGATATGTTTATTTCTACAATATTTTTATAATTTAGGTAATTTTGTTAGTTGGTTACAGCTATAAAATTATATTAATTATTTTGATGATTTCAATTACATGGATACGACCAGAAATATAAGAAGGTCATAAATCACCAACAACTTGAGTTATCATCAGGCGATTCTACGCAGAGCTGTACCTGCCCTAGCCATTAAATTTTGTTTTATGATGATGATATTGGGTTAAGATAATTATTAAGAAAAATCGCTTGATTATAATTGAGAATTGTTTATCTATATATGTTACAGTCAATTTGTGAAAAGACGCCGTATATATACAGCGCAGATCGTTTATATACAGACTTTATATAAAAAATATTTATTTCATAAATCGACTAGTCATTATATAAACAGCGCCGTCAGTATTATACTGCGTACTTATTTTTAGGCAGTTTGTGAAACAATTCAATATTTACATCTACAAACAGGACCGTAATAGCTATTTATTATGGAATTTATAAAAGTTTGTAACGGTAAATGTGTGCTTTTAGTTGGGCGCCAATTTGTAACGGTAAATGTGTGCTTTTAGTTGGGCGCCAATTTGTAACGGTAAATACCTGTACCCCATGGGGCACCAGCTCGAAGGGCTCCGGCTAGAGACTCCTCTCAAGGGTGATTCGACCCCAAGTTTATGTCACACAAGGATAACAGAAGGGTTGTAAAAGTTGAGGGCGCCACTACCTTTTTAACGATAAAAACTACAAAAAACTAAGGCGGAAAAGGTAGAAACGCCTTGCAAAATTTAAATAAGTTAATAATAAAAAAGTTACTAAAAATCACCCCGGGCGATATCTCCCTCAACTTTTATAGTTGAGGATTTAAAAAAATAAAAGATACGAGTTAAAACAAATTTATTCTGCCACAGGGAATGAACAACGGAATTTAATAGAGGAATTTGTACTTTTATAGGTACTTAGCTTAGATGAAGTGGTTTCCTGGAGAAGAAGTCAGGTCTTGATCTGAACTGATGTGTTCTGTTCTAGGGCGGTATTTTGGGGTTTTATCCTTGGCTTTATATCCTCGGGTTGTATCCTAGGCTATATTCTTGGGGTTATATTCTAGCCTAGGGTTATATTCTTGGGTTTATATCCTCGGCGTTATATTCTAGCCTAGGGTTATATTCTTGGGTTATATCCTAGCCTAGGGTTATATTCTTGGGTTTATATCCTCGGCGTTATATTCTAGCCTAGGGTTATATTCTTGGGTTATATCCTAGCCTAGGGTTATATTCTTGGGTTTATATCCTCGGCGTTATATTCTAGCCTAGGGTTGTATTCTCGTGTTGTATCCTAGCCTAGGGACTGTGCTTACCTAGAAGTACAGGTGGATCAGGGATATGTAGGAACTTGAATGTAATGGCACATTATGTTGGTCAGCTTTTCAGGTTAAAGAAAAGGAAGGCAGTTATTTGAAAGTCAAAAAATTTATTTAATTTACTGAAAGCTTTCCAACATTATATGTTCCATGCTAAAACAGTAAAAATAGCAATTATCGGCTAAATTAAAAAAATATACTAATGTTCCGAAAGAAACTAATAATAGCAAAAAGTTATTTATTTAGTTATATGAAAAAATATCGTGCTTAGGAAATATATGAAACCGGCACTGGCGTTACGAAAGAATATTTTATAGGTTAACAGTAATTTATAAAAATGTTATTTTATAATTAAAAGAGTTATTTTGCAACTGAAAAAGCTTGAAAATGTTTGTATAAAAGTAAAACAGTGAATTATAAAAGAATATTTGGTTTAAAACTACCATATTAGTATAAAAAAACAGTTTATGACCACGTGTTGAATTTAATTTCGTCTATCTCTGTAAAAAAATAAAGAATGCATACGAAAATTATATCAGACAGTACTTTAGAAGAAGCTGATTAATTATAAATTATGATTTTGAACTTACCACAGCAAAATTCATAAGATCGGTACTTAATATATGAAAGATAGCGAAAGATGATCTGTCCCCTTAGGCGGTCGATAACAGAAAGGGGTGTTTCACGTGGCGTTATGCAAAAAATGGAAGCGTCCGTTGGCAGACGTCAATTGTCTTACGGTCAGGGTTGAAGAGTTTGGGATCACAGAACTATAATTGGATGTGGCTAGTGACGACGAGCGCTAATTAAAAGGATCTATTCTGTAAAATCGAAACAGGTCGATAGACATGTTACAAGTTAATGCAGTAATTTCTTCGCTCTCCTGATTGTTTTCTGGTATATTTTCGGATCCAGAACTTACTATACTCAATGCAGGAGAGAAATCATTTATTAGATTTTCCATTTGAGATTCAGACTTAGACTCAAACTGAATAATAGTTTCTAATTCTTCTTCTGTTTGTATATTTTCATATGATTCCGGTGGAAGATTTGAGTCTTTTAAACCAATTTTTGCCTTAGTACCAAACATAGCTTCATATGGTGTAGTTTTTATTTCTGAATGGTAAACATTATTTTTCATAAACTGCACAAATTTGACTCACTCGGCCCAGTTTTCGGTACTATTGTCTTCATCCAAGTCGTAAGTAATCATGTTTTCTACGTCTTGATTAGCTCTTTCTACACTTCCTTGGCTCTGACTGTGGCGAGGTTTTCCATGAACCAACTTCATTTTTGGCCACATTTGTATCAATTCATAAGTTACTTTATTGCAAAATTCTCTGCCATTATCAGAAAGATGTCCATCAGGTGAAGAGTAACCTCGTTAGCAGTTTTCGTTTTTAATGGCCTTAATACCACAAATTTTGTTAAGTGGTCCTGATAGACCATTAAAAACGTATAGTCTTTATCAGGATGAGATTGATAATCAATTAAATCCACTTGACAACGAGAATTTAAATAGTTAAAGACCATCGGTTTTGTAACAACACCTTTTCTCTCAGATTTATGTTTCATTTGGCATTTATTACACAGGTTAATGAATAAAAGTATGTCATCGCCTGTAATATTTCTATATTTTTCTTTGATTTTATGGTACATATTTTTAAGGGACACACGCTTTTATTGCATATCTATATTTCGAACAATATAGGTAATGATGAGGGTCGTCGGCTTATATTGATTTACCACCCTCTTCTATGGTCGTACTTTACCTTTGGTAAACATGTATTAATATTTAATAAAGGTAGTTTAAGAGAAAACCGAACTGTATTAAATCGGAGACTGCAATTGTAAACATTTGGAACCGCACATGTTAACCGTATCGTGTGAGATAATCTTTAGAAAACCGTATTAAATCGGAAACTGCAATTGTAAACATTTGGAACCGTACGTGCTAACCGTAGCGTGTGAGATAATCTTTAGAAAACTGTAATAAATCGGAAACTGCAATTGTAAACATTTGGAACCGTACGTGCTAACCGTATCGTGTGAGATAATCTTGAGGAAACTGTATTAAATCGGATACTGCAATTGTAAACATTTGGAGCCGTGCCTGCTAACCGTAGCGTGTGAGATAATCTTTAGGAAACTGTATTAAATCGGAAAAAGCAGTTGTAAACATTTGGAACCGTACGTGCTAACCGTAGCGTGTGAGATAATCTTTAGGAAACTGTATTAAATCGGAAACTGCAATTGTAAACATTTGGAACCGTACGTGCTAACCGTAGCGTGTGAGATAATCTTTAGGAAACTGTATTAAATCGGAAACTGCAATTGTAAACATTTGGAACCGTACGTGCTAACCGTAGCGTGTGAGATAATCTTTAGGAAACTGTATTAAATCGGAAACTGCAATTGTAAACATTTGGAACCGTACGTGCTAACCGTAGCGAGTGAGATAATCTTTAGGAAACTGTATTAAATCGGAAACTGCAATTGTAAACATTTGGAACCGTACGTGCTAACCGTGGCGTGTGAGATAATCTTTAGGAAACTGTATTAAATCGGAAACTGCAATTGTAAACATTTGGAACCGTACGTGCTAACCGTAGCGTGTGAGATAATCTTTAGGAAACTGTATTAAATCGGAAAAAGCAGTTGTAAACATTTGGAACCGTACGTGCTAACCGTAGCGTGTGAGATAATCTTTAGGAAACTGTATTAAATCGGAAACTGCAATTGTAAACATTTGGAACCGTACGTGCTAACCGTAGCGTGTGAGATAATATTTAGGAAACTGTATTAAATCGGAAACTGCAATTGTAAACATTTGGAACCGTACGTGCTAACCGTAGCGTGTGAGTTAATATTTAGGAAACTGTACTAAATCAAAAAATTGTATGGACACCTATGTTAATGAAAAAGCAAAATACCCCTACCTGTGCTTGCGTATGAGAAGGTAAGGTCAGCTGTACAATGTTAGTGGCTGTCACCAGGTGAGGCTGGGTATTAGAGACTCCTACCGATGATGGGACACCTCCCCCACTTTGTGGATCAGGGGATGGAGCTAGAGGATCCACTTGACACTTTTCCTCCACAATAGCGTCCATGGCCGAAACAACCTATTGATATAAGAAATTTCTTTTAATAACTATAATTGGGGGTAAAACAACTAATTTTGGGTATATTTAAAGCAACATGTCAGATTACTGACCTTAAATGGGGAAAAAATCTAGTTTAGTGAACCAACGCGGATTTTGATGAAATATTTTTTTTAAATTAATTCGAGGTCGCTGAACACGAAAATGAAAGAAAAAATTGGCGCTCTCTTACCAAAAACGAGCTATGAATTTTTGAAGATGTGTTCAGATCAGCACTGCACTGGTTTTATTGTCATTTTATAACTGCTTTATAATGTTCCATTATAACTGCTACACAATGTTAGATACACTATAATTATTGCTTTTTACGATATTCCTCTCACACACATATTTAAAAAAAAACCTATATTGATATAAATTTCTTGTACATTCTTTCCACAATTCCACAATTATGATATATTTTGACGTTTTCATGTAATATGACTGACATATAAGTTTTGGTCTTAGTCGTAAAACTTGTACCAAATAGCATATTCAGCCATATATTTAGCCATTCATGATCGTGGCATAGAAGATATAAACAAGATGAACATAATGAACATATACCTATTTTTCCGATAGCTGGCGCTGTGTTACAGTTGAAACATTTTTTTTTCAAATTTTGAGAGAAGATGATTTTAGAAAGGGTTAGTTTTGAGATAAGTTTGTTTGATATTTATCATTTACATGGAGGATAATGAACCATTCAATTTGATCATTGAGGATGTTGAACAATTTTTTTCTCTGAATAGCACACACACTCCTCAGTTGTTCGGCCTCTATAAACACTGCTGACAAAGAAAATGATTGCCGAAGGTGTAATTCCAACTAAAATTTTGAACATACCGCTATTATTAAAAGACTTTGGTTATCAGAAACTGTTTCCCCTCTTTAGAAAATTTGGAAATTCTACTATTATCGCTTCCCGACCCGATCGCTTCCCGCCGGGTCGAAGTCGACCTGGCGCGCATTTTTCACAGTATGTTGATGGCTGTTCATTCAATTTTTCCATAACTGATTTCAGCTAAACGAAAGTTGAGCCAAATTTTCCCATTCACTCACCTTGTATGGCCTCAACAATTACAGATATTCAGCAACTTTTTTTTCAAGTAACTACCTATTGATGGCTGAATATGCTAGTAGGTTCAAGTTTTACGACTAAGAGCAAACAGACGAAACTTATATGTCAGTCATATTACATGGAAACGTCAAAATATATAATAATTGTGGAATTAAAAAAAGAATTTACAAGAAATGTATATCAATATCAGTGTATTTTTAATGTGTGTGTGAGAGGAATATCGAAAAAGCAATTATAGTGTATCTAACATTGTGTGGCAGTTATAATGGAACATTATAAAGCAGTTATAAAATGACAATAAAACCAGTGCCGTGCTGATCTGAACACATATTCAAAAATTCATAGCTCGTTTTTGGTAAGAGAGCGCCAATTTTTTCTTTCATTTTTGTGTTCAGCGACCTCGAATTAATTTAAAAAAAATATGTTTCATCAAAATCCGCGTTGGTTCACTAAACTATACTTTTACCAATGGTACAATCTTCATTTTCATAATCTCGTTCATCTTCCGAGTCATCGTTTAACGATATTGACCTTTTCCAAGTCATCGTGATGAATTTCTGTCACCGGGCAACCTTCACACTAAATTCTAATATAACCTCAAACCGAATAATACAAAAAGATAACACTCCCAACAATTGCCTTTGTACACTCAAATTATCAAAGTATCCAACTAATACAGACTAGTACACAAATTTACCAAAAAACAATCAACTTTTGTTCTCGATCTATATTTAAATCCGTAAAATATGCTATTTCCATCCATCTCTCTGAAGGTTGTCCGTGATCAGCTGACAACATGGCGCGGGACGACGTCACTTGGAAACGCTCTATTATAATAGGTTTGAAATTTGAGTTCTTAGACGTATAGTTTCACTTCACTTCACACGATTTCTATTGGGCTTCCGGCTATTCGAATAACCGGCTCTTTATTTTCTTATAAGGGTTTGAGTGGGCCATTTTTACTTTCTTTTCTATATCGAAATATCTTTCGTTCATGTTGTGAATTCTCCAAAAATTGTTATCGATTTTTATGATTGACATAACTTTCCGAATGCCCATTACTCTATACTTTTTTGTAAGCTTCCGAAATCAATGTGTCAACGTCGTTGGGTTTGAAATTTTAGTTCTTGGACGTACCGTTTCACTTCACTTCATACGATTTCTAGTGGTCTATTCGAATAACCGGCTCTTTCTTTTCTCATGAGTGCTTGAGTGGTCCATTTTCACTTTCTTTTCAATATCGAAATATTGTTCGATCAGAGACTCCAGTCATAGCAGAAACTTCCCGTACTTCTAATACACTTTTATCCTTGTTACCGTTGGACAAATAATTAAAAACATTCAACACTAAAGGTACATTCATTCACATTCAATTCCAATTTGAACTGGAAGTGAAATTTTGGTGCTTGTCAAATGTAAAAATGTACTGTGGTTTATCTTTGAGACCACTTCCACGCCCAATACAAATTTGACCAAGCAGCTTGGCGAGATCAAGCAAAAAATTGGTAATTTATAAATTTTATTCACGGTGTGTTGTGTGTTTACATGTTCAAATTGTGAATGTGAAAGTCCATTTTAAAAAATTAAGTACCCAAGTACAGTGAAACATTATGGCCATGGGGAGCAATGAGTTTGTGGGTTCCGAAAGATTCAATGAAAGCAAGGAAACTCGTAGAGCTATTTTATTTCTGGAGTGTGACAACTGAAAAATCAGACTGACATCATATATTTATATCTGACATTTTACTACTGGATTTTATAGTGTGTCACCACAGTACCCCCTTACCAGTGATTTGCTTAAAGAAAATCACGTGAAAGGGAAAAAAAAGAAATGAAAATAAAATTACATAATATTACTAATTGTAGGTAATGATAAAAATTAAAGAAATTATTGAAAAGTTACACTACACTACACTCAAACTTGTAAGCGAAATTTAACACGTCTTCCGCTACGTGTAACTGTTTTCGAACTCTCTTCTGAAGCATTTGATGTTCTGGAATGCTTTTTAGGATCTTCACCGCAACTGTTATGATGGTCTTCCTGTAAAATAAACGCGGGTTTGAGATGGTCTATGGATATTTTTAAATTGCGATCTGCTATCCTCAACGTGAATGTTTTTTGTCCTCTATGTATAATTGGAAAGGGGCCATCATATGGTTGTTGGAGGCTGCTTTTCAATGCGCTGTGCCTCACGAGTGCATGTGTTGATGTTTGCAGCTCTTTAAATATGAACTTATGCGGCTGACTATGATTCGTCCCATTGACTGGTCTTAGTTGCTGGAAGTGTTGCATGATTTCTTTTGCATAGTCAGCTGGTTCTAAGTTACCTTCATTGCCACGTTTTGTTAGAAATTCTCCGGGAAGACGCAATGACTCACCATAAACAAGAGCTGCTGAAGTAGCTCCTAGGTCTTCTCTCCATGCGGATCTAATTCCAAGTAAAACGGTGGGTAAAGAGTCTACCCAAGTTGAGCTGTCGTGGCATCTTATAGCTGCCTTCAGTTGACGGTGAAATCGTTCTACTAGACCGTTGGCTGCGGGATGGTATGCTGTGGTTCGGAAGTGTGTTGAACCAATGAGTGTACTTAATCTGTTAAATAATTTTGATTCGAATTGACGTCCTTGGTCTGTAGTAAAACGTGCTACCCAACCTTCGAAGAACTGCCGAGAAATAGTTTCTGCCTCAATGTTTTCGAGTGGAAAAGCTTCTGGCCATCTTGTAAAACGGTCAACGCATGTTAATAGGTATCTGTATCCCCTTGAAATTGGTAGCGGTCCTACTAGATCCATATGGATGTGCTCAAATCTAGTGGATGGTGGTGCAAACGATCCAACTGGTGCGGACACGTGTCGCGATACCTTTGAACGTTGACATCGCATACACGTACGGGTCCATTTTCTGCAATCTGATTTTATAGAGGGCCATACATACCGTTGTGAAACCAGTTTAACTGAAGCTTTAATACCTGGATGGGATAACTGATGTAATGAGTTGAATGCAGGTTTGCGAAAAATTGAGGGTAGGAAAGGACGAGCAGTCTGAGTTGAAACATCACAGTAGACTGAGACGTCTGTTCCTGGAAGAAGTATCTTCTTCAATTTTAAACTAGAATCAGATTTTAAATAGGTCTTCAGCTCGTCGTCTTCTTCTTGGGCTGCTGCCAGAGAAGTAAAATCGATTGAGGTAAAAATGTCATCTACTCTTGATAGGCAATCTGCTACGACGTTGCTCTTACCAGAAATGTGCTGAATATCTGTAGTAAACTGTCCAATGAAATCTAAGTGTCGGAACTGCCTGGTTGTACACTTTTCGGGTTTTTGCTTAAAAGCAAAGGTAATCGGTTTGTGGTCAGTGAAAATGGTAAATGATCTGCCTTCTAGTAAATGACGAAAGTATTTCACGGCTTGGTATATGGCTAACACTTCACGATCATAAGCATCGTATTTTCGTTCTGTTGTGCTTAGCTTCTTCGAAAAGAAAGCGAGTGGTTGCCAATCTCCTTCATTTAATTGCTGCAAAGCGGCTCCAACAGTTGTATCGGATGCGTCGCTCACAACAGCTAATTTCGCTGCTGGATTTGGATGGGCCAAAAGGGCTGCTTGTGCAAGACCGTATTTGCATGCTTGGAATGAGTTTATTGCAGTCTCGTTCCAGGTTAGTTTAGCATTACCTTTAATCTTTCCATGCAGAAGTTCATTTAAAGGAACTTGCAGATTGGCTGCTTCAGGGATGAAACGTCTGTAAAAATTTAGCATTCCAAGAAATCGTCGTAGCTGCTTGGCCGTTTCTGGTTTTGAAAAGTTATTGACTGCATCAACTTTTTCTTGAAGAGGACGCGAACCGTCACTAGAAACTTGATAACCGAGAAAATTAACTTGAGGTACACCGAATTTGCACTTTGCAGTGTTGATAAGAACACCGTATTCTTTGAGTCGCTTGAAAAGTAACCTTAAATGGATTGCTTGTTCGTCTGGCGATGCTGATGCGACTAAGATATCGTCTATGTACACATAACAAAAGTCAAGATCACGAATTACTTCATCCATAAAGCGCTGAAAAGTCTGACCAGCGTTCCGGAGCCCGAAAGTCATGAAAGATAATTCGTAAAGACCGAAAGGAGTAGTTATTGCTGTCTTGGGTATGTCTTCAGGTGCGACTGGGATCTGGTTATATGCTCGTACCAAATCAATCGTAGAGAAAATGCACTTACCGCTCAATGATTGGGCAAAGTCCTTTATGTGCGGAATTGGGTACTGGTCGGGTATTGTGCTAGCATTTAAAGAGCGATAATCACCACAAGTTCAATATGATTATAATGAGGAACTGTTTTTAATACATAGTTTCAAGTCACAAAATAAACAATTCAATGTAAATGGCCAGACGATCATCTGTCAAGTAATTTCAATTTCAATTTAAATTGGAATTGAATGTAAATATACCTTTACTGCTTGCAATTGCAATTTAACTCTTTACCGTTTTTTAATTTTAATATAATTGCGTCCACTTTGACCTCGATGTGACACAAACGACTGCGATCAATTGCTAGATTATATTTTCTTAATTCTACAAAGTACAAAGTTTCAACTCTTAAAATTGAAAAATGGCAAAGAAATTAATTTCCTCGGTTCCTAATTATCCGATCAAGTCGCTCGTCTCCGCGTTTTTTTTTTCGTTTTAAATGTTTATAATAAATTACTGAAGAACATTAACGTGTTGCAAAACATATAAAAAAAATACTTTGTATTCTCTTTTATATGAAGCATCATCCGTTTTACACTGGGATTTTTGTCAAAAATCACTCTACTTGCATGCTCTATTGCTTGGCCTAGAAATATATTACCAATCCGATCTCTTTGAGTTGTTTGATGATTTTATTTTATTCTATCTTATGTGTAAGACTCAAAAAGGATAAAGTATAATAAAACTCGATAATAATACTACTATCTGAATTTACTCTTTCTAATACGACGGCTATGTATAGACTAAACATTCCAGATCACTTCCCTTTTTGGAACCCTTAAACCCTTGGCCATGTGTATATGTTACAAGACATGAGATAAACAAAACTCGGATCAACATTCAAGTGACATGTTTGTTAATGGGTCTTGTCTAATAAATAAAGTAAGGTGACATATTCATTAATGGGTCTTGTCTAATAAATATAATACTCTAGAAATATGAAATATAACACTTAATTGTAGCAATAAACTTGAAAAAGATAACGCTTTTGAATAGAGAATAAAGAGACCTTTCAAACGATATATCTCAAGCTTAAACTTCCCATTTAAAAAATTGGGGGCTGTACCTGTCATTCGATGGGGGTTGAAGGTAGGGATCGCATTTTTCCGTTGAAGAATGTCAATTTATAATTTAAATTTGACGTGTGTGGCAAAATTAAACAAACTAAATAAGATATTTAGCTTTAATTAACTTCAATCCGACTTAATATAAAATACACATGACACGACTTGTCAATCAATGTAAAGGTTTATACGTCATTCTCCCCGTCTATGTTTTCTCCTCCTACCACAAAGTCGTGTAGATGAGAAGGTAGCCGGCGATTCCTCTTGGGTCTTTCGTGAGAAGGTGTTTCTCCCCTAACTTCTTATGAAGTGCCCGGAAGATTCACGTCTTGAGGATCTGGAATGGGGCCGTCTGCGTTCACTGAATGAAAGGATTCATCAAAGGAATCATCTTCAAATGACTCTTCAATTGAAGAGCGAGAATCGTTCGGAAGCGGGGCTAAATGCCTATTAGACTCTGTACTCTCCGTGCCGTTCGACCTTCGAATTACGGAATAGTGTGAATTATAGTCAAGCAGTTCAGCTTCTTCCACCAAGGGATCGTTTTTTGAGCGAACGTGATTTTTCACGAGAACCGGTCCTGGCGCTAGCCATGTAGGCATTGATTCTCCATTGGGCGACCTCCGCGGATGTTTGAAAAGTCTCTCGTGAGGCGTCTCATTAGTAGATGTGCAGAGAAGTGATCGAATGGAGTGAAGAGCGTTCTTCAAGACTCGTTCCCAGTGTTCTACTGTTATGTTGTTGGAACGCAAGCTGAGTTGTACTGCACGCCACAGAGTACCATTAAGGCGTTCTACTTGGCCATTTCCTCGTGGATTGTACGGAGTAGTTCGGGAAGAGGCAACACTGTTAGCTCTCAAGAAAGTTTTAAGTTCTTCTGACATAAAGGAGCATCCTCTGTCGCTATGGATGTACAGCGGATGTCCAAACGTACTAAAAAGGTCTTGTAAGCATTTAATGATCGTTGCAGATGACATGTCTTTGCAAGGGTAAGCCCATGGAAATCGGCTATACTCGTCAATTATGGTGAGTAAATATTTATTCTCCGATTTTGATGGAAGAGGCCCTTTGAAGTCCAAATTCAGCCTTTCAAATGGAGCCAACGCTTTTATTAGTTGTCCTTTTGTTGTCATGAAGCGTGGTTCAAGTTCAGCACATACTCTACAAGAGGTCGTCATACTCTTTATGTCATTGATCGAGTACGGGAGGTTCTTTGAGCGTACCCAGTGGTACATCCTCGTTATGCCAGGGTGACATAGTAGAGCATGTAACTCATATAATTTATTATTATCCATGAGTGCGCAGACTCTGGATAGTGCATCTGCTGCAGTGTTTTGGGAGCCAGGTCGATAGATGATATCGTATTTGAAACAGGAGAGCTCAAGACGCCAGCGTTGAATTTTTTCATTTTTAATTTTACTAGAGTGGTTTTGGTTGAACATGAAACACACGGATTGTTGATCCGTTATCAACATGAAGTATTTCCCCATCAGGAAATGCCGCCACTTTCTTAGGCTTTCCACAATAGCGTATGCTTCTTTTTCAACCGATGGGTGTCTACGTTCAGCATTCGATAGTGTCCTGGAGAAGAATGCCACTGGTCGGCCTTTTTGAGAGAGCGTGGCAGCTATCGCATACTCTGACGCGTCAGTTTCAACAGTCAGTATCTCATCTCCATCAATTGCTACCAGTGAAGCTTTTCAAATATCTGACTTTAATTGCTCAAACTGGATAACGGCACTTTCAGGTAACGGGAAACTGCTTACGTTCGTTAAAGGCTGCAGTTTAGTCGAAAAATCTTTCACCCATTTTGCGTAATGGGCAAACAGCCCTAGAGCGCGTTTCAGCTCAGCAGTGTTCGTGGGGACTGGTAGCTGTAGTAGTGGTTGGAGACGTTCTTTGTCTGGTTCAATGGTATTATTTTTGATCGTGTAGCCCAACAAACTTATGGTCAGCTGACGAAATTTACATTTTTGATCATTCAAAGTTAGGTTGTACCTTTTTGCAGCAGCTTGAAAGTTCAGTAGGTTCTGATCGTGATCGCTCTCATCTTTTCCGCATACGGTGACATCGTCGAGGTAAGTAAAAGTCCCTTAAAGCTTTTCTTTTTCTATTATATATTCGAGCGTACGCTGAAATGCTGCGACACCGTTGGTGACTCCGAATGGGATTCTCGTAAATTGATAGAGTTTCCCTGCAGCTTCAAATGCCGTGTACGATTTTTCACTCTCTTTAATAGGCACTTGGTGATAGGCGCTCTTTAAGTCTATCTGACTGAAGACACTGAATTTCGCAACCTTCAACACAATGGTCTCGATATGAGGTAACGGGTATGCGTCCAATTCTGTAAACATGTTTACGGTCAAGGAGTAGTCGATCACGAGCCTTTTTCGGTATGCCCCTCCTCCTGCTACTAACACCTGCGCATGCCAAGGAGATATGCTCGGTTCTATTACTCCGTCTTCCAGTAGCTTCGAGACTTCTTCCGTGATAAATTTTTCGTCTTGTTCACTATAATGTCTGGATTTCACGGCTATAGGTTTGATATCCGGAGAGAGGTTAGTAAATATTGAGGCGGGGGGCACTGAAGCTTGCATTACATTGCAGACCAAAGGTTCTTTAGATCCTCCGAAGTTGAATTGGAGACTGGAGTGTTCTTTAAGTATATCATGGCCTATGATAACATCAGCACAAAGGTTGCTGACGACGAGAAATGGCCTGTGTTTGTGTGAGCATTCGTTCATAGTTACAGTTGCAAAGCAAACACTTCTTACGAAAGATACGTTATTTTGAGAGGCTAATGTGACAGTCTGTTTGTGAGGTTTCAGTTTCAGCTGCATTAGTCTTGCTATCTTCTCGTCTATAAAGCTCACTGAACTTCCCGTGTCAATTAACGCGTCGGCGTGATAGTTGTTGAGAGTTACGGGGATAGTAGCCTTTGAAAGACTCGATGGAGAGGCAGCTGAGACAGCATTAGCAACCACTTCAGACTCATCCGAGTCCGAGACACATTCTTCAACGGTAACGGCGTTATTAGTAACCTTCATAGCTCCACATACATTAGCAAAATGTCCCTTCTTGGAGCATAGTTGGCACTGGGCGCTGAAAGCTGGACATTTGAGTCTTCGGTGTGATGTAGTTCCTTCGCAATAGAAACAGGTCCATTTACTTGGCTCTTCCAAAGTAGCTCGGGGATTCTGGGAGTTTCTAGTCGTACGTCTTGATAATGACGGCACTGGTAAAGCATTAAGATTTATTTCATTCACTCCGCTGGTCATGGCCCGGGAATCCCTTTCCGCAGTTTCCAAGGAGAGAGCTTGATCGAGAGCTTTATCTGAGGTGAGAGAGTTTTCTTGAAGTAATTTTTCCCGGATTTTCAGTGATAGTATTCCAGATATAAATGCACCTCTTATAGCTTCTTCTTCATGCGTTGTAGCAGAGATAGCTTCGAAGCTACAATCGCGGGCTAAGAGTCTGAGTGACCTAACGTAGTCGGATATAGATTCGTCAGGCTTCTGCTTACGCGTGGCTAGTAAGTGACGAGCCAGTATAACATTCTTTGGTTTGAGATATATTTTATCAAGTACCTTCATGGCATCATCATAGGTGAAAGAATCACGTACGTGCGGAAAGATATGCGCTGATAAATGATTCATCAAAAGTTTAAGCTTTATGGAGTCGGTACCTTTAGGAATCTCTTCGAGTATAAAATTGTCAAAAGTATATTTCCAATGGGTCCACTTTAGGTCCGCTTCTGTTGCGGTGGGATCCACATCGAACTTCTCGGGTCGTAGGTACCTTGCCACATTGGGCGGAAGTTTCGTATCAGTGTCGGTCATATTAAGTTAATTAAATTGTGGCAAAATTAAACAAACTAAATAAGATATTTAGCTTTAATTAACTTCAATCCGACTTAATATAAAATACACATGACACGACTTGTCAATCAATGTAAAGAATAATCATAGACATTAATAGTCGGTGACAAGGAGGTTTATACGTCAACGTGAATTTATTCCGTTTGGCTTTAACACACTGTACATCTCCGATGCTGTCATCTGAATGTGAATTCCACTATTTTTATAAATTTGTCCTTTCTACAAAATTGAAAGTTCTGATATTACCTATTAGTATTGTGTGACTGACTTATCAAACTGCTATTCTAATTATTTGTATTAACTTCGGTTTTGCGTAAAAAAATGTTGATGATGAAATCAGAATAATTACCAAGATGCACCGACGGTAGGTGGTCCCAATCAGTTAAGTAAGTACCGATCAAAAGTTGATCAAAACACATTTTTTTGTGGATGTTGTAAAAGCGATACAATTATAATATATCAACTTATTTTATATCAATAGAAGTTTTATTATACTAACACCCAACACGTGCATTCTATTTACGTTCTATAAATTTTAAAGTAACATTTATTGCATTCGAACACCATTTTGATTGACAAGCGCACTTACCGAAACTCTAAAAAAGGACTAGGTTTAATTTCGTTTCAAATTAAATATCTGCATATATGGCGTGTTATGGAATAACCTGAACAGAATGTTTAATTCGTTTATTGGTAGTATAGATCATGGTGGTCTGAGATATATCTACTGATATATATTGTTTGGGTGGGAATTAGTGGACTGTATTTATATTTTTGTGATTAAAAATTGACTTTTGATAACAAAAAAAGACAAGATTAACAAACAGAAAGCATATAGCGAAAACCCCTTCTTTGGAAATTGATATTTCTGTGGGTACGGACTATCTTCGTTCTATCCCCCAAAAGAAGTAGAAAACTTGCACTATGCACCTTTCTTTCACGGAAGCAAGTAGCATACTTTTTAAGTTCGACGACTATATCACACCTACTTATGTATTTTTCCTTCATCGTTCAAAACACACTTTTTCTTCCCTCCATCGCACACGCGCAAGTACTAAGTGCTCCCAGATTGGGGAATTAAAAATTAATTGACTTTTGATGGGGACTGAACATATATTCTAACACCAGATTGTTCGGAATAGCAGCTGCTAGGTGAAAAAAGCACTCTGTTCAGTTATCCAAGCTTTTGGAAAGTTTTATTTCGATCAACAGAGAGCTACAGAAGTTTTCAGATAGTCAAATACAACAATAATAATATGGTTCTACTTACAGTACTTGAGATTGTAGCTATTAATGTTCAATATATAATTAAAGAGATTATTGAGAAGACCACACATTTAAAAGTGAACAATAACTACAAACGTTAGATCACTCCTACCATATCGAGTCCTTCTCTCCCCCTATTCATGCTCTTCACTACGCCACTCACCTCCATCCATTCCTCCTCCCACCTCAACATTATCTCCACCAAGTTCTCCCAATACACCGCCTCCCCTAGTTTCCTCTCCAACTTCTTCAGCACTTCCTCGTTCCTCCAGCATCTAAACACATGCCCCACATCATCATCCACTTCACACTTCTCGCACACTCCAGTCTCTGTTCCCAATCTTGTGGAGGTACCCTATTCTCGACCCATGTCCAGTGAACACCTGTGTCAAGATGTAGTTCACCTCCCCGAATTTCCGGTCCATCCAATCTCTCCTATTCCCAATCGCTCCATTCACCGCGCTCTCGTACTCTTCCCACCTTCTCTCCATTTCCTCCTCCATCCATACCTGTACTTCCTCTCTGGTCGCACCCTTCCTGCGTTTATTCCTGGCTCTAGCCATCACGTCCAAAGGGTAGGACCTTGCCAGCACCGCTGCTGCCAGTCCACCCACTGTCCTGTACCCCTGCACCACCCTCAGCAGTATCCCTGTCTGCACCCGCAGGAGTGGCCTAACCCTCGCATTCACTCCCACTCTGAAATAACACACCCCTAGGAATTTCACACTCCTCCATACGAATTCTCCTTCCCTTCACCATAACCCCCACTTCCCTCATCTTGCTCCGTCCCTTCACTAGCAACCCCACCGTCTTATCTTCCGCCACTTCCAGTCCGCACCGCTCTATTTTCTCCACAATCTTCCTACACATTCTCTCCGTCTTCCTTTCTATCTCCGCCTGTCCCTTTGCCGTTCGTACCAGACACACATCGTCCGCATATACCGCAATCTCACATACTATCCCACAAACCTCATCAAACTAACACTTCCAGAGCGTCGGTCCAAGAACCGAGCCCTGGGGCACTCCAGCCTCCGTCTCATACCTCCTCCCTCTAGAATCTACTATCACACGCCCCGCCAGGTAGTCCTCTACCAGGTTAACCAACTCACTCCAAGCCTCAGGAACGCGCTCAACACCGCCCATTTTCTGACACTGTTGAACGCGTTCCCGACGCCGAAGAACACGACTAGGGCCAATTCCTTGTTCTTCCAGTTGCCCTCCCTAGCCCTTTCCACCAAGCCCATTACCCTACCCAGCTCTGAGATGCATGATTTCACCTTCGCAAACCCGTGGTGGTTTACCCTAAAACCCCCATTCCTACCAACTTCCTCCTGAATCTTATTATCCCCTCCATCAATTTACTTATTCCACACAGCAGACTGATGGGCCTGTTGTCCCCCGCCCGCTACCCCTCTCTTCCCGCCTCCTTCAGCAGTATCACCCTGGCCACCTTCCATCCTTCCGGAAACTCTTCCTCCCTCAGCACCCTGTTGAATAGTTCCCAGAAGTACTCCCCATTGACATCCAACAGCCTCTTTATCATATCACCCCTCAGGCCATCTATCCCTGGGGCTTTCCTTACTTTAATGTTTTTCTCCCTTCCTTTACTTCCCACTTCTCTACCGGCATTATCCCCTACCCCTCTAGTATCCTGGACTTCTCGAATCCTGACCCACTCTCCTCCTTCTCATCCTGTGAACAATTTCCCTATAATCTCCTTCTCCCAATCTTCCTCTAGTACCTCGTTCCTATTTCACCCATCCTCTTCACCGCTATCTCATACGCCTTTCGCCATGGATTGTTTTACAATTCTCCCAGTAACTCTTCGCATCCGTCTTCGTTCTTTCTTACACTCCCTTCATAGCTCCTCTATTTCCTCATTCCACCAGTAATTATCCCTCCGCTCACGCCTAGTGCCCCTCTTTTCCTCTCTTTTACAGCCCAGTATCACATTGTACAATTCATCTACATGGACACGATCCAACTCCCCTTTCTATCTCCCCTCTTACTTTCTTCCTCATACTCTCTGCCTCGGCCTTGGTCCACCTCCATCCCCACTCTTCCAATAATTCCTTTCTCCCTTTCCTTATATCCATCTCCACATACCTAAGTAAGCTCAAGCTTTCCTCATCCTCCAGCACACTCCAACTAGTCACTCTTTCCCCCAGTGTGAGAAAAACACATACTATAGGTTTACTCACATGAGCTAGAGAGTAGCTCATTATAAACTTTATGCTGTCGCATTTATTTAGAAAAACTGATGGCAAATGTTAAAAATCATCAACTTTTATTGTTGTTAAACAATGTTCGAGAAGGATATACTGATACAACTGGGACGATGCTAGATCAAATGAGTTTGGATAGCAGAAAACATATTCACTGAGCGAGTGGATATCATCATCCCATCTAGGGAACAGGTGATCCTGGAGACCTTATCTGCTTTACCGATGGTTCTAAAACAGGTGATCCTGGAGACCTTATCTGCTTTACCGATGGTTCTAAAACAAACCATGGTACTGGGGCTGGTATTTACGGACCTGGAAAGAGAATTTTCTTCAGCCTCGATTGTCGAAACGATTGTCGCTATAGCCTATAATGATGAAAACATCAGGATAGGATATACCGAACAAAAAATTAAAATATCTACTGACACCCAGGCTTTGCTTAAAGCTGTCACCAACTCAACCAAGTCTAGACTGATAAAAAACTGTAATTAATCCCAGTCTTATACAAGAGACGATACAGTGCCTCTAGTATGGGTGTTGTGACATGAGTGGATTTCAGGTGATGAATTGGCGAACCAGTAAGCTAAAGAGGGCTCTAAAGGAGACTTCATTGATCCGGAAGCGTTCTGTGGAATCACAGAGGATTGCATAAGAGGGACATTTCAGAACTGACTAGACAAAGAACACCAACTCAAATGGAGGTTGACAGGTCACCTTCATACAAATAGTTTACTGAACAAGATAGACAAGAAACTCTCAACCAGATTGTTGAAACTGAGTAGGAGACATTTGAAGACAGTTACCGACCTGGTCACTGAATTCTGTTTAGAAAATGGGCAAAGTCAGAAAGAAAGAAAGAAAATGTGAACTAAGGGATGGAATACCCACTAACGTACCCTGCTTCTGTAGGAACTTACAAGGTCTTAGTAATAAGTACTTTGCAGAGGCAATAATGCAACTATCAGAACTACTCAAAATCTCAGTTAGAGTAGTGGTCTATATAGGGAACACCACCATCTTGATCAATATTACTACTCAAATTTCAAAATGTTAATGCAATAATTCAGTTTTCGCGTTGTACCTATTTTTTTAAAATTGATTTTTACACGTCAGAGAGCTCCTTTTTGCTAGTTTCGGGATCGGGATCGGAGAGACCTCTTGAAAATTCATTGGTTGTTTCATTTCAATATGATGATAATATTAAAGTATGGAGTTGAACAAAATAGTGTATACCATTTGCATTTAATGGCTCATTATTGACTGATTGCATAATTTACTAATTTAGAACAGATTCTAAAATATATTCATTAAACACCACAATGCAGATATTCTAACCAGGAAATAGGTCTAAAGGAACTCCAGTGAATGGAGGCTTCTTTTTCTATTCCACAGAATGTACACTCTTTTTGCTCCACTGGATGGAGCTTTTTGAAGTGCCCATTCCGGCATCAGTGTCCAGTAAGGGCACCTGTCAAAACTCTTAGCGCAGTCTTACTCTGGCTTGTGCATTCATTTGTTCTGACCTTGTTGTAGTTTCCCAGGATTATCTTTGATTGTCCTAGCACTACTAGATTTTTCCAATGTTTAGATCTTCCCTTCTTTTCGGGTTCCGACCCTTAAAGGGGTGTTTCAGTCCCTTTCTAGTTTCTCTGATATTTAATTTCTTTCTATTCCAGTGTGTCCCGGAACCCACAGTAAGACGATGTTGTTCTCGCCTGGTTCATTGAGTTCTGCTAAGCATTCCCATACCATGGTTTAATGGCTGCTTGACTATCTGACATGATGATAATCATTTGCCTTCTATATACTTTATCAATATTGAACTGGACTTTTGGACTCCTATCCCAATCCTTTCTATTGCTTCAGAGCCATCTGTATACCATTCTTCTGGTGGAGTTGTTGGAATCCCATTCCTTCTTTTTACTGTATTCTATAGCGAATATATTTCAAAAGTTATACTATTTCATCATCACTCGATTATGATTTAGCAGACTGACTTTTTAAATTCTAGGCCGCCAATGTGCTTTTTTGAAAAAATAAAAATTAGAATTACTTACAACACACAAAAAAAGATTATAACCATAATTTACTGACATATAATAATTAAATAGAAATCCTGTTTTAAAGTCCACACACGTGTTTCTTTACATAATTCAGGATGATGATAGTAGGTAGGTTAGGTGCCTAGTTCGTGTCTGTGATAACTTTTGATATTTATGTGTTTATTATGTTCATTGGAAGTTGTTATATCTAATATCTTATTAGCAAACGTGATTATGCATTAAAAGAAAACATAAAAGTATTCTGTAGTTCGCATGTAAATTATTACTGAATTGATATTTTGCGTTTTTCAAACTGATTTGCGTGAACAACGATTACCGTTGTCAAATTTGTAATAGCAATGCATAAATTCAATGCAACAACTTATTTGCAAGACAGTAGAGGTAAAGGATCGATAAGATATCGTTTTTTTTTTCTAAATTTTATATTGAAATATTTCATTGCATTGAATTGTTATTTTCTTAACAAAGTGATATTTTTCTGCCCACGATCGCAACATTTTTTCTACGAGCGGGTGGAAAATAAAAAATTTTATTTTCCTTCCAGCGTATAATAATGACTATTATTACTTTCGGCAACACAGACCGTAGAAATAACATACTTTACTGGTACAATAATGAGATCTATTATTGTACTATACTTTGTTTTTAAACTAGGAATAGTATTTTAAAAATCCTTAATCACACCACTGAAAGTTATTAGATTGGGGGTGCTTTCCAAATGGGTCGTGTTCATAATTTTTGAACTAATTGACACTTATGTGAAATATATATTGTGGCAAATGATAGATCAAGGCATGTCTAAATATCCAATAGTCATTGGCCGCAACCAAATGACCATGACCATTATTGTGAAAACATTGAGGGTTATAATTTATATTTATACAAAATATATGATCTAATGTGTGAACAAAGAAACATTGTGCCTAGTATTTGATACGATAGAGGAAGATGCAGTACAACCGCTGTGCGCGACTCACCGTTAAATATAAGAGGGTGCGAATGCTTTCTACTCATACTAAAGAAAAGGAAAACACTAGTATACTATTAAGAGACTTTTTGTGAAAAATAAAATAATTTCAAGTATAGTGTGATATAGCTAAAGAAAAACGATCTCAAAACAGAAAAAATAGTATATTACATACCAAGGCCAGAAAGTTGGATTTCCTGGCGTATGTGATATGATCATATCACATACTCAGGGCATCTAACTTTCTGGCCGTTGGTTGTATACTATTTTTCTTGATCGACCTGCCGAAAGTACGTCCCTCGGCCAGTAAGTAAGAAAGCTTCAGATCACATGTTTGTCGAACTCAGCTTCGCAATTACATGTGATCTGAGACATTTCTTACTTTACTGGACTTGGTCCGTAATATACTAATTAACAATGATGCTAATATATAAGAAAAAAAAAGGTTAACCGTAGGGTAAAAGAAGGTTCCAATAATAAACTGTCCAGGGTAATCATTTTTAGTGTCGTGAATTGATACTAAATATTTATCCTTCAAGTCTTCTACATCTTGAACTCGCAGTTTTGACATTTCATCGCATCGTAAACAGCCACATATTCCAAATATGGGAGCGACCTGTGAAAATTGAAATTAAAGATAATAAATGTTATTAAATAGTGATAACAAAGACGTATTAATTGAAAAGTGAATAAATATGTAAATAATTCATACCTTTATTGCTAAATATACGCTTTTGGGAGCTTCATTCATAATTTTTTTAATTTCGTCCCATCCTAAAACAAAATATTTTTTCTGTCCTCCGGCCGGAAAGCATCAACTTTCGGGCCTCCGCGCTAAACGAAGTTGTCGCTTTCCGGCTCCGTCGAACAGAAAAATAGTATACACACCTCGGCCAGTAAGTAAGAAAGCCTCAGATCACATGTTTGTCGACCTCAGCTTCGCTTCGGCCGACAATTACATGTGATCTGAGACATTTCTTCCTTTACTGGCCTTGGTCCGTAATATACTATTGTTCCGTGTGAACAATAATTTTGTAACTACTAAACATTGATTGGATATAATCAGGGCCTATTTTACCACTAGGCCTACTAGGCCCGTGCCTAGGGCCCAATGATCAGAGGGCCCGAAACGGCGAACATAAAATCATAAAAAAATGCAAAAACAATAATACTACTATAAGAAATTTTAAGATTAGTGTAACAAACTCTTTTATAATATGGATGTCGATGTTCGTGATAATTTAGTGGATGAGCTTGTACACTTTAAGGAACTGTGCAAATCAAATAACGTTTCTCTGGATCCACAAAAAATGTTTTGGATTGACACCAATATTTGGTCTACTTTTTCAAATGTTGAAATATTGTTACGCTTATATTTAACAATTCCTATTAGCAATGCATCGGGTGAAAGATCCGTTTCTACTTTAAAACGAGTCAAATCTTATTTAAGAAACTCATTAAATGAAGAGTATCTTGCATCCGTAGCTGTTTTAAATGTTCAAAGCCATATTTTGGATAAATTAAACATAGATGGGATAATCAATAAATTATCCGAAAGAAAGTGAGGTATGTAAGACAATTTTTTTTCTCACCCTGTTAATCTTAAAATAGTTTTCGTTTCAAGTAAAATGAATTAAATTATGGGTATACCCTAATATTTCAGAAATGCAATCTCGACAAAACAACCAATTGTCTGAAACAGATAAATAAAGTATCATAATGTCACGTCGGCGATAAAGTAGTCCTCGAGGCCACGAAAGGGGAAACAAAATTTTAAGAACGATTCGAGTTTTTAGTTCCTAGTAAATACCTGAAGTGTTCACTTGAGCCAAATGAATCTGTTTTAATATAGTGTGAATTGTGGTGCATTGTACAATAAAATATCAGAAGTTAAATAGGTGAGTCTATCTCACAGAGTAATTCAGTTTTGCCTGTTATTTGATATTTGATTTTAAAAGATATTTTATCACATAGAGTTTATATATTTGCTAATTATTTTTAATAGTAATTATTACTTTGTTTAAAGTTCTTTAATATTCAACGATATTAAGAACATTAATTTGTTGTCGCATTTCCTATTCATCCAATCCTACTGTACTGTGGAGAGTTTGTGCCACTTGCAGTTTAACTCACATACCTATACTGTATTGTGGAGAGTTTGCGCCACTTGCGGTTTGTCCATTCCTGATACTGGATGACTTCTCACGTCACCCATATCTCCCTCCACCCCCTGTATTGTGGAGAGTTTGAGCCACTTGCAGTGTAACCTTATTTTGTTGTACTGTGGAAAGTTTTTGCCACTTGCAGTGTATTATTATTTTGCTGTACTGTTGAGAGTTTGTGCCACTTGCAGTGTATTATTATTTTGCTGTACTGTGGAGAGTTTGCGCCACTTGCAGTGTATTATTATTTTGCTGTACTGTGGAGAGTTTGCGCCACTTACAGTAGTTATAATATTGTTTGTGGAGAGTTTGTGCCACATATTCCTTACATGCACTGGGGAGAGTTTGCGCCCCTTGCACCTTTCCTAATAACCCTAAATATTTATAATTAGGCATTTGTTTTTGATCAAGTGAAGTTTTAGCTTTACTTTAGTACTGATATGCATAATCACAGTTCAAACACATAAGATGCACCTTGCACCATTAATAATACTTTCATTAATTTTGGGGATTTCAACTATAATAATCGTTAGTTAAATAATTAATCATTATTTATGGCAAATTGAATAATCAGAGTGTTTTTCTATCTAATTCCAGGTACGTCATCTCGGTTGTTCAACCTACTTGGACCAGGTCCATATTCAATTAAATCCAGGCATCACGTCCAGTGTCTTGTAAATAGTTATTTTCAACATTTAGATTTGTTTTATTATCTATATTATAAACAATTGAATGTAAGTACACAGTAAGTAATTAAAAGTTAAATTCTAATTAAATAAATCAATCTTTACAAATCACTCATTCTCTTCGTACAGGTAGAAAATGTATACAATTGCCTAGCTAGTCATTAACAATGTTATTAAATCATAAATACTCGGGAACTCGGGTTTTATATATCTTATTAGTCTTGCTTAAGTTTTGAATGAAAATTTTTATTTTATTTGTTTTATGTATCTAAATATTTTTTTTATTATTTTGTTTTTTATATGGACGTCCTCATGACAAGAATTAAAACTGATTCTTTAAGCCTATCGGTTACATTCCAATATACGGAGCAAGACAGGGCCCGAAAATTTGATGGTGCCTAGGGCCCAACTCAGTTGAAAATAGGCCCTGGATATAATCGCATTTAATCCAACAATAGTTAGCTTTTGAGTATTCACTTTATTTACCATTACCTACTAAGTACATAGGTAGTTGAAACAAATTCCTATTCTACTCATTCAAAATGTTAAAAGCATTTTTCAAAATTTCAATTTCAAGAACATTTGTCTTTTATCCGTATACGGTATACATATGTTTATATATCGAAAAGCTTCCTTCTACAATAGTCTCGAAACTTTTTGTAAATTTGAAATCCCTCCTCCTTTTTGTAGAATAGCGTAATATTTATTTTAAATAATTGTTTATTTCTCCTTGAACTTTTTAAAAGTCTTTCGCCGCATTATCTATTAATTCAACAGATTCAACTAAAGATATACCTTTTGACACAGAAGAATAATTTAATTTTATGTAAACAAGTTGTTCATTTTTAAATAACTCCTTAGACTCCAAAAGAGCAGCTGAAAAAGAATCTGTTAAATCAAGAATGACTTTTTTTAATGATTCGTTATGTTCCGTATAAAATGAAGATGCGTCAGAGACAACCCTGAGACACACAAGTGCATGCAAAATTAAAGTTCGCAATACTTCACTGGTCCATTTTGTAGCAAGGCGCGGGTAGGTGGCGCGCATGTTGATACAGCGGTAAGGATGGTTCCTAGATATCGGAACTGTTTAAAAAAGAGCGCGAACTACGGAGCGGCTAAAAAAGAGTTCGTACTACAGAGTTGTTTGAAAAATAATAAGACAAATCAATACAAAGAATTGTTTATTGACGAATATAGCGACAAAAATGAAAGTGCGTAAACATATTACCGTTATATTATTATACATTGTAACGTTGACAATACAATTTTATTAAGATAAATAGTATCTATGAATGTAAAGGAAATCCACCACTCACCTTGTATATATTGCTCTAATACCATTTACTACTTCAGAAATAATTAATAGTTTAACACCATTGCCCAAACTTTATTTGGTTATGTTTACATTTTCTGACAATCTATTAATCTTTGATAAATTCTCAAGATGCCTTCGACCTATTAAGTCAAGTTCAACCTTTGACCTGCTCACCTGTTGTTAAATAGAAGAAGATCGACCTTGACCTTGTGAGGCTTGGACTGGTCCATAATCCTCCATTCTTGTGCTGGTGCTTTTCAAGAGGTCACTTGCATTGTGCTCTTTCGAAGTTATTCCGGATTTAGCCCAGCTACAATCGTAACCTGTTAGGAAAATTTAGTGACACCTTAAGTGGTTATTTAAACGCTTCTAGCGGATTTCCTCCTACCTGGTAAAAGGATATTACTTTGAGGTCACCCTCCATCCATGGTAAGTACCCACTCTTCTCTCTTATCGACCTAGGCATCATGGGAGTTTCGTATTTCAGATCTCTTATTCACCATCTTATTCACCGTCTTGTACATCGTCTCATACACCTTCTCATTAGCAGTCTTCGATACCATCTTCACAGTCTTTTCCAGTGACTGCTTGAGATTTCTCTTCTTAGATCTCTTCCTAGACTGAAACAGCCCTGTAAGTTAGCAAATAGGAATATGAGTGGCAGACAACTTACCAGTAGAGGACCAGCCCCCTTCGTCCAGCTCCTGCGACATATTGGAAACACACCACCTGATACATTCCAAGTAAGATCTTTATATTACTGTGCTGTGCCTGCTGCTTGTACGTGTCTCAGATAGTTTGTAGACAACTCTCTCAGGGATTATTGTTAGGAAGTTGAACCTACCTAAATGTAACCGTTTTTTGACTACAGTTAATATAACATAGTTAATATTTTCAATAGTAACCCCTCAATTTAATCCAAAAGTATACTCTTGGAAGCCATTCTACCATCTGGTATATTAGTACATTGTTATTTATCCTGTTCATTTCAACCATCAGCTGAGACCACTTGTACATATCACTTTTAAGCATAATCATTTTATATTTTATGATTTTATTAGTTTAGTTTACTATTTAACAGCGTGCTTTCGATTGTCACTTGACAGCGACAGCTGAAAGTAGTTCAACGGTGTGAGCCAACTTCAATCAGGCCTACTCTACACCTATAAAACTGTTGTAGGACATAAAACTGAGTGACTATCAATTATTTAATGAACGTAAAATTATTTATTGAAACCGTAACATAATTGTCTTTTTATTTTACCTCGGCCCCTCTCCGTTGAGAAACCGGCAATAATTATATTTTTAAGAAAATCCCCTCCTTTTGTCACCACAACTCCAGTAAAGGGAGAAAAGGGGGTGACAAAATAAATTACAGTATTTTTAAATTAGAAAAAATTTTTTCTTGTAAATGAGGAATTCCTCTTGCACATCGTAACTGACATATCAGAAAGTCTGCAGAGCTACTGGACTTCCAAGCAAACAAATTCCGTGTGATAGGCAATTCTGCGATATCCGTTATAAGCTTCCCACATTCTTTCGTCTACTCCAATCACATGTTCGACTCCTTATGTTTTCCTCAAGTTTCCATTATATCATTGCTTAGTACTTCAAAATTCACCATTGCTTAATATTAATATTATAAACAGAGGGTTAGTACAACTCTGGGACTCTAGGAGCGGTCCATTACTAGTTCACTCAATAATAGACTTATTTGTAGAGCAATCACAAACGGTTGAAAACTGGACAACTTTACGCAGAGACTCTCTGTCGACGGTTTTTATTCACTGCGCATGAGTCGTACAGTTTCCAACTGTTTGTGAACAATCCTTATATCTTCCTGCAGATTATTCGATGAAAAGTCTCATCGCTATTCCTAGTCTTGCAAGTTGTCAGATAAAAACTATCTACTATTAATTTAAATGAAGTTTCAATTAAGTAGAACAGTATTAGGTGTAATAATGGCATAATACTTAAAAGATGAAAGTAGTCGCGACCTAGTTCCTAGCAGAACGAACAGCCCCTGAATTTATATATTTCAAAAACCATGTGAGGAGTTGTATATTAGGTAATTAAAAGTTATTACCCATAAAAACACAGATAATACCATATTTAGTAGCAGTAAATCTTTTAGAAACATTTTGATTTTACCTACACAATTTTCCTTGTAACAATAAGTCGAGACATGTCCAGCTTCCTTAATGGCTTCTTTAAGAAAGAAACTTTGTACAGCTGTCGTAGATAAAAGTGTATCATATAAAAGCAAGGCCTAATCTGATCTATCTTGTTTTTAATTACTTATTAAGTTACACAAGGAAAATTTTTTTCTTCGATGTAGTAATGTGAGAATCGAGATATTTAATTTAATTAGGATAATTATATTATTACATTTCTACATAATCCTGAAGTTTGATATATTATATCTCACATACTATACATTTTAATCAAACAATAGATGAGTCAGACATAATTAAATTTTTCAATGCCAATCTTTTCAATTCATAGAAACGAAAGAGAATCCAGAAATTAATTTAAGTTATTGAATACTTAATTCAACCATACAAACAGAAGTTTTAGCAAAATTTTTTATCGAAAAAACGTCATAACTCGAAAAATTTCCAATATTTTAATTTGAAATTTTTTTTGGTTTGTGACTATCAAAGCTACCTTCTACTAAGTCTAGAGCGCATGTCTATATAGTTACGAACCATCAAATAATTTGATTATACCGCGAACGATGTCAGAACGACAGAACACACCTCTCAGAACCTGAACGAAAACAAAACAAGTGACTCTAGCTTTTTTGATATTTGCTTACAATGCTACAACACAACAAACGAAAAAAGAAACAACCATAAGCAACTAAAGGATGACAACAACTGACATATCGATCATTTGCGCATGAGCAGTGGAACCGAACTTTCAGTCCTTACCAAAATCGGAGAACCGCTAGGACTGATTCTGAATCGATAACGAACCAATCCGATATGATTCGCGAACAACGAACTATCATTTAAAATTCAGAACTACATAACCGCGAACGCCACTTTATAGAATGCGCATGCGAATAGTCCCTGAACTGGGTCTGAATTGCACCCGCGAACTAAACTATTGAATATTTGGAAATTATTCTTAATTCCCATATAGTCAAAAATAGAGGTACACTCTTGATCAAAAATAATTTTTTAAACAAACCTCATAATACGACTGATACAATTTGATATCTGATAGTTGAATTTTGGGTTTCAGAGTATGCAGAACTTTCTATTAGGAATACATTTTTTCAATAAAACTAATAATTAAAAAGTTTTCCATATGTAGCCAACTTACGTAGACACACTGTATAATTTAAGTATTCAAATCAAAAACTTTTTTTTTTTCGGGCCGAGATGGGAAACTCATGTTTGAATGGTTCCAGGACCCAAACAGTGTTGGACTCATCCCCAAGGAGATGCCTACCAACCAAACCCACCTCAAACTCGCCGTTACCCCCGCCTCGGAATCACTACCCTAGCATACTTCGAGAAAATCAAAAACTTGGACGGCATTATTTTACGTAAATGTACATGGCAGTCCCTTGATGTAAATCTCTGTTAACATCTACTTGGAATTAATGAAAACGTTTAAACCTTGAATTCAACAATATTTTACACGGTTTATTAAATATTCTTTTTATTTTACGAATATTTGTTTTTTTAAAATGTCAAATTCTTATGTTAACAACATTTTGAAGTATTATTATATTCAAGGATTATTCCGTGCTTCACTACAACTTATACTGCGTGTTTTAGTTATCCATAGTGGATATAAGTTATAGTTTATTTCAGAAAGGTATAGAGTAATAAAACCTCATTAGGTATGCAAAGGGGGCACAGAGTGACCCAACGAATATTTAAGCCACTTTCATAGTTTGGCATTGATTTCATTGTAAAATTCTTTCTTTTTATCAAGTGCAGGTAGTACCACCCGGGTTGGGGTCAATATATGGGTTTAGCCTATTGTTATCCATTCACAAACACTGAAAATAGTGTGCCAAAGGCGAGCCGGTAGGATACTCGTGAAAAGGAAAGAATTTTATTTTAACAGAATAAAAATTAGGCATTATGTACATAGTATTAGGTACACTTATTTTTTATTGAACATTATACAAAAAATACATTATACAGAAATTAAATTATGAAAAATCATAATATTCTTCGTCATCTGAGGAACTGTCATCTCCTCTTGACGTTATAATTAACGGGTCGACGGTCCGATCGATCAAGTAGTCAAGATCCCACATTTTCTCCTCTTCTTTAATGACATGCTGGACTGCTTTTCGCCAGTTCTCTGGTGTCACCTCCTTAATGGCTTGATCAAATAGTAGCTTAACGTCTTTCATTTTGGATTTCGTGTTATGTCTTGCTACAAATCTTTCACTTGCGCCCATATAAGTTCTATAGGATTTAGTTCGGAATGATATGGCGGTGTGCGCAGCACAGTTACACTATGTTTTTCTGCTATATCTTCCACGGCGTATTTCATAAAACGATGTTTGTGTAAATTTGCTATAGCTAATAGTTCTTTTTTTATCAAATTATCTTCAAATTCAATACTTTTGGTGGTTAACCAGTCAATAATTTCTTGTTTTCTCCAAGATGAAGTTGGAGTCTTCTCTATGCGTCGAGAATGATAACTCGCGTTATCCATAACTACTACTGAATCAGCCGGAAGATATTTTATCATTTCACCAAAATAGTCTTCAAAAACATCCGAATCCATGTCCTCGTGGTAATCTCCCGTATGGCACGACTGAAAGGTTAGCAAACCTTCTTTTAAAAATCCCTCTTCGCTTCCAATAAGGACGATTATTAGTCTTTTCCTTTTACCTGAAGGCACCTTAATACCCGTTGACAGGCCTTCCATGAAAGCTTGGCGACCACTGGTTATATTTTTGTCTTGCCACATTTTTGGTACTGTATAACCTTCATTGATCCACGTCTCATCAAGATAAAAGATTTTCTTCTGCTCTGTTCTGTACTGCTTTATACTTCTTAAGTATTTTCGTCGCCAGCAAACAATTTCATCGCTTTCCAGTAAAAGTGCTTTACGGTTATGCTTTTCCCAGGCAAAATCCATATTTCTCAAAGTGGTCCATAAAAGTTTTTTAGTTATCAACGGAATACTGTCATCCTGGCCAAGCTCCATTAAAATCTTATCTAGGATGGGTATTTCTTTTTTAAAATAAAAAGTGTGAACTTTTCTTCGAATTACACTTTTGGTGTCTTCATCAAAGACTTTTACTGGTCTGCCTGGACTTTTCTTGGGAGGCTCCACTTGGCCTGCTATCTTTCTCCCCCGCAATAATTTAAAAACGGTGGACTTTCCAACTCCAGTCATTCGGGAACATCGGTCGATAGTTTCTTCTACAGTAAATTTCGGGTAATCGTATTTTATGCAATCGTATACATTTAAAATAATACATTTTTCATACACTGATAGTGGAGAATTATTGGAACATCTTTTCGTTGGTGTAAATGTCGCCATTTTATTACTAATCTCATAATACTGTGAACACTATTTACGGCTTAACTGCAAATACTGATGCGTTAAATTAAACAAATATACTTATAAAGGTCTAAAAATTTTGGGTAAGGCACCTTGCGGCGCATGGTTGAGCCGAATCTGAAACAGGGCTGGAATTAGGCAGAGGCACTAGTAGAAGGTTAAACGGTACCTGTTAAAGGCAAAACGTAACTGTATAATAATCTACTAGCTAAGTAATCCCCACACACTATTTCGATATTGACACTTCAGGCCAGAAAACATACTTTTCCTAATTCTCTTACGCCTATGGCCGACACCGAAATTGAGCCGAACTAGACGGAATTCCCCATTTTATTACTCTATACCTTTCTGAAATAGACTGTAACAGTTTTTCTAATCAAATTACTAGAGGAAACAGCATAGGATTTAACAACACATATTAATAGAAACATTGAGTGTAATTAATAGGAAATTTAAACACATGTCAATTCAAACTCCAATTATGAAACACAAAAAATAAACATATTTTTATTCAAGTGTACAATTATTAAACAAGCAGGTTTTGAAATTCATACGAGGAACACTTTTGTCTCTACGGGTGCCACAGCTATTTGTTTCTGTAGAAGATGTTGAAATTTTCCCTTCTTCTGCCGAGGCACTAGTTGCTGGAATGGTCAACACTAACTCATATAATTTTACTACCCCTGAATATGCTTTAGTCAACTCTGTTTCCTCCAAAAAAAGCTAATAACTCACTTGCAGAATGTCTTCATTCTCATATAATACAATGAAACCTCGGAATATCCTGCCAAAGAATATGCCGATAAATTGTCATAACATCCAGGGGAAAATATGAGAATACCTTTTGTAACATCGTACAAAGGAGATTGAACTAAAAAAAATATCTGGTGTATGTATGTGGGACTAAAGATCAAACTCACCAAAACCATCTTAATAGCACCTCAGAAAAAGAAACTCAATCTCAATCCCGTTAAACTTGATGGAAGCGAGGTTGAATGGAGACAAGAAGTCAAGTATCTAGGTCTGACTTTAAATGGTACACTTCTGTGGAATAAACACTAAAAGGAGATTACAAAGCAGAACTGGATGCAGGAACCTGGCAGGGAAAAATAGGGGTTGTAGTCCAAGGATCCTGAGCTGGATGTACACAGCCATAGTGAGACCAATTATCACTTATGAAGTCATTGCGTGGAGTAGTAGGATTGACGACGAAAGACATCTCTCCAGAATTCAAAGTCTAGTCTGTATATGCATTGCAGGAGCTTCACGCCACTACATATGGTGGAGGCAGATATATTCTAAGTGGAAGGGGAATCATGAAAAAACCACCTTTTCTCTTTTGAGAAATCAGAAATCCTGTGACATGCCACAGGTATGATGGAAAAGTATAACTTTTTGAAGAAATTCGATACAGAATACAGTAACAAGAAGAAATTGGATCCCAGTACTATTACTACTCTTGAAAAGAATGCCATTCAATAGTATACAGATGGCTCTGAAGCAATAGGACGTACTGGGATATGAATGTACGGACTAGGAACCAACCAATCTGAAAGCTTGACAAAAATCATAAGTAACATTCAAGCAGAAATTCACGCCATAGAAAAGAGTGCCCAGTCCAATACTGTAAGAGACATAGAAGGCAAATAATTATCGTCATGTCGGATAATCAGCATTCATTAAAAAACTGGGGTATTGAGTTATCAGTTTCTTAAATGGTATGGAATGCCTGGGAAAATTAAGCGAGAGTCTTACTGTGGGTTCCAGGACACACTGGAATAGAAAGAAATGAAATAGCAGATGAAATAACGGAGAGAGGGGCCAGAATCCATTTGCGGTATCTGCTCCAAAGTTATATTGGGAGTAACAAGCACCACCGAATGAAAAAGAGAATATCTGACCATTGGATAGAAGGGCAAAGACAATCAAAGATACTCCTGGGAAACTACAACCAGGTAAGAACAAATTAATGCCTAAGACAGAGAAGGACTGCACTAAGAGTTTTGACAGGTGTCCTGACAGGATTCTGCTGCCTGAATGGACACCTCAAAAAGCTTAAACTAGTGGACCAGGGAGAACGTAGATTTTGTGGAATGGACGAAGAAACTTTCCATTCACATACTTGCGGAATTCATTACAATACAGACTACTATAATATATTTTTATCATATTGATAGCACGATTTCAGGTCAGCACCCTAAAACCGCAATAAACCATAGGCGGACATTAAGGCAGGATAAAATGAATCAATTGTATCTCAATTCTCCAAAAGCGAATAAATATGGACAATAAGTAGGATACAATACTTAATAGGATCTTATTCTTACCCAACTACACTGCACTGTCACGGCAAATTTATCACTTCTAAATATGGTAATGGTATCAGGGTTCTACTGTCCCCGCTACCTGCGGTTCACTATACAGGAAGAATCTAGCGGAAGTTGCTAACTGAACACTTATTTACATGAAGAAGCGCTTACAATTCTGTTTAATTCTTCGAATTACTCTGAAGCGTTTCAGACACGTTTTTGAATTTATAATGAGCTCTTCAGCTATCAATATGATAAAAATACACTATAGTGCATAACACCTAGGTGGCTACTGGATAATAGAGGGACACTACTTAAACTGAAGCCTGGGGATATCTTAAAATTTCTCCAGGAAATAGGTCTAAAGGAACCAATAGTCTCTGAGACTCTCCTCTGCAACTAAGTAGAAGAAAATAGGCACAATGGTTCTTTTAGGTCTTAGTGAATGTCGTTCCAGTGTACATACATACATATACTTTTCCACAAATACATTTAAATAATTTTTGTGTTCTCACCCCTAAATTGATGTCAACAAAATATTTGTTGTACATAATTTTTGTACCTGTAAAATACAAATAAACAATTTATAGTAAAATAATGAATGCACCTAAGGAATTTTTCCATATTTTCACGGTTGAACTTAATTGCATTGTTTACCTATCGCTGCACGATACTTTAATACTTTAAGTATGAAGATTATTTTCAATATCCGCCGGTGTTTGTTTCTAAATTATGGCATAATAAAACGTCCTTCCCACAAACAATTATTTTTTTCATATAGTACAGTGATCGCCGGCATAACTTGATACATTTAAATACGGCATATCAATTATAAGGTTCAAATTCGAAATTCAGATTCATTCATTTTCTCATAAAACTTTTATTACCTTGATTTGTCCGTATCTATGTGTCCATTTAACGGAACCTCTTTCAGACGTCTGAATAATTCGAATTTTTTCACACTTTCCATTAGTGGTACGGGGAACAAAGAAACATGAGTATTGTTGCAACTAAGACTCCGAAAAATTAATTCAAACTACAACCTTAACTATTCAAATTATTTACTACTTACGACAACCCTATTTCCGCGTTCAACGAACATCTCTATCCAATTTTTCATAAATGCACCGCCTCACCCTACAGCCTAAGCCACATCACAAAAAAAACTAAAGAGCCATACCAGGCGGTAGCTGATACCATAGAATTCATAGTATCCAATCACAAACTTCATCATGTCACTTTTAGGCGCGATAAGCTAAGCTTCGAACAGAATGTACTGCATTCAGTAAATTTGCCGGCAAAAATGTGCTATTTCTCATCCTTATACTATAACTAATTGATTTAATGGTTAATGCATTTCTCTGACTTTTAAATCTTACAGTGTTAGTCTTCCTCATCGCAGATAATATGAAAAATGTCTCTCAAATTCCCAATATTCACCCTTTTCTTCCTATTCCAAATCCAGTATTGGCAATAATTATCAGTTTAGCCACATAAATGGTTGGCTTTAGTAAGAATTTTGTTAAAATTAAGGTAACCATCCCAAACAATGTGGTGCGAGTAATATACTTATATTGCCCCGGCTGTGAAGATTTTTTACATTTCTTCATTATTTCACTAGAGCGCGTTCCGCCTTTGCACAGGCAAAACTCAACAATACAAACATCAATAATTGTAACTATTCGCTTAGTAATTCTGTCCACTAATAGCGACCCGCCCCGCCGAGGCTTCGCTCAGTCACGCACCCTACGCATTTTTCTTACTTTTAGCATTTTTATACACGTCGTAAGTTTTAAGCGGAAGGTCCGATTCGAGTAATTTGAAGAGGGATTTACATGTCGGTAAAGATGATTAATATCTTCATACGAATGTCATCATCTTTCTATTCTATTTCTACTATCAATAGTTGACTTTTATAGGCAAATTTTTGATATTTTGGGTTACATTATTGAATGGAATGCCTAGGAAAACACAATGAACTAGGCAAGAACAACGTCGTCACTCCACTGTGGGTTCGAGAACACTCTGGAATAGAAAAAAATAAAATAGTAAAGAGAGAGGCTGAAACACACTTTTGGGATCCAGAACTCTTTTTGTGGTATCAGCTCCAATGTAAAATTTGCGTTCAGACGGGATGTTGCCTCTTAATTGTTGAGCATCAGACGCAGCGGCAATTATTTGCGTTTTGTTTACTCAGCGCTGTCAAGGATGACAAATAATTTATTTTGTCATCTTTGACAATGTCAAGTGTTGGGTTGAGTTACGTTGTGTTATTTGGTAATAAACGTAGAAGATACCAGAGTAGTAATAAATAATGAAATTATTCTATTCAATGAAACTGGAAAAATATTATTAGAAAGTTAGGTTATGTTCCACCGTTAAGTTGCAGCAATGCGTTCAGCATATTCAACATGTTTTGTGCGCTTAGTTCCAACCGTCGAGCAATTTTGCCCAATTTCCTGCTGAACGTGTGTTTTGTCAACTAATCGATGTGAGCGGTGTGGTAGCAGTCGGCATTTTTCCCATCAGATTTTTCACCGGACAACCTTCACACTAAATTATTATATAATCTCAAACCGAATAATACAACACGATAACACGCCTAACAATTGCCTTTTTACTCTTTTAAATTATTATAGTATCCCAGTGGCGGCTCGTCAGGGTGGACAAGGTGGGCAGTGCCCACCCTGTGAGAATTCAAAAAGGAAAAAATTAAAAAGCCAAAATTACTCTTCTTTATTTTTTTTAATGAAATTTCTCTTCTCCCAATGTCAGTATAAAACATAAAGCATAAAACTTGTAATTGTTACATAATATGAAATTTCCCCAAGGTCCGTTATTTCAAATTCAAAGCGCGCCATCTTGGTAACAGAGGTATAAGCACAATCACGTGTGGGCGCGCCCATGCCGACCGATAGTACAAAGACAAGCGTAACTGATATATCTAATGAGAAAGACAAAGAGCGAGAGTGAACCGCTTGTGCTTTGCTCATTGATGATTCGGGTGGCCAAGAGGGCAAGCCCCTGTTGCGCTCGAAACGAAAATTCAGATTACTAACGTTTATAAAAAAAGCAATAACAAACTAGCGAATGCCGATAAAATAAAAGCACCGCTAGTTCAGAAAAAGTGCAAAACAATTCCGAGAGTTTATTTTAAATTAAATATACTATTGTTTTGTTCCTGTTTTCCTTGCCACTTCAAAAGGTTTGGAAATTGATGTAAGATATGAGCTCTTTTAAATACGCGGTTTGAAATATATTTAAACATTAAACAATAATTTTGCAAGAATAACAAATATATTGAATTTTGAATTATTTATTATGATTATGATGGATTTTATAAGAAAACAAATACGCCTAAATCTGGCTATCGCTTTTATTTGAATTGTGGAAGCTCGTGTTGCGGGCAAGCCCATCGGGTAGATTCGTTGAAAAACCGAAAGTATTTCACTGCTCAGCAGCTCAGCTGACATTCATATTTAGCAGAGTGAATAAGTGTAAATTTTTATTTTTGTGGAACTAGAAAAATGGCAAGTTCAACTTTTGTTCTCGATTTATATTTAAATCAAAGAATACACCAACTAACAAGAAGCGAAGCCCGTCTCATTTTCTTTGATGTTTTGGTAATCAATATGTATGACCTTGAGAGACCGTCGTTGACAGATAACTTAGTAAAGTAAATACACTGAGAAAATGATTAAATACACCGAGAAAATGATAATTTTCAAATATCGGCGATATAATTGGTCGACAAAGTGGAGTATGAGAAGTATCTTATTATAAAAATTGCGATTTTCAGACATGCGCATACAAAAAAATGATCGGAAGCTTCGCTCCTTTCTGAAGGTTGTCCGTGATTAGCTGCTTAAGACAACATGGCGCGGAATGATGACGTCACTTGGAAACGCTCTATCAATGGGTACTTTCCAAGGGCCACAACCGTTGAGACTGCTTAAGCGTACCGTTCCAAATACCGCAACCCCTAACGCTCAGTCTCAGCGGCTGGATATTTTGCTGAGCCAAGAAATTTTATGCTCACCGCCGTCGAAACGGTTGAGCGGAAATTAGCGTTCCAAGTGCTCGCAACTGTTGTGTGTGAGCCTTTTTTTGCTTATTTCAGCAGCTCTGTCACTTGGAACGCGCCCAATGATGCAATGCCAAATATCATGTTAATAAACACATAAAATAACATAACATATTATTTTTGTTTGAAGATATTTTATATATTTGTATTTTGAAAATAAATGAACACCACTAGGAACTATTAAACTCAATTGAAATAAAAGATGAATAAATAATTATTTAAGACATATATATCAAATAAAATTAGGTTATGCTGTTATATCAATCATTAGCACGTTCAGCAGAATTAAAAAACGATGGATTACTCTAAAAATCGCTACCTGATCAACTTTGTTGGGATGAACCCCGAAAAAATCTGATTATTGGAAAGATCTAGTAGTGCGAGGACAATCGAAGATATTCCTGGGAAACTACAACCAGGTGAGAACAAATGAATATCTAAGCAGCAGTGAGACTGCACTAAGAGTTTTACAGGACACTACCGTCTGAATGGACACCTCAAAAACCTTTAACTAGTGGAGCTAGAAGAATGTAGATTATCTGGAATGGAAAAAAGAAACATTTACATACTGGCGGAATGCATAGCAATACAGAACCCTGGGGACACTACTAGATGAGATGATCATTTGCTATCTAAACTAAACTCTGGGATATCCTTAACTTCCTCCAAGAAATAGGTCTAAGAGATATACCAGTCTCAGAGGCTAAGTAGAAGAAAGTGCATACAATAGATCTGTTAGGACTCAGTGAATGCCACAGCGTTGCTGAAAAGTCTCGCACCAAGGGATTATCTTTGAAATGGATAAAGGGGAAGTTATAAAATTCTGGGACGATGAATGAGACTTTATTCTGCATATGTTAGATGTCAAATGTTTTTGACGTCAGCGTTTAGCGTGCGGCCGCCATCTTGAATTTTGTGAACTATGTCGAGTGACGTATCACAAAAAGCTTATTTTTTTCTCTTTCCAAAAATAATAGCAGTGTATCACTTTACTTGGAAATTATGATAGATATTTAACAAAAATATTAAAATTGTTATTAAACAAAACTGGGTGTTACAGGAATTTATAAACTAAACATTCATTTAAGTTGCAAATACTTAATCACAATAAGTGCTCAAAGTGATGGCCATTTGTTTGTTGATAATGATAAAATCTCTCTTCGAAGCTACGAATAGAATCGTTGATCATTTGTGGAGTACTTCCTTGCATTTCGAGACGTATGCGATCCTTTAAATCGTTCAATTTAGTTGGTCCATTATCATAAACGCGATCTTTCAGGTAGCCACATAAAAAAATATAAAGTGGTGTCAAGTCTTGCCGGCCACTTAATTGCACATCTTCGACCAATCCATCTTTGAGGGAACATTGGTCCCGAAAGGTCAATTTTTGAAAAAGTTATAGCTATTTGAAAATTGAAAAAGCCATTTTTTTTAAATTCATACCTTTTTTGGGTTGGTTGAAAAAATTCCGAGAACCGTTTTTCATAGGGCAGAAAAATATGAAAAACTTTCGGTCGAATCGAAAAGGGTAGGGGTCAAAAGTGGTATGCAATAAGGGGCGTAGCCCATCCCGGCCCATTTAATAAGGTACCTGACAGATCAATTTTTAATGACTTTAGGAAATACCCATCTCGGCCCAAACCACTTCCAGGTAGAAACCTAACCTAACCTTTTTTTGGGTGGAAACCTGCTCACAGGCACTGGGTACTTGTTCTACCTTTCCCCAGTAGTGTGGGATTCTCTCCTCTCGGGATCCAACGCCGCTCGGAGACCCTACACGCAGGGCATCAGAACAGCTTTGGGGGGTCCTGTCGGAGCCGACCGCACCAAAACCACCCCGGCTGCCACCTTCCGTACTCCTGGCCCCGGAATCCATCCATCAAGGGACTTTGCTTCGGGACCCAAGAAGCAATAGCTTATCTTGCGTGCCTTCTTTCTTCCTTTTCCTTCTTTGCCATTGTCTCTCCGATAAAATCTCCCACCGCGTTCCTCATCTCCTTTGTCTCAGGCATAACCGTGACCATGTTATCCTTGCTCAATATACAGTTTGTCTTGTTTTGTTATTTAGTCCTACCAACCGTAACCTAATCTAACCTAACCTAAAAAGATTTCAAACTTGTCTTATGTTAAAATATTATCATATTATCATTCATGTATATAACTTAATGTAAATATGTATAAATGGTTGTAATATAGTTAGCAATTATAATTTATATGCCGAGATGGGCCATTCCAAAACAGGTCAATTTTAGACTCGGGCCGATTTTTATTCAGTATACAGTATTCGACAGCTAACTTGATGTCCCAGAAATTACCAACTAAGAGAGACAGAGTAATAGTGCCCTGCCTACTCGGCTGCTATTGGTGGTAAAATTTTGACAAACGCCAATTGCATCGAACCTTATCAGGTGTTAAGATTTTCAGTGGCGTAGCGTCACACAGTTATTGTTTATGTACTCAGAATTCAGGTATAAAACAGATCCGTTTCTATTAAAATCAATATACCAATAATTATAACAAAGAATTAAATATTATTTATTAAGTTAGGATCATATATTTCCGGACGGACTTTACTTTATTAATTGTACAAGTTGTGTTAATTTGTAAGAGAAACCGTATCCTCAGAACTTTCCCGGCACTGTTTACAGTTATCGGATGGGCGGCGTCAATAGCTCCCTAGAAAGCATTTAGGACATCAAGTTAGCTGGCGAATACTGTACCTGCCTGATGGGTCGAGATGGGAATCGCCCGCAATAAGGTAAGGTAATAATCGGCTTAGATGTTGGTTACAAGGGAAGTGTCTTGTCAGTATAGCGGGTTATTCATCTAGTATGTTTAATGATCAAAGATAAAAAACTGTAGAAAATAAGAAACGATTTTAAATTGTATGCAGATGCATTCCATATAAATTTTACATTATTATGAAAAAATATTTCAAGATGAGTTGAAATCTTTGTTTAGTTGGTCAATCTATATAGTGAAGTACAGATTAAAAAGCCTTTTTCAAATGTTGACGTTATTCTTGATAATAATATTGTTATTTTGTATAGTTTCTATTGTGACCAAATTCCAAATTAAGTTTTACATATCGAATTAAACTAGGTACTTTACTTGTTTGCAGATATACAAATGCATCCCTATATTTGATTGCAAATATTAATTTCAATATTCCACACTTAAAACGTTTCAATTTAGTTTTTTTATTTGACCATTCAATCAATGTTTAGAATTTATATCCATTCATTTTACCGTCACACCACATAATTTATTTAATTTTATATATCGTTGTTAGTTACAATTAATTCGAATTAAAATTGTTAACGTAAATAATCAAAATAGACCTTGTCCGTGAGTAAATCCATTTTACTACTCTTAAAGTGCATGTTATAATGATCACCGTAACTATGATCCGTTAATTTAATAATGAAGGTAACAGCCATCAACAATAAATTGTATCTATTTATTCAGAAAGTGTACAAAACTTTTAAAACATCGAGGTCGCTTTTTCTTTTATCTTTCTATCTATAGTCCGCCGCGTTTGTCTGTCTGTCTTGATGCGATTAAATTCAAAAAATACTGAACTGATTTTCGTACGGTTTTCATCAATGGACCGAGTAATTCATGAAGAATATTTAGTTGTTTGATTTATTTCCAGCTAACTTGATGTCCCAGAAATTACCAACTAAGAGAGACAGAGTAATAGTGCCCTGCCTACTCGGCTGCTATTGGTGGTAAAATTTTGACAAACGCCAATTGCATCGAACCTTATCAGGTGTTAAGATTTTCAGTAGCGTAGCGTCACACAGTTATTGTTTCTGCTTTGTACAATAAAGTGTTTGTAAAAATGTCAGCCGTTAATGAAGAAAATCGTAAATGTACTGAAGGACAAACTCGTCAAGTAATATATAGAGTATTTAATTATTTTAAGACATTAAAAAGTGATGAAGATACCTCAATAAACGTGAAAATTAAAACATCCCAGGCAACAGGTAAGCCAGCTAGCTAGCAATATACCTAGCTTAAATAAATTCCCATGATCTTGTGTTTCTTTAATTATCATCACTACCTGGAAGAAATTATTTAGTTTCTAACAAATTTTAATTATAGTCCGTCCGGAAATATAAGATCCTAACTTTATAATCTTCAATTAGATAAATAACATGTTATTGTAATGGGTACTTACCTTATTGTTGAAATATTATTTATGTACTCAGAATTCAGGTATAAAGCAGATCCGTTTCTATTAAAATCAATATACCAATAATTATAACAAAGAATTAAATATTATTTATTAAGTTAGGATCATATATTTCCGGGCGGACTTTACTTCGTTAATTATACAAGTTGTGTTAATTTGTAACAGAAAGCGTATCCTCAGAACTTGCACGGCACTGTTTACAGTTATCGGATGGGCGGCGTCAATAGCTCCCTAGAAAGCATTTAGGACATCAAGTTAGCTGGCGAATACTGTATGTACCTGTACAAACCACTCTCACAATTATTGGGATGGAGGTTCTGTTGAATCTACCAGACTACACGACAAACCGACAACACAACAGCCATAAGATACAGCTTTAACGATAAGTTTCAAATAACTTCACCAGGTAGGAAAAACTAGAAAAAAGACGTACCCATATAGGTTGAAGCAACTTGGTAAATAAGCAGCTCCAAAGCAGAGGTACATGTTGGAGCCAGAATTGTGGTGCTGAAACAAAGAATATTTATTCTTCTCATCGAAAGTGACAGCGATTCCACTACGTGGAATAAATTGAAAGGCAGGAAATAACTTACCGTTTAGTTGCCATTTTCACAGTAAAGCTGCACTTAGGGCAAACGATTCCATAGAGGTAAATTCTAAGCTAGTAAGGGATTATGTACGTGCCCTAAACACACTCGAAGGCCGTTGTAGGGTTGCGATAGCATGGGTACCAGATAGCGAGGTTCATAAAGGCAGGAAAAGGCGGATGAAATGGAGCGTTAACGCCATTCATTGGACCGGAACCCTTCTGAGGCTTCATAAAATCGACAAGGGCCAAAAGAAAGTGGGTGGCACAGAAATCTTAAGAGTGGTGGAAAATATCCCCAGTATAGAGACAGACGAAATAACTTATTAGATGACATTTGCCAAAATTTACGGCAGACCTAATAAGCAAGAATAGGAAAACTGTCAACGCTGCAGTAGGCATGCAAATTTAATGGGGTTGACAAACGAAACCATGTGCAGATTTTGTCACCTAGAGGAAGAAACGGCGCGGTTTCTTGTACTAGGCGAAGAGAAAACACCAGCAAGAAACTACATGAAAGGTTCAGTCCCGTTGCTGATTGGCTACGTAAAAAGAGTCAAGGTGGATAATGTAATCTAGATTCAGAACACTGCAATAGATCTGAAAAAGTTGTAGTGGAATATGTAAATCAACCAATTGATCAAATCATCATATATATTTTAATTTAAATATTTTCAGCAGATTGGAACGGAACCGAAAATTGCAAGCTAGTCGATATCTCATTTCGCATTCGCATCAACGTACAGTTTGACCCTCATAATAATTCTAATTGATAATAAAATGTACATTGTAAATCTGTCACTTTCATTTTAAGGGAAAGTAATGCGTGACTTGTTTGGTTTGACATCAATTTTCTGTCTGTTATGAATTTTATAATTTTGTTCAACGCCGAAATTGTAAAACGCATAAATTTGGATTCCAACCATCACCCAACATCACTCATAGACTCGAAAAATGTGTAATACTACGAAGTGTGAAAATTCCAAAGTCGATAAGTGGATATAATTCAATTGTACGTATCTACAGATCTGGTCACTTTTTTACCGACTATAACGGAATGGTATTCCGACCTCTACATTTTCATGACGAATTGATTGATTAATTAGTTCGGCACTACCTGTCAGAGCCTTAGAGACCTCGGCACCTCAGACTTTAGGCTTTTGGTGCTCTTGGTTATACCGTTTATCTGAAGAGACCAGAAGCCCTTATCAGGCTCAACAGTCCTTCTTGGAAAAATCCTCCCTTAGATACTCTAGTCCTAGTAGTATATATCTCCAATGAAACAGTGTTTCACATTCGAAGATAATGTGGGAGGCTGTTTCCTCCTCTTTTATGCACAACCGATAGATGGGCTCCTCCCTATATATGCCAACTGTATGCATGTGCTTTCTTAGGGTACAGTTACCGGTGAGTAGTCCCGTCACTTCCCTTATCTGGTTCCTGCTCAGGTTTAATATTTTGTTAGTCAGCGAGTTTTTGACCAGGAGTTTGCTGTGTTTCTGTTTTGGCAGTCTCCAGTACGTCCGATGTTTAGTTTTAATCCACCGAGATGTACAACTACGTGCAGCAGATTTTGATATTCCAAATACTGGTTCAGTTTTTTGTAGGCAGTCTCAGACCAGTATAAATCTGATCTGGGGACATGCTAAAGATTTCAGTGCTGCCGGACTATCTGAGAGTATGAGGATCTTTTGGCGCCCTTTCGATGTTCATTTGCAAACACGTGTCGATAGCGTAGATTTCTGCCTGGAATACAGATGCAAACTTCCAGTGGCGGCTCGTGAACTTTTTAAGAGAGGAGGCTGGACAAAAAAATTGTTGAAAATTGTCAAAATTTTTGAAAAATGGTCAAAAATTGTCAAAATTTTGAGAAAATGGTCAATAATTATTAAAAAAAACTGTCAAAAATGGTCAATAATTGTTGCAAATTGTCAAAATTTTTGAAAAATTGTCAAAAACTCAAAAGTTTTAGAAAATTGTCAAATATGGTCAATAATTATCAAAAATTGTCGAAAACTTTTGATAAAAATGGTCAATAATTGTCAAAACTTTTAGAAAAATGTCAAAAATTAGACAATGATTGTCAAAAATGGTCAATAATTGTTAAAAATTATTGAAAATTTTGAAATATGGTCAATAATTGTTAAAAACTGTCAAAATTTTGAAAAAATGGTCTATAATTGTTAAATATTTTCAAAAACTGTCAATATATTTGAAATATTGTCAAAATTTTGAAAAAATGGTCAAAAATTGTCAAAATTTTTGAAAAATGGTAAAAAATTGTCCAATTTTTGTAAAAATGGTCAAAGTTTCTGAAAAATTGTCAAAAACATTCAAAAATAGACAATTATTGTCAAAATTCTGAAAAATAAATGATAATTGTCAAAAATTGTTAAGTTTTTTGAAAAATTGTCAAAAATTTTGAAAAAATGACATTTATTGTCAAAAACTGTCCAAAGAGGGTTAAAAATTTTGAAAAACAGTCAAAATGGTCAATAATTGTTAAAATTTTGAAAAATGGTCAAAAATGGTCAAAATTTTTCAAAAATCGTTAAAAACTGTCAAAATATTTGAAAACTTGTCAAAAATGGTCAAAAATTCTCAAAATTGATCAATAATTGTCAAAAATAATCAATAATTGTCATAAATGGTCAATCATTGTCAAAAAATGTTCAATCATTGTCAAAACTTTTAGAAAAATTGTCAAAAATTTCGAAAAATGGTCAATAATTGTCAAAAATCGTTAAAATCTGTCAAAATATTCGAAAAATGTTCAAAAATTTTCAAAATTGATCAATAATTGTCAAAAGTGGTCAATAATTGTCAAAAAATGGTCAATAATAGTCAAAACTTTTAGACAAATTAGTCAAACATTTGGAAAAATGGTCTATAATTGTCAATAATTGTCCAAAAATTTTGAAAAAATGGTCAAAAATTAGCAAAAATTGTTAAAAATTGTCAATTATTGTTAAAATCTGTCAAAAATGGAAATTTATTGTCAAAAACTGTCCAATAATGGTTAAAAATTGTCATTATTTTGAAAAATGGTCAAATATTGTCAATAATTTTGGGAAAATTGTCAAAAATTCTCAAAATTGATCAATAATTGTCAAAAATGGTCAATAATTGTCAAAATTGATCAGTAATTGCTATTTGCTGGGTAAATTGGTGAGGAGGCGGAGCCTCCTTAGCCTCCTTCGAGGAGCCGCCACTGCAAACTTCCCCAACGATGCGTGGACATTGCACCTGAGTTTGGCACCATGGCTCCTGTTCCTATGTTAGTTTTAGATCCTTCTGTGTACCACACCAACGTTCCTTCCTGACTGCATGCTTCTAGCCCATCCCAATTTAGCTGGATATGCTAAAGTTGGTCGTCGTTAATTGTGGCCAACATGTTATCACACGTCTCGAGACGGAGTTTGTGATAACATCTGTGATTCTGGAATGACTATATGTGTTGGTTCCTTCGTGTCAATTCCCATTACATTGCAGCCTGTCTTGCAAACCTTTTTGAGTGGGAACAAAATAATTTATTATAGAATACAGTATGTCTTTTTAATTATCGAGAGATCTCAAAATAATTTAAACACAAATGTTTAAATGGGTCCCGGGTCAAAAAGGTATTGTAGGCAAGGAAACGGCAGCTACACTAGCAAAGCAAGGATCTAAAACTGCATTTACTGGTCCTGGACCAGTATTTGGGATATCAAAACTGCAGCACGGGGGTGTACAACTGTATTTAAACAAACTCGCCCAGTGTAAGTTGGCATTTGAGATATGCGCGGACGAAAAGTAATAGACACTGCTTGAATAAAGATAGATATATTGAGCGGCCTACTCTCGTACGACCCTCGCACTTTGCTGCAACATAGTCGTAGGTACATGCCAGCTGATGAGGAATATTTATAATAATACTTAATTCTTTGTTATGATTATTGGTATATTACCTGAATTGTGGGTTCATAAATAATCACTTAACAATAGGGTGTTTACAAATATTTATTTATCTTAATAGAGGATTACAAAGTTAGGATCTTATATTTCCGGACGGACTTTACTTAAATATTTTTAAATAAAATATTAACGCTTACAGTAAATTTCTAAATAAATGATATAAAAGTTCCTTCGATGTCTTTAAAATTTAAAATTCTGGTTAAACTACCATCATGACTATCTTCAGAAAAATCAAAATCAGAGTCAACATCCTCACTAGAATCATCTTCTATGTCGATGACAAACTCATCTATGACTTGATCTAGTAGAGGTTCCTTTTCCATGTATTCCCTTTAAAATTTTTGTGCATGTACACCTGGATTTCCACATTCCCACTGAAAAATGCTTAAAGAATTCGTCGCAAAAGCCAACAACTTTGTTAAAATTGAAACCTACGCTAAAACCACACCTTCTATAAACTAACTACTGACAATAATTACCGTAAGTAAAAACTACTATGATACTACTGGAATTACTGCGATATTAACCGTTTGCGGTCAAAACAGAGAGACTGGGGTCCTCCATTTAAGTTAGTCTCGAGCATTCGGATGTTCTACCGCGCATCTCAGAAGTCCAAAGTCCAAGTGCCAACTTACACTGGGCGAGTTATATCAGACGTACTGGAGCCTCGTGCCAAAGCAGGATAACAGCAAACTAACGATATATAAGGAAAGTGACGGAAATACAACCCTAAGGAAACACATGCATACAATTGGCATATTCAGGGATGAACATATCTGTCTGTTGTGCATGGAAAATGAGGAAACAACCTCACATTATTATCCTCGAATCATATGAATACGTTTTATTTTAGATAATTGGCACAGTTACAGAAAATTCAACCGTCACGTGCAATATTCGCAAAAAATTGATGTTTATATAACGGTAATTTCAATAACACAAGCATGGATACAATTAATTTGAGTTGATAAGTAGACATTCAACCTTGACAAAATGTCTACCATTACTGATAATAACTGCTTCCGTACGTTATTTGTACATATTTTACTATTCATAGTCGTCTATCTACTATTAAAACTTTTTTTATATAAAAGAAAATGTTAGACTTCAATGTTGTCCGTGACGTATTTTTCATAAATTCTACATTCCCTAATAGGTGATTGGTAGACGTAGTTCACCTGAGGACACGTAGTTGGGTTATTTGTGTATAAATGGTTTACATGAACAGGTCAGGAGCTCCAACATAAACTTCAACCAATAGGACATGGTCTTTACAAATATCGATATTTGGATTCAATTACCTGTTTTGAAGAGCCGATGCTCAATTTACATATATTTATAAACAACGCGAGCTTAAGCATAATAAATTCGTTTTAAAATTTAAATGTCCCTTTTCCAGTGGTGGAGAATTCCAAAATTTTTGGGTTGGCTACTTGGACCGAAGTCCCCCATTTCAATCAATCAAAAAGGTGGGAGTATCACATGTTTGGTATGGAATCATACCATGTTTTACTACTGTGTCAAAAATTGTAAGGTTCGGTAATAACGGGGTGATGAGTAAAACACAAGTTGAGCTTCAGCTTGATCCATTTAGACTTCAGTCAATCTAACTGACCTCAGTAGAGATCAAGTTATAATTATATTTCTATAATGTCTGGTCATATGTTGTACTAATCAAAACTAGATATTTATGCTTACTAACACTTTTATATCATTTATATCTATCCAATATTATAAAAGTGTTAATTGAGCTATTTCGTGAATGACCTACTAAACTATACTACAAAATATTACGATCTTTGATACATTTGCTAAAATATTGAAATGCTGCCATTTAAAATAGATCAATTGTTTCCATGATATGTCCATGTTTAAATTAATTTACATGGTAAAATAATCGGACATTAAATTCCAAAATTGACCAGTTTTTGCTTTTTCGCACAAAAACAAGTTATTTTTAGTTTTATTTAGGTGTTTACATGACTTTACGACATACGTTTAATTTATCAAATAATTTGCTGAGAAAAATGTACACATGATTTAACTTGGTATTAGGATAACTACCAATGATCTACGTATAACTAACATTCAGTAGTAGAATCCAGAATAAAACTTATATTTCAAAATGGTATAAAATAGTACAAAAAGTATCATTCATAAAATTCAAATCAGTTAAAAATAAGTTTTTCTAAAATATAAATAGCAGCAAATTCTGTAGATTTAATTATTTCATTTAAATTGTTCAAAGTTTAATGACTTTTCTTTTTCAAAAAGGTAATGATGACAAGCACCATTTTTTAATGATTCTTTTTTTTCCAAATAGATAATCATTGGGTAATTTCATACTATACATGTTCTCAATTTTCTATTTAAGAGATTATAATAAATATATTGTGAAAGTAAATGAGGTCGTCTAAGTGATAATGTCAAAGGAAGAAACAAACGAAAAATAGAAATTAGATCAAGTGCAACGCGAACAAGGTTACTTTGAAAATTACACTGAATATATTTACATTGTACCGCATCTGTGCCTTGTCTATTTAAATAAACGGTTGTTTCTTAATTTATTATCAAGTTGTTTTGACTAAAATATATTTACAAGTAACAACCACTAAGAAAATAATAGATTGAAATTAAGAAATCTATTTGTTTATTTTTTAGAAATAATTCGTTAAGTTGTTGTTATAAGGAGATAGTATCGTAAAATGAAAAGTCTCGAAAAATACTAAAAAATTTACCCGATGTAAAAGAGAGGAAGAGAAATGTGTTTATTGTCATTGAAAATTTATTAAAATTGTATCAGCGTTAAAAAAGAAAATCAGTAACATAAAAATAAAATTAAGTTAATGTCAATGTAACTGAATTTTTTTTAGGTTTATACTTTGTAGAATTCTGCCACCGTGTAATATGGTGTAGATAATACGGTTGCCGGATAGTCAGGAATCATCTGGATTCTTCTGACAATTCATGTGATTTCCATGATTTCCCATAGTCATTTTCTTCCACAATAATAATTTGAGTCTCGGGCTGTTAGTGCTGGACACCGATTACTACTGTCTTCGGGAGATATTTGAACATCTGCCTAAAGACAAGGTTATGCAAAAATTTGGGCATATGTTTTTTAAATACCACTAACAAGACATGGAACACTTAAAAAAAATCATATAATTTTTGTTGTCAAATCCTGTGACAATGCTTATTGTGAAAGAATGTTGCTATATAATTTATATTCTAAAAAGAGGAATCGTATGATCTTTGATATAATAAAATCTGGGGTGATATTTTATGCGAATTCATAACCTTATTATTCAACATCACTAGAACAAATCGATTACGTACACAAATATCTTACATGTGACTAATTTGACAACACTGTGCAGTGCATCCATTCTAAAAATAAGTTTCACTTTAAAGATTGGTGTTGATGTTGGTAGAGTACGACCAGAAATATTAGAAGGTCATAAATCACCAACCACTTGAGTTATCACCAGGCGGTCGATTCTACGCAGAGTTATACCTGCCCTAGCCATTAGAATAAAACTTAATATACACACACTTGTGAAGTTGCTGTTTTTTGCATATAAGTATATGTATATAAGTTAAAGGTATTTATAAACAAAATAAACTTTTCTTTGGGAAATGTTATAAATGAAACTAACTGTTTCTAATTAATTCCACTATTTAATTGAAATATTTATGAAAATTATTAAAGGATATTTGATAATTATTTCGATATTGACATATCATCGTCAGAATGACAGAAGTTACATTTTATGTGATACCTACTTGATGTTTAATATTTTGGCTAGACCAAATAGTAAGTGACCTATCTTGTGATTGACTTAATATATATGAATAGAAAAAAGAAGAAGATATGATTTTACAAATATTAAAGCTTAGGTATTATTAGCCCTATGGGAATTTGGGAATTTTTTCTATATCCATATATGACTTTTCCGCCCTTTTAATATGGGAAACACACTTGGCCCAGTTCCTATCAGGAATGTTTGCAGTTTCTGTTTGAATAAGAGCTACTACAGTTGAACTCAAGGCTGGAGAAGTATTATTTCTTCGAACTGCTGACGCCATATATGTTCAATTGGGTTGAACATACAGTGATAAGGAGGAAGTCTGAGCACCGCATGTCCCAAGCTTTAAGCCAATGAATCACAAAAATATTTCTTCTATTTTCGGTTCCTGCGTGAATTATAGTAATGCGTTTTCCTTTATTAGGCGGCGCATTAGTTCGGCACAAGTCAGATGAGTCTAATTAACTTTTGTTTGGAATATCCTGTGTATCGAAGCAAGGTTCATCCATATACACTACTGTTCTACCATACTGTCTAAATTCGTTTGAATCCACCGAGATGTACAACTACAGCAGCAGTTTTTGATATTCCAAATACTGGTTCACGACCAGTGAATGCAGTTTCAACCCCTTGCTCTGCCTTTTCATTGCCTACAATACCCTTTTGCCGCGGGACCTACTTGAGAGTTACTTTATTATGGTTTGCCAGGGTTAAAAGTTTTTATAGGCAGTCCCAGACCAGTTTAGATCTGATCTAGGGACATTGTAGAGATTTCAGTGCTGCCTGACTATCTGAGAGTATAAGGATCTTCTGGCCTCTATACCCCCTTTCGATGTTCATTTGCAAACACGTGTCGATAGCGTAGATTTCTGCCTGGAATACAGATGCAAACTTCCCCAACGATTGCACCTGGATCTAGCACCATGGACTCCAGCTCCAGTTCATATTTCAGTCTTAGATCTGTCTGTGTATCTTACCAACGTTCCTTCCTGACTGCATGGTTCCAACCCAACCCAACCCAACCCAGTTTAGCTGGATATGGTATGGTTGGTAGTCGTTAATTGTGGCCGCCATGTTATCACTTCTCATTTCAAGAAGCGAGCTTACGACTGAACATCTGTGATTCTGGAATGACTATGGATGTTGGTTCCTTCGTGCCAATTCCCATTACATTCCACCATGTAAGCTGCCATTCTCGCTTCAGCCTTAACATGCAGAGCAAGAGGCCCCCCAAGTGTTTCCTATCGTCCGTTTGGCTGCCATTAGGGCCATTTTCCCATTATTTATTAAGTCATGAAATGAAATTGACAATCAGCGATTCTATTTTTCGATTAGTCGTAGAAATACGAGTCGATTCACTCGATAGGTATAGACGAGTCGTATTCGTTTACTGATCTTGAAACTTATATGATATTTGGCATTTCCTGACATATTCTAACCTGCGCATACTAATTTACTCCTTTGTCGACAACGATAAAAACTTAGAAATAGTGACCCCTTTGAAATTCCTGACTTGCGATTCATAAAACTTTATAGATTATATAAGAGGTAAGTTCAGAGTAGTCATCTTAAAAATGTTGATATTATTACTATCAATAATCCATATCTTTTAAAACAACTAGATCCCTTATAGTGCAGATCAACAAAAGGATTATTATTTTTTCAAATCCCAATGAGTTTAGTTTGAGGGTTAATTCAGCCCAACATTTTTTCTGTTTATCTATTCCTGATGACCCAATGGACCTGTCATTTGCAAAATCTCAATTTTTCTCCATAAATTGGCAAATAATTTCCCAGTGGTAAACTCGTATTTTGAATGATATAAAAACCAAAAGCTCAAAAATGTAAAAAGAGTTTTCTCAATCTGCCAAATATCAAATGATTTCTGTCGACAATGTCAAAAAACATTTTCGACTAACTTCATTTTGAAAGAATCGTATCAAAATTGCTGACTAAATCCGAGAATACCCGATTACAATTCGATCATAAAATAGAATGGGATGATCAGATATGATCGAATTGAAGATCGTATTCGACATCGAACGACTCGATAAAATCGTGTCGTGAAACAGAATCCCGCTGCAGGTTAGTTTTGCATCCATAATTATGCCCAGATACTTGACCTCATGGCTAAGATACAGCTGCAAGTTTAAGAGGCTTAGCACTCTTAGTCTCTCAAGCTTAATTTTTCTAGTGAAGGGAGTGAGTGCAGTTTTGCAGGGTTCGCCATCAGGCATTCCCTCCTACACCATATCTCTACCATTTTAAGAGCTTGTTGCATCAGCTCCGATATACCGTTACGGTATTTCCTCAGTACAATTATTGTCAGATCATCTGGATACCCCTGGGTATATATCCCCTTCCTGTTCAATTCCTCCAGGTGTTCATCTATTACAAGTTCCCACATCAAAGGTGATACGACTCCTCCCTGTGGGCATTCCTTCATTATCGATACCTCCATGGAATCTCCAAATAAGGTTATCGTTGCTGACATGTGGAGTCGTCTGCTCCACGCCTTGCAACAGCAGCTATCATGGAGTCAAAGGAGCTGTGGTCGAACGCTCCTTCTATATCAAGAAATGCTCCAAGAGCTATTTCTTGATTTCCTAGGGCAGCCTCAATTTCCGACACCCGTTGGTGTAATGCTGTTTCACAAGATTTTCCTGATTGATAGGCATGTTGGTTATAATGTAGTGACCTTTCAATGAGAAAGTTTTCCCTAACATGCCTATCAATAAGTTTCCCCGTTATCTTCAACATCATGATCCTTACCTGGTTTGGGAATGAAGACGATTCCGGCTCTTTTCCGAGCAATTGGAATGTATCCAGTTGCTAGCGATGCTCTGAAAAGTTTTCAAAGTACTGAAGAAAGATGTATTTGCCCCTGCTGCAGATGCACTGGGATTATACCATCTGGTCCAGGAGCTTTGTATGGCTCAATCGGGTTAATAGCCCAGTTCAATTTGCACTGGGTTATTACTTTATTAGCCGATGTAAGGAACTATCGTCCACCTCCAATGGCAGTACAACAAGAAAGGGACGATTTGCCCTATATATGGGAACAACTATCACAAGAAGGAATAGACAATAATTGTCTATCTCTTCTTGTGGTAGTTGTACAATTATTACATTCTCATTGAATGAAATGTTTTACGAAATTAATTTTAATAAAATATTTGCAAACATGGACTGTAATCTGGTTTTTTTGCATATTATACTTAATAAGACGAACCTTGATGTTTTTGGCACATCTTAAGACACGTAGGTATAACTTCTTTATCAAACAAACTTCCTCGTTGTTACGTATTCACATTTTATATATAAACAAACAAATCAAGTCTATTCTTGTAATTTGGAAACACACGGAGCATATTAATTTTATTTAAATATGGAGGACTTTCTTGAATCTCTGTGGGGAATTTTTTAAATAGGTACTATAAGATTATAAAATATTCTTTTCGCCTTTGTTGACCGCATCCAAATAATTTATTTAATTAAAAAGATTATTATAGTTTGAATTTGCAAACAAATTTCTAATATCCCTAACTTTTGGGCGTGTGTGTAATTTGAGCTATGAAATTTCCAAAACTAATAAACGAAATTTGATGCAGTTTTCAAAATCAGTAGATTAAACATTTCCTTAATCAGTTCAATGTTTTCCGAGACCAGAAAAAATCATTTTGTTGTCCTATTATTGTACATATGAATATAAATATGTCATTTGGATCAATAAAATATCTACAATAGTGACTTGATGCTAAATTAATTCGTTTAATTTGTTATCTGGAGAAAATCACGAATAAAATATATCAGCCGCTGCTCGATAAACAAGCTAGTCAGAACAGTAGAAATTTAATTACAATTTCCTCCTAGAGAGGAAACAGACATTTCAAATTATAAAACGATCTTATAATCACTTTTTTTTTCTAATCAACAAATAAAGTAATTATGTGAAATGAAAAGGAGAGGATAGATAATGATGTTAACCAAAAAAAAAAAGATAGTTCATCGAACGCTTCTCACGAAGACTAATGACCTTATAAATAAAATTGAAACGAAAAAAAATATAAATTGGGGTCGTTGTTTGTATGTATTCCTTATGGTGTGGTAGTCTTCAATTTAGAAAAAAGGTACATGTAATATTATTTTGGTTAAAGAGTGTTAAAGAAGTTAACGGATAAGTAAAGTTCTCTGACCTAATCTAAAAGAATGGTTTGTGTTATTGTTGAGTAATTGTTTACTATAATAGTATATAGAAGCTTTCTTGCTCACATTTCTTTGAGTATATCCGAGGTAACGAATTGGTTTACATTATATTGATTTTAATTTAGTCAATATAATTATTTTAATATTTTTTTTATGTAAAATGCCCCAGCCAAAACTCCTCTCAGGTTGTGGTTCAATAATATACCTTTTATTTTAATAAAATTGTGCAGATATGAATTATATTGTTACAGTGAAAAATTATATTACATAGTCTTTATATGGGAAATATCTACGCAAATTTTAGTATGAAGAATTATTATTGTTTTATGATTATTATTATTTTTATTTTATACCCCCCAAATCTTTTCATTTAACCCTTAATTATTAATGTACCAAATAAGTAACATTTACATTAACCATACGTCTCACAGACGGCAATATATAAACTAACATACAACTGCCAATTTCCGAAGTTTTTCTTTTGAGACAGTTATTGCAAAAAATTAGTAATTTGATACTAAGACAGTTTATTTAACATTGTTATTAGGTATTACAATTAATTATCATATTGTTTTTGCAATATTTGTTTTAATTTAAAGATGGTACCACCACATAAGTGGGGTTTGGAGAAGTTTCCTGGTTCTTCTAGATCTTTGTCCATTACAGCCTTTCTGGAACGAGTAGAAGAACTTAAAATGGCTCGTCATGTTCCGGACGATGTGTTGTTGGGTTTTGGTGTAGATCTTTTTTCGGACAAGGCATACCAATTCTACAATGATGTCAGACTTCCAGTTCATACTTGGAACGAGCTGAAGGATGAATTTAGGAGGAGAGTATTTGACCGCCCATCATACGGATGATTTGTTTGACGAGCTTAGGAAGAGGACTCAGCACTCGTCAGAATCAATAGGGGTTTATCTCGCGATCATGTCAAGTTATTTCAGTAGGTTAGGTTGTTTTGTTCCTGAGGGGGCCAAGATGGCAATTATTGTAAAGAATTTGCACCCTTTCTACCAAGACCGTTTAAGAGATCCACTACCTACTACTATTGAGGAGTTGAGGCATGTAAGTCGTCGTATGGAGGATAGGCGCGATGCTATCAACAGTTATGTCGAGCCCAGTGTTCGTAGGGGTAATGTCCTGGAGAAGGACCTAGTTTTTGTCGAGGTTGATTCATCTCAGCCCGTAGATCGCTTGGATATAGAGAATTTGTCGAGCGATAAAAAGTCATCGGTTGTTTGCTTTCGTTGTAAGAAGCCTGGCCATCGAGCTATTGGATGTGTTCTTCCCAAGCAATTGAAATGCTTTAAATGTCAGCGAGAAGGTTATACTGTGTGGACCTGACCCAAGTGTAGCCAGGGAAACGAGAACAGGCGCTCTTAGCTGGTCGAAGAGGTAGCGCTGTAAGACGTTCGACCGTAGTTCAACCTATTCTTGATTTTATTTTAGATCATGCTGTGAACGATGAGAGGCCGTATCTTGAGGTGAATGTTTTGGGGTCTGAGGTATTAGGTCTTTTGGATTCGGGTGCTACGAGAACGATTTTGGGTAGTACTGGTTGGAAACTGTTGCAGACTTTAGGCTTGGAAGTGGACACCACTAAGAGGAATGCTCACTATATTTCTACCCTGGATATTAAGTCTGCTTATTGGCAGGTGAGGGTGACGTTTTTACTGTTCCGGGACGTGGTCTATTTCAATTTAAACGGATGCCCTTTGGTCTCCATAATGCTCCAGCTACTTGGCAACGCCTAATCGATCAAGTTCTTGGACCCGACTTGGAACCCAACGTTTTCACCTATCTCGATGATGTTACTCAAACCTTTGAAGAAAACCTTGCTGTTTTGGAGGAAGTTTTTAGGCGGATTGGTAAAGCCAGCTGGGATAAGTGTTTTTTCTGTCGACCTCAGTTGAAGTACTTGGGTTATGTTGTAGATAGTACAACATAACCCAATGTTATGGTATGGTTATTGGTATCGATTAAAGAAATTAGCTGAGACCTCCTTTATTTCACTTTTCTTCAAAAATACTTTTTCAGAGCAACTTCTGGGCCCATAACCTTTTAAATTAAACAATGGTTCTTGTTTAATATTTATTGATGATGATGATGATAGTAGAAAAAGTGCTGACAATACCACACTACTTCCCATCTTGTTGGGTTAACCATCGAACTAATAACTAAGTGTCATCTGCTTTTGTGTCAACTGTCACAAGCCGCTGACAGACAACCAACATGATTTTTGTGTTTATTAACATTTTGAATGTACCAGTACTGGTTAATTATGCCAGAAAACTCTTCTCGCAGTCCATACATTCAATGTTTTTTGACAAGATGCGATGCCAATTGCAGATTCTGGTCCGATAAAACCAACTGCATCAACCTTCCTTGCAAGGGAGTCATGGAAAGCCATTGACATTCATATCAGAGTAACCAGTGACATTTTGTTGAGTCTTTGTGCGAGGTATTTTCACATTAACTATATATGTAGTAATGGCCTTTATATACAGGGTGATTCATAACTAATTGGACATAGGCTAAAGGGGAATATGCATTTATAACATATTGCTATGGAAAAAGTAAGTAAGTAATATGTAATATAACACATTTTTTCACAGGGACACCACGAGAATGATTCATGATCATGAAATCATCTGGTAACTATTTTTGACGAGAATTTTCAGTGATTTTGATTAGAAAATGTGGTGTAACACTGTGTCTGTCGGTTTGTTAATTTATTTTGTATTTTGAAATACCAAAGATGTCAAGATTAGGTTACAATGATGAATTTTTAGATTTGTTAATTACTTATGGTGAGTGCAACAGAATAATTATCCAAACATGTGGATTATTTGCTGAATGATATCCACATCTCCCAATACCATTCATCGTTTACGCCCAAACATGTTCAAATTGTTTTGAAAAACATCACATTTTACTCAATCCTTTGTTTTTACCAACTCAATAATCTAGTATTGTACACGATACAGTAAAAGTGGCGTTTTACTGATATGTTTTTCTCCCCTATCATTTTTCACTGGAATTTTAGAAAAAATATGGGCTCAAGTTTCGTTTAGCCGAAATCAGTTACATGAAATATCAGTTTATAGGATGATTCTATACAAGAAAGCGAGCACTACATAATTTGATTTTTGCCGCGGAAATTCTTCGTTTCTGAGAAAACTCGAATTTTCAATTTTTCTACTATTAACTAAAATTCGAAACTTTACGGAGTTTTTAATAGTTTTTTCGTTATAGAATGACGTAAAAACATTCAATATAACGATGTGAACTAATTTTTATTCGAAAATGTATTTTTATCACAATAATTTTCATTGATTTTTCCGGGTTTAGAAGTGCCGAAATGTGATAGGAAGATAAAAACTACATATTTTTGTTTGATTAATAATTTGCTGTAACTTTTCTACATAGCTTTTTCCGCGGAAATTTATCATAAGGGCGGTGTAATAGAAAATCTTCAATATTTCGAAATTTTCCATAGTATTCTCAACTTTTTTACATACTTTCGGGATCGTGGAGTGAAGTGGGGTGCTGGGTGGGGAATATTATATATGTGTGGTTTTTTGTATTTATTGGAGATTTTGACCTTCTTACTGCGCCTTATAATTCACAGAAAAACAGATTTCGTTTGAAATATTATTTATTTTTGAAATTGCCATATTCTAAATCGATACAACGAATAAGCTCCATGGATGGATCCAAGTTATTTTTTTTTGCAATGGCGTCGCCGTAAATATTCGCAAAGGCGATCTGCGAATTCATCTGGTGGAATGTGTTTGCCTTTTAAAAATTGAATATATACTGAAAACTGAATTTAGAATATTAAATTCACATATATGTACAAACATACCTACCTTTTATGCTTTATCAGGATTGTCGTTTTTATGCTTTATTGACAATTTTTTTTAAATTTTCGCATTATTGACCATAGCGATATTAAGTTGATAAGAATAGATATTATTCATTGATCTGTGTTAAAAGTCGGGAAGAGGATCACTGCATAGTGGTGAAACAACGCATTTCCGCGGATTTTCATTTTCGTATCGGTGCTTAAAAATAAGTCTACAATATAAAATAACATTAATTTTTTATGTATCTCATTTCGTTACCTCTAAACCGCATTCAAAAAATTGCAACAGCGCATTTCCGCGGCAAAATTTTTTCAGTAATATACTCCCCGAGGTGCCTAAATGACAAAAAATTTTTTTTCTTTTTTAACAGATTTCGGCTAAACGAAATATGGAACTTTACAAACTACAGAGTACAAAAATTTCCAATTAATCTTGTTAGTAAACTGATATGCAATTGAAAATCACAATTCTGTTTAATTTATTTTGTTTTATTATCCAAGACTTGATTGTTTACAATTCGAAAAACAATTGTTATATTAAACGTCGAAATTAACTTTAAAATGAATGTTTTCCCCAGTGACATTGTTTGTTAGTGAATAAAATAAAAAAACACAGTTTGTAATTATTATAATTTATTTTAATTCAAAAAAGTTCCCCTAATACTTTTTTGTAAGTTATTACATCAATTTTAGCACACCTTTATTTGGAATCGTTACCAAGAACCGAAATAATACCGCATTTATAAACGAAAATGACAATGAATCAAACGACGCTATAAATAGAACAATTATTATAAAAAATACATGTTATGGAAGTTAAAGAAGACAATGGCGATAAAAACAGGGACACAATGACTAGACTTACGTTTAAAAAGACGCAACTATTTTTTTACAGGACGTTTGATGTTTATTTAAATTGTACACAATGGATAAACAGGGAGATAGGATAAATAGAGTTAATAAATCAGTTGAAAATTTTGAAAAACCTGTGTCATTTAGTTTGTACTTGACAGCCATTGAAAGCAGACAACCTCGTAAATATTCAAGAATATTTTTTTTTGGAATTTAAAATGCGAATGGTATTTTAGGAAATTTTTATCAAATATTTGGAGTACAATTTTAACTGGCTAACACTTTAAGAAAACCATGAAATGTTGATGGGTGTTTCTCTAGAAATTAGAAACTGGGTCATACAACACTGTACCAGACATAATTTTCTAATATAAAAAAGAAATTTGTAAATACAGGGTGCTTCTAAATTCATGATAAAAAAGGCAGGTGGTGATTGCCCGTATAAAATTGGGTATTTCCTATGACAACATTTCTTCAGCCCACCCCCTTCCGAGATATCACCCCTAAAAGGAATTGAGTAAAATTGAGTTTTTTTCCAATTAAAATGAAGATGGAAAAAATATTTTTGATTTTCCTGTTAAGGGGGTGAAATTATCAATCCACGCTAATCGAATACGATTCTTCAAATCGTTGATATCAAGTATCAGTGAGCTGAGAACTAATGACTTAAGCCATAACCAGAAATCGCATGGATTTAATTCTGGAGATCGACGAGGCCAGTGTTGCGGCCCTCCTTAACCAATTCAACGGTTGGGATAAGTTGCATCTAAGTATTGCCTAGATATCTAACTAAAATGTACTGGAGCACCATCGTGCATGAATCACAAACATGTTTTGTCTTATATTGAGTGGGATGTCATAATGTAGTACAGGGAGATCATTTTTAATGAAACTGGGGTGAGCAGTTCCATTTAATGGTTGAGGCAGAAAATGTGGCCCAATTAAGCAGTCCCCTATAATTCCAATCCCAACATTAACCGAAAAAACATTTTGAAAACGGTCCTCTATAATATTGTGCGGGTTTTCGTCTATACGTCATTAATATAAAAATTTATGATAGATCTATTATATTGAATTTAATTTATTCAATATTTTTAGTTTTAGTATTTTATGTGCTCCAGCTACTAACTCCTTTCAGGTTGTGGTTCAAACATGTTTCCATATTGTTTTAATAAAATTGTCCAAAAAGATTTTTTCGATGGAATTATATTCATACAATATAGTTATTTACATTACAAGCTGCGAAAGCTTACTTTTAGGTACGAGGTGTATTCAAATAGCCGAGGCGAAGCGAAGCGTAGCCGAGGTTATTTGAATACTTCCGAGCACCTGAAAGGGCTTTTGCAGCGTGTAATGTATTAAACTTTTCATTCTTCCCCCGATTTTATTATTAAAACACACAATTTAAAGTTGCAAAAAATTCTCTGTAGACTGTAATAAAATGGGTAGAAGGCGTGAGTTAACGTTACTTTGGTAACATTCGTGTCAACAAAAACTAATATTTTGACAGTTGTCAAATAATTATTCTTCCATAACGTCTACATCTTTTAAGTTTAATATTTGGCTAGAATCTAGTTAAAAATGAATTCCATTGAAGAAGCAGCAATTATTGCGTGCAGAAGTTTGTTACCGAAAAACCTAAAGACCGTTACAATCAAGCCTATGAAAATTTCATCAAATGGTGTACAACGAAAGATGTGTCCACAATAACTGAAGATGTATTATTGGTATTTAAATCGACAAGCAAGTCAAAATTTCCAGTGACGTTGCTTTCAAACAAGATTTCAATCAACATTTGCCGTTAAATCTTTCAGGAACATACAACAATTGTAATTTTACATTTAATTTCCAATCTAAATAAATATTTGACATTTTATTTGTTCGTTGTCCAGGGCACGAAAGTTTTTCATACTTAGCAACCGATTTTATTTGTTCGTTGTCCAGGGCACGAAAGTTTTTCATACTTAGCAACCGATAACCTAGCATGTTTTACTTTCGCTTTCGCTTGCGTATTTAAAATAAAAAAGTCAATTTTCGTAGGGGGGAGAATGAAAAATATATTACATTACATGGTCTTTATATTTATATATAAAATATCTACTCAAATTTTGTTATGAACAATTGTTTTTGTTCAATTATTTTTATTATTATTACTTTAAATCCCCCCACAATATTTATTATTTTTATTTTAATTTTCAAAAATGTCCAAAATATTATTAATTTCTGTGAATTTGTTCCGGTATCAAATAATTTAAATTTTAATTAATTAAAATTTACTTCCCTCGTTCTTCTTCCTACCTTCCCACAATTTTAACTCTTCATACCGTGAAGCTCCTTGTCAATTGATCTTATTTTTTATTCTGATGAAATTATTTAAAAGTTTGATTGTGTTTCTACCATTTTATATTCTCCATTTCCAATCACCATATATCCTCTTCCATGAACATTTTTTTCTAAACTTCTTCCAATTTTTCCTTATAATTTTTGAATATTCTTGTTGATTTCTTTTCCTTATCTTCTGAAAGCATAGCTCTACCTTTTGTTCTACTAATATTATTTTATCCCTATTAACTAGTATTTTTCTGTTCACATTTTCACCAATTGTGTATGTACCATCAATTTTTGGTCAATTTCCTTTGTTTCACTCCATATATTATTAATATTTTCCCTCCAATAATCATTGGACTTGTTCATTTCTTCCTTATTTTCTTTTCTTATTTCTTTGATGATCCTATTGTTTTGGTTTTCTATACATTTTATATTTACTTTTTCATTTTGTTCAATATTTTCTGTTACACTTACTTCTATTTACTTCTGAACCTCTTCATGTCCTAAAATCACCTCTATGTTCTTTTTTTTATAATTTCCACTTCAACTTTTTCTATCTTCTAACCAACTCTTCTCTTATTTGCTCAAAAGTATTTATAATCTGTAGTTGTAAATTTCTCTCCAACTTTTTCTGTCCCTCTCAAATTTATTTTCTAAGCTCGTCCCCATTTCCTGTATTTTCTATTCTATTTTGGTTTGTCCTTATTCCAGTTTGCTTTGTACTTGTTTCATATCATTTCTTAATTCATCTTGTCCTTGTTTCTTATCATTCTGTGCTTGTTTTATTTTATTTTTCAATTTATCTTGTCCTCGTTTCATATTTTTCATTCATTAACTTGTCTTCTTTATGTTTTTCTTCAACAATCTTCTCTTCCGATGTCTTCTCTTGAATGTTTTTGTCTAATTTTCCTTCTTCTCCCTTCACATAATATATTATTATTATTTTTGTTTTTTCCATTGGTTGATTATCTTCTTCTGTTGTGTCCATAATGCTTTTTTCCTTTCTATTATATTTAAATAGTATATTATAGATTTTACTTAATTATTTTATGGGCAATCTCCAGATAGATTAGAATATAACATTTTCAAAAAATATTTCTCTTTAAACTATTAAAATCCCAATAAACTATTATTATCAATGCCCCACGTTGGGCGCCAAATTATATTGAATTTAGATTTTAGTAAATATTATTATTTTACTTTTAGTATTTTATGTGCCCCAGCTACTTACTTTTTTCATGTTGTGGTTCAAAAGTGTTTCCTTATTTTTTTAATAAAACTGTCCAGAAATATTTTTTCTCCAAACTATATCGATACAATGAATATATTACATTACATGGTCTTTATATTTATAAGTAAAATATCTACGATTTTGATATGAATAATTATTATTGATCAATTATTTTTATTATTATGATACCATATTCCCCCCGCAATAGTTATTATATTAATTTTAATTTTCATAAATGTCTAAAATATTATTATTTTCTGTGAATTTGTTCCGGAATCAAATAATTTGAGATGAATTTAAATTTCAGTTAATCAAAAATTTACTTCCCTCGTTCTTCTTTCTCTACAATTTTAACTCTTCATACTATGAAGCTCCTTGTCAATTGGTCTTATTTTTTATTCTGATGAAAATATTTAATTCTTTAATTGTGTTTCTACCATTTTATTTTGCCCATATTTCTTATTTAATGTTCTTATTCATAATTTTGGTTTATTTAATTTATATTTCTGTTAAAGTTAATTTTTCTTCCTTCTCCCTAAATATTTCAAAAATCAACCAACTTATTTATCTCGAAGCGACCTTCAATTTTTTTTAGATACCCCTTCCAAATTTAAATTTTTCAATTGGTTTATCCTAAATTTGACATGCTTTAACATTATGAATTAGACTTTATCTTCTTTTTTAAATAATTGATAAAAAACTTCATCATCTGTCTTATCTAATAGATCAATTGCATACAAATATTTAATTTATTTTAGTGACACATTGATATATAAAAAAAACTTTTATTCTAAAATTTCATATCTATACAGTGTACAATTGAAAAATACGCCTCAACTGTAAACAATACGTTTTTTTGAAATTGATGACTCGTTGTATTTCGTCTATAATCACAAAATGTTTAGCTGAAGAAAATCTCGAGGCTAGATGTGGTAAAGGTACAATTTCTGCTCTATTAAAACTCGCCACATAGTCGTGTAGCTGATATTTAGAGTGCTGGCAATGTTTCTAGTGCTTCTGGGTTTTGATCAATTTCATACAAAATATCTTGTTCTATCCTTACATTTCTTTGGATGCAGAGAGATCGAGATATTCTCAAAAAACTGATTTAGGAGCATTCAACCTTGAATATCTAAGGACGCGCACACGTTAGCCTATGTGACCTTTGAGGCAAAATTTATATCAAAATAAAGGTTTATAGAAAAATTCAGCTTATTCCGTTAGATTTCGAGGTTGACCCCTGTTTTCGACTGTTTTATTATATTTTCTTAAATAATACGACAATAACAAGTTGTAATGGAATATACCGCTGTAAAAGCCAACATCAGTAATTTTCCCAAAACTGATTATGTTGGATATATTTTTCGTACTCAACAATTCGGTTTAAAATTATCAAAATATTTGTGTTAAGTACAACAGCAGGTACGTTATTGTAATTATAACATTTTCTTTTGTTAGCTAAACTAAATTATTATTAAGAAAATACAATTTTCAAATAATATTTCATAAGTTCCAGAACAAAATCATATGAGTAATTTTGTGATTCGTATGTACATACCATATGCTTTCTTGTGATGGAAGCTGGTGGTGGTAGTAATGAAATACTATAGTGAAAAGAAAGAGATTTACTTTTATGAAATTACATACTGAATAATTAACAGATTAATATGGACATTAACATAGTCCGCCATTACATACACACGACAACCAACTTGTCATATGTCAATACATTGTACCAACCCTCAATACAATTTTGAGTGTTACTACTACATTTCTAACAGTAAAATGAAACTTCAAAATGTGGATTACTATAACTCTAAAACGAGGCTGTATCACAAAACTTTCTGAACATTTTTTTTGTAATTGAATTACATTTCTCAGCAACTATGGCTATTGACATGTGAGCAATACGGAATCTGCACAAAATAAATATTTACTATTTATATAGCTTGATCGAAGATTATTTGGGTCCTAAACTGGAAAACAGTCATTTTATCAATAATTTTTTGTGTTAAGGCAGGGCTTCACCAAACTGGGCTAGGCCGGTAGCACAAGCGTCCTTGCCGTCGGTATAAATTCCACTACACCAAACTGGCTTTTTCAGCTCATCCCCGGCTTTATGGTAATATATAAATGTTTCAAAAAATTAATAAAACGTAAACAAAAACAAACCTACGTGACTTAAAACCTATCATGACCTCAAAGTACGGACGATTATGTCATCTTGTTCGATGACGTTCAGCTGACGAGTCTAGAGATGGTCGTTTCTATTATAACGATTTTGACATCCTATGCCAGTATGAGATGCCGACATTTCATTATTGTTATTGTGAAAGTCTACTACGTAAATTATGTGACAGGTCAAAAGTCATATACAAACACTTACTCAGTATGCCAAACTTTACCAACAAATTATAGTAAAAATAAATAAATATTAGGACTTACTCTTCATATTAGTGTTTATTTTGGATTCTAATTATACTACTTTTACTTAGCATTCTTAATTGACCTACATTTCCTCTTTTAAATTTTACATCTTCAGAAGTTCATCTTCCAGACTTTCGCATCCACTTCAATTCCCTAAAAATATAGGTACAAATAGAAAATGATTCTTAAGTAATGGTTGCGAGCACTAACAGTTTCAGAATATAAGGTATTTAGTTGTAAAAATACAATATATATCTCAAAAGTTCCAATGTTTACATTTGTATCATATAGGTTAAATTGACATCTGTCAGACTAAGAAGATTAAATCAAATTAATTGATTGATAATCAGATGTGACTGATAATCAATCACTGATTAACAAAGTGGAAGGAAAATTCATGACATTCTTTATCCTTTTCCATCTTTGTAAATTCACATCAACATATCTGTTGAACTCTTAGAAGCTACTGGTAAAGGAAAAGAACTAACCATTCAAGACAGGTTGTGAATAAGGGAAGAGAGAGATTGTCTCATTTGCTTTTGGGATGCTAGAAGAGCACCTCACGTTAATTTTAACGGATTTTTTGTAAGTTACAAAAAGCTTTAAAAGGAAAGTTTCCAAGGTTCCTTAGAACTGGAAACTCAACCAGTGGGTTGGATCTATTCTTTTTAAAATAAATTGTAATTACCTCAACTTAAACTTAAAGGCCACCCAACATCAACGGTAAGTTTGTCGACCACTCACTTCGATGAGATTTATATTCTGAATACTGGCTCAATATCATTTACTTACGTTTATTTCTATATCAGGCCTTCATTTTCACCTTCATCTCCAGTTTCATTTTCACATTCATTTTCATTTGCCACTTCATTTTCCAATTGCAATTTCACTTCCATCTTTCGATTTCAACTTCATCTTTCAACTTTACTCTATGGACTTGAATTCTATTGGGGGATTCAACTGGTTCTCACCTCGTTGACGACCCCTAGATCATCGTAGGACAGCTGTTGCCCCGAACACCTCGTGCGAGGACTACACTTATGGTAATCAACCCCTACACGTCCTAACCTTTGGCAAGTGGTTATTCCAGGTAACTTAGCTTTAAGTAATCCCTAGGACTTCTCTCCGGCAACTTCATAATCTACCAAGAACAAATCTACCAGGATTTTAATTGTACATTTATACCTTTTTTTTTGTAATATTTACCTTCAGTAATCTGTGTATATACGAGATATTAATATGTGAAAACCTGGGTATGCATACTTAGATTATTTTCTATAATTTCATGTATATTTTAATTATTATATTTATCTAACCTTCTCTGAAATTTGCACGTGGCCATCATTTTAGACATACGTCACCCTTCAACTGTGATAGTTGAAGTTAAATTATACGGTGGTTTTCACCATAGAGAAACCACGTTTTCCAGTAACTTCATTTCAGAGCCCCTTTTTGTGAGTACCTAACTATACATACTTGTAATCTGTATGGCCTACCACCTGGGATGGTCAATCGCTAGTATTTATTTTATAAACCACATATCTACATAACGCGATAGTTTTATTTGTCCCCCTTAAGAACCCCTTCCTTAACCCTGAGATATTCAAAGGGTGTTTGAAATCTTTATTTCTACCCTTCAATTTCCTTAACATCCCTTTATAACAAGAGGGTTATAATTATTAAGTTTGAGCGTGTATTCAAGGCCGAATATGACGTCAGTCCGTACGCTGACATCGGGTGGCGTTTTTGGGTGGGGCGAAATATAAAATTATAGAATAAATTTCTCACCCATTTTACGAATGTTTCTAATTTTTGCTTTAGTATGCTTTGTAAAGGCCAATCTATGAAAATTCATCATTAAAAAAATTTGACAATTCCTCATTATACAACAATTTAGATTCAGGAACAGCGATATAAATTACAGCTCTATTGGGTAATTGGAGTACCTACCAAGTGAATTTGGCAAATAGTAGTCTCTGATGTTGGGTACAAGCTTTAACTGGAATCGACTGTCGGTGGGTAGATGTTTCACAGTAAGTGGAGATTGACAGTTCTGACATGTGGATCTATTACTAGATGCCATTAAGTAACTGTGGGTCAGTTTTGAGTGTCAGAAACACAGTCTTCTGACAATGACCATTTCATTTCTTGACAGGCCGGGGAAAGTTTCATGGAGGGGTCCATTAATAAAGCTCCAGTGGCTTTGCCATGTTTGTCTAGATTTTCTTTTGGTCGTAGATTTAATGTTTGAATGCTCCTTGTTGTGGTAGTAGATGAAGCAGCTTCCTTAGGGAGGCGATCAGCGAGTTCATTGCCGGCAATGCAAATCTATAAGGGTAGCCAGGTGGTGATCAATTATGTCTTGGGAGAGGAGGTAAGAATCATGTACGTTTTGGACCAAGGGATGGTCGGTGTAGGTGCCATTCAATGATCGAGGGAAGAATGCAAATTGCGACATGTTTTTTGGGTGACGAAATGAACCTGAAGGCTTGGAGGATATTAACATTTATCCAGGGGCCGTATTCTTGACTGAGGGGAACAGATATTTTCCTTCGTCACATCAATGACGGTATAAACAAGAAAGTTAAAGACAAAATATCTGTTCTTTCAGAAAGCTCTACTCGCTCAGTTAAGATTACGGTCCCTGGGATTAAGAGAGGATCATGTACAAATTAATAACAAAAGTTTGGCTTACAATAAATTAACTCTGTTTTATTCGGTGTATTTCATCTAAAAGTTACTAACTGATTTGAAAATATCAATTACTTTCAATTACTAGAATTTTAAATTATAGGTACGCTAGATGCAGTTTATTCACCTCATGTCACTTTATGTGAAAAATATTTATTGATCAAGATACTTGAAAAATAGATAATAATTGTATTTGGAAATATACAGAGGTTGTTTATCACATTATTTCATTGAAATATGGAGAGAATGTTCAATTTAAATACATAAGTTACGAGGGTTGTGGAAAATATTCATGAACACATTTATTTTCATTTATTTTCAGTCTCATCTTTTGAACTTTCATTTTTTTGTTGGTTTATTGGTTTTGGTATGAAGAGAAGATGCATAACCTGTAATACTTTCACATGGCTTTTTATTATTATGCATTATTATTATTTATTTTTAGAAGCAAGAAATTAGATCAACACTAAAATTGTGTCACAACTTCAAAGTAACTTTCTCGTGAAGCGTCCATCGATTCGAACAATTTTTTTGAAGCTTGCTTTTTATTGCACGACATAGGACTTTTGGGAAGGCTAGTGGACTCGTGAAACGTGTGATGTTACGAAAAAGCGTTCGTCACGCGATAACTCATTCAAGTGACTGTGCGCAATCTCTCTTGCCGCACTGAGCTCGCACACCCATAAGTGTGAGAAATTGTCAAAAATGGTCAAAAATTGTCAAAACTTTGAAAAAATGGTTGATAATTGCCAAATATGTTAAAATATTTGAAAAATTGTCAAAAATTTTCAAATATGGTCAAAAATTTGGAAAAATGATTAAAAATTGTCAAAAACTGTCAAAATTTTGAAAAAATGGTTAATAATTGCCAAATATTTTCAAAAATTGTCAAAAATGGTCCAAAAGGATCAATAATTGTTAAAATTTTGAAAAATGGTCAAAAATTGTAAAAATTTTGAAAAAATGGTCAATAATTGCCAAATATGTTAAAATTTTTGAAAAATTGTCAAAAATGGTCAAAGACGGTCAATAATTGTCAAAATTCATCAAAATATATTGTTAAAATTTTTAAATAGGGTCAAAAATTGTGAATAATTTGGAAAAATCGTCAAAAATGGTCAAAAATTGTCAAAACTTTGAAAAAATGGTTGATAATTGCCAAATATGTTGAAATTTTTAAAAAATTGTCAAAAATTTTCAAATATGGTCAAAAATTTGGAAAAATGATCAAAAATTTGGAAAAATGATCAAAAATTGTCAAAAACTGTCAAAATTTTGAAAAAATGGTTAATAATTGCCAAATATTTTCAAAAATTGTCAAAAATAGTCCAAAAGGATCAATAATTGTTAAAATTTTGAAAAATGGTCAAAAATTGTCAAAATTTTGAAAAAATGGTCAATAATTGCCAATTATGTTAAAATTTTTGAAAAATTGTCAAAAATGGTCAATAATTGTCAAAGACGGTCAATAATTGTCAAAATTCGTCAAAATATATTGGTAAAATTTTTAAATAGGGTCAAAAATTGTCAATAATTTGGAAAAATCATCAAAAATTGTCAAAAACTGTCAAAATTTTGGAAAAACGTTTGATAATTGCCAAATATTTTCAAAAATTGTCAAAAATTGGGAAAATGGTCTATAATTGTCAAAAATTGTCAAAATTTTTGAAAAATAGTCAACATTTTTGAAAAATAGTCATATTTTTCTAAAAATTGTCAAAGATGGTCAAAAATTGTCAAAATTATGAAATAATGGTCAATAATTATAAAAAACTGTCAAAAATGGTCAATAATTATTGAAAATTGTCAAAATTTTTGAAAAATTGTCAAAAATGGTTAATAATTGTCAGAACCTGCCAAAAATGCTCAAAAATGGTCAATAATTGTTAAAATTTGGATAAAATGGTTAATAATTGCCAAATATGTTGAAATTTTTGAAAAATTGTCAAAAATTTTTAAATATGGTCAAAAATTTGGAAAAATGATTAAAAATTGTCAAAAACTGTCAAAATTTGGAAAAAATGGTTTATAATTGCCAAATATTTTCAAAAATTGTCAAAAATGGTCCAAAAGGATCAATAATTGTTAAAATTTTAAAAAATTGCCAAAATTTTGAAAAAATGGTCTATAATTGCCAAATACGTTAAAATTTTTGAAAAATTGTCAAAAATGGTCAAAGACGGTCAATAATTGTCAAAATTCATCAAAATATATTGTTAAAATTTTTAAATAGGGTCAAAAATTGTCAATAATTTGGAAAAATCGTCAAAAATGGTCAAAAATGGTCAAAAATGGTCAAAAATGGTCAAAAATGGTCAAAAATTGTCAAAACTTTGAAAAAATGGTTGATAATTGCCAAATATTTTCAAAAATTGGGAAAATGGTCTATAATTGTCAAAAATTGTCAAAATTTTTGAAAAATAGTCAAAATTTTTGAAAAATAGTCATATTTTTCGAAAAATTGTCAAAGATGGTTAAAAATTGTCAAAATTATGAAATAATGGTCAATAATTATAAAAAACTGTCAAAAATGGTCAATAATTATTGAAAATTGTCAAAATTTTTGAAAAATTGTCAAAAATGGTCAATAATTGTCAGAACCTGCCAAAAATGGTCAATAATTGTTAAAATTTGGAAAAAATGGTTAATAATTGCCAAATATGTTGAAATTTTTGAAAAATTGTCAAAAATTTTTAAATATGGTCAAAAATTTGGAAAAATGATTAAAAATTGTCAAAAACTGTCAAAATTTTGAAAAAATGGTTAATAATTGCCAAATATTTTCAAAAATTGTCAAAAATGGTCCAAAAGGATCAATAATTATTAAAATTTTAAAAAATGGTCAAAAATTGTCAAAATTTTGAAAAAATTGTCAATAATTGCCAAATATGTTAAAATTTTTGAAAAATTGTCAAAAATGGTCAAAGACGGTCAATAATTGTCAAAATTCATCAAAATATATTGTTAAAATTTTTAAATAGGGTCAAAAATTGTCAATAATTTGGAAAAATCGTCAAAAATGGTCAAAAATGGTCAAAAATTGTCAAAACTTTGAAAAAATGGTTGATAATTGCCAAATATGTTAAAATTTTTGAAATTGTCAGAACCTGCTAAAAATGCTCAAAAATTGTCAAAAATGGTCAATAATTGTTAAAATTTGGAATAATCGTCTAAAATGGTGAAAATTTTTGAAAAAACTGTCAAAAATGATCAATAATTGTCAAAACTGACAAAATTGGTCAATAATTGTCAAAAATGGTCAAAATTGTGAAAAAATGGTCAATAATTGCCAAATATGTTAAAATTTTTGAAAAATGGTCAATAATTGTCAAAGACGGTCAATCATTGTCAAAAACTGTCAAAAATTGTCAAAAATTCACGAAAAATGGTCATTCTATTGTGCATAAGAAGCAAGCTTCTGTCGGCGGTCCGACGACCGCTCACCTTTTTTTTTATATAAATTTATTTTCCAGCATTAAGACTATTACTAGAAAATATATCTCAGAAAAAGTTACGAGTATATACAAGGTGTAAAAGAAATTATGCTTTTCCTAGAAATTGAAAACGCCCTAAGGGACGTCTCAGGTACAGCAGCGGGTGTCCACTGAAATCGAACTGCTCTCTAATCTTTTCTGAATAAATTGTTCTTTAACTAACCTCATTATCTCTGTTAATAGAGAAGAAACACAAGTCTATGCCATAACATGTTCTTATTGACAGGAAAAGTTTAAGTAAACAATAAAAAATTTGGCGAATCATAAAAGAAACAGCTGAACAAAAGTTTCAGTAACGAAAATTACGGCCTCTAGCACGAATTACTTCAATATACGTATCAATACTTCACGAAATGGTGCCAAACAAAGACTGCTACCGCAGTTTCAGAAACCGTGCTTTTGGCGTACTTTCACGAAAAATCTGCTGTATTGAAATCACCGTCGAGCTTAGGGTGCTGAAATCCACCCTTTTCATAGATTCTGCCAAGTATCCTAAACTTTTTTAAAAAGAAGAAATGACGGATATAAACTCTAATGTGTTTGATAGGGAAGATGTAGATAAATTCCTGTTTGAAGCCCCCGATGATATTTATTTAATGATGAAGGTTGTAATGATAATGGGAATTGCTGGAGCCGTTCTAGTGAACTCTGTGCAATGAAAATGGACGATGTTGAATGTTGTCATTTCAAAATAGTTCGAAATTACATTGTTATAAGATCCCACATGACGAATTTTAATCTTCGCTTCTTCATCCGATATCAAAATGGGAAGTGCTCAAACCAGCATGTCGGGAAAAACTCGATTTCTTCAATTCCAAGTAAAATTGCTAGATTTCTCAACTTTGAGAACTTTAAGGAGTATACTGGACACTCACTTAGAAGTACGTTGGCCACTTTATTAGCGAATCCCGGAGTTGATGTCTTAGCTCTCAATCGACATAGCGGATGGAAATCTGCAACTATTGTAGAAAGTCAACAATAAAAAAGAAGTTGCAAATAAAATTTTATACAATATAACGAAGCCAGAATTCTTCAGCAGTACTTCAAAAGTAACAGAAAACTTGGTTAGAGATGGAGAAATTATGGAGTCTGAACATTTCATACAAATTGAGAGAAAACGAGAAAACATTTATCCAAATTTTGTAAATAATGTTCATAATTGTAATAATTGAACTATGAATATTCATAGAAATGAATAAGATACGTGTTTTATATGGCATAAATTATTACCGCCCAAGGGTGGTAAGTAAGTAAGGGCAATCGATTCCTTTTTGGTAATTGTTACTTACCTCCTCCAAAACAGTGTCAAAATTCGTTGTTTACAATATAGGGAGGAGAAAATATACATTACACACCTAAACCTTGCTTATGAATCACACCCTCCTTGGCGAAAAGCCATACGCTAAAGAGTTTAGTAGTTTTTAAGTTTGTCGCAATCAGACAGACAAACGACTTCAAATTAAAGATATTTTTCAGCTAAAAACCAATTTTCTTAATGATAACAAACCATTTTACCAGATTAAATAAAAATAATCGACTCGTTAGTGATATACACTGTGTTCATTTGAAAAGGACCCACCCTTAATATTTCAAATATGGGACATATTAGAAAGAAATGCCGAAACACGTCAACTTTTAACTTGAGGGGGACACTTTTTGGTGCTAATATCATAAACGTCAGATTCACCCCCTACCTACTGGAGACACCCCTTACATTTTTTCAAATGGCATTAGGTATCAAGTCACACCTCATTTAAAAGGTCTGGTAAATCTCTATTCAATCATTTTGTTTTGCCTTTGATACCAGACATTTAATCGTTGTTTAAAATTGGCTCTCTTTCAATTTTTCGTATGCCCCCGTATTGTGTTATGATAGAAAGACTCTTTAAAGAATAAAAAAATTACAAATAGTAAAAAGACAACTGTTAACAAGACAAAACTGCTATTTAATCATGTGTGCAAAGTGACTACCGTTAACATTCAGGCAATAAAAGTTGAAAAAGAGCCAATTTTAAACAACGATTAAATAACAATGGAAGGCTGGTATCAAACGCAAAACAAAATGATTGAATAGAGATTTACCAGACCTTTTAAATGAGGTGTGACTTGATGCTTAATGCCATTTGAAAAAATGTAAGGGGTGTCTCCAGAAGGGAGGGGGTGAATCTGACGTTTATGACATTAGCGCCAAAAAGTGTCCCCCTCAAGTTAAAAGTTGACGTGTTTCGGCATTTCTTTCTAATATGTCCCATTTTTGAAATATTAAGGGTGGGTCCTTTTCAAATGAACACAGTGTATATAGCCGTTAATAAAACACATAAATTGTTGTTGTGTTAGAGAACTAGCGAAGATGAATATATCCCTATTTTAGTCGCACCTTCTGAAAAAAAATCAATGTTTAGCTGTGCTGGCGTGTTGTCTTGACATTCATTAGAGGAAAGTGAACGTGAAATAAACCCCATTTAATTCCGAAGCTATATTTTTGTTGACAATACTAATATTAGATGAAAATGGAAGGGTGGAGAGAGTATTTAGGTCGGCTAACGCCCGCCACAAAATGGCGGATTACATTTTTTTTCTTCTCCCTTAATATGGTTATCAAATGAAAGGGTTTGACTTGTAGAATACAGTACATCCTAAAAAAACCATTACACCTCATTAATCCTAAAGCACTACAGTTTCCAGCAAAGAAAGTAGGATGTTGCCCTGTAGACCATGCAGTTGTGTATTTAGGCTCGAAATTGTTTGAGGAAAGAGCACTGAGTAGAGTAAAGTATTTGGAAGGATTATGAATTGAGCAGTTAGACTGCAACATATCGACAGGAAAGAAATCTTACAATAATAAGGCACGAAAAGAACTAAATAGAACCAGAATGATTAAGTAACGTAATTGAAACTTTCACCCATCACTTTACCTCTTCATCAATCTAAAGCATTGATCAGACGCAAAAATAGCTTAACCTGATTTAATATTTAAATAACATGAAAGTTGATGTTTACTTCGGCGTTAGTTGAAGAAAATTCAAGGTGTATGCCGGCATGAGACTCTTCTCAGGGGTGGTTCGACTCCATGTTTGTGCTGCACTAGGTATGTCAGAGGATTGTCAGACTATAAGAAGCTTTAGGGCGCCACTACCTTTTAGACATCGACGAACAATCAAAATGAATTTAAATGAAAGAAATCAACTAAAGTGAGAAAATGAGAAAGGTAGAAACACCTTTAGAATGAAAAGATAATATTAATTGACGGACACGTTTCCCTACTGCTTTTATAGCCAGGTGAATAAGAAATTGAATTCAAAAAAATCAAAACATTAATTTTATTTCTGCCAGGTCGTGGAGCAAAAAAAAGAGTACTTTTCACGTACTTGACTAATATTTTCTTTCCTCCTGGAAGGGTAGGCTGGGAAAAGTTGCAATGGTTGACCTGGAGGTATCTCTGTGTGACTTGGGAGGTATCCTCGGAGCAGTGCTTACCTGAAAGTGCAAGCGGACTAGGGATATGTAGGAAACTTGAATGTAATGGGACACATAGTGTTGGTTCAGCTTTTACTGCAGCAAAATATAAAAATGTAGAGATATAGACAGGGTGTTCCATTTAAAATAACCGGAAGTGCTGTCGAAATAATAATAATATATTTCAATCGAGACTCGTAATGTCGACGATTACGTTATCTTATGACTACGTCCTACCTATTGTCTCTACTATAGTTTTGATTATGCTTTGACGTTTTTTGGAAAATTTGATGAAAAGATAAACATTAAAATACGTTTTGTTTAACATGTTAACAGTAATAAAAACAAAAGGCAAACAAAAGTGCGGTGACTGATTCGTTGTAAATTTTACAGATTCTCCAACAATAAAATATAATTGTTGATATATATCTCCAGTGGCGTATAAAAATTGTTAATGTATATTTCCTCTTGAAGAGTACCAAGCGGAAAAATTATTACAATCATTAATTTGTTTATCATTAAATTAATAAAAAAATGGTAAATTTTGAGTAAGCATAGCTCCAGAGAAGAAGTACAGGAATGGATGGATAAGGAAATGGAGAGAAGGTGGGAGGAGTATGAGGGCGCACTAAAAGGAGCGATTGGGAGTAGGAGAGATTGGATGGACCAGAAATTCGGGGAGGTAAACTACTTCTTAACACAGGTGCTCACTGGACATGGGTCGAGAGTAGGGTACCTCCACGAGATTGGGAAAAGACTGGAGTGTGCGAGAGAAGTGAAGTGGAGGATGATGAATGGGGCATGTGTTTAGATGCTGGAGGAACGAGGAAGTGCTGAAGAAGTTGGAAAGTAAACTAGGGGAGGCCGTGTATTGGGAGAACATGGTGGAGATAATGTTGAATGTAGAGGAGGAATGGATGGAGGTAAGTGGCGTAGTGGAAAGCATGATTAGGAGGAGAGAAGGATTAGATATGGCATGAGAGGTAGGAGTGATAGGTGGGGAGAAGACGACGGTGTGAGCGGAGAGTGTGCTAGAGTATGCTAGGGTAGTGATTCCGAGGCGGGGGTAAAGGCGAGTTTAAGGTGGGTTTGGTTGGTAGGCATCCCCTTGGGGATGAGTCCAACACTGTTTGGGTCCTGGATGGCACCCATTCGAACATGAATTTCCCATCTTAATCCGAAAAAAAAAATAGCTTCAGTCTAACTTAATACCCCATACATGTCTAAAGTCTCTTCTTTCTAATAACAAACAGGAATTGTTTATAAAATACGTTATTTTTTGTACTTAAAAAAATAACTACGTCAACCACTTGGGTTATAGGCAGTTACAAAGTCAACTTATATGTAAGCACTGATTCACTATAGCTGATAAATGTTGATGCTTTTTAGGAAGTTTCGGTGATATTCCTGTAGGTTGTCAGGAACTCCATGATGTTGGCGTGAATGGGACATTTGTTGTGAGCATTCTCTTATTATATGCTTAATGGATTTTATAACTTGACATTGGGAACATTCGGGTTGAGTTTCTTTACATATAAGGTGTTCATGGGTGATTGTAGTATGTCCAATCCTTAGTCTTGTGGCAATTATTTGTTCTGATCGCCTGTAAGGTATTGAAGGCGCAGAGCAAACGTCGGATATTAGTTCTCGTAGTTTATTTCTGGCTTCTAAACTCCATCGGGATTGTCATTCATTTGTTATGAATTTATTTATGTTAGGTATGCTAGGTATGCTAGGTATTACTTTTATTATTTTTATGATAAATGTGCTGCAGGCTTTCAATTGCGCTGAGGGAAACGTACTTTTTAATTTTATTAATTTCCCACCTCCTAATGTCTCTCGAACCATTGCATCTCCTCCACCGCAGTGTATTCCGTAAAAAACACATGAAATGTGATAATAGTCAAAATCGGTTTGTACAGAGCGTCCAGAAAGTAGCTTATAAATTCATTATTAGCTGAATAGAGAGTAATATGAAACAAGTGGATTTTTTATTTCATATGTTATTTTATGATATAATAATCTATCATACAGGGTGAATAGCTTTTGAGTGATGACGTCAGCTCCAGTTTTTTAAATGAAATATCTCCTTTTTCTCAATATCTTGATTTCCCTTCACTGAGCTGATTCCAAAAATGTATCACAAGTTGATTTAAATTTTTGTATAAAAAAGGATTACGGTTTAATTTCCAAAAAATAACAAAAAGAAAAATCTACCAGTTTCTGGATTTTCCATATTATTATTCATTTACCTAATAATGAATTTATAAAAAGTCTTAGAACATACTTTACAGTTTGACAATAGCTCAATATATTGCTACTATTGAAATTGATGGTGCTAAGGATGAGACTAGAAAAAATAATGCATGCATTTCGCATGTATTCGTTTGGATTGTACTCAACAACTCAACAGTTGTATTATTTCCTCTCGAAAGTACTTCTGTCTGGGTCCTTGTAGGTTCTCACAAAAGCAGAGTATGTGAGTAGGTGTTTCATCCCGTAGTTCACTTTTTCTGCACATAGGTTCACTGACTTTTCCCATTTTGTGTAGATATTTCGTCAGAGAGCTGTACAATTCGCAAGTTTCTTCTTCCATGTCACAGAATCTACATTCTTTTTCCTCCTCTACTATTTTGGGCTTTTTCAGGAGCCCATTCAGGCCTCCCAAAAGGGTGTTTCTTTGCTAGTTTGCCTAGGCATTCTCACACCATTTTGGAACAGATGTCACAAGAGCTCACTGCTTTAATGGTTGCTTGATTATCCGACATTATGATAATCATTTGCCTTCTATATTCTTTATCAATATTGAGCTGGGCAAACCTTCTTATGGCGTGAATTTCCGCTTGAAAGATACTTGGGGTTTTTACCAAGCTTTCAAGTCTGGAAATGGTATTTGGATCCCATTCCTTCTTGATACTTAATTCCGAAACGATTTTCTTTGAAAAGTAATACTTTTTCATCATACCATCTTGAGGCATGTCCCAGGTTTTCTGAGTAGGGAGGTGGTGTTTTTTAATGATTCCCTCTCTACTTAGTCTATATATTGTTCTTTCTGCAACTCTTTTCACCACCATATGTAGTGGTGTGAGGTTGAAAATTACTACCATGGCTGCCGTTGGGTATGTTCTCATTGCTCCTGTAATGCACATACAGGTTAGTTTGAATGCAATGGCTCCATAAGTGATAATTGGTCTCACTATGGCAGTGTACATCCAGCACAGGATTTTTGGGATACAACCCCAATTTCTGCCTGTCAGATTCCTGCACGCCATTAGAGCCATTTTTGCTTTGTATATAATCTCCTTTCCGTGTTTGTTCCACAGTCAAAGTTGTTGTCTCCATTCAACCTCGTTCCCATCAAGTTTAATGGTTTTGAAGTTGAGTTTTCTTTTCTTAGTGAAGGCTATTAAGATGGTTTTGGTGGGGTTAATGTTAAGTCCCACTTGCCTATACCAGCTATTTGTAATTTCACAAAGGGTGTTTTCGAATTTCCCCTGACTGTTATGACAATATCATCGGCATATCCTTGGCAGGATATTCCGAGGTCAGTCAAACCACACAGGAGTTCGTCAACCGTCAGGCTCCACATTAATGGGGATGCTACTCCTCCCTGTGGATATCCTCTGGTTGTACAGATGGAGTCAATGTATTTGCTCGTCCTCGTCTCTGCTACTTTAGTGGTGAGCAGTTTCAACATCCTGGATGTTGTGCTGTCTTCACCTCTCCTTCATGTGTCAACAGATGCATCTCACCACCCCCCTTCCATATTATGATCTTGTTTTCTTAATATTTATTTTTATATTTATTCTTGTTTGCTTCTCTAAACTCTTGATTTCTTCTCTATCGAATGATATGACCTTTTTACGGTTATTATTCAATCTGACTGGCACGGTTTTAAAACTACTCCAACCAGGTAGTGGTTGCGTCCTGCTTTAGGCTAAACAAGACTGAAATATTTAGTATTATTTTTCAACTCTATTAAAACATAATCTGATCAATCCGTTTACGTACGCCAATGGCTAATCACCGTTGCCATCTTTCGCAAACATAATAATTATCTTATATTTTATTATTGTGCTAAATTTAAATTATTTAGTAGGCAGGTACTGTTATTATAATAAGTCACCTGCCTCTACCTTTTAGTAAAATCAATAATATTCGCAAAAAAATAACTCACATTTCCAGTTTGAAAAAGACGGTGGTAATGATTTTGTTTTGTGACGAAAAATAGATATCTACATTTTATTTAGATACAAATTACAGTGAAATAATGTCTTAAAACTTTTTTTAAATCCATTTATTAAATACTCTAAATTAATTAATACCATTTTTTGTATATAGAAATGTAAGTTTTTGTTAATTTGACAGTGTAACAGTGATATAGCGTCCGCGAATCTGTTGTTTGCAGATTTTTTTAAAGGATGGCTACCAGTAAGTATTTCACAATTTTGCTATTTATCTCAAGTTTCGTAAAATACGACATTAGGAAATTATTAAATAATTTTGCAGTACTTAACGGCTTATTGAGTTTTAGATTGTTATGGCTGCCCTTCTTATAAAGTTATTATCCTTCAGATTATTGACTACCGAAACTTATGATGACTTTGTTATGATGTTAGTATCAATAATTATGTCCAAATTTCTCCCAAACAGTCTGTTGTGTCCAGTTGAGTAAGTGTTTCTTAGAAAATTTCTTAGGGAAACTATCTTATTGAAAAATTTGCCTGTTTTGTCAGAAATCTTCGAAAAAGTTATGGAAAAACAAATTAGAATTAACTATAACAATGTTTTACCTGATAAGCAATCAGAATTTAGAGAGGGATTCAACTGTGCTGGTGCACTCGCACATGTAACTGATTAATTGATGATGAAGAAGTCAAACTGTTAAAATCTGTAAATGACAATATAATACTTTTGAATTAAAATACGCCCATTGGGACCCTTACTTCACTTTATAGATTATCATTATAACGCAGATCGAAGATCTATTAGAAGCCTCTAGCCTTTTATCGACATTATTTGAAAATATTTTAAAATGTTGTCTACTTTGTAATTTTGATCTCATATCGTATTGTGTTCCTGTTATACAGAGCATTTCAATGAAAACTATTCACCCCATATAATTCTGAAGGCGTCACTTTTATGAAAAAATGAGAAAAACACGTCAAAAATCATATAAAGGGGGGTCTTTTTGCTCATATGTAGACGTTATAACGTTAACCACCTCCCCCCATGGTCCCACTCCCAATTTCTTAAATGAAACACCCTAAACATTATTGCATTGTTGCTTTCTCCTCTACAAGATGTTTTTAAAAATGTATGATAAATAAGTGAAGAGTCAATCGGTTGGGTGTTACGGATAATTCCAATTAATAGTAACATTTTAATTCGTATCATATCAGCAAAATAATACTAATTTATTTTATAAGGTGCTCAAATTGACTTGCATTGGTTTCCATACAATGATACAATCGAGCCTCAAATGAGTTTCGAACATTATGTAACATTTCTGGGGTTATTTGTCGACATTCTTAAATAATTCGCTGAAGTAAATAGATGCTGGCTGAGTGGAATAAATTTTGATATTCAGATATCCCCATAAAAAAGTCGAGGGGGGTTAAATCGGGTGACCATTCCAAAATTGGGCCTCTTCTACCTATCCACCGAGCAGACGGTTTAAAAACCGTCTTATATAGAGAGCGTAATGTGGAGATGCCTCATCTTGTTGAAACGCTAGCAAAGCTTCTGACTTGGTAGTATTCGTGTTATTTCGGGATCAATAGCTTCTCTGAGTAATTGTAGATAAGTTTCAATCAATAAAATGGTCACCAAAAATGCCACATCAGATGTTCAATTTTCGTGGTGTTTGACTATGAAACTCCCGCATTACGTGTGGGTCATTTTCTGCCCAATATCTACAATTATGTCTGTTTACTCCACCATTTAATGCATTTGTCGGAAAAGCAGATATTGTACAATAAAGCTGGAGTATCCTGCAGTCCTTCACTCATCAATTCACAAAACTGTAGACGCCGGTCGAAATCGTCTTCATATAGCTCTTGGACTAATTTAATTTTGTAAGGATGTTTCAAAAATTGTTTGCATTAATTCAATTACGTAGATACTTATGTGTGGCAGTTCTTCTGGGATGAGCAGCATTAAACTGTCTGGCTGTGGCTCTTGCAGATTTATTGGTTTCGTAGTATAATCCTACAATTTCAATTCTATCTTGCAGATATACATCATTTTTACGGTAGATAGTTCAGTGGCGGTTAGTACATAAGCGCTGCAGTGCTGCAGAGCTCCCAAAAAATCTTCTAATTAACTAAAATATTCCCTTTTATCAAATATAAAATTTATAATATATTTTGTAAGGCATTCGCATTGTCATAATGATAAAGAAAACAAGCCACTGAAGCCACATTTGAAATAACAAACAAGCGTAAATAAAGTCCACCAGTGGAATAACGAATCTGCTACCAACGTGCTCTGCGAGCACTTTTAAACACCCGCGCTGCACACTTCTTCCCCTTGACGGTCTAAAACCAAGCATTGATCATGCGTGATCTTCCTTCTTAAAATCGCTGCAGTTAGTCCAGCGCTTCGAGGTATACGGTACGGTTCGATTCAAGTCCTTAGTAGAGACCGAACGATGTTTTTCAACACTGAAACGAATTAAAACATTTCTTAGAAATTCAATGACCGAAGATCGTTTAACAGCTCTTTCCTATTGAAAAAAATGTATCTCCGAAATAGACAATTTTAATGACAATGTGATTACAACATTTGCGAACCGAAAGGAACGTAGAATAGACTTAACTTATAAGAAATAATTTGTTAGAAAAGTAGTGCCTAGAGACTCTATTTTTTTGCGAACCGAAAATAACGTAGAATAGACTTAACTTATAAGAAATAATTTTTTGTTAGCGAAGTAGTGCTTAGTGCGTGACTCTTATTTTTCTTGTGTGGCAATTGACAATCGTTCCAGAAATCCAATATTTCAACAGGAAGGCGGAGAAAGGACGATAAAATCGATAGGAGACAGCCCCCTTACAAGGTAAACTTTTTTTCAAAAATAGCAGAACACCTTAAAATTTTTACCACGAGCCGCCACTGAGATAGGTACTTGTAAATGTTGATATTCGAATGAAAACTAAGCTAACTACTTGACACATTATTAAAAAAACGTCAAACACCAATTTTCTCTTTTGTAGAGGAGAATCAAACAATGCAATGGGTGTTCGATTTAAAAAAGTAGTGACAATAGGAAGGAGGGGGGTTAAAGTTGTAACGTCTACATATGAGCGAAAAGACGTCCCTCTTTGTATGATTTTTGACATGTTTTTTCATTTTTTCATAAAAGTGACGCCTTCGGAATTATGTGGGGTGGATAGTTTTCATTTAACTACTCTGTATACTTGATGTGGATAATAAATGTATTATTATTATTATTATAATTAACTATGAAAAAGATCTTGCTGTGTATAAATTATGAGTTTTTCACCATTGGTTATAGTCCGTATCTGTCTACGGAAGAGGAATATCGCGCCTGAAGCGCCAAAAAAAGTATTATGTCTACTAGTATAAAGCCTTACAATCATAATATTGAGATTTAAAGTGTTGTTTAAAAAATATAAATAAAAAACACATTTTTGCTTTTTATTTTGGTGCCTTATAACTCAGTAATAGGTAACCCATAGGAAAAAAACTAATATTACATTTGATTTGTCTAATCCGTCGCAATTGTTTCGGCGATACCTGTATATACAGGCTGTTCAGAAATTCTCCTGCCATGCCAAACGCAAAATACATAATATACTATGTCCATCCAAGTGTTCCAAAACAGTATCATGCAGCATGCAAGTGATCTCTCCGATTCTGTATCGATGTACCAAAGACAATGAATTCTGCCGGTTGATTGCTGTTGAATCCGATTGGCCAGCGCATGGAGGCATATTTATTTTAGCCAATAGATGCAAAGGCGCATGGTGATCATACTTCGATCACGCATCTATCGTTGTTTGGGTCGCTCTGTTTGTTCGATGGATATACTTTAGATATGATTTTATGTCCATCTAACCTAATTTACCTTCATCCAAAAGTTCCTCCTAAATGAGCTAGCGCTCTTTGTTAAGTCAGTTTGTAATCATATCTCTAAAAAACGGTAGCTACAAACTTCAAACTTGGTACATTGTGTAAACCTGCCATGAAAAATTGTTTATTACAAACCCGCGTTTTTTATTCCAATAAAGCGTTTTTCGTGGGAGGAGCAGCGAATAAATTTGGTTTAATTTTTTGAGTATCAGTTTTTTTGACAAAATTTACATTATATTAAAAAACTAAGTTATTTTTTTAAAAATGTGCTCCTGTTTCAATTTCAATTTTAATTTTTTGTATTTATGGCTTTGGCAAATTACTTTGAATTTAAAGAGTTATTGTCATTTTTGTTGCGTAGAAAACGTAATTTTTTTAAAATTTTTCATTAAAATGGCTAACTCTTCCTATTAAGAATATGCTACAAAATCTGCACCTGCCGTTGCCTTCCAGTCCCATTTGTTTATAGTGATATCCCACAGAGCTGTGTCTAGTAAACACCCCTTTTTTTGATGGAAGAAGAAACATTTTAGCTTCTGATGTCGAATACTCTATAAATGTATTCACCTGTGTTAGTCCTGTTATATTATGCCATAGTGTTTTCTTGCACTATACCTCTCATTTTGGACCTCCAACCATTCCCGAAGTCAAAAGTTCTTGGAATGATATCCAAAGGCTGTGAGAAGTCCGGTATCTCAAGGTGACCTGTCTTGTTTCCCAGTTTGAATTTCCTAGCATGGGTTTAATGACAGCCGTAAGTTTAGAGATGGCAGATGGCAGGTCCAAAAGTATCTCAATAGTGACAGTTGGAGTTGTAATAAATTAAGAAATACTTACAAATTATAATTCAATTTAAGGCTAAATATTATTCTCCTTCCATTTTTTGGAAGAAGTATAATTTATTTTTTGTTGTTATATAATTTAAGGTAAGGTCAAATAAAAATGCCTAGTGAAGATAGGTTGGTGGATCTTGATAGTCATATAATGAAAACACGACACTTTAGCCATTTTGTTGGGAAAAACTATTTTCCTAATATTGTATGGCAATAAATTTCAATTTATCATCATCCTATATCCGTTTAAATTTGAGTACCTTACTTTATAACGTCTAGCTTCCTAAATAACAATTATGTTGTCGACTACAATTAAAAACGGTTGAAATCGTCTCTAATGATATTTGTCTTATCTTCACATGTGTTTTGAATGCAATGTTTGCATAAATATTGCCTTAATATTCAAGAACGTGTTTACCACAATGTCTATCAAATTATTTTTATTTAAACAAAGGCTTGTAAAAGGAATATTCATAAATTTATAATTTTAAGATAATCTCTCCTATTTGCTAAAAATATACTCACATGTTTGTCTTTTAATTGCCTCAAATATTGTAAATTCAAGGCTACACAGTTTGGCATGGACAAATAACTTCCATTTTAATTACTTAGACTTATTCAGAAAACTGTACAGATATGTGAAAAATTTCAAATTCAAATATGACGGAACCATCAACTATCTCAAACATTTAGTCTTTTCCGGTATTGAAAGAAAAATCGAACCCTATTTATATTTTCTGTTCATAACGCAGTATCCTCTCAAATATTTTAGACAGTACAGGCAAAATTGTTACTGATCTGTAATTATTAATAAGCCTCGCATTACCACCCTTGTGAATGGGTGTAACACGACCCATTTTGATTTGTTAATCAGATTTTCTATGAGACTTACTAAGATATCACTACGTTTCAAAAAAATTAGGAGGAATTCCATTATGGCCTGTTGACGCTCTGCTTTTTAGGGATTTAATTGCTTCCCAAACATCACCACGTGCAAATGGATAGGATCCATGCTCGAGCATAGGAGAATATCAGCACATATGAATGATAAAACATACACTGACTAGATAGGGAACACCAATTCAAATGGAGGGTTACACAAGGGCACCTTCATACAAAGAGTTTACTGAACAAGGTAGAGAAGGAATTCTCAACCAGGATACTGAAACTGAATAAGGGACATTTGAAGACAGTTACTGACCTGGTGACTGGACACTGCACCCTGAGGAAACATCTGTACAAAATGGGCAAAGTTAGTGAACCTATGTGCAGAAAATGTGAACTTGATGATGAAAAACTTACTCACATACTCTGCTTCTGCGAGAACTTAGAAAAAACTAAGACGGAAGCACTTTGGAGAGGAATTAATACAACCATCACAACTACTGAAAATCCCTCCAGTCAAACTAGTGGCCTTTATAGAAGACACGAAGCTTCTGGAATGGAAGTAGATAATATGGGAGCTGGTACAAAGATTCAGTTCAAGTGCCTGGGCTGATGAGCATAACCCAAATATATGAATGAATGAATGCTTCCCAAATATCTTCTGCTGTAATGCTATGTATTAACAACTTACTGATTTGCCACACGGTTTACAAAATGCTCCATCTCCTTCTAAAGATAGTTCCGGACATGGTCGGATCCAAGCACTTAACTTAGAAGTCATCTTTCTAAATAAACTCACAAAATGTCTAAACCTTTTTAAAATGTGTGTTCTTTACTTTTCGGTATACGCAACAAAACTAAACTCTGATTCAGTTACCGTCTGTACAACTGATATAAAGGTCAAAACATTAGGGATCTCCCATTTGTTAAGCCTCTTCTGAATCCTCAAATAGGTAGGTAAATTTTCCCAGAATACCATTAACAAACAAACCATTAATATTTTATTACTAGCCCAAAATTTTATTACCGAAAGATTTAGTAATAAAATGAAGTACCGAATATGAATAACATCATCAGTAGGGTAGCATAAAAGTTTAAAAAATGCACAAAAAGGCGGAATTTACGAAAAAAAAACAAAATATACAAAATAGGCAAAAAAAGGCATTTTGCCTATAATCCGAGCTTTACTCATAACAGTTAATTTTTTACATTTTTAAATTATTACAGTATCCAACTAATACACTACATTTACCAAAACCAATGAACTTTTGTTCTCTATTTATATTTAAATCAGTAAGAAATGCTATTTCCATCCATCTTTCTGAAGGTTGTCCGTGATCAGCTCACAACATGGCGGGGGATGACTTGGGTCACTTGGAAACGCTCTATTGTTTTAATTACTTTTAAAAACTAGAAAAATACAGAAATGGAGAAAATTATTACCTAAAAATTTCAGGAAGACTTAGCTTTCCTTGCATCCTCTAAGGAGCTGCCTCGGTAAACAATATACTATTTCTATATGTGAATATTCTTTTCATTACGTTCATCAGATTGTTATCTCGTTATTAATATAGTATAGATAGAGTATTTAAAAAATTCGATAAAAGTACAATTATAACAGCTACCCACGATACATAAGATTAACTACAAAACTTTTTATGACATTGAAGTCCTGATATTATCAACTTACTCACATTAGTTAAATAATTACCATTGAATTAATTATGTATATCTTAATGAACAAAAAAATTTACCTAATGAGGTTAGTTTGAATTATTTTGTTTGCATATGAATTATTTTTAAATAATACTTCATAATTTAATACTATTTAACGTAGGTCATATTCCATTTTTAATTACTGTGTCTAGAATGGACATAATTTTGGAAATTATAATACAAATTACTTTTTTTGTCGGTATAATGAAGATTAATGGATTTTCCCAAATTTAGAATTTTGGTATATGTATTCTTCTACTTAAAGTACCCTCACTTATTTTGATTAGAATGTTTACCATCCAGATCTCATATAAAAAAATTATATTTCTTCTTTACTGTTTTTATTTCTCTCTATGGTTAAGAAACATATCCCAAATATTTAAGTTTCTTCATATCAATTATTGCTTCAACTATTTCTTCTCTATTTATTCTGTGAAGAACCTCAACATTTGTTACACGGAGCTGGATAAACTCAGTATCTTCTATTCCATCAATTCTAAATTATAAGTTGACCGACGGGTATTTTGTTTGGTAATCATGGAAAGATTGATGACTCCTCAATGGGAGATCTCCTTCCAATCCATTTATTTGGATAATGATTGTCCAATCAGTCCCTTACTGCCACTGCATAATGGTGAAGTGCTCCGTTTTGCTGGAAGTGCAACAAATTTTCATCGAGAGCTAGTTTGCCATCGTCGTCCTGTTAGTTCTTCAGTTCATGAACAATCAATGGCTCAATAGTATTCTCGAGCATATCAAAGTCCATTTAAATGTTCAAAATTTCCTGGTATAAACAACCAGTCAATAAAAGAATCTTCTAATACCCCTGCCCAAACAATTAGTTTTCCAGGATACCGAGTGTGGTTCTCTCTAAATAGCTGCGGATTTGCATCACTCCGATAACGACAGTTTTGTTTATTTACACTGAAAAACTCATCCCTTAAACAACTTTTCTTAAAGTCTGGGTTCATTATTAATCCTGTCAGTCTATAGGGGTGAAACTTGAGAAGCTTCAAAACTTCCCGTGCCGACTCATGTGATACTCCTGTCATTTCAGAGGCTTGAAGAGTTGATACAGTAGGTTCTATTCCAAATTGTCCAAGGACTAGGACAAGGACAATTTGAGCTGCTCCGTTGAGTACTTTTGAAGGATTCCTTCTTTCATTTACCATATCACCCGTTTTTCTAAATTTTGCGACTAAATCACGAATATACACTTGACTTACATGTTTTTAAAGAAGATACGGTAGCTGTCTGTAAATAACTTCGGTCAGGGGCCGTATTCTTGAATGAGTGAGTGAAGCATCTCGAGAGAACAGATATTTTGTCTTTGTCACTGCAGTGACAGATTAACCAAGCAAAATAAAGAAAAAATATGTATTGTGTTCTCCCGGGAAGCTCTATTCCCTCAGTCAAGAATACGGCCCCAGGAGCTCAATTCTTGACATCAGCAAGGCTCGTCCCTAATTTTTGGTATTAAGTCAAAAGGTTTAAATGAACAATCATTTTTTTACCACGGACGTTTTTTTATTTTTACTTTATAAATGTTTTACTAAAGTATTTGGATATTGTTTCTCCCCAAAACAAATATTTTTTTATAAAAGAAATGTCAAACTTAAATAATGTATATATATAAATCATTAGAATATTCACTATTCTTGGGTAAAAAATTAGTCATTAACTGGTAAATATTATAATAACAATAAAACCTGTAGTAAGCATTTTTTACAGGATTTTCAAGTACGTATCACAAGTTGAGGGATGTCTTTTAAATTTTCGTAGGTGGGGTAGGGTAGTTCTATCTCTCTATCCTAGGAATAGTTGATATTTTTTTGAAATCTATTTCCGTTCACGAGTTATAGTACATTATAATTTTTGAAATTGTCACACTTTATATTTTCCGTTTCAGTAAGAATTTCATGTAGATAAAACGTTTTTTCGGTACAAGCTATCCTAGGACCAATAAAAAAAATTACTGAAATCTCATTTTAAAACAATTTCAATTTCCACAATATCAAGGTATTAACTTTCTTGCTATTATCTCATATTTTTTGTAGATATTGACTAGTGTTATTTGTTACAGCAATGTCGACCGAAACGGAGGGGCTTAGTAGTGACTCCCTTCAAAGCCTTCTCAACGATACTGGTAAGTGAAATTTTGTTTTATTATTTTCCAGTACGTGACTTCACAACTTGATATTATCGGTTGGTTCATAATAAGTAGTCATTTAATTTACATCGCATTCAAAACGTAATATTCACGTTTTTTTAAATATTTTTATTTCAAAAATATCCACACGATCCGTGGATGTAAAATGGCTACCGCTCATTACTAAATTAAAAGCTCCATCTATCGTTCAATGTCTATACCATCAAAATTCAAAGCAGTTTATGTACCATGCTGTTCTGTAGTTACACTACCTCTCTGATAGATGACTCTAGTAGTTACGACGAATGCGATTTTAAATCATTATTTGTCACATTATATAAAAACTGGATTAAAAATGGCCACTGCATTCACAGCGGAATTATCGTTACCTTCTTAAAATGTTTGTATGTGATAGTCCTAGATGGAGCTACATATATTTGAATAAGTTTTAAATCGAAAATAATTAATGCTGGTTATTTTTAAAAATACATTAAATTGAACCGTTATATCGAAAAAAGGTAAATGAAAACTTCGTCGCTTAACTTAAAACAAATTATTCACTAAGATTAACGATTGTTATATACAGGGTGTACCAGGAGCTTGTACTAAAAACTTAGGAGACGATAGAGTGGCTATATTATATATAGTAGGTCATATAAAATATGAGTATTACTCTTCTTTAATGAACTACAATTGTCGAAACCTATAAGATTTAATTTAGTTCTTTTTCGAATCGTTCTATATAAATAATTTCTCTGTGTTACTCTTCTTTAACGAACTATAGGTGTCAAAAGTTAGAAATTAAAAATTGATTTTTATTTATAATTATTAAATGACTGGAAATGGATCAAAATTTAACCGTTTATGAAAATCATAAATGCACACTTGCTGGCGTTATAAACAGATCTGCGATACTCTTGTGAACTCAGGTACGTATACTATATTCAGATTAACTAACTTTAGAGGCTGATAGTTCGTTAACGAAAGGAATGAGGCATACATTTTATATGAAGTAGTATCACTATTTTTAGCCCTCTTGGGACGCCCATATAAATAAATAACTATAAATTAACCCTTTAAAAATGACGAATGCAAGAAATTATGTTGTCAATTTAGTTGATTCAAGTTGTTTGCTAGTAAAACACTGTAATTTTAGATTAATTTTTGAATAATACATCACTTGCATGACCATTTGATCTTTTCCTTCGTTCTTGACCCCCAAAGCCAAATGGAAACGGTCGATTTTTTTTCATGTCGTCATAAACATGATTATTTTGACCTTGGTTCACAATTTTAGGAAGTTTCGAGTGAATTAAAATTTAAAGAACAACGATTTGTTTTTAATTTTTTGGATCAAAGGCTTAATGTGGGATTTTAACTTTAATTAATTTACTGCTAAAAAGTAAATTGAAATAAAAAAAAATAGAAAATCATAAAAAAGTACCAAGTGTTAAACTTGACCAAAATAAGATGTTTCTGTAATATTAATAGTTATAATGAGGAATCAATTATTTTGAATATTTTTATTCTCATAAGGTTTTTATGTCGATTTGAACATTCAAATTTTGGATGATTTATATAGTTCGCACACTATATAAAAGTGAAATTAGCTACATAAGGGTTGACATAGAACCACAATTCTGTTGTCTTCTCGTCTCGTCAGAATTATGTCATATTGGATAACTGAATATATGTCAGTATGGAATTTCACATATACAGTGTTCCATTTAAAAAATTGGGAGTGTTGTCCATAGGGTGGAGGGGGGTTAAAGTTATAACGTCTAAATATGAGCAAAAGGACGTCACCCTTTATATAATTTTTGACGTGTTTTTTCATTTTTTCATAAAAGTGACGCCTTCAGAATTATGTGGGGTGGATAGTTTTCATTGAAATACTCTGTAGAGGGTTAAAACTATCAATTCGACTGAACACAATGCTTTTAATTTATTATAATATTAAATCGTCAAGATCGTATAAACTTTAAACTGTCATTGATTTTGACACTGAAAACTGCAAACTGAAAGTTGCAAACATTAAGGAATTGTTAATTTTCCATTTTATTCTATTTGTATTAATTATTTATTTCAATAAAATACCAAAAAAAACGAAGATAATTTAAAGTCTATATAAGTCTATAAATTTACTGTTTGGACCCTTACTTTGTGGAATCCACTCATATTACTTTTTTAAATTAAAGGAACTTTTTAATTAATTCCACTATTTGAGATATTGATAATTATGTATTCATTTATAACAGTAATCTGTCTATGATTTTGACAGGTCCATAACGTTAACATTTGTGTTCGTAGTGTTAGATAAGAAAGGGAAAAATAGTTTTCCAGCAGCGTTTTACGTATGTGCATTTTAGCATCCTAGTGGAAACAGGAATTATCCAGGACGATGACTGAAAGTGGGTTTGTGGAAACAAAATCGGATAATGATCTTATTTTATATCTTATCCAGATTTTACTTGCGCTGATATCACTGGAGAGAAAGCTGCAAGGTAATCCACATGAACTATGGTTACGTTAAAGGTATCTTCACTACAATTCAGATAAGTTTTTACTCCTTATAAGTTTTCACTATTGTTTTCGCATTTTTGCACCACTCAGCACAAAAAAAAACACTTTATCAAGAGCACTTGTTATGGTATTTTTGCACACAGGCACAATATAACACCTACAAAATGGTTATAGAGATAGAGATTTTATTACTGTGATTTGAATTTACTTTGGAAACAATTTTAACAGTATTTTGTATTTCTCCTTCATAGTCCACTGCAAACCATTGGTTTATTGTATTTTTGCTCGCGTCTTTCTTAGCACCTAATCCAACATCTTTTCTAGTACAAGGACTTAGCTGGATGTTTGCTATATATTTCTGCGTCGCAGGTAAAGTTTGTCCAAAACAAATTGCAGAAAAACTTAACCATAGATACAGTGTGTAACTACAAATTTAAATTTAATGTTTGCTTGTAAATTAGTTTTAAATATATATCTTAAAATACAGTCCACTATTATTTCAAAGTGATATTGGTAGTTAAGGAAATCCAAGACACCATAGACGCTACAACATTAATGAGATGACGATCTTTCTAAATGTACCACTCTATACATTTTTTTATTTTCTAAATTTCCTTGATCAGCTTCATTTAGAAATACTACATACAAAGGGTCTAAAGTGAATATTTAATGAGTTAAAGGAGGCTACAAATCATAATTTTTTCAACTTTGGATCGTTTTTTTGACAAACTGCTGAATATTTGGCAAAACGGCTTCAATCATAATAAAGTTATTACAAAGTGGTTTTTGACCACCCCCAAATAATTTTCCATTATCTTCGAATAAAAATTTAATTTAAAATTTAAGATTGGGACATATAAGGGGACATCCATGAATTACGTCACACAAATTTTAGGACTTTTTAACCCCTCCCCCCGACCTTGTCAGAGGTTGTCACATTTTTAGAACCTCCTGATGTGACATCACACATTTTTCAATTTTATGCATGTATTTATAAATAATCAAATGAAAACAGTTATTTTCATTTTTATCTTACTTTTATTAAATAATCTTTAATAAAATCAACCTAAAGTCAAATATTTTAGATAACAGAGAAAACAAACGACTAGTTAGGAAATAATAAACGACTAATTATGTTAATTAAAGACACCAAATTTTAACATGTGACGTCACAAAGCTTTTGACCCTCCCCCCTACCCCTTGTCATGCAATGTCACATTCCGGTGATACCCTCCCCCCTTTAACGTGTAACTCCTAAACCGTTTCAACAGTTTTAAGAAAAAAAGGACTTAGTTGAAAAAATGTGATTTTTAACACCCTGCATCTCTGTAAATATTCACTTAAGATCCCATGTATGTGGTATTTCTGAATTCAATTTATCAAGGAAATTTAGAAAATAGAAAAATGTATAGGGTGTTACGTTTAAAAATGTACAATAATGTAATATATATAATGAAATAATGAAATATATAATGAAATTCTGATGTAACATGTGTAGAACATTGAAATAAAAAGTAGACATGTTCCAAATTTCAGTTTAGGTCCAGACTTTTAGTTTAGAAAATATTGAATTTATTCCATACTTTACAAATAAACCGTATAATCAGATTTGACAAATCTTGTTCACTTTCTTGAAAAAAATATTTGACATGAAATAGTTTGTTCCAATAACTGCATAATGAAACAGCTGTTTCACTAAAAGAAGTTTCTTTGAAAGTACCCCTCATTTATCTTATGCAAAATGGATTTCAGATAGATTTTCTGCATTTTTTACATGGTCTAGAATTTTATCTCCCCAACAAAAGTGATCATGGGCACATTTCAGTCCCATGGTTGGTTTTTAAGATGCTGGACATTGAAGCTGGAAAGTAGCGGTTTTTGGAAATGTATTGTTACGCGAGCTACTGCAATAATATTCTCACTTAGTGCCCCCAGTGAAATCCCCGTATGAGACGCCTATGGCTCCTCCGCCCAATTTTCGAGAAACATCGGTGCGTCCGCCAGAACATCGAGAATATCCAATGCACCCGCGAGAACGCCGAGAAATTTCGAGAATTACGGCGCGCGAGTATAAATAGGCCACCAGCATCGCTGCAGGCAATTAGTCAATCAGTCAGTGTTGATACCGAAGGAAAGTAATCGCGCATCGATAAAGTGTTTATTAAGTGACTCTCATATAAATTATAATTAGTGTGTTTAGTGTATTACATAAATTATTAAATAAGGACTGAATTACATATAAATCTGTAAATATAAATTAATTGTAAATATACATTAGAATAAACGTTACAGTATATTCATCAATATTACTCAGCATCTTTTAGGGGTGATATCTCGGAAGGGGATGAGGAAATTTCGTCATAATTTTATACGAAAAATCACCACCTGCATTTTTTCGCATGAACTTAGAAACATCCTGTATACAGTCCTATACTCAACCAAAAAATTCAGGGAGGGTTAGGTTAGGTATTTATTACATAAATAACAGTGAGCTATCTTTTATGAAAAAAAAGGTTGTGGTTTAATTTCCCAAATTAATAAAAAGAATAACAGGACGGTGTATGCAACCAATTATAACTTACATACTTCCTCTTCCAAACACAAATTACAACATTTACATTGATAATAACAACACTTACAATTCTTACAAAACTGCTTAGCAAAAACATATAAATTACATATAATTTCTGAAACTACTATATTCGATAGAAGTTATCCACTTCTGACATCAATAATCAACTTCAAAACAATTCACAAGATAGTTAGGTAACTTGAAATTTCAATGGTAAAAAAATTGCAAAATAATAATCTATATATTATCTTCTTTCGTAGTAGTGGTACTACTGAAAAAAATATACAATTTTCACAAAAATAGGTGTAGTAGGTAATAATATTCAATAGTATTGTCAATAATTAACTAATGAGATTAATCAACTTTTAACTATCAATATTTCTCCAGTTACTCTGTTTGTTTGTTAAAAAGATCCATTAACTTGTAAAGTTATGAGTTCAAAAAAAAGCCCACTATAAGATTATGTATATGTATCTAGTGACTATATTTTTTGCAAATTATGTTCAAAAAGATTACCAAATTCACAAACAATTTTCCCAATAAAAAACCCAATGTATCAGCAGGATCTAATAATATTTTAAAACCGTTAAAAAATAGAACATAAACGTTTAAAAATAAATAGCCTTGGTCTATTAAAAAATCCAGTTTATGCAGTCTACATGCTTCAAATTACACGTTTCTGTGAAATAGTGACAAACCAATAAAATAACAAATATATTGTGTTTCCAATACGTAGGTAAGTATTTTTATTTTGCTTTTGAAAATACACTCAATAATGAAAATGGTCTATTTAAACCCCCCAATACAATGAACCTGCTAGGAAAGTAAACACAAATTTTCTGAAGCCAACATTAAAGCCAAATTAAGATTTGAATATGTTTTCCCACTTTAGTTATTATCCGATTTGTAAGACGCAGTCGAGGTTAATGGTAGCTTATGATATCGAATAGAACATTGATAGGTAGGAACCGTCCGTAGCGCAGAGGGTTACGTAAGGGCTTTCTAGCCGGGTTCGAGTCCCGATGATTTCGCTTTTTCAATGTTGAGAATATTCATCTTATAGATTATATTTCAGTCAAGGCAAAAATGGCTTGTTGAACAGTATGTTAAGTTTTAACCAATCCTCAATCAGTAGTTCATGGTAACCACCTCTAAAGGTGCGGTTAACGCTTAGTTAACGTCTTGGAGAAGGAAGATTTCATAGAACTTACGAATGTGTTGAGAACATTATTTGTTTACAGAATGTTTTCAATTTGATTCAAATTTGAGTGAAATTCATAATTTTCCTCGATTTTTTCATTAACTTCTGTGACGGTTTTGGTTTTGAAGGCACACCTCTAGTTCCCGTTGCATAATATTTTTCCTGGGCTAAGCTGCTTTTTTCTGTTTTTTCATTATTGTACTTATTTTTCAGTTATATAACTTTTCTTGGCATTTCTCCACGTATTCATTACATAACATGACCCTCACTTGTTTTTCTGTTGTTAGTGGTATCAGTTTATTCTTCTTCTTATTATTATTATTATTACAATTAGATAAGGGCAGGGATACTAAGATATATAAGTCCTGAATTATGGAAAATATGCACAAAAATTGCAAAATAAGTTGAGTGGGGTGTCCAAAAACTCTCCTGCCAAACGCAAACTATACAGATATGTTATTTTATGTCCATCTAACGTAACTTACCTTTATTCAAAGTTCCTCTTAAGGGATATAGCGTCATTTGAATATGTCGCTGTTAAGTCAGTTCAGTCCGTAGAAGTCGAAAATGGTTCTAAAAGGATTTTTAATTAGTTTGTTACGTTATTAATTTTGTCATAACATATAAATTATCAAGTTTTTCATTCAAATATCCAAAAACAATTAAAATGGAAATTTCGAATTCTAATCCGATTTAAATATTCTTTTATATTTGACATACCAATTTTAAAGAGTATTGCATTGCACCAAGATTTTGAGTGAGTTCAACGTTTTTTGAATAAAATCGGTTTGTTTTCAAACGTGTCAAAATAAAATGTAATTTAAATAAAACGCATTAAGGAGTATTTATATCAACTTCGATGCAAATCACTCCAAAAATAACTTTCTACCCCTTTTTAACCCCGTTAGGCGATCAGTTTCAATAAAATACGAAACACGTCTTCCACGTTGTCCCATACACACTTTGCCCCCGTTTTCCACCCACTTAGGGAGTTTCTAGCTATACCACAAACTAAATATAGGTACCTTCCTTTTAGGATTGCTATGTATGTAACACACCTATCTATCCAACTAACGTAACTGTATTAAAAAAACTTGTAATTAACAGAGATTCCTACTTAACAACAAACAACAACAAATCTCATATAAAGTAAACGCAATGAATAACAAAATTCAAATTCTTATAATTCGTTTACAACCTTCAATGACGTCTGCCCTAAAGCGTCTGCCGCGTTTCGGTTAAATAATCTATCTATAGATACCTAAAAAACCCTAAAATTTGTAGCCATTTATGTAGGTAGGTTGTTTGTACCTTATCACGAGTAGAACATTACTTTTCTTTACACCCAGTAGGCATAATACAAAACAAATTTTTTGAATTTTAATAAATCCTTCCTTAGTGGATATGCTTACGTCATAAGAGGAATACGTGTGCGAAATTTTAAGTTTAGAGCCCTAAGGGTTTGGCCTGTGCGTTTATACCTAAGTTAATCACTTTCGCCTTTTATATTATATAGATTTAAGCCTCTACAATGTTGGCTTCGCCATGAGTATAGATATTTAGGAACTGTCATGTGTCATCGCTGTCATCGCAGCGCCAAGGTTGTATGCGTAGGGATGCTCATTCCATGACATGTTCCCCTTACAAATTTACAATTCAGCAAATTGATATTTATACATTTATTTATGTTAGTTAACGTGATCTTGGAGGTATTGGGGGTTGTTGATAATTTTACCATTTCTTGGGCGAATTCGACTCTATTTACATCTACAGGTTGGATATGACCTGTGTCATTGTTATTAAAACATATTGGACTTTAACTTACTCTGTTCTGAAACTGTTGTGGACTATTCGGTGAACTGTCTGAAGAATTATCATCAAACAATGTTAAATGTGATTCAAATAATTGATCATAGTTCGAATCTGATATTACATTAAACTTATTTTTCCTCGCTTTTCTCAAAAACTTCCTATTACGTATTAGAATGTTGCCGGTCTGAAATATTTTAATTTTATATGATCTGGGTCTATATTTGTCAATGTCTATTATCTTACTTTGGATTTTATTATCATTTCCCTTTTGATTTTTATTGAAATTTCCCATTGGAATGTTTCTTGTCACTATTCTCAGTATTTTTCTTTTTTAAAACTGCGCCATGTTATATTAATAAAGAGATATTTGTTGATTTTATATGTATTTATTTAAGCCTCTACAATATTGGCTTCGCAATGAGTATAGATATGAAGGAAGTGTCATGTGTCATCGCTGTCATCGCATATCTCGCGCCAAGGTTGTATGCGTAGGGATGCTCATTCCATGACAGCCATCACAAGCGTTTAACGTGGTAGGGGCAACGGTTAAATTTGATTGAATTTTTTGTGTATCAGTTTTTCGTCTGCATACTCCTCTCGTTCGTTGTGCAAAAGATAAGTTTCATCTATCACTATCCATTCTTGATTATTATGGACACTAATACTCACACCAAAGTATTACTCACACGTATAATCTAGCGGATTTCGTAAATAAATAATTTTTTCTACAACTGCTATGAAAAGTGACGTATTTCTCATACCTTACTTGATTACAAAACCATATATTCCTCATACTGTGAGAAATAAATTTCTCACGGCACTTTGCCCACGCCACATATACTTATATGAAGAATCAAATAAAATCGACAAAAACTTAGTAGGCTACTGTCATCTTTAAATACCTACTTAGTTGTCACAAAACTGTCAGATTATATTAGAGAATATGTTAAAAATTTTAAAAAATTGTCAAAAATTTTGAAATATGGTCAAAAATTTGGAAAAATGGTCAATAATTGTCAGAACCTGTCAAAAATTTGGAAAAATTGTCAATAATGATAAAAGACTGTCAAAAATGGTCAATAATTGTTTAAAATTGTCAAAGATTTGGGAAAATTGTCAAAAATGGTCAATAATTGTCAGAATCTGTCAAAAATTGTCAAATATTTTAAAAAATAGTCAATAATTGTTAAAATTTTGAAAAATGATCAAAAACTGTCAAAATTTTTGAAAGTTGTCAAAAATGGTCAATAATTGTCAGAAACTGTCAAAAATGGTCAATAATTGTTAAAATTTTGAAAAATGGTCGAAAACTGTTAAAATTTTGAAAAAATTGTCAATAACTATAAAAAAATGTCAAAAATGGTCAATAATTGTTGAAAATTGTCAAAATTTTTGAAAAGTTGTCAAAAATGGTCAATAATTGTCAGAACCTGTCAAAAATGCTCAAAAATTGGCAAAAATGGTCTAAAATGGTCAAAATTGATCAATAATTGTCAAAAATGGTCAATAATTGTCAAAACTGTCAAAATTGGTCAATAATTGTCAAAAATGGTCAATAATTGTTAAAATGGTCAAAATTTTTGAAAAGTTGTCAAAAATGGTCAATAATTGTCAGAACCTGTCAAAAATGCTCAAAAATTGGCAAAAATGGTAAAATGGTCAAAATTTTTGAAAAATTGTCAAAAATGATCCATAATTGTCAAAACTGTCAAAATTGGTCAATAATGTTTAAAATTTGAAAAAATAGTCAAAATTTTGAAAAATTGTCAAAAATGGTCAATAATTATAAAAAACTGTCAAAAATGGTCAATAATTGTAAAAAATTGTCAAACTTTTTGAAAAATGGTCAGTTTTTGAAAAATTGTCAAAAATGGTAAATAATTGTTAAAATTTGGAAAAATGGTCTAAAATGGTCAAAATTTTTGAAAAATTGTCAAAAAGGATCAATAATTGTCAAAACTGTCAAAATTGGTCTATAATTGTCAAAAATGGTCAATAATTGTTAAAATTTAAGAAAATAGTCAAAAATTGTCAAAAATTCCGAAAAAATGGTCAATAAGTGTCAAAAATTGTCAAAATATTTGAAAAATGGTCAAAAATTTATGAAAAATTGTCATTCTATTGGGCATAAGAAGCAAGCTCCTATTGGCGGTCCGACGGCCGCTCACCTTTTCTTTTTGTTTTACTAACCATAAAAATAAATATTAAGTTACTTTACTTGTATTCTTCAAATTTGTGCAGTTGTAGAAAAAGTATAATGTGCAACATGTGGGGAAAGTACTTTTCTCACTAGTTGCACAATATACTATTACAACAGCAAAATGACAGCTATTCTCGCACCGTGCCGTATCATAGTAACCACAGCGGACGAAAAGTGTTTGCGGACGAAAAGTACTTGACGTCAATAATAGACGATTTTTCATCCGGAAATTAGTACGTAAAATATCATTTTTTCTAAAGGTCGACGAACAAAAACAATTTATTTCTAGCATTAGAAATCATTAGTTGACATTTACGTTAAATTGCTTTCATATACTCGTGAATAAATATTCGAATATGGATTAATCAATCAACTCAAAAACTCATAATGCATAATTCAATAAATCATTCAAATGCACATAAATAACATTCAACGCTGAAAAGAATTGACAAAAAATTAATGAAGCCTTTTTAAGTTGTAATTTCAAGTATGTACTTTTTTATTGAAAAAAAAATGTTTATGAACAATAATTACTATTCAATATCGACAATTTTGACCTTTTGACGATTATTAAATATCACGTTGTGATTTAACACAATTACTTAAAATAGCGCATAGCGCGATCCAAGTTTATAATCTGATGCAAATATTGAGAACTTATAGTATAATTAAATAATGTTCGACGTTGTAGTTATCTTCTAAATGTTAAATTATACAGGGTGATTTTTTTCGATGGTACATTAGGCATTAGGGCAAAAGCGGTTGGAATTAAAATTTGGAAATTTGTAATAAGGGGTTTCGGATAATAATAATCTATCGAATTAACATATGCTCGACTCTCAGTGACTTCCGATTATACCAGAAGTTGCAGTCTTATTTTTTATTTTAAATTAAACACCCCCTAGATATATAGATAACTTTTTACAACAAAGTTTTGAAAAATATTTTTCAAAAAGAGTGACCGTTCAACTAAGAAAAAACAACTACTTCCTTCCTTCCACGACAGACATTGTATTACACTTCTAAGTCAAACGGGGTCGGTATGCTCTACAAGATTTAACCAACCATTCTGGTTTGCAATTAGAAGGGACAACATAACTTGCAAAGCTTTTAAATACGGTTTTAAATACGGTTTAGGGATCAATATCATTGAGAAGTGAATGAAGACTTTCTTTTGGTAACGAACAACGAACTAAAACTTACTATGTTCATATTTTCTACTTGTGATTTATTGGTAGGTATTAAGGTTTGTTTATGGATAATTTGGAGGATTTGGCCCTTTTGGGGACGATTGGAGCATTGGAAGAAGCCGAAATTGATGGCAATAATCGTCGTATAGTCTTTCAGCATAGGGAAGCTTTTCAAGAACTTGGTGACAATCGATTCATTAAAATTTATTGGCTATCAAAAAATTTGAAAATATGCTGAGAAAATTATCCGCCGGGATATTACCCAAAAAAAGAAGATAAAAAAAGAAGTTCTCAAACTGTGTATTCGAATAAAACATCCGTATACGGAAATTTTTCCGCATACCATTCAATAATTAAGATTGACGTTCGTATCCGAATCTTTCGTTCGAATTTAATTCGTATGCTACTGACATCCGTATAAGTTCAAGAATTGTGTCCCAGAGGCGAACACAGTCGCATCGTTTTAACCATGGAGACTATATAAGGAGATCGAACTCATACGGGAAAATTGACAAAACCTGTCCTCAAAATCGTCTATCTAAGCAGTTTGTTTTTTCACCGCGGCGTCGCGCATTGTACCTAAGATATCATTTTAAAACTGTCGCGACAATAACCTTACTTTTTATATTTTACCAATTCGATAGTAGGCAAACAGTAAACATTACTTTGTGAATTATAAAAACTAGAAAATTAAAATTGTTAAAAATTGATAATGTTGCTGAAATTTATTGCAATAGTGGTTGGTAGTGCAGATTATTTAAAAGGAAGACGTGAATTGAATTTAATTTAAGTAAACCAGAGTTTTTTCAGTTACCAAAAATAATAAAAAATATTCAAAGATAAAAATAAAGTAGGAAAGGAAATATTTATTATGATAGACTTAAATTATATACCTTACTTGTTAGAAGTCTAGAAAAAGCACAATTGCACACAAAATACTTTACTTTTGCTGATGACATTATTATGTTCTATACAAGTACAATTTAAGAGAACTGGAAGAAAAAAGGTGAACAAAGATTTGAAGAAAAACCAGAGATGGTTGATAGGGAATAAGCTGTAATACTAATTTGAAAATATTACTGGCATGTTATACAAAAAAATAGGAATTCAGTTGATGTTCAGATAAAAATAGGAAATGAAAATATAAATAAGGTGAGAACATGCATTGAAGCAAATATATACATCAAATAGAATAAAATTTATGTTTGCCAATTATTGGTGCACTTTACCAATGAAGGGATTACTAAAACCATAAGACATTGAAACTAATCGGTGACACTTATTTCTTACCAATCTTCAGCTACCTAATTCCAGTGTGGCACACTTGTAGTATAACATTCATAGATAAAACACAGAGGATTCAAAATAGTGTAGAGAATGTTTTGTGCAAGTTCAGTTACAGAACGTCCACAGTTATATATTTTGTGTACATACTTATGTATTTTACTAATTGTGTCTTTCCACTGTGTCTGCTTCATTGGGAAATAAACTTTTGTAAATTGCAATTTTCGTATTTTTAAAATAAAGTACTTAAAAAAATTATTTTCATGTATGATACGGAATTATTTAAATATATTTTATATTGAAAATCTGTGCATGAACTAATGTCATTAGTAAGTTGTACCTATTGATTGAAAATATATTGTATTTTTCATTGTTATTGAACAGATTGAAGATTATGCATTGAGTTTTAAGACTTTGGGCTTCATCCTACACATGTTAAACCATTTCAGTATTCATTTATAAGTTTTTGTAGCTTATTTACTGTTATTTTGAGATTATTATGACTGATCAAAGCGATGTCATCTATATAATGCAATATGTATACAAATTTAAATGTTCTGTTGCTAAATCATAGTTGTAACAAGATAGATAGATTGTAGAGCAAATAGGACAGTGAGGAACACTGGAGAAGTCCTCAAATGTTTTGAATAAAACTGTAATTCACTTTCACTTGTGGTGTTCTATCACTAAGGTAGTTTTCAAGATTAATAGCAAGTATTTAGAACACATCATTTCATATAGTTTGTAGAATATACCACAGTTCCAAACACCATCAAACGCTTCAGTAATGCCTAGAAAAATAGCAGCACTATGTTTTCATCATAGACTAGAGGTTTGTATATTTGATGTCAGGTTCGATAGTGTGGATAGTTGAGCATCTGGTATCAAGATATACATGTATTTTCTGATATCCTTCAGTTAAATTTTTTTGCAAGAGTACCCGTAATCCTATAAAGCCTATTGGTAAATTGAGCAAAAAATATGAAGTATTCTAATTACCTAATTTTAACTTCAACAGTTCACTTATTACTCATAATACCTAAGCTGAATAAGTATAACAGGCCATAGGATGGGTAGGTATCAAGTTAGAGACAAAATACTGGATTGTATCTTTGAACAATGTTTAATGATCGAAGGATTGTACACTTTATATTTAGGTAAAAGAAGTTAAATAGTGTGTAGTAAATTACTTCTCGTGCAACTCTCTGTATATTCAATATTTTCATAATTTCTTCTTGTAAAGGCTTGACCAGTTCAGAAGCAATTATCTTTTCGTTCATTTCATGTAAAATAACCTAAAATATTAGATATTAATTCTGTAATTGTTTTATTACTTCTTATTAATATGACCAAATTTGTGTGTTATTAGAGCTTATGACTACTGGCTATTTATCTATACATACCTACTTTCTATGTTTTCAAACTGTATTTCTTCTAGTTGCAATTCTCAATTATTCGAAGGATATTTAATATAGTACATTTGAAGTGGCACATTTCCTCCAAGCATTTCAAGTGATTTTTCCTTTTTTTCCTCCGTTTTTTCATATTTTTGTGTAGCTAATATTTTTTTACTATTTAGGAAGCCAGATTCTGAAAAACTTTATACATATTGTAAACATATCTCTTTATTCATCTTCAATTTATTTTTTATAATTGGGCAATCCAACTTGTGAACTTGGTTCTAGAATATACTTACTTGCACGTAGAGATGAGTCTTCTTTATTTTTCAAATTTCTCTTTTAAAGACATACTCATTCTAACTGTGCTGGACCTTTAAGAGTGTTCTAAAATTCCATACTGAAGAGAAGACACGATAGTAGATATTCATATTTTTTATCACGTAAAAACCTAAATAAATTCAGCAGCGCAGAATGGAACTGATTATTTTACCACCAAACGATTACAATTTTCGATATTTTTGAAAACGAGAACAAAATACGGATTTCTTATTCACAATATTTTCCATTTCTGTGACCTAACCTCACTTACCTCACACGTGAACAGCGAACTGTCAAAGAAGCTAGCAACCAATAAAACATCATGAACTCGAGTTTTATGATTGGCTGCCGTCAGATTTTTTGGTATCGCAACTTATGTGGTGCCCTCTATAATGACCAGAAATTGGAATACATGGAGTTCGATCTCCTTGTATAGCCTCCATGGTTTTAACGCTGCATTAAAAATAATGGACGAGCTAAGGAAATACGAAATTAGACGGTGGAAACTGTTGTTGACATTATTTGTTTAGATGTACATATGAAAACTTTTACTTTCAGCTTGTAGAAATGAACTGATTCCACTAACAAATATTTTATACATAGGTAAAATTCTCTAGATTACTTTATAAAGAAATTATTTTTCATTGATTATGATTATTAAAATTACCATTTTCTAACTCTTTTGTATTATAATCCTATAATAAAATATTACAGTCTGCCCGACCTTTAATAACCCCATAACAAAGTTTAAATATCTCAAATTTAAGAAATGAAGTGAATAATTTACGTTACTCCCGCTGATTTTTTTAATGTTATCAACCTCTGGAGCGTAATTTTAGTGAAAAGAAAACACTTGAAATTTTGTTTTGCTAATAATACCATTGACGTCGTAACTTTTTGTAATGATTGAACAAATATTTTGTATACTAAACCTCGTTTTATAAACAAGTGAAAAGTTAAAACCGTTATTGATTTTTAAGAAGCTTTTCATTTAAATTACAATAACTTTCCTCGCTTTTTTCTGATGTTTTGCCAACTTTGACCGATTACCAGTACTGTAATTTTTGGTATTAAAATAACATCGAAAGTTCATTATAATACGCCTAGTCTAACATTTACCGTCTTGATACGAAATCTCTTGGATTATAGTTGGGAGAGTAGTCATTTTTTACAAGATAATCTTCAAAATTCTCGACCAGCCGTTTGACTACATCCGCTTTGCCTCGTTTTCTCTTCCGTTTTATTCCACTATACGGCATTCGCCATCGACTTTTCCGAAAGCGTACGTTCTAACTAAGATTCTCGTCTAAAAGGAAAGCAAGATTTTTGACTTGGAACAGTTATATTTTCTCTGTGCCTCTATAAAACACCACGCCATAGAGGATAAAAGTAACCTACCTTTACATAAATAAGAAACTAGGAACAAACACCACTATATTGTTACGAGAATGATGAAATCTTTTGGTCAAAGATCTTTTTCACTCCTAGTTTCGAAGATCTATAATTGTATCCCTGATTCTATCAAACTCATAAATTATGCCAATACTGTTTGGTTCCTGGACCTATTCGAACATGAGTTTCCCATCTCGACCCGAAAAAAAAAAGACCGGTTTCGGCGTATTTGTGCCTCATCAGTTCTCGTTCTAGAACTCTAAGAGCCTACAGTATTCGCCAGCTAACTTGATGTCCTAAATGCTTTCTAGGGAGCTATTGACGCCGCCCATCCGATAACTGTGAACAGTGCCGTGCAAGTTCTGAGAATACGCTTTCTGTTACAAATTAACACAACTTGTACAATTAATAAAGTAAAGTATATGATATATAAAATATATGATCCTATCTTAATCAATAATATTTAATTCTTTGTTATAATTATTGGTATATTGATTTTAATAGAAACGGATCTGCTTTATACCTGAATTCTGAGTACATAAATAATATTTTAACAATAAGGTACCCATTACAATAACATGTTATTTATCTAATTCAAGATTATAAAGTGACGGTGACGGCCTGGCACGTTTTTTCTTAGAACTAAGAAATGGTTCTTTTCCACTCTTTTCGGAATTTTTCCCTTCGCGAACAATTCTTTCTATTGTAGCCACAGAAAATCCTGTAAAGAATAGGTAGTAGATAATTTTTTTTTTCATATCGGATCATAATACAATGTTTTATACATTAGGTACAGCAAAGAAGCTCGCAAAAATAACTTTAGTAATGTTCTAACTCAAACAGCTTTTTAAGCCAAATTGATTGAAATAATTATTAGTTTTCAATACAGAATCCTAGTTTAAAACGCCTAGGAGATTACTGGATAGAAGAGGGACCCCTACCTAAACTGAAGCCTGCGGATATCCCAAAATTCCTTCAGGAAATAGGTCTGAAGGAACTACTAGTATCTAAAACGTTCCTCGGGAACTAAGTAGCAACACAATAGACCTTTTAGGCATTAGTGAATGTCACGCAGTATACATAGATATACAATACCTTCTTTACCGAGGACCAGTTGAGTTGATGCTTCATTATTTCCTTCCTATTAATTTTGACCAATCGCTATCAAGAATTGGTATGTCAAATATAAATTTTAAGTGGAAAAATTACTTAACAACTGTCAACTTAGCTGTCAGCAGTTTTTCCGGAAAAAAATCGAAAAAATTTCATGCAAGTTTGACAAGTTGACAAGTTTGACAATTAATAAAAATGTTGTATTAAAATAATATGTTTATTTAACTCAGGAAATAATCTTACCAAATATCCCTCGTGCATCTAATTTTTCCTGTGGAAAAATTGGAACACTCGTTTCTAAGTAATTTGTTTTAACAAATAGCATGAGCGAGAGTGGTTTTAAAAATCCGAGTCGAAGACGAGGATTTTTCCACTTTCGCGAATTTTCAAATTACTTAGAAACTCGTTTTTCCGAATTTTTCCGGAAAAATTAAATGCACTAGGGATATTACCCCAGAAAAAATGGCCTGACAGGTCTCTGGATGTATTTTGTTTTTTCTTTATTAGCGCATGCTAGGGAATTCCATTTATCGTCATATTTAGGCTGGGGAAATGAAACTGTCTATGCAAGAAAATTAATTGGAAGCAATGTTTTGATGGAATACGTTGGAATGGAATGGAATGGAATATTTTGGTAATTAATTTGTCCTAACAGAAATATACCATCGTTAAATAATTTGATTATTTATATTCATAAACTTCTGGAAATCTGTATTAAAATTGTAATAATTTTAAATTTTATAACTACGTATAGATGTGGAGTCTATTTTTGTAAAGGCGAATTATTTTCGACAGACAGTATTTGGGATTTCCATCGTGACATTTAAGAGTATTTCTTGGAATAATATACGTGTTTTTGAAAAATATAATGTGGAGGACATCTAAATATGTTCTGTCTTGCTCTTGACCACCGCACTTGTAAATAGTAAGTGATATTTACAAATAAACTATATTTAAAATTAGACTATAAAAGATAACCGAGTGAGTCAGATCTTTGAGATAAGTTTTAAAATTCGCAATTGTGAAAAATTGATCGTGTAGAATAGTTATTTATGATACAAGTGCGTGAAGTGATACTTTTGCGCACGAGTTGCGAAAATGAAAGGCGCGAGCGTAGCTGGTGCCTTTTTTCGCACCGAGTGCGCAAAAGTAATTCACGCATGAGTATCATACAATGTTTTATCTACGACCACATTAAAAATACTTTCCCTTAATTATATATAACATAACCTCTCCTTTTAATAATTGTTTTGAATTATTGCCTACCTTCATCATAAGAAATTCATTATCTGGTGCTCCATTTATAAAATCCAAAATCTGTTCCCATGTGAAAGTTTTTGATTTTTTTGGTTTATGACTCTCGATTGTCGTTTTATGAAGGTAATAAGTTTATGAAATTTACTTATATCAATGTTTAAATTTAAATTTATGGTAGTTTTTCAACATTGAATAATGGGACCATAACGTTGATGATTTCCATTGACTTTTTCGAGAAATATGCATCAAGAACATTTTCCGTCTAATTTTTAATTTTTTTAGTGTTACACCAATCCAAAAAAAAAGGTTAGCGGTCGTCGGACCGCCGACGGAAGCTTGCTTCTTATTTACAACAAAATGACCATTTTTCAAAAATTTTGATATTTTTTGACAATTATTGACCATTTTTTCAAAAATTTTGATTATTTTTGACCATTTTTTCAAATTTTAACAATTTTTGACCATTTTTGACAATTTTTGACAATTATTGACCAATTTTGACAGTTTTGACAATTATTGATCATTTTTGACAATTTTTCAAAAATTTTGACTATTTTTGACCATTTTTCCAAATTTTAACAATTATTGACCATTTTTGACAATTATTGACCATTTTTTCAAAATTGTTGACCATTTTTGACTATTTTTTCAAATTTTAACAATTATGGACCAATTTTGACAGTTTTGACAATTATTGATCATTTTTGACAATTTTTGAGCATTTTTGACAGGTTCTGAAAATTATTGACCATTTTTGACCATTTTTCAAAAGTTTTGACAATTTTTAACAATGATTGACCATTTTTGACAGTTTTGTATAATTATTGACCATTTTTTCAAAATTTTGACAATTTTTGACAATTTTTGACAATTTTTAGCAATGATTGACCATTTTTGACAGTTTTTTATAATTATTGACCATTTTTTCAAAATTTTTGAGTATTTATCGAAAATTTTGACCATTTTTCAAAAATTTTGACAATTAATGACCCTTTTTTCAAAATTTTTACCATTTTTTCAAATTTTAACAATGATTGACCATTTTTGACAATTATTGACCATTTTTGACAATTATTGACCATTTTTGACAATTATTGACCAATTTTGACAGTTTTGACAATTATTGATCATTTTTGACAATTTTAGACCATTTTTCCAAATTTTAACAATTATTCACCATTTTCCCAAATTTTAATAATTATTGACAATTTTTGATAATTTTGGAGCATTTTTGACAGGTTCTGACAATTATTGACCATTTTGGACAATTTTTTAAGAATTTTGACCATTTTTGACAGTTTTTTATAATCATTGACCATTTTTTCAAAAATTTGACAATTTTTGACGATTTTTCGAAAATTTTGACCATTTTTCAGAAAAAATTTGACCATTTTTTCAAATTTTAACAATTATTTACCATTTTTGACAACTATTGACCTATTTTGACAGTTTTGACAATTATTGATCATTTTTGATAATTTTTCAAAAATTTTGACCATTTTTCCAAATTTTAACAATTATTGAGAATTATTGACCAATTTTGACAGTTTTGACAATTTTTGACCATTTTACAAATTTTAACAATTATTGACCATTTTTGACAATTATTGACCATTTATGACAGGTTCTGACAATTATTGACCATTTTTGACAATTTTTCAAAAATTTTGACCATTTTAGACCATTTTTCCAAATTTTAACAATTATTGACCATTTTTGAGCATTTATGACAGGTTCTATTTTTCAAAAAATTTGAGAATTTTTAACAATTATTGAGTGTTTTAACAATTATTGAGTGTTATAATGATTATCCCATTTAAAAAGCATTGTACTTTTTCGCACTCTTTTGGGTGTTATAATGAAACTTCCATTTAAAAAGCATTGTTCTTTTTCGCACGCTTTAGTCGTATGTATAAAACGTAATTTCACATATTTATATGAGTTTGTAAATGCCTAATTTTAATGATGGTCGTAGATAAAGTTAATTATATAACTGATTAGTCACTTGTTCCTCTATGTTCCTGAAATTTTTTAAATGTCTTATCTTTTCGTTTCTACATATATTGTATAATTTGTAACTGGATCTACAAGATCTTTTTGTCCTGTATTTTTATATCTACTTAATGTTTCTTTTCATTGTTATCGTCTTCTCAGTTGGGCATAAAAATTTTGTAACAAATTAGGTGTACTTCTATTGTTGTGTGACATAAGAGTATTCCTTGGTATATTATACGTACTTTTGAAAAATATAATGTGGAGGACATCTAAATATGTTCCGTCTTGCTCTTGACCACCGCACTTGTAAACAGTGATATATACAAATAAACTATTTTTAAAATCAGACTATAAAAAATAACCGAGTGAGTCAGATCCTTGAGGTAACTTTTAAAACTTGCAATTTTAAAAAATTAATCGTGTAGGAAGTTGCTTAATTGGTTAGTCACTTGTTGCTCTATGTTCCTGGATTTTTTATTTCTTCTTTTTTCGTTTCTACATACATATTATAATTTGTAATTGGATCTATAAGATCTTTTTGTTCTCAATTTTTATAGCTACAAATAATCTTTTGTAACAAATTAGGTGTACTAATTTGAAAAAAATACTTGTTTTAGTTTTGTTGAATTTTTGGGAAAATTACCCTTTGAACTTTGAACATTAAAAAAATAATGGGCTGTCGACAGAAGTGGAAACAAAAATAATTGAAATGTTCATGATGTTTTATTGGTTGGCTAACTCATTTGACAGTTCGCGGTTTACTTGTGGGGTAAGTCAGGCTGGGACATAGAAATGGAAAATTTTGTGGATAAGAAATACGTTTTGGTCTTCTTCTTTCAAATTGTGATCGTTTGGTGGTAAAATAATTAGTTGTATTTTGTGTTGCTGAATGTATTTATGTTTTTACGTCGCTCGAATTTTTTAAATTACCTTTGGAAAATTCCTGATTTTTTTGAATTCAACTTACGTTTCATCAGTTTTAAATTAGCTGCACTACCAACCAATATTTCAATTTTTAACTAAACACTCCTTGCATATGTTCAACTTTTAATATTTCTAGTTTTTATTATTCAATATTTACTATGCAATGTTTATAATTTCAGTATTGTCAAACAAAAAGTAAGGTTAAAATTCCATCTGCATTCCACAAGCGTATTTAATAACACTATCGACAAGGCGGTGAAAGAACAACATGCTTATTTGGAAGATTTTTAGGGCAGATTTTGTCAATTTACGTTCTCCTTATCTAGCCTCCATGGTGAAAACCAAACAGTCGTTAAATGTTACCGGTAGTTAACAAACCGCCGTTTAAAATAGTGAGGGTACAAGTGGCAATAAATCATCTAATCTAAATCAATCAGGGGTGTGACATGAACTAGACTTTTCAAGTAACCTCATGACAAGTGTGGCAGATATCATTGAATTTATTTTTACAAGATTATTTCCGAAATGTGATATACATGTACTCCCATTAAAAAAACGGTCTTTTCATAACAAATATATTGTAATGTTTTTGTTATTTATTTAGATCGTTTTTACTTGTGGGATAACATTATACACACTATGGCTAATTACTATCTATTTATTTAAAGAAACACACACTATACTTAATGTCTACTAATTTATTTACACTCGGTATAATAGTTCTAATTTATTTTTACCACTTGAATATTACACTATTTATCTTCACTATTTCATTCACTGTCCGATTACTAAGAACTTCTGTAAACTATCTGTGAACTAACTCTTTGTCTTCGTTTCACTAATTATTTGGAACTAACTGTTTCATTAATAATTCACGCACTCAAAAACCCGCGTATATATAGTTCTTCTCAACTCTAGAAAATTCCAGTACCTTCCGCGCTCGTCCTATGCACAAACAAAGCGAATGTTCTCGAAAGGGTCGCAGCCACCAAAATTTACAGTCGATTCACAGTCGAGGGACAGGACCGGCTTTGAGTTGGTGACCTCGCAACAATATGATCATCAGTTTCGACTGTTTATAGCTCAGAATGTTCACACTTATCATGTGAACTAGATACTGCGCCGGTGTGAAGATAGAAGCCAATTTTAGCTGCAAAAATTTTGAGAACTGCTCAACCCTTGTTCCCCATCATGAACAAATTTCCTCCAAACAGCGTGTTTTCAACATTCTTATACTTCTACCCTCCAAATATTATCTTAGCTTCTTGTTTCCTTTGGAAGTTACAATTTATTTTAGTTTTAGGGGTGACGTTTCAACCCTTGTACCCCATCGTAGGCAAATTACCTCCAAACAGTGTGTCCTCTACACCAATATACCCCTACTCATTGAATATCAAGGTGGATCTCCGAAATATGAATTCGATTCAATATTATATTCTGCACGCCACTGAAACTGCGAATTGAGCAGTTCTCAACATTTTTGCTGCTCCAAATTGGCTTCACACCAGTAGATATTGCGCAGCTGTTACGGTTCGTTGCCCTACCAAACCAGTTGATACTTGTGACAATTTCACCGGTTCCTGCTTTGCTAAACAGTTGTACATAATATTATTCAAAAATGTATTTTTTTTGATAATACAAATGCACTTTTACTGTTTTCCGAGAATCTATAAACATCTACCGTAATTCGATCCACACGTCTGGCAATTTGTTCCAAAACTAAATTCAAACTACAACAATGTCAGACAATATTTACGATAAATGCCCGGGACAGAAGTGATCTTGCCAAAAATTTAATGTTTTATTTTTTATCAAGATGGATTTACGAACTTTTTTGTCCATAAAATTTAAAAATCGAGACAGAAATTGAAACATTTTAATCTGTCATGGAATAAATAAATTGCACGAAAATTAATCAGATAAGCGGTAAAAAATTAAGTACCGTGAAATCCAAGTACTAATAGAAAATGTCTCTGACATTGACAGAACCAACAATAGCTGTAATCTTGTCATAAAGGAGGTTTTACATGTTTATTTACTGTAACGGGTGTTTGATTATTGAGGTGACTTATTAAGATGCGGTTTTCACCCATTTTCGCGGAATTTCAGATTTCAAACTTTTGAAGAAATATGCAAAAACTGGGTGGTTACAAATGATTTCACTTTATGATTTTTATTTATATTTTCATAATGGTATTTGTAAATATATAAAAACGTTTATGAATTCATTGTTTAGTTTAATTGCTTTTTGTTTGAATTTATTTAAGATATTTATATCATAAAAGAAAACAATTACACTTTTTGCGCAATTGTTTTAATTTAGTCGAGGTTTTTGGAATCATTACCCTATATACATAATGTTACTCGAAAATTATTATTTAATTGACAATATACAGATACATTCAAACACAAACGGAACATAGGGATTTTAAGCATTGTATCAGAACCTCCAGCTTCAACAGATTAAAAACACGATTATTACAATCGTTTATTTGGACACCTATAACATATCGTACAATTCCCACCACTCCGTATTCTCAACTGTGGGCGGTCCTTAATTAGCGTCAGACAGTCAGTAAACAGCAGTCGGTAGGTAGAGTACAATTTAAAGAATCTTATTTTGTTTTATTTACGAATTTATTTTTATTTTGAAAGCCGTTATGGCCAAAAGAAATCAAAACATATTATCTTAACTCGAAACATTAATTGTTAAAGAGAATTTAACAATTAATTTTCGATTTTAACAACATAAAACGTAAGCATATTGTTTCAATATGTAGCGACGTTTACTACCCCCATCAAATAATTATTCAATACTAAATCGCAGTTCGCACATAACTAACAAATTTTGGAAGGAGAATGGGCGGGGTTTCTTACATTGGTCTGAATCCGGCTTTCCAGATCAATACTTGATATTCATTGAAGTGAAGTGAAAGTGAAGTTTTGTTGGTGGACTATTTAGATCGGACAATACATTAAATCCCTATGTTCCGTTTGTGTTTGAATGTATCTGTATACTTTATAGCTATCGTTAAGTCGATTCGTTTTAATAAACATAAATTCAAAATCGGCTCATATACTATACCCCTCACGGAGCTTATACCTAAGTGGTTCTGGTCAAATTGGCTGAAATTTTGATATGATGTTCTTGACGTTCCAAATGAAAGTTATCATTCCGCCAACAAAATGGTTCGAGCAATTTTCAAGAGGCTGTTAAATTTGGTTTTTGTTGCCTCTATCTTGTAAAATGATTATAATTAAGAAATCTTAAAATACGAGTTGAAATATTAAACATATACAGGAGTAGCAGAGAAAAGGACGAGTAAAAACATCGACTTCATTTGTACAACCAGAGGATATCTACAAGGAGGAGTAGCATCCTCGATAATGTGGAGTCTGATGGTTGACGAATTCCTGTATTGTTTGACTGACCTCGTAATATCCTGCCAACATTATCATAACAGCCAAAGACAAATTTGAGAATACCCTTTCTGACATCGTACAACAGAGACTGAATTATACGAGTAGTTGGTGTAGGCAAGTGGAACCAAACATCAACCCCACCAAAAACCATCTCAATACCCTTCACTACTCAAAACCGTTAAACTTGATGTCAGCGAGGTTGAATGGAAACAAGAAGTTAAGTACTTAGGTCTGAACCTGCGTAGTAAACTCCTGTGGAACAAACACGAAAAGGGGATTACATACAAAGCGCAAACGGCGTGCAGGAACTTAGCAAGGAAAACATGGTGTTGTTACCTAAGGATTCTGAGCTGGATGTACACAGCCATAGTGAGACCAATAACTATGGCAGTACGAGGTACAGTCACTTATGCAGCCATTGCGTGGAGTAGTAATCAGTGTTAAAATGGTATAAGAATGCCTAGGAATACTCAATTTGCTAGGCGAGAACTACATCGTCACCTTACAGGACACACTGGTATTGAAGGATATATATGAAATAGCAGACAAACAAGCAGAGAAAGGGGCTGTTAAAACCTTTTGTGGGCCGGAATCATTTTGCGGTTTCAGCTCTAATAAGATATTTGAAGAAATAGGAAAAACTGACAAAAAGAAAAGATTTGGCCATTGGAAAGTTCTAGAAAGAATAGGACAATCAATGATTCTCCTGGGAAACTACAACCAGGTGAGAACAATTGAATGCACAAGCCATAGTAAGACTGCACTAAGAGTTTTGATAGGTGTCCTAACAGGACCCTGCCGCCTGAATGGGTACCTCAAGAAGCTCAAACTAGTTGAGATTAAAAAATTTGAATTCTGTGGAATGGAAGAAGAATCCCCCATTCACATACTTGCGGAGTGCATAGCAATACAGAATCCTAGGTTCCCAACACCTACGGGACTACTGGATAGAAGAGGGACACTTACCTAAAGTGTAACCTGCGGATATCCTAAAACTCATTGACAAGGGCGACAAACACGTGTTTCAGCTTTTGGAATAGCTTTGCATACATACATGTATGCATGTTTTTTGGTTTTATCGGTTATTATCTTGTAACATGTCTATCGACCTTTTTCAGCTTTTAAATTTATATCGCAAATCTTTCTCTAACTCCCGCTCGTCGTCTCATTAGCCACCTCAATCTTCAAACCTGACCCTAAGACAATTGACATCTGCCAAGGGTCGCTTCCATTTTATAACGCCACTAACGAAAACCCTTTCGCTATCGACTCCCTTCGAGGAAAGACCTCCATTTTTTATTGCTTTTATATATTTCCTATCTAAATTGCTGTGGTAAGCACAGCAGTTAAGTTACCGTTAACAACCAAGTACACCGTTGATAGCTAGTATACGGCTGAAAACTAGGATACCATTAACTGCACCCTCAAAGACACCTTCAAGATATCTCCAGGTCCATTTCTCTACGCACTCTTCACGGAGAAGATATATACTTAAGTTAAGTACCATAAAAACTACAGGCCTCATTTTTTTGTTCCGTTTCTGGCAAGAAATAAAATTAATGTTTTAACTTCTTTTTAATTTCTCATCCACTTGGCTATAAGAGCTGTAGGGGATCCTGTCCGGGTTAAAGTAAGTTTTAATCTTTTCAGTAAATATATTAATTTGATTTCTACAAGGTACTTCTACCGTTTCTACCTTAGTTTTCTTTTTGTTTAAATTATTTTGTTCTTTCGACGACGTCTAAAAGATAGTGGCGCCCTAAAGCTTCTTATAGTCTGACATCCTCTGACATACCTAGTGCAGCACTAACATGGAGTGGAACCACTCTTGAGAAGAGTCTCATGTCGGCATCTGTCTCAAGTGGCCACTCTAGCGCCCAATAAGGTTACAACCTTTGGCATGAAGTCTATGAAATAGTTGTCAAAATATCGATAATTAGGCAATCCAGCGACCTGTCAAATAAAATCCAAGGTGGCGTCCCAGGGCAGACAAAAATATGGTTTTGGACTTAACCGCATCAGCTTCTCTTGGATAAAGGTAAATTAAGTTAGATGGACATAAAATCATATATAATATTCTGTACTCTGCGTTTGCCAGGAGAGTCTTAGATGGACACGAATCTTTTGGAATGGAAGTAGCAAAAAAATTGGAAATGGTACAAACATTTTATTCAAGTGCCTGTTGATCTCAACCCAAACGAATGAATGAATATTCTTTATTTAAAAAAAATTCTACTAATTCATAAATTAACAGAAAACGGGAATCTTTGATAAGATTATCAATCAAAACGCAAATTTGCGAAACTATGGTTAAAAGTCTTACAGAAATCCTAATTTAATGCAACGATCTCAAAACATTAATAGTAACGGATAAATTAATTATTAGCAAAATAAACAGTTATATGAAAAAATCCCTAAACAGATCAATTCTCGACCATAATTTACTATCTTTTGAAAGAATAACCTGTCATATAGGGTGAATAACCTTTTAGTGATAAAGTTAAAACTAATTTTCCCTACTGAGTTTGATTCCAAAAATGTATCACAAGTTGATTCAAATTGGTACAGGATGGACAAACATACCCGAAGGGGAGTGGAACCCACAATAAGGAGACGATATTGTTTTTGTCCAGTTATTTAAATTTTTAGTAATTTCCATACACTCAGCTCTTTTTACTATCCGACATTTTAATAATTCTTTGCCTTGTAAATCTTCAATCAATATTGAACTAGGTACACTTTCCACTTTGGTTCCTGGTCTTTACACTCCTATCTCTGTCCAAATTTTTGTTGTCACATTCAAATTCTTATTCATAAAGGGTTACGTGCAAACATGTTTATGTTATTTCACAAGCCCGCCACTGTTGGTTTGTAACTTGACAATCATATTCAGAATATTTTCCAATTAGAAAACAGTCTGGCAAAAGCTATAACTCGTACAAAAAATTCCGTCATGATTTTTTCTAAGAAGAACGTCACAAGATATTTCGCGAGATCGAAAATTATTTGCGTAATAATATATGCGTTTTAAAATAATAACGCGATATGTTTTTGTTGCTTCGGAATTCAGTCAAGTGTCCCAAAAAATAATGACGTCTAACATCCAGGTTTAGCTATGTCATTAAATCTATTTTTGTGTGTTATTATTCCAAATGTCATAATTATTAAAATTTTTGGCAAACAGTACTTGGGAATTATAAAAAAAATACATGTGTACGCTTAATTACTGAAACGCCTTGCATGTTTGGCAGACTACATCGAAGACTCGAGTGGAATAGGCAGACTCAATACTAAACTGCTCCACAAATATTGGATTTAAGTTGAAACAAAATAAAAGATAAAACATTCGAAAATATTGATTTTGCAAATCTAGGCTTCTATACTCAAACTTGAGACTTTTCATAAATTTTAATAGCTTTCGAAGCTCGAACTCTGCTAAATGTAGAATACTTAGATTTAAAATGTTGCTCCTTAGAATCAGACTATAAAAATAAATACTCATCTTATATTTTACGTACTAGTACTCTAAAGAATAAACAATTGCAATTCCAATTGAAATATTTAGCGTGAAGAAACTGAAAATCGAAAACAACAATGTAATTAGTTTGTTACTGGGAAATCTGATAAACAGTTAATTCCAGACGCTGGCTGGCTGGATTAAACCGGAGAAAACAGTTCAATAATTAAACGGTGATAAACACCTGATACTTGAAAAAAAATGCATGAATCACCTTCAAAATATACTGTTTTACCTTGAATAAATAGTAAATGAAAATACCAAATCCCCATTGCTTACGTAACTGAATCACGATCTTTTTTTGAATACTAATTACTAATTTAAAATGTTTTGCGGAAAGGTAGATTTTGAAAGGAGAAAAATATTTTGAATTTAAAAATAGATTGTGGTTTACTCGTATATTATTAGTGTTACTCAGACTCCTCTTTCCCAGAGTGGGCACTTTGGGCAAGTGCCCAGGGCCCCGCGATCGATAGGGGCCCCCCTCAGATCAAATACAAAGTCCCTATGACGAAAGAGCAACAAATTCGGTGATTTCACAAATAGCGACAACTGTGTCAGTAGAACAACAACAGTTTTCCAACCCGGAAGAAATATCACAGGATCTCGCCGATTATTTTCATGAAAATTTTACAGAAAAAAATCGCGAAATATTGATTCGTAAGGGATCCGCATATTTTCAAAATAAAGATTCTAACTTTTCCGATACATCCAGAACCTACAAAGATTGTAATAAATCAGTAACTAGGTATTTCAACAAAGCATTATTTATTCGCAAATTGGAGAACAATGAAAGCGTCGAAAGAAAATGGTTGTTGTACTCGCCATCCAAAAAGTCTGTACCCAAGTAACACATTTCGTTTACCAAGCAAACAATGCTAGATCGAAGCATATAATTCAGAAAAAATGCTGAAGTTTGGCATATTCTTAGCATTATTTTATAGAATAATTTCAGCATTCCTTCAAAGACGTCCCATCTCTTTTAAGACTAAATATTGCAGCCAAGTAGCAACGATTGCTAATAAGTAATGAAAAGTAGCCAAAAAATAGAAGTAATGACAAATAAATGAATAGCGAAATTGGAATTTCTTATGGTCATGAAATGCCTTTAAGTGCTTCAATTAGTGCCATTTAAAAGCAATGCTAAAAAGTTTTGTATTGGAATTAATTTGGATTTTAAATGGAAATAAATTCCAAAAAAATTGCTAACCTTTTTTTTTATAAGGAGCCGTCCCTTCGCCGGCACCACCTCAGCCTCCTGGGCTTATTGTGGATACTCCTAGTATTCTGACTACAGCCTATTCAGCCAATCCGTTCCCTGTATTAGCTCATACAGGTTCTTTGCTGGTTGGTTGTAGAAGTCTTCTGGAGTCATTTTGGGTCTACCATACAGTTTCTGCCTCCTGTGGTCCAGCGTCTCACAGTTGCATAGTATATGCAGAGCTGTTTCAGTATCCTTTTTGCATCTTCTGCATGTGAGGTCTCCGTTATACAGCCCTATTTTGTTCAGGTGCTCCTTTGTGGGAAAGTGTCCCGTAAGTAGCCCCGTTATGGTGCGTAGTTTGTTCCTGCTCATTGAGAGCAGTTCTTTCGCTACTTTTTCTGATGGTTCTTTTATGAATTTGCCTGGGCGTATTCTTCCAGTGTTTATTGTGTTGTTCTTTTACCCACCCTTTCAACCATGACCTAGTTGAGCATCTGGGAATACCCACAGCTGGTTCGGGTCCGTTCATCAGGGTTGACGATCCTGCTCTTGCGAGTTCGTCAGCTTTTTCATTGCCAGCGATTCCTTTGGGACCTGGGACCCACTCCAGTGTTACACTGTTCCGAGTCGACAGTCTTCTAAGTTCTTAGCCGCATTCCCATACCAGCCGAGATGTTACCTTAGAGCTCTGAAGTGCTTTAAGGGCAGCTTGATTGTCACTGTAGATCCTGATCTGCCTGTTGTTGTTGGCTCTCATGTTATTTGCCCTTGCACATGCAAGTATTGCATAGACCTCTGCTTGAAATACTGAGGCGTATTTTCCAAGCGAGACGATTCCTTCATATTTGCTCGACTTGCTGTATATGCCCGCTCCGGTGCCGAGCTCATTATTTGATCCGTCTGTGTACCAGATCAGTTCATTTGCTCTACTGAGTGGTGGTGCGTTCTCTTCCTCAAGCTCCTTTCGATCTTTGATGACAATCTCGAAGTTCTTGCGAAAGATATATCTAGTGGTCATGTGGTCTGTTGGCATTTTAAAGATGTCGTCATCCACATGCCTTATTTCTGTGTGTCCTCTCCCATGTGCCACGTCATGTTCTGATACTTTCTCCAGTCGGGTTAGAGCTGCCCTTGCTTCACACATTATGACACAATGTAGCGGAGGAAGGTCTAGCATTGTCTTCAGTGCCGCTGTAGGAGTAGTCCTCATTGCCCCAGTAATGCCAATGCATGCAAGTCTTTGGACCTTGTTTAGTTTTAGCATTGCAGATGTTTGTCTGATCTTTGGCCACCAGACCAGAGATGCATATGTAATCCTGGGGATGACAACCATTTTGTACAACCAGTGTACCATGCTTGGTCTAAGTCCTCATTTAGTGCCGTAAGTGCGTCTGGCAACCATGAAGGTTACCTCTGCCTTCTTGATCACGTGCTGCAGGTGTCGGTTCCAAGTTAAACCTGGGTCTAGGATAACCCCAAGATATTTTACTTCATCCGACAATCGTATTGCTAGCCTTAATGCGATTGTAAATTTCAAATCAGTTATGGCTGCATGATATTTTAGAAACCATTGTAGATCATGGAGAAAAATAATGAAATGTTAAAAAACTCACAAAACTACGGAAATTGGGACGAACGGGTGCATATTACAGGCGTGTAAATAAAAGTAGTAACGCAGCTGAAAGTTACAACGAAGTAACTATAGACACAGAAGATTACCTTCCTGGTTCTTCTCATCAAGGTGAAAATCCCCAAAAAATATTAGGAATTGATGAACATCAGCCTAATATCAATGAAGATATTATTGAGTATATGACTTATAGCGGCAACGAACGCTCAGGCAATTATGAAGACAACGATTGCCAAGAGAATAATACTCAGCTTTTACGGCAATGGGCTGTGAATTTTAATATTACGCATACTGCATTAAAAGGTTTAATTGGAGTATTGCATAAAATGAGCATAAAAGACATACCTAACGATCCCAGAACTTTACTGGAAACACCCAGAAAAGTTACCATTGATGAAATGGGCAATGGCCAGTATTGGCATTGGGGGTTTGAGGTTGCCTTAAAAGACATACTTAACTATTCTTCAGTTCGTCCCGGAGAGGTATTCTTAAACATCAGCATTGATGGATTACCCATACATAATAGTTCGACGAAGCAATTTTGGCCAATACTATTCTGAATACGAAATATTGATTAAGTGCCACCTAAAAGTATTGGTATATTTTATGGTGAATCCAAACCACCCTGTGCCAATGAATTTCTATCACAGTTTACTGCAGAAATATTACCAATTCTCCATAACGGAATTATAATCGGATCACGGAAAATTTCAGTTAAAATCAGGTGCTTTATCAGGAACAACACACAACATTTTTTCTCCGTTCTCTAAGGTCTCAATAACTTCAAAAGTGTTCATTTTTCATTGCAAAATAATTATGAATTATGACTATGGAGGGTAGAAGGAAGGATCACCATCTTATATGGGAGACAAGTTGAAAAAGTGTCCAGCTGTAAACAGCAAATTATAATTCGAAGATTCGCCGAAATGGCGCTCGTGTAGCTAATGGAAATGATGTGAATTTAGCAAGTGAATGTGAATTTAGAATTATATTTCATAATATATGTACCTTTGTCTATGATATAATAATTTAAAAATACGCGCTGTAATAAACCTGAAGTATTTCTTTCCTTTTTTAATTTTGTATCTTACTCTGATTATTTCCTTCCTATTAATTTTAACCAATCGCTATCAAGAATTGGTATGTCAAATATAAATATAAAGTGGAAAAATTACTTAACAACTGTCAACTTAGCTGTCAGCAGTTTTTCCGGAAAAAAAAAATCGAAAAAATCTCATGCAAGTTTGACAAGTTGTTATTTAAAATGAGTTTGAAGTAATTACCTTTCCTAGCTTGAAAGTTATATTGTTCTTATTAATTATTGTTCTTATTATTTTAATTAAAAAAAATGTTGAATTAAAAAAAAATTTTTATTTAACTCAGGAAATAATCTTACGATATTCGCGAAAGTGGAAAAATTACTTAGAATCTCGTTTTTCCGAATTTTTCCGGAAAAATTAAATGCACTAGGGATATTACCCCCGATAATTCATGGCGCTGTTTTTAAAATCTTTCCACTTGCTACTATGGCGCCACCTTAATTTGCTCCCTTTCGATGGACACTTTTTAATACATTCAGATGGTGCTCCTTCCTTCTACCCTCCATAATTATGACATATAAAATTTAAGTCAATCTATAACTAAAAACATATAACCTCATGATCATTCAAAGCATTTAAAGCCATATCTGGACTAAACGACTGCTTCTCAATATCGCTTTGACAGCCAATATTGGCCATCAAATCTAATAAAATGCTAAAACTTATGTTTTAAATGCTCTTTTGGTGCCAATTATGGCTATTGTTGCCTACAGGTTGAATTGCTTATAAGCTATAAAATCTACTTTAAGGCCAAACCGCGAAATTTGGGAATCCTGGAAAAGGTAACATTTCTTATTTATCAGCGAATATTTGTAACGAGTTTATTGACGTAATGGGAAAACAGGTTCTAAAAAAAATTATAAATGAGGTTAAATTAGCTAAATATTTTTCCATTAGCGTCGGTAGTACGCCTGATCTGTCTCATGTTGACCAGCTAACTTTTATAATTCGATACGTGAATGAGAGTGTTCCTGTTGAAAGGTTTCTGAAGTTTATACCTATTATAGAGCATAAATCTGGGTATTTAGCGGAATTTTTTCGATAACCATGATATTCCCATAAAAGATTGCAGAGGACAAAGCTACGACAATGCTTCAAATATGTCCCCTTGTACCATGTGCGGGACATTCATTAAAATTAGTAGGTGTACATGCTGCTGGGTGTGTTTCGGAGGCAACAAAGTTTTTTGAAATGGTTCAGAAAGTGTACAACTTTTTTTCGGGCTCTACTCGTCGATGGAATATATTGACAGAACATTTAGGTTCAAAAAAAGTTGTTAAAAGTCTTTCACAAACCAGATGGTCATCCCGGGCAGATGCAGTAAGCGCCTTGCATTAATGTCATGAACAAGATATAGAAGCTTTGATATCCATCGCAAAAGATACAGAACAGGCACGAGAAACTAGAGACGAAGCCCTTAGTCTGTCCAGAAAAATGCAAAAACTAGAATATATTATACTAACGGAAATTTGGAACTGTATATTGAAAAGAATAGAGAAAATAAGTAATTATCTTCAGAAAGAAACAATAACACTGGACGTTGCAACTAATATGTTTACTTCACTTGATGATTTTATTATTAACCTCCGGGATAAATTTGATTACTTCGAATCGTCTGCCAAAGAAAGAAACCCAGTATCTGACTACAAGGACCTATTTCAAAGAACAAAACGCAGAAGTTCTCGCCAGAGTTTTTTTGATGGCTCTGCGCCGTCAGTCCAACTGAATGGGAGAGAAAAATTTAAAATAGAAACCTTTCTTCCCTTAATTGATACCCTCAGCGTTCATTTAAAACAGCGATTAAGTTCGTATAAGAATATCACTGAATTCTGAAGAGTTGAGATAAAGTTGCAAAGAATTTGCTGAATTTTATTATGAAGATGTTAATGAGAAAGAGTTAGAAATAGAATGTTTGCATTTAACAGAATACTTGAAAATTGTTGACAGTGAAAATAAGGATTGTATATTAAAAATATATAACTTTTGAAAGAAAACAAAATTGAAGACACATTTTCAAATGTAGAAATCGCATTGAGAATCTTTTTAAGCATGATGGTAACTAACTGCAGTGGGGAACGCTCCTTCTCCAAATTAAAAAGAATTAAAAATGAATTAGTAAGTACAATGTTTCAAGAGAGATTAACCAGTTTGTCGCTGATGTACATAGAATCTGATGTGCTAAAAAGCATAGATTTTGAAGAAGTGATTAACGATTTTGCCCATCTGAAATCTAGAAGGGTTCCTCTTCAAGTAACATAGATTTTTAAGGACTAACCTGTAAATGCTAAAAGAGTTACTTTTGTGCACTATATCACATTTATCTATTCGTTTCATGTGATTGTTTATAAAAATAAATATTTAACCCTGTTTATCTACTTTCTTTGTCTATTCTAACAAAATAGACTTCCAATAAACACCAACAATACTAATTTATTGAAACGTCAAAATTGTTATTGTATCAGTCATAGGGGCCTATTCTGTAACTCTTTCTCTAAAATTCAGAGGCCGCTAAAAGTTTAACCGAAGCTAAAATGAAATCGGTATTCGCTAACCGCGTTTCCGTTAAAATTTTAAAGGATTCCTTTGAAATAGCCTGTCAAAACTATTGGGGATGTTAAAGTATAGCAACGGTAACAAAATGGCGTATGTAGATGTTGCTGGCGAAGCTTTGATTGAGGAATTAATTGCAAACCAAGAAAAGCAAGATACATTTTTAGGTTAGGTTAGGTAGATAATTCCGACATTATTAGGAACATTACATGAAAAATAATCAGTATTTCTTAAGGATTTGAAAAGGCAAAAAATATACAGGTTTATCCACTTGTAATAACAAAGTTCATTATTATTCCGAAAAAAGAAAGATCTGACAACAATATAAATACCACCATATCGGCCATATCACAAGATCCTTGCACACAAACATCTGTGAAAATCGTGCGTTCTATACTTAAAACTCACTTTGTATATACTTCTTTATCTTGTAGTAATTTTTCTGTCAATAATTTTACTGTAAAAAGATGATCTTTTATGCTCCTTCCTTTTCTCCTACCACTTTGTGATTGTTCCAGTTTCTATATCGTATATCAGTTTCCTGTCTATTATTTTTTTCGTATTATCTTCATCGCCGTGCTCAGTAGAGTTATTTCTCTATAATTATTGCAATTGTGCTTGTCTCCCTTTTTATAAATTGGAACAATCAGTTCCATTTTCCAATCAGGAATTTGTTCTTCATTCCTTGCCGTATTGATTATTTCGAGTAAATAACCCATTACTTTTTGTCCCAGATTTGTTAGTTTGTCATACCATGGAGCTTTACCATTTTTAAGTGTTCGTATAACTTCTGTTAGATCTTCTATTTTTATGAATTCTTCTTCTATTATGTGATTGTTCGTTATTTTTTCAGTTTGCTGTTGTCCACCTAGGCATTGGAAGTATTTTCTTCATCTATTTATTGTTTCGTTTTCTTCCGTTATTGATTCTACATTTTTCTCATTAATGATACTTGTGTCCGGTTTTTTCTCTTGTCCTGAGGCTTTCATTGTATTCTCCATTTATTCCCCAAATTATATCCATGTTTCCCTCTTAGCCTTCAATACTAGATCATTTACTGTTTTCTTTCCCTTTGGTCCTTTTCCATCTCTTCGTTTCAAGTCTGTTTCTTATAATTGTTCTTTTTACTAGTTCCACATATTTCTTTAACTGTTTCTAATATTGCATTTTTGGAATAATTTCATCTTGTCTCCAGATTGTAATTTTGTTAAGTTTTCGATAGTGATTCAAATTTTAGTGTCAATAATCTGCTGTTAACTTGTTCTCTATACCAATCCATAAACCCGGCTATTCTAGTACATTGAACGGTAATATATGTCATGTTTAAAGCCCTTAAACTCTCCGATGAACTTGTTTACATCGTAAATGTATTTTTAGATAATCCTACAGATTTAGTTAATAACGATTTTAGAGAAAATATTTATTTTTAGTTGAGTAAATAACCAAATACCATCAATATAGTTTATTTTGTTACACACATATTATTTTTTTGTAAAGTAAAATATTATTGATTAGAGTTTCCTTTGTTTTTTTTTTAAATGAATTTGCATGATACAGAAAGTGTAACAAGAAAGTAGGCCAAAAATTAAAACATTCAGCTTGTATTACGAGGGTCGTCTTTTAAGTGTTGCATATAACAACATAGTTGGTGCCTGTCAACAAATATCAAATGTCAAAATTAACTGTCATGTTTAGTTAACTTAACGCCAAAGTTTCAGACCGCTTCGCTTGAAACCCTTTCAGTACCAATTTGTTTGTTTGTGCTTAAGTGAAGTATTTTTATGATAGGCTGTTGTTGAGATTTCATAATAATCATAATAATCATAATAATCAACTGGGTACAAATGTTTCTGTGCTTTGTGCTCATGCTAAGTAATGAGGGGTTTGTCGTAGCATTAATAGTAATTATGCGCCAAGGTAGAAAAGTGAGGTATTATTGTCGAGGTTCATTAAAGACCGAGAAGCGAAGCATCGAGTTTATTAATGGATCCGAGACATTAATACACTTTTCTACCGTGGCTCATATAGCATTTTTTTCACTACTTCACTACTGGCATTTTATTTTTTTAAATATCAGTTTGTCGACTTCCGTTTCACATGACATGACAGCTGTGTACAAGTTAACCTCACATTCTATTAAATGGATTGAGATTTAGATATAAGCAAGTAGGCTCTGTATTTTTCTACCTTGGTTAATAATGAACAACTTTACTACCTCAACAAAAGTCAATAAAGTTAGGTTTAGAGGCTAGTAGTGAAAAATAATATTTATGCCTTAGACTTGTATAAACTAACTAATATAATCACATACGTTGATTCTGGTTAGCAACGCGATATGTACATAGTTTTTGTTGTAAAAAAAAAAGATTTGTCAGAATAACTTTTTAATATATATTCTAAAACTTTAGTTGGAGTTTTGATTTAAATTAATACTGTTCCTGCACATTTTGATCATTTTACATTCATTGAAACATAGTCGTGGCATAATTTGCGAAAGCTGTCATTAACAGCCGAAAAAAACTCTTTTTCACCTCTTGGTTGTCTTTCTGTCCATATCTTTAAAGCCAACAAGTTGATCTGAAGGATCAACGCCTCCCATATATTTATTATAAAACTCAACCATTTTGGGACAAGGAATACCTTCTTGGGGACGCACCGGAATTCGGTCCCGCTACCTGCGGGAGGGACTACCTGTAACGGATTAAATTCGAAGTGCGATTTCGGAATTGGGTCCCATGTACCTACTATTTGTTTAATTTGACCAACCTAACAAAACCTAACCCCAACCCCAGTTAGATTCGACAGCAGACCGAATTACGAAAAATTCGAAGTGCGATTTCGGAATTGGGTCCCATGTACCTACTATTTGTTTAATTTGACCAACCTAACAAAACCTAACCCCAACCCCAGTTAGATTCGACAGCGGATCGAATTACGAAATCACCCTTTCGGATTTGGACAAAATCCCTGTGAGCAGGTAGTCCCTTCCGCAGGAAGCGGGACCGAATTCCGAAACACCGCCTTCTTGGCTACCATCTCAGGCCTTTCTTTTCACTTCAATCATTTCATCTATATGACAATTAGAAAGTACTGTGACATCTTTAGTGTCCTTCCAAGAAACTGCACACGTACCAAACTGATTGCACAAAAACTGAGATTCACCTCGTTGTCTTTTTTTGTCTATAACGAACTTTGGCAAGTTTTTTCTGGTGATTATTGATGTACCAACTGGAACTGCTGCAAAAGGTAAGTCATTGATAAGTTTGGTACTTGTAAAAAATCTGTCAAAACATAAGCTGACATCAGTCCTGCTAACTTCTCCTAGAGTTGAACTTTGATTTTTATCTGCATCTTTTCCGGAATATATGTTCAAGTCATATGTGTAGCCAGTTTTTGAATCACATCTAACCCATGACTTTACGCCTCTTTTGATGGGCTTTAGGGGAAGGTATTGTTTGAGGCTACTTCTTCTTGAACTAATATATAGCCTCGTCGATACTTTGGAAAGTACTCACACTTCTTGCTACAGAAAAAGTGTGCTTCAAACACGAAAGCACTTCTTCCATATAATAAATTTTTTGAGCACCAACTGGTTTTTTGGGGGAATTGAAGTAAAGTTTGGGAGAAAGAAGTGGTAATTTATTATATGACATAATGAAAAAGCAGCCAAGTACTATCATTATTTCATACTGATCAGTTTTCTAAATAGATTTTTTCTTTTTGAATTGTAAAATCTCCAATTTTCCGTTGGTTTTATCAGCGATCCATAGAAAAAGGCTTTTAGGGAACATTTCGAAGAAAACATCAAGCTCGGAAGATGACTTATCAAGATTTGCCAGAACTGTTCTAGGTTTCTCGGCTGGGATTTCAAATCTAGAAACAAAATTGTGTCTACAAACCTCCATTGATTCAACATTATTATAGAGCATTAGTGTATTGTCATTTTCTTCGGAAGATTCTGATGAACTATCCGTGGACAACCAACACTTTTTCATGGAGTTCAAATTTCGTTGGGATTTTTCCTCCTTTTTTTTCACTCGTAGATGGTTCCTACATATTCTGAACCACTATCAACGAACGGTTCGTCTTCGATGTCAGAAATATTTTCCGCCAACTTCATCAACTTCTTGATTCATTTCTGAAATAAAAAAAACTCATTTTACTTATAGTTATACCACTGGGACAAATACATCCCATACCGTAACACCACTGGGACATACATGTCCCAATAACGAATTTTATGAAAAATATTGTTTTTACGCCAACTTGACATACAATAAACATTTTCTGTAGACATTACTTGGACCTAAATGAACTAACCTCAACATTTGCACTAAACCGCCGCAAACTGAATCTGCCTGTATATTTTTGAGTGGGGATAATAGAAAAGATGTATATTATCAGTGAGACACAGACAAGGCCAAATTACTAGCGTAAAATTAGCTCTGGGATTTTCTTAACATCTGCTGAGTCTTATATGACCCATTGGGACTGAAAAGGTTGCTGTACCTAAACTGAATTTTTAAAATTGATGAGACAGTCGAAACATGGAATTAGGCCGAGAAAATGTACGCGGAATCATTTTTTACAATTTTCGAAAACAGTTGTCTCAATAAGAATGCTTTGCCGAGTTGGTTTCTGTTTTTGGCAATGAAGCACCACATCAATCGACAATTTCTCGTTGTTATGAAGAACGTGGACGGATTAATCTTTGCGACGATCCAAGAACAGGTCCACCAACAACGGCCGTCACCCAGGAAAACGTCGATGCTTTACGTTAGCTGATCCAAGAAGATCGACATGTCACATATTGTGAAATTGGAGCATTATGCGTTAATGTTCATTAAATGAGGCGAGGTTGAAAAAAATGTATATATTGAAATTTTGTGTGGCCGCCATCTTGAATTTTTGAAATCTGAAAACACCAACGTTTTCAGGGGGCGGACTACTATATTTTCCTATATTATGAAGACGTTATTATTGTTTTAATTATGTTTGTCGCTTAAAAAACCATTTTGCAAAAAAATTTTCAATTTTTCGAAAATTAAGGGTTGAAAGAATTTTTTTCCTAAATATTGCATTATGTCATCTTATAGGGTATGAAATTCCCTACAATTTCGATGTCTATAATTTTTTTGTGCGATCAAATCTAAAAAAGCTATAGACGGAAAACTGTTGCATTAAACTTCAGCGGGATCATCTCAATAATTTAGTAATGTAGTCTATACCTACTATATACATACATATTCTTTCGTTTGAAAAAATAGAATCTATAAAGTTACCTAAGCTTTTCATTTTCACGACATCTTTCTGCCTAACTTCCCCGAACTATATAAAATATTTTCAGTTTTTGACTTTCCTATCGTTTTTAATATATTATTCTACAAAACTAATTATTAGTGTTAAAACAGCCAAGAAAGAATAAAAAAAACAGTGACATTTAAACCAGCGACCTTTTATGAAACAAATAAATATTTTTAGTTCTTAAAAATATTGAGAAAAAATAATACCCACAACTTGTACAGTCGACAGAAAAGGTTTGTTTCTCAGACAAATTTGTTAATAGCCTTCATAGTTATACTTGTTGGTTAAATATCTAATAATTTTTGTAAATATCTTCTTTCGATCAATAATGATAATATCATCGATAAATTGGCAGCAAAATATATATTTTTATGTATAAAAATTTCTTTGTGGCTGTAATTAACAGCTTAGTATTATGTATTCAAAGCATGTTTTATACCAATTAACTGACCAATAACATTTTTATTTTCTTTTTCAGATTCTGAGTTATCCGATTTATCACATCTCGGTGAGTTTTATCTTTAATTTTAGTTTCATAAAGAGTACAGTGTGATCCAAAAGATCGCAACCCCATGTTATAGATTTTAATTGACATTTTTTGATGAAATTCAAATTTTAGTGGTTTAAAAAGGTCGGCAAAAGGACTATTGTTACTTTTTAACATTTGATATACGTCAGTTTAGCGATATTTTTAATGGACTTTGGTTACCACATTATCAAAACAGCTAAAGGTAAATTTAATGTAACTTTACCGGAGTATGAGATGTACGTCTTCAAAAATTGTTTTTTGTGGTGGTCAGTAAAAGACAATTAGTTGTGCGATTTCTCTTATGAATACTTATTGGGTTTGTGTCACGTCGTAGCCTAATAAATATTTTCCAGTTATTGGTATTACTATCATGCCTAATAAACGATATGACAAATGTAGGTAGTCAAATTAATGGAAGTTTTGTAGAAGCCACCGATATTTAAATTAGTTTTTGTTTAATATTTGATTATTTTTACATTGGTGTCTTTGAAATTTCATAAACATTTTTGTTTATTTTTTAATTCAAAATAAATGTATTTTGTCAAATATCTTATGAAATATTGCAATTACTATTTTACAGATTTTTGAAGTCCCCTAAAGACGTACGCTACTGACACAAGCCCAATATTCGTAAGGACAGCCACTCAATTAATTGTCTTTTAATAAATACCAAAATTTGGAGTTCACAAAACGTCAATTATCGTGTAAACAGGGAGGTTCCAAAATTAAAAAAAAAAACAATTTTTGACGACGTACATCTCAGACACCAGTGAAGTTACATTATTCAAAATTTACCTTTAGGTGTTTCAAGGGATACTATTTGCAATGTGGGAACCAAAAGTCCAATAAAAAAATCGCTAATAATTTTTTTTAAATCGACGTTTTGAAACCTCCTAAAAATGTACGCCACTGACGTATAACAGATGTTAATAGATAAAAATAGTTTTTTTGCCGACCTTTTCAAACCACCAAAATTTGAAGTTCATCAAATGTCAATTAAAAGCTATAACTGGGTGTTGCGATCTTAAGTGGGTCACACTATATATATATTTTTTTTTATTCACATTTTTTTGTTGATATCACAAGACACATTCACATAGTTTATCTGAAGTCAGTGTGACATTCAAAACAAAAATCTTAAAGGTCTACTTGTCTTCCGCCAAAATCACCGACAAGCGGTCCTTTGAATTTTTATTAAACGAAAAATTAAAGAAAGTGCTACTAAATGCAGAGAAATATGTATCTAACATTTCAGCAAAATGTAATCAAATTCAGTTACCAATGTTGTATCATAAGTTTATATCCAAGTTTGTCGGAATGGTTGTTAACCGATAAACACTTGAATACACAAAACTACGGGACTTTTTTTTGGGTCAAGATGGGAATCTCATATTCGAATGGGTCTTATCCAGGACCCAAACAATGTTGGACTCATCCCCAAGAGGATGCCTACCAACCAAACCCTCCTCAAACTCGCTCTTACCCCCGCCTCGGAATCACTACCCTAGCATTCTTCGAGACGGGCGGCGGTCCCTCGCACACTTTCCGCTCACACTGTCGTCTTCTCCCTACCTATCACTCCTACCTCTCATGCCATATCGAGTCCTTATCTCCCCCTAATCATGTTCTCCACTACGCCACTTACCTCCATCTATTCCTCCTTCCTCTCAACATTATCTCCACCATGTTCTTTCAATACACCGCCTCCCTTAGTTTCCTCTACAACTTCTTCATCACTTCCTCGTTCTTCAAGCATCTAAACACATGCCCCACATCATCCTCCACTTCACACCTCTCGTACACTCCAGTCTCTGTTCCCAATCTTGTGAGGGTACCCTACTCTCGACCCATGCCCAGTGAGCACCTGTGTTAAGAAGTAGTTTACCTCCCTGAATTTCCGGTCCATCCAATCTCTCCTACTCCCAATCGCTTCTTTTAGCGCTCCCTCATACTCCTTCCACCTTCTCTCCATTCCCTCCTCCAACCATTCCTGTACTTCCTCTCTGGTCGCACCCCTCCAGCGTATGTGCTTGGCTCTAGTAGGTAGGTCCTTGACAGCACCGCTGCTGCCAGTTCACCCACTGCACCACCCTCAGGAGTATCCCCCTCTGCACCCGCAGAAGTGGCCTAACCCTCGCTCTATAATACAATGAGAATGTTATTACACAAAATATTTCTTCATTCACAATCATTTTTACCAAATATATCATCTACTGTGAATGGACCTTAAGAAAATATAACAATTTTTGCAGTCTTAAATTTCAAAATATTTGCTCATATTGTCTTTAGCCGAATGTTTTAAAACTGTCAGTTAGGGTGAATATTTAAAAAATAGAATAAATCTTGATAACGGCGGTGGGAACCGAAACGTTGGAAATAAAAATATCAAAAAACTTTGTAGTTGAGTTTCCCATCAAAAACAAACCAAATAATAAATATACCATAAGGAATGTTTAGAATTTATTCGAACCAAATTTTTGGTCTAAGATTGAGATCTAGAGCTATAGTCAGTTTAATATTTTTGGATGTGGAATGACTGAACTTCTTTTTTATCTACTTCTTAATATATTTTTTAATAAACTCATTTTTGTTTTTTGCAAAAAAAATCTCACAGAAATTATTAAATTGTGTTACTACACGAATGTTATTTATTTAAACGCATTTCAAGACCTGTTGTGGACGATTAAAGTTATGCTAGCGCCAACGAGAAGACGGTTTGGTTTTGCGAGTAGCAACTTCCATTAACTGGATATTTGCACGAACGATCTCTTCGAGAAGATAATGGTCAAGGCATACAACACGATTAAACGACATTACAGAATATAGTCGGCGCAGAAAATCAATTAGAAGGTTCACAGATAAAATTTCATTGAAATATTGTTTAAATTAGCTTCTTTTTTGAAAATATCAGTTTCAAAGGAACTTTTCTTGTCCATTAGTACAAGCGATGAAGTTAAGAAAGTCTGAAAATCTCAGAATAAAATTAACGAAAAAGATTTGTTTTTCAACGTAAATAACGAAATACGAGTTATCCTTTGTATGTTCCTTGTGGTATATTCAATATCCTTTCTGTGTATTTTGGGAAATCAAACTACAATCTTTTTTTGTTTTCATTTCAACGTTAATAGATATATGAGTCGAAGATAATAGTTTAATACTATTATAACGCCTTATAAAGTTTTTGAAAATTATTTTTCAAACAACAGAGACCGTTCAATAAGAAGCAACAACTACTCCTCGGGCTATATGCCCCGACAGACATTCAATTACACTTCTAAGTTAAACGGAGCCGGTATATAAGCAAGATATAACCAACCATTCGGGTTTGTAATTGTGCCTCATCAGTTCAAGATAGATGTCATAAGTCCAGAAGCCCTGAAAGTATAATCCTGGTCTGGAGACAACCCTGAAACCACATCAATACATTAACCTCAGTAAAGGAAATCCTAAGAATGCGATAACAGCGACACCCCCACATCTAACCACAAACCAAAATTCTATATTGATGTGGTTTCAGCGTTGTCTCCAGTCCAGGATTATGCTCTCAGGGCTTCTGGACGGATGACATCTACTGATGAGTCGCAAATATTCCGAAACCAGACCACAAGTAATGTTGTCCCTTCTAATTACAAACCAGAATGGTTGGTTATATCTTGCTTATATACCAGCTCCGTTTAACTTAGAAGTGTAATTCAATGTCTGTCGGGGCATACAGCCCGAGGAGTAGTTGTGGCTTCTTATTGAACGGTTTGGCAATCCGGTTAATGCGAATCCGTATAACTGAGGTCCGGTTAATCGAGTCTCTACTGTAAATTATTGTTTATTGTATCGTTATAGTGAAAATTGTATTTATTTACCAGATCATTATTGTGAAAATTAGATACGCAAATAACGGATTCAGTAGATATAATCCGAGGCGCAACCGAGGATTACAATATTTAACCTCATCCGTCATTTGCTACATATCGGCCTTGTAACGTTAATAACTATAACAATACATACTTAAAAAGTCAGGATACTTCTGATCACACACTTTAGAAGCTAAGGCAATTTTCTAAACATTCCCCGCTCTTTCGTGAATCGCTCGATTGCTTAGACAAGTCATAAAATTACATTAACTTACTAGGTAGATTATGAATGCATTTTTTGCTCACCGATTTACCATTATATTTGAGAAAACTGTTAATGATATTTGCTTTGAGATTTGAGCATTTACTGAAAAGGCTCATTTCGCAAAAACTCGGAACATTTAGGTATAGGGAGGACATTTTTTTAACATTATGAATTATTAAAATACAGTGGTCCATTTAAATTTAAATAAGTTCTTTCAACCCCACATTATAAGGAAATAGTCTTAAAATAAAGCATTCTTTGTTTTAAGTTTATGTTGTTTTGTTTCTGATAAATTTTGTCTTCTGAAGTTAATAAATTTGGTTATTTTTCTTTATATTATTTTATAATTTCCACGGAGAGAAGGGTTAACACGTTATTATGTATTTCCAATGGGCGGGTTTTTTATTCATGGTCCACCCCATTGAAATAAAAAAAATCTTGACGAGTGGCGTTGAATTTAAGTTTTGCCCGGAGCGCCGGAATCTCTAGAGCCGGCACTGCGTAATCACAAAAGGGAAAGAAAAAAAGGGTTTATGTTCGTATATAAAAAAATCAGTGGTTAACGAGATCTCTCTTTGATCGTCGCATCACCCTGTATATCTAAAAAATGTTCAATTATGAAAAATTCTATAAATAAATGTTGGTTAATTGATTTGAGTAAAAAAGTTAATATCACCACAAGGTGAATCCAAATTATTTATTCAAATAACGTGCGTCGTCTTTCGGAGTGTTGGGAATTTTTAATTAGATGAAATTCTTTTAATGTTCTGATAATTGTTAATTTCATTAGGTATTAAGTCAAAATCAATTTGCGTAGTAAGAAATGTATATTAAACAATTTTTTTTTAGTTTAATACAAACAATCCCGCTACAAATACTGAGAGTTATACCTGAATGAATTTTTTATGGTAAAGTTTAGAGGCGCCAGTATATCGTTAACCAAGCACAAATATGATATGGAATACTGTCATTAGCCCAGTAAAAAAGTCCGTGAATTGACTTTTTGTGCTAGAAGGCCCCGATTAGGGATGCGCGATACTATCCGATATTCCAGTGTATCGATACTTTTACTTCCGATACTCGATATTTTGTATCGATACTATGCTTTTCGATGCATTCCAAGTATCGATAAATTTGTAATGTATCGATACCTTGCGATACGGGATTTTTTGTGGTATCAGCAAGTGGCGTTATCTATAGCGATGAGCGATATCGTGATTTTTTAATCACGTTGTGAAATGATGTGCTTTTTTTAACGAAACTAAAAATAAATAACGAAAAATGTGCAGTTTTTTGCGCTTTTCGAGCTAATTTTGAAGTTATGTGAAAAAGTCACTAAAGAAAAAGTTGTAGATTTTCTCAAGATCTACAACTTTTATAATCAACTTTTTATTCTAGGAACTCGACTTTGGACAGAAATCGCAATAATGTCTTTTTCCACCCCCCCAAAAAAAGTGTTTTTTACCGAAAAAACGTTATAACTCGAAAAATTTCCAATATTTTAATTTGAAATTTTTTTCGTGGTTTGTGACTATCAAAGCTACCTTCTACTAAATTTTCATCAAAATCGAACATTTTTTAAGGAAACTAATAATAAAAGACAACAAATGCAGTTTTTTGCATTTTTCGAGCTAATTTTGAAGTTATGTGGAAAAGTCACCAATAAAAAAGATGTAGATATTTCCAAGATCTACAACTTTTATAATCAACTTTTTATTCTAGGAACTCAACTTTGGACGGAAATCGCAATAATGTCTTTTTCCACCCCCCAAAAAGGTGTTTTTTACCGAAAAAATGTCAAAATTAGCAAAATCTCGGATCGTTAACGTATCGATACTTCGAGTATCGATAAAGTAATATTCGATATTCTACTGTAACGATACTTTACGTTCCGATCCGTATCGATACCTAATATCGATACTTTCTAGTGTATCGCGCAACCCTAGCCCCGATCCAATGAACATATTCGGGGCGGACTCATCGCCTGGGAAATAGTGAAAATCGCGGAAAAACTGTTCGGAATTCATGTTTTTCGCAATTATTTCGATAACTATAAACAACAGCGAAAAAAGTTTCAAATAAATGTTGTAGAGCGTGAAATTCTACATCGAAATGTACCCTCACGCGTGAAAATTCATCCAGTTTTTGAAAGGTTTCCTACCGTTTACGAAGCAGCCTGAAAACTGCCAAGCGAGAACAGCTGACCTGCGCACTGCGCTACTGCGCACTGCGCTACTGCGCACCCTACTCCTTTCCCCTCGCTTCGAACGTAACGGTTCGCTGTAAAATTTCACGCTCTACAACATTTATTTGAAACTTTTTTCGCTGTTGTTTATAGTTATCGAAATAATTGCGAAAAACATGAATTCCGAACAGTTTTTCCTCGATTTTCACTATTTCCCGGGCGATGAGTCCGCCCCGAATATGTTCATTCGATTCCTCATGCCCAAATTGACTTTATCAACCTCATCGGGGCCTTCTAACACAAATAGTCAATTCACGGTCTTTTTTACTGGACTACATCTCCCAAGTATTTGGTAAAAATTCCTGCGACACCCTGTGTGAATTAATGTATTCGAGGTTTTTAATGATCGCTCTTGTATATTTGGTGAGCACATTCTTGAAGATTACACTTAAATTGTTTGTTCTTCCATGTCTTCCTGGATAATGTGTTTTATGGTAAAAGTGAGATATGGCAATGTGTAGGTATATTCTGATTTTGCTTCTAAAAGAGATTTTGGTGCGTAAGAAGTGGATGACCTATACCAGGAGTCGACAACCTTTTAACAAAGAGATGCCCATGTGCAATTATGAACAAAGCCAAAGTGCTACTATAAAAAAATGTATAATTTTTATACGAATAAATAATGTATAAAATTGTTCAAAGTAATAAGGAAGGTAACTAATGAAATAAAAAAATGATCAACAATATTTCTAAAAATTTTAATCAAAAAGGAAACAGCACAGACTTTACTGTTAAACGAAATATATGTTTTTATATAAGGCAGTACTTTGTTCAAAACTTGAAAAGTTTTCAGTGCGATCCTTGTCCTTGTGTTTCTCGCGAAAGCTTTTCTATTTCTGGTTCATGTCTAGTAGCTTCAAATATTACACACCCTCTGAATTTTCTGTTGTTAGCCGGCTTCGATATGGATTCAAAACGATTTTCATATGGGAAAAAAACTTGCTCACACATATAGGTCGATCCGAATGCTGAAAGCATTGCAAATGCCACTTTTTTCAGGCAAATAAATTTATCTGGCAAACTAGCCCAACAATTCATTATTTCGTTTAATTTATCACCTTCTAAAACTCTTCATAGTTCCACAAATTGTGTCTTCCATAACTCGGAGTTCCTAAATTCAATGTGCTGAAGCTCAAATTCTTGAATTTCCATCCATGCGAAAAGAGAATCATTAAAAGGAATGCTAGTAAAATCCGTTTAGTCTGGTTTTATTAAGATGGAGAACATGTGACCATGTTTATCAAAATCTTTCAGCAAATTTTTTTTAATGAAGTCATGAAATTTAACATTTCCTCATTAAATGCATCATTATCACAATTATTAAGGTTGGATGAGAATGTTTTTAGATTTGGAAAGGTTTTGTACAAAACCATAATCACTTGTCCAAGAACTTTTAAAGGGCCTAATGTCGAATTTCTGCTTTTTAGCTGCCATAACTCTAACGTTAATCGCGCACTTGTACGTTACAAGTTGATAAATAATGTTACGATTAACTATCCCGGGTCCGTAAAATAACAACACCTGGTACAACTTTTACCACTAAACTTTGATTTCGGAACTTATATTTACAATAGCTCGTAGTAGACTAAACTAACTCTAACTGAATACACGCTTATTTTCCCGTATTCCCTTATATTCCCGTATAACCGTGGCAATGCCGCTCCCCGGGCGTTCGAAAAGCCGAAAATCACCTGCTCGCGTCTTCTCTTTTCTAGAAACGTCCCGTCGCGGTCGCGTCGTTCTATCCTGGCCTGCCATCACTCAGCTCGGTCGAGCTACGTTGCCAGCTTGTGTACAGTTCCGTAGATTATTTTGAATTTACAATAAGTATCCTTAAAATTAAATGTTTATTTTAAAATATATTACACCAAACTTCACAAAGTTATGCATGCCACTTTAAACTGCCAGGCGTGCCAAGTCTGGCACGCGTGCCGTAAGTTGCCTATCCCTAGTACCGTTTGTAGCAATCAAAGAAGACAAAACATATTATCTAAAAAAATTGTCTCTAGATTGCAGTTGCAAGCCATTCACAAAACATAAATATTGTCAAAAGAATGACCAAATTCGTAAGAATTCTCTGAGAAAGTTACTGAAATGAAAACTGGATGTACACCTCTTAATCTAAGTAGCAGAAGAACCATTATTAACTGGATACATAAAATTGGTTTTAAGTCTAAAAAATCTAATAATAGAAAATTTTAAATGAAGTACCAAATATGGGAAATTATTAAAACGAAGTTGCCAAAATGCGAGTATTATATGAACTGTTATGGACTAGCACTATTTTACCGACTATATAGTGGGTCAACTTCTTTTAGATTGGACGGAGTTTGGTTTCATAGTACCTAATTGCCAAGAAGCAATATGATTTTTTATTGTAATAATGTGATTAGAGTAGAGAAATTTATGTATATATAAGATAAGATTATCTTCTTCACCCCTGTACTGTCATCTGAATGTGAATTCCACTTATATCTTCCACGAAGAAAACAATAATAATACTTTCAAAAAATAATAATTAATTTCTTTCATACTGGATATTATTTTTCTTGGTGTTTAATCCCGACTCACAGTACACACATATTCCCAGTGTAAGAAAACACGTCAATGTCTAATGCATCGACCGTCGATAAATCGAACCAATCGTTCCGCGAATATAAGAATTAAGTTTATGTCTAACAGCAAGTTCTTGAAAAAGTCACTGCACTCTAATGCATGCTACAATTTCCATCTCTGTCAGTATTTATAACTTATACTCTAAATATAGCTCAAGTCATTAACTTCTTCGCGTATAATCTGCCCTTGTTATGATACTTAAGGTCGTATCAAACTAGTTTACAGGCTATATGTAATATGAATCGAGTTTATTTGTTATGTTAGAACTTAAAACGTAATATATTCCAAAGAAAACTATTCAGTAATAGATACATAAAATATCCACTATATTAACAATAAAAAGATTAACCATCGAATCTTGAGCGCAGTGATATCGTCAGGATTCAAAAGCACACACTTAGTTCAACTGCAACCCTCCTTTATAATCTTTTTTTAATTAATTTCTATCCCAGTTTATCTTTTTGCAGATGTAAGACCCCTTTTTGGTTATTTTTGTACGTCTACTCCAACCTCTCTGTTTATCACGTCCAATATCTTTTGAGGACTTTATTTAAAGTTACAACTATCCTAATTTCCATGGTCGGTGCCTGCTTCGTAGCTTTATTTCTTCCTGTCCCATCCTTATTTCCTAATTTTTTTGTATCTCTATCTTATTTGTCTTTTTTTGTTGATATTGGTAGCTAGCTCCTTCTAGTGATATCTCATTCGCTGTTCTTTTTTTACTGTTGGGGTTGACATTCATTTCTTCCTTATCCTCAATTTCATATCCATGTTTGATATCCTTTAATCTGTAGGTTTCGTTATGTATGACTAGCTTGTTATATCTCACATATTCTTTGTTACCTTCTTTATTATTATTATTATATTTAGCAGAGGGACAGGTCCCTATTGTGCCCAAAAAAAGATAATTACATATGTAACCTACTAGTAGGTGAAGAAAAGAAAAATAACTACAATATATACAAATATACCAACAAAAAAGAAACTATAGGTGCTCTAAAAGCGTTCGATCAAGTCTGTTTTTAAACGAGTTAGTTGATGGTGCAGAAACTGTGGATACATCAAGGTTATTCCAGCTGTCGAAAACCCTGTTTGGTAAGAAGTTTTGTCTTGATCTGACGGTAAAGTTTTCTTTTTTTAGTTTAAAAATGTGTCCTCTAAGGCGGTCATCTGGATTTAAGGTGAACATCATATCAAGATTACCAAAATTAAATTTTAATATTTTAAAAGTGGTAATGAGGTCTCCGCGGTGTCTGCGAAGTTCAAAGGAAGTTAGGTTGGCCATGGAGAGTATTTCTTCGTAGGAAGGTCTTCGCGGTCCCAGGGACAGTCGAGTGGCTTTTCTTTGAACATTTTCCAAAAGATTTTTATCACGAACTAGGTCAGGGTACCACGTTGGACCGGCGTACTCGAGATTTGGTCGGACATAGATAGTATACAGCTTACAACGAAACACTCGAAAATGAGATACAGTCTGGTGTTCGCGCGCTTACAGACTGAAGTTATATGATCAGACCAAGTTAGGTTGCTATTTACGATAACTCCGAGGTCGTTATAGGAAAACACAGAATTTAATGGTCGGCCGTCTACGAAGTACGGTAGTAGTGGGTTATTTTTACCGAATCGGAGCACTACACATTTTTCAGTGTTCAACGGAAGTAGCCACTGGGAACGCCAGATGAAGATGGAGTTTAAGTCAAACTGGAGGGTTTGTTGGTTGGTGATTGGATTTGTATATATCTTTGTGTCGTCAGCGTAGAAAGATATTTTGTTAGTTACGTGATAGGAGAGATCGCTGGTGTAAACCGTAAAAAGCAGAGGACCAAGAACAGAACCCTGTGGTACTCCACTTTCCACCAGTCTATCCCTTGAGAAATCTTCGCCAACTCTTACTCTGAAATGTCTGTCTGTTAGGAAGTCGTCAATCCAGCTAAGTAAAGAGTTGGTGGCTGGCTGGCTTGTTTTAGTTTTGGAATAAGCATCCTTCTTCCTTGTACAATTTTTCTGGGATAATCTTCATCTAACCATGAAACTGTTTCTTTTAGCTCATTTGAGTTTCTCAATAACATTAATTTCGTGCTTTCCTCTACTAATTTCGCCAATTTTCCTATCGCATAATTTCCAATTCTTCTTACTTCGTCAATGTCTTATTTTCCCTTTAGATTAATTCCTATTTTTTTATTAGCTATGTAGCTATGTGCGTTTGGTGAAGCAGTATTTATCATAGCGCTCCCAAAATGTAAGTACAGACCAAGTTTTGTAAAGATATGAAAAGGGGAAATGCACCAATCAAATCAAGTGGTTGGACATTTGGATCATGTCCCTTGCAAATTACACCTTATTTTGAATTGGATAATCCTGAGAAATACAGGACATCAAATCCAATTTTAAAATGCAGAATCATAATTCCATCCACTTCCTAAAAGTCTATACTTGCTTCCTACGTGCTAAAACCATAAACTTTGTTTATTTACAAATAGAAAACCGATGAAAATCAAAATTAGAAATTACAGAATTGAAGTAAATATTTAAAGTATCGTCAATTAAAATCGACTCTGTTGAAAATGTGAATCCGAGAAGTGATGAAAAGATCTTACAAAGTCGAATATACTAATTCAATAAAACACATTTTTTTTTTGAACACCTGGCCAATTTTATTTGTTTATAATTAACTAATTCGAATTGAAATTATTTATGGATAATGTGTTGAATAACACATTATACGCTGGAAATTACATTATAGTCTGGACATTTATATAAATGTTATGATTATTTCTTATACTCTGTAAAGAAAATGATTTACTTGATTTATACCGGGTGGACGAATAAGGCAATCTCTCGGTTATACAGAGTGATAACTATTGGGGCATAGGCTAAGGGTGATAGGACCAAATATGCCTTAATAAAATATTGCTGTGGAAAAAGAGCGTTAAAGTTGAATTTTTTTCGTTTTTTACCAATAATTTTACTGTATATTTATCGATTGTGTTCAAAATCGGTACAGAGGCATAATTTTACACAGGGAATATTACTTCATGTATTATTTTACATTTTGTTACAGGGGGCGCCACGTGAAGGATTTCTCATTTCTACGTAATATTGGTACTCTCTATACTCTGGTACTCTATATTTTCATTCGTTTTCGAGAAAAACGCAATTTGTCAGTTCAGAGTATCAGAAGGGGGTTTCAAATATTATTTCATTTATGAAGAGTGTACTTTGGACTGTCAGATAATTGTTGCTGGTAAATGACATTTCTTATCAGTGAATAATTTTTGATGCGAGTTTATAGTCAATTGTTGCATTTTTTTTTAAACTATCATATATTTTTTCGATTAAAATGCCTCGTCACAATCATTTTACGAATGAAGAAATGCGGCATATGATTTGTGTATACCCTCAAGAACATTTTTGCGGTCGCTCTGTAGCAAGAAGGTATATACAAAAAAAGTTCCACCCTTATCACTTCACTCCTATTCAAAATTTGCTTCCAACTTTACCAGACGGTATTTAATTGGCGAAACAGTAATTATTGGTATTGGGAAGAACAAAATCCGCATGCTCTGAAAAAAGACATTTTCAGCATGAGTTTAAATTGATTATATAACTCATGTTCTAATGAACCAATACAATCCTTGAATTTCCCTTAGTTACGACGTAATATACCCCTTGACGACGTGATATAATCGTTTTGGTGTTTCGCCTCCTGCCATATTGTGATCATTTCCATAGTAACGGGCAAGCTCAATGAAATGTCAGTTAATTCTACTACAAATTCCGAAAACAACTATACATCAAATATGTATTATAATAATTGTACCTTCAATATTAATATTAATCAATAAAAAAAATTAGAATATTATTCGTTATATAATCGTAACGAATACCAACTCGAGCATAGACAATATTTTTCGATTATTTACCTATTCGCTCGACGTATTTCGCGAAACACCACTCGAGATGCGCTCTCGTGATGTTTCGCCAAATACGTCTCGTGACTCGGTGAATAATCGAATATTGTGTATGCTCTTGTGATATTATAACTGAATATTTGATGTGTCATAGGCGACCAACTACTAGGGTCATATGTTTTGCCTCCAAATTTAAATGGAGATTTTTATTTATTTTTTTTTGCAAAATACTTTTAGTGATATTTTGGATAATCTGTCACTAGCTGTAAGAAAGAAAATGTGGTTTATGGAGGATGCCGCTCCAGTCCTGAGTATAACCCGCTTGACTATTATGTTTGGGGACATATGAAGTCTTTAGTTTATCCCAATAAAATTAACCCAAGAGGCGAACTCTGGAGGAAAAGTCCTTTATTAAAAGAATTAGAAAAGGCATAGAAGTCGGAGGACTCGGAGGAGGCCACGTAAACATTTAATTTGAGTTTGCTCTTTTTATATTACATTGTTTTTAATTATGTTTTATCGTCGAAATAGAAGTCTTGCGTTACAAGTTTTTACTTGAAATCCCCTTCCGATACTCTGAACTGTTCAATTGCGTTGCAATTACGTAGAAATGGGGCCGGGAATACCCCCCCCCCAAAGTGACGATGAGGTGTGTGAAATTTCTGGATATTCAATTACTAGTCAAACCCTACCCTTCACGGTAAATTCATGGACCGGCAGAATTTTTGTACACTTTGCCTACTTTTCATCCTTCATTTACTGGACTTTATATAAATTTACAAATTTCAAATAGCATTAGTTTTCCATATACCTATGGCTAATGGGCCCTCGACGTGACACACCCTGTAGGAATATGTTATATTTCTATTGTGGAGTTTTTTATCGATTTCATTCGGTAACTAGTTTTTAAATCCATTTTTCATTTGAGAACAATTTTTTATGTTATATATCAGTAATGATACAGATACAGATAATTATCTTGTAACAGTACTTACTCATTTGTCCAATACTTTTTGCTACGCAATAAATAAATATTCAAGTAGTTCACAAGTAGATCAAAGTAATTATTGTAATTAGATTCTAGTCTGTGGGAACTTTCTGCTCTAATCGGTAATTAGTTTCAATTAATTTTTAATAATCTATTAGGATAATTATCCAAGTAATGCAAATTAAACCTTATTAACTGAAAAGTCAAACGTATTCACCGACAAAGCTCATTTGCGATGACAGAGATTAGGTTTTTTAGTTTTCTGAAAATTATTACTTATTACTTTTCATTCAGGCAAAATTTGAAGAAAAAACATGAAAAAATGGGAAAAATCATAGTTTTCTATTTTAGCTCACCCTGTAAACAGACATTCGTCCATAGTTTTTATTACAATTTACAACTAGACCATATTTTTCAATTCATTATGCAAAAGTTATTTGTGTATTTAGAGCGTAAGGTAACATATTGCCGCTTGAGAAAGAATCTTTCGAAAGCGGCAATTTTACTTTACGCTCGAAAAAGACACATAATTTTTTCTACAGTCGTCCTTTTAATAATTAAAACAGTTTTTATATTGTCTTATGTTATAATAGGAATGCTAGAATAATCGTCATTTTCGCTATTCATCATGATTAACCTTAAAAAGATCTACTGACTAGGGATGTTAAAAAATAATCGATTTTTATATAAATCGATTATTATTTTCTTATAATCGATTTTTAGTTATCGATTTTTATTGTTATATTAATCCATTTTTAGTAAATCGATTTTATAAATTAAGAGTTTAAATCGATTTTCGGAAACGGCTCGTATTATTTATTAACTATTTTTCAAAATTTTAGACCAATTTTCAAAATTATTGACAATTATTAACCATTTTTGACCATATTTCAAAATTTTTGACAATTTTTCAAAAACTAACAATTTTTGACAATTTTTAACAATAATTGTCCATTTTTGACAGTTTTTGACAATTGTTGACCATTTTTGATAGTTTTTGACAATTATGGGCCATTTTTGATAATTTTCCAAAAGTTTTGACACTTTTTCAAAATTTTAGACCATTTTTCAAAATTATTGACCATTTTTGATAATTTTTGACAATTATTGACTATTTTCGAGCATATTTCTAAATTTTTGACAATTTTTCAAAAACTTCAACAATTATCCACTATTTTTCAAAATTTTGACAATTTTTAACAATAATTTTCCATTTTTGACCATTTTTGATAGTTTTTGACAATTATTGGCCATTTTTGACAATTTTTCAAAATTTTTGACAATTTTACGAAAATTTTAACAATTATCAACTATTTTTCAAATTGTTGACAATTGTTAACAATAATTGTCCATTTTTGATAGTTTTTGACAATTATTGGCCATTTTTGACAATTTTTCAAAATTTTTGACCATTTTTCAAAATTATGGACAATTTTTGACAATTATCGTCCATTTTTCAAAATTTTAACATTTATTGACCAATTTTGACGATAATTGTCCATTTTTGACAATTTTTGACCATTTTTGATAGTTTTTGACAATTATTGACCATTTTTGATAATTTTTGACCATTTTTGACCATTTTAAAATTTTTTTAAATTTTTGACAATTGACCATTTTTGACACTTTCTGACCATTTTTCAAAATTATGGACCATTTTTGACAGATATCGACCATTTTTCAAAAGTTCAACAATTATTGACCAATTTTGACAATAATTGTCCAATTTTGACAATAATTGTTCAATTTTGACAGTAATTGTCCAATTTTGTCAATAATTGTCCATTTTTGACAGTTTTTGACAATTTTTGACCATTTTTGATAGTTTTTGACAATTTTGGACAGTTTTTGAATATTTTTGACAATTATTGACCATTTTTGACAAAAATTGTCCTTTGTCCATTGTCCAGTCAGGTCAGAAGTCAGAAGGGCGGTTCCATAAATATTCACCAATTGAGTTAATTCGGAGGGCGTGGTTTGATTAAATATGCGAGCGAAAAAGATTCGTTTTTTGCGCTAGAGCGTAAAGTAACAATCCTCGACATTTGTCGACTTTACGATTTCATTTGAATATAGTAATTAGTCATTTCACGCGCGACTGTAGAAAAAATTATTTATTTACTAGTACTTCATATACAGAATGTTTATTTCATATTTCGATTTCAATATAAAAATGGTCTTTTTAAATACCCTAAATTATTTGGTACAATACCATTATCTGAGAAATAAGAAAATATACAGAGTTTTCTATTTTGAAATATGTAAAGGCTTCACCACGTTGTTATAAATCACTCTGTAAAAATCGACCTATTTTTAAGTAAGGATGTAGGGAGCGATATGCCTACATTTTTTATTCACAATTGTAACACTAAAAATTCAAATATACCAAAGAATGCTATACGGAGAGCATTTATGGACTTTTTCAATGTTAGAAAGGATCAATTAGAGGGAAATCGGAGGTTAAAAGAATTGGCGTCGATTTTAAAGGATTGGGCAGTGAACATATGAGAAGAAAAGTTGGTATACAGAGTTTAAAGAAGCTACAATCAGAACTGTGTGAAACCTGAAAAGTAAACTTTTACAAGAAAAATATTATAAATAAATGAAAGTTATTATTGACCCATTCAAGAGTATTGTATTTATTATTTTGTGAAACGTGTAATTTAGATTTCAAGAAACTTATCGCGTTCCTTGTGTCGTAATTATGAATACCAGAGTGAGAACCAACGCATTTTTGTGTTCTTGGATATATAAAATCGTCTGCGAATATACCCGCAAGGAAGCGGAAGAATTTCGTATTTTTTAAATAGAGGACGACACGTGGCATGATAATCCGCGTTATCGATTGTGCGAATTGCTGCTTTCTGCAATGAAAAAATGTTTTTCGCTGATGAACTGTTTTCCCACAAAAGTATACCGTAATTTAGTACATTTTGAATAGTTGCAAAATAACTTGCTTATTTAGAGAATAACTCAGTTGTATCACTACAAACAGCTACGAAGATAATTTCTTTGTCAAATTACTAATTTGAGTGGACTATGTTTTTTGTTTATTTAACTTTAGCTGATTACTTGAAAACCATTTTTTCATAACAGAAATGTACATTCGCTTGTGTCATATTCCTCGTCAGCTACGAAAGTAGTATCATCCGCGAACTTGTCAAACTCCTCGTCAGTTTCGAAAGTAGAGAAGAGGGGCCAATACAGAACCCTGTGGTACGCCCCTGTGAATAAGTAATAAATCCGAATCTACATCAACGTCAAAGCTTGTCACCCATATTTATAGGAACTTACTCATCTTACTCGTCCAAACAATATTTCAGATTACTTTGGAAACACCCTGTATATACAGGGTGATTGATTAGTGCGATAAACTCCAGTATCTCTTAAATCCTTCTAGATTTTAGAATAAAAATTGGTTGGATCATAGTCAGCATTAAGCGTTATATTTTAAAATTAGTTTCAATCTTACATGGTGTTTCATAACGTCGTGTCAGACCAAAGTTATATATTTTTTTAAATTTTACTTTAAATTTGAAATCTGTTCCACTTCACCATCACAACAATATAAGATTGTAATGTGTTATAAATGGCATTTAAAAAGTAAAAATCGTAGGATGTTCAACGCCATGTATAATTTAAAAAGAGCTCAAGAACAATTATCAATTGCAGCAGTCACTTTTTAATTATTGTCAAAAATTATAAAAAATATTGATTTTTTCAATATTCATGAAATAGTTTACAGGGTGAGTCAAAATGAGAATCCTTTATTTTCTCTCTTTTTTCAAATGGATCACCCTGTATTAAATCACTGTGAAAAAGAACTAATATTATGCTTTAATTTTTGTCCAGCAAACTGTCAATTTTTGACAAATAAGTCATGGCCAATTTATTGGTTAGACATTTAGATACTTTAGATACAGGGTGATCCAGTTAAAAAAATATAACTTTGGTCTGGCATCACGTTATGAAACACCCTGTAAGATTGAAACTAATGTAGTCAATTATTAGAAGTCCCTAACTAAATCTAGGGATGTTAAAAAATAATCGATTTTTATATAAATCGATTATTATTTTCTTATAATCGATTTTTAGTTATCGATTTTTATAGCAATAATAATCGATTTTTAGTAAATCGATTTTATAAATTACGTGTTTAAATCGGTTTTCGGAAACGGCTCGTATTATTTATTGACTATTTTTCAAAATTTTGACCATTTTTGACAATTATTGACCATTTTTCAAAATTTTAACAATTATTGACCATTTTTGACAATTATAGACTATTTTGACTGTTTTTCCAATTTATTGACCATTTTTCCAAATTTTTGATAATTTTTGACCATTTTTCAAAATGATGACAATTTTTAACCATTTTTGCCAGTTTTTTAAAATAAAAGTCCATTTTTAACCATTTTTAATAGTTTTTGACCATTTTTCAAAATTTTAGACCATTTTTCAAAATTTTCGACAAAATTTTAACAATTTTTGAAAATTTTTGACCATTATCGACCATTTTTCAAAATTTTAACAATTTTTGACAATTATTGATCAATTTTGACGATAATTGTCAATTTTTGACAATTTTTGACCATTTTCGATATTTCTGACAATTATTTATCATTTTTTAAAATTTTTGACACGTATTGACCATTTTTCCAAATTTTTGACAATTACTGACCATTTTGACCATATTTCAAAATGTTTGACAATTATCAACTATTTTTCAAAATTTTGACAATTTTTAACAATAATTATCCATTTTTCAAAATTTTTACAATTTTTAACAATAATTGTCCATTTTTAACAGTTTTTAACAATAATTGACAATTTTTAACCATTTTTGATAGTTTTCGACCATTTTTCAGAATTTTAGACCATTTTTCAAAATTATTGACCATTTTTGATAATTATTGACAATTGTTGACAATTATTATGGACCATTTTTCCGAATTTTTGACCATTTTTGACAATTATTGACCATATTTCAAAATTTTTTACAATTTTTCAGAAAATTCAACATTTTTTGACAACAATCAACTATTTTTCAAAACTTTGACAATTTTTAACAATAATTGTCCATTTTTGACAGTTTTTGACAATTTTTGACCATTTTTGATAGTTTTTGACAATAATTGTCAATTTTGAACAGTTTTTGACCATTTTTGACAAATTTTCAAAATTTTAGTCCATTTTTCTAAATTATTGACCTTTTTTGATAATTATTGACAATACTGGATCATTTTTCCGAATTTTTGACCATTTTTCAAAATTATTGACCATTTTTCAAAATTTTAACAATTTTTGACAATAATTGTCCGTTTTTAACAGTTTTTTGACAATTTTTTGATAATTATTGACAATAATGGATCATTTTTCCGAATTTTTGACCATTTTTCAAAATTATTGACCGTTTTCCAAAATTTTAACAATTTTTGACAATCATTGTCCATTTTTGACAGTTTTTGACAATTTTTGATAGTTTTTGACCATTTTTCAAAATTATTGACCATTTTTCAAAATTATTGACCATTTTTGATAATTATTGACAATAATGGATAATTTTTCCGAATTTTTGACCATTTTTCAAAATTATTGACCATTTTTCAAAATTTTAACAATTTATGACAATAATTGTCCATTTTTGACAGTTTTTGACTATTTTTGATAGTTTTTGACCATTTTTCAAAATTATTGACCATTTTTGATAATTATTGACAATAATGGATCATTTTTCCGAATTTTTGACCATTTTTCAAAAGTATTGACCATTTTTCAAAATTTTAACAATTTATGACAATTATTGACCAATTTTGACAATAATTGTCCATTTTTGACAGTTTTTGACAATTTTTGATAGTTTTTGACAATTATTGACCATTTTTGACCATTTCTCAAAATTTTTAAAAATTTTTGACTATCGACCATTTTTCAAAATTTTCAAAATTATTAACAATTTTTGACAATTATTGACAATAATTGACCATATTTAAAAATTATTGACAATTTTCATATAATTTAATTTGATTTTTAATCTGATAAATTGTTAATGAATGAATCTTTTAGGTTTAATATCGGAATATGAAAAGCATGTACTTTTTAAAATAATACCAAAAAATCGATTTTTCGCAGAAATCGATTCTTTTTTTATTAAAATCGATTTTTGACAAATCAATTAATTTTGAATAAAGAAAAATCGATTATTACTTAATCGATTCTTTTCCATTAATCTCACATCCCTAACTAAATCGTTTCGGAATGCTGGTAAACTGCATGGTCCGATGAGAGACGGGGTAAGGGAGTGGATAAGGAAGGCGAATGGGGGAAGGTTCAACCTGGCCCGGTCGAGGGTAAAATATTTTGATTTGCATTTTTACGAATGAGTTTATAAATACAATATTGTACATTTTAATATTTTTAAGTAATATATAATCAGTTGATTTTGTGTAAGTATTTTATATATTTTAATTTTAAAATATAACGCTTGATGGTGACTATGATCCATCCAATTTTTATTCTGATATCTAGAAGGACATATACTGGACTAATCAATCACCCTGTATATATATCACGAGACCGTGGTGTAAACTGAAAAATTTCAAAGATTACCTGCATTGAAGAAGACCGTAAACAATTACCCAAAACTTTCTATAAATTACACGGTACGAGTAGGTATCTACTAAAAATTCTATTCTATATTCATGTCAAATAAAAACGTGCTAATGCATTTTTAAGAAATACACACAACCTTGACGCTTATGAAAATCCCGGATGTGACGTAGTGTCATTAGAAGAAAAAAAATATACAAGGTAACACTATTTGAGAATCGGTAAATGTTCAATGGTGTTAATGTATAATTTTGTAGCTAGTTGCGTAGCAAGGTGGTATTTGTAACTACTACCGGGTTGCGCCAAGGTTTTTACAGAATCATTCTAGCTTCTTCAATGCTTAATTTAAATAAGGATATTGGTTTATTGTTTTTATAGGTTCGTTTAATATGGTTAAGGTTGAAATACACTGCTCAAAAATTGAAGTGGATAATTGTAACTTTTGCAAACATTTTATTATATATTAAGCACACTATATAAAAAATATTTTTTCTACACCCACATGTATATTATCCATTTTCTGCACAATTTACAGAATGTAAATGTAGGCCATTCCGGTTAACTGAACGGATATGATTTCATATGCATCCTAGAACGTATATGAAATCCACGTTTAGTACCCGCCAACTAATCTTTTTTCAATTTCATAGAAACGTCAAAATAACTTGTCAAAATATTTCTATAGTTTTTAAGAAAAATATTAGTAAAAATGAGTGATTCCAGTGATGAATCAATAAATAATTCTCCACCAGATATTCGCTTAGCCGCAAAGGAGACGTATAACGTATAGAAACAGAATAAATTAAATATTTAAGGGTGTTGAGAGAAATATTGTAGTGATTGAATAGGTGAAAAATACTTGACATCGAACACTATAAACTTTATTTTGTGGACTGTATAAAAATGTAAAATATAATTGTAATGGTATAATGACGTTCACACCTTGGCTTGCTGTGTGTGACTCGTGACTGTTTCTGTGCGCTTCCCGGTGGTATCGATTATCATCGAGTGACGGAAATCCCGCACAGGCGCGTTAGTTTTCAATAGTGAACACTTAAACATACCGGCCACCTTGAAAGTTTCTAACTTTTAATTAATAGGCAGTAAACAGACTTTAGCGGTGGCGCGTTTAATAATGGTACCGGAAGGAGTTTTTACAGACACTACCCGGATAACATTGTCTTTGCCCGGAAAGAGTTCAACAATTCGTCCAAGACACCACTTCATAGGCGGAACGTTGTCTTCCTTCAGGACTACTAAGGCACCCTCCTTGAGTGCATTGGCTTGAGGCGATTTCCACTTGTTCCTGGTTTGAAGTTGTGATAAATATTCTTTGGACCAGCGACTCCAAAAATGTTGCTGTATTTGTTGAAGTCGCCGATAATGATTTAGACGGTTAGATGGTACTTCTCCGACATCGACTTCGGGAAGTGTAGCCAATGAGTCACCAATAAGAAAATGGGCGGGGGTAAGTGGAGAAAAATCCAATGGATCGTTGGAAAGAGGAGTCAGAGGTCTAGAATTTAGGCACGCCTCGACCCGAACCAACAGCGTGTACATCTGATCAAACGTTAGATGATCGTTAATTATTATGCGAGTTAAATGATATTTTACCGCCTTGACGGCAGCTTCCCAGAGGCCTCCCATATGGGGAGAGCTGGCAGGAAGAAAATGCCAGTTAATGTTGTCTTGACTTAAAAAATCACGAATGGATGAATTACTAGCTTTTAAAAAATTGTACAAATGCTTTAATTCATTATGGCATCCAACGAAATTAGTACCGTTGTCTGAGAATATGTCGGATGGTTTACCGCGTCGAGAAATGAATCTTTTAAATGAGTTAAGAAAAGCGTCCTTTGATAAGTCATTCGCCAACTCAAGATGCAATGCCTTGGTTGACATACACACAAATACGCACACATAAGACTTAACCATCCTGGCATTTCGAAGATAGCTAGTTTTGATCATGAAAGGCCCTGCGTAATCTACTGCAGTTTTCATGAATGGCCTAGACGTATTAAATCGATCAGCTGGTAAGTTTCCCATGATTTGAGTAGCAGACATTGGTTTGGCTCTGAAACATGTTACGCATTTCCGTAATACTCTTTTAACGGCAGAGGTACCGGCCAACGGCCAATAACGTAGTCTTATGATTGATAATAAAAGTTGGGTACTGGCATGAAGATTATTTAAATGTTCTAGCAAAATTAGTGATTCGGTAAATGGGTGTTTGGAAGGTAGAATAATGGGATGTCTGTGATCATAATTGGAGTTTGAGTATTGTATTCTACCACCAACTCTCAAAATATTATCTTTGTCCAGAAATGGAAGTAAATTTAACAGTTTGCTGGATTTATATAGAGGTTGGTTGGACGACAATGAAGTGATTTCACTAGAAAATTCTTGGATTTGGACCAACTTGGTTAAAGAAACAAGGGCCGATTGCAATTCGTTGGTGGTCAACGGACCGGTTATTTTGCTCTGAGGCAAACAATTGTGTTTGAATCGAAAAATATATGCTACTACTCTTTGAAGTTTCGAAAATGAAGAAAACTTTTCAAATATAGAGTAATCGATGCCAGCTTGAGCAACCAATGATATAGAGTGTGCTTTCATTTCAGGAACATTGACGTTACTTAAATCATAGTTTGGAACGGGATGAAAACTAGGGTTATGGAAAAATGAAGGGCCATGCCACCAAAGGTCATTTGAAATTAATTGTTGAGGATTGAGCCCTCGTGAAATGAGATCGGCAGGATTGTCATTAGAAGAAATGTGGTGCCAATTAGAGATTGTGGTGTTTTCTGTTATTTCGACAATTCTATTGGCAACAGACGTTTGTAGATAACATGGCTGGGTTTTTATCCACGCAAGAACTATCTTAGAGTCAGTATAGAGGTAAACATTGTTTATTTTATTCGATAACGCAGCTTGAACTACCCTGAGTAGCCGAACAAGTAGTAGTGCTCCACATAACTCCAAGCGGGGCACGGTAAGTTTTTTGAGTGGAGCGACTCTGCTTTTGGCACAGAGAAGTCGCATACAATGATCTTGAGAATTGAAGGATCGTAGATAAATGCAACAGCCATAAGCTGCTTCTGAAGCGTCTGAGAAACCGTGAATTTCTACGGACTCGGAAGAGTGACAAACGACATGTCTTGGGATCAGAAAATTGTTGATCATTGCAATATTTTCAACGAATACTGTCCACTCTTCTTGAAGCCACAAAGGTACTGGTTCGTCCCAGCTGGAATTGCACTGCCAAAGTTTTTGCAACATTATTTTTGCCTTGATTGTTGTAGGGCCTATGAGACCCAAAGGATCGAATATTTTGGATATGGTCGACAAGATATGGCGTTTGGTAACCTGAATGTTGATGGCGGATTGAAAATTCACGGAATATTGTAACGTGTCTTTGTTAGGGTTCCAAACAAGTCCTAATGTTTTTGTTTCAGCCTTTTCACAAAAAACCTGATCTAATTGTTGTTCGGGAATGATATCTTTAACGTTGGAAGCCCACTTTCTAAGTTCAAACCCCCCGGAGAGTAGAATGGAAGAGATTTCACTTTTAAGTTTTAAAATTGTTTCTAAAGAGTCTGTTCCGGTAATGAGATCGTCAACATAGAAGTCTTTAAGAATGACCTTACAAGTTTCTGGATATTGTGATTCATTTTTAATTGCTAATTCATGTAAGGCTCGTGTGGCTAAAAATGATGAGCTGGCCAAACCGTATGCTAGTCTGGACATTTCATAAGTTTGAATTGGCTGACCTCTAGATTCACGCCAGAGGATTCGTTGGAATCTACGATGTTCTGGATGAACAATCAGCATCCTATACATTTTTTCAATGTCTGCAGCAATGATATAGGAATGAAGTCGAAAACGAAGGATGATGTTGAAAAGATCATCTTGGATCTGTGGTCCCACACCCAAACAATGATTTAATGATATACCTGAATCTGTTGTTGTGCTGCCATCGTAAACAACACGAAGTTTGGTAGTGGTGGAGCTTTCCTTTTTTACTCCATGGTGTAGTAAGTAGAAAGAGATATTATGGTTGGAATCTGGATTAACTAGTGACATATGGTCAAGAGTTAAATATTCATTAATGAAGTTCACATATAATCGTCGGAATTCAGGATCTCGTTGGAAGCGTCTTTCAACACTGGCTAGACGTTGTAGAGCAACGTCCTTAGAACTGCCCAATTGATTTATGGATTCCTTTAACGGAAATTTGACAATAAACCTACCAGAGGGGTCTCGAGACACAGTTTCCTTGAAATGGGTTTCACAAAAATCTTCTTCTAAAGATAAATGTTTTTTATACGCGATTTCTTCCACTTCCCAGAATTTACTTAGTTGTTGATTTAAGGAAAGGGCACAAAATGTTTTTTGTTGTTTTTGAGGAGGTGGGAGATGAATAGCTCCCGCCAACAACCAGCCTAGTTTAGATGCTTGAAGTAGCGGTTTCCCCTTACCTAACGAGATTTGCTCATTGTCAAGGAGTTCGTAGAAAATAGATGCTCCTAGTAATACTTGGATTTCACTAGGTTGGTTTAATGTAGGGTCTCCCAATTGAACATGTGATGGGATATTGAGGTTGTTCAATGAAAATGGTAGATTTGGAATGTGATCTGTAATTTTTGGTAGAATGAGAAATGCAAGTTTTCTTTTGAATGATGAATGCATGGATTTAATAATTGTTGATGATTGTGTGAAGACATTAATGGTTCCTTGTCCGACACCGGAAATAGAAATGTTAACCTTTTGTTCGGGTAGTTGTAATTTTTCTGATAATTCTTTGGTAATATAGTTGCTTTGGCTTCCCACATCTAAGAGAGCTCTAGCAGAGTGAAAGTTTCCAGCACTGTCCTGAATGTGGACAATAGCGGTTGATAGTAAAACGAAATTGTTATTGGAGGAATGAGCAAACAAAGAAGTGACTGTGGAATTATTTGTTTGTGGGTTTTGTACATTTGTAGAAATGGATGTGGCAGGTGAAGTTTGACTAACCTCAGTAGAATTGTTAGTTTCTGATGTAATAAAAGGATGAAGAATTGAATTATGTTTCTTTTGACAGATTCGACATTGACTAGATTTACACTGATGTTTTGAATGACCGAGTTTTAAGCAATTCTCGCAAAGTCCTAGTCGTTTAATTGCAGCGTATTTATTATTAAGTGGAAGATCCTTAAATTTGGCACAGTTGTAAATACAATGTGCTTGATCACAATAGAAGCATTTCATGATATTACTGTTTGCGAATTGACTGTTTGATTGATTAGTAGTTGTAAATGTATGTGTACATGAATGTTGTGAATGTTTTGAATGACCCTTTGAATGTTGGTAATTATATGAGTTTGGTTGTAATTGTTTTTGAAGTGATTTGTTCTTATCCAAACTTTCTAAATATTCACATCGGCACACTAAAAAGTCTAAGAACGTCTTTAAGGTGGGTAAGGAACTATCTGATTGCGCAGAATTTATCAACGAGCAGTTTGGTTTAGAGTGAGAGGCTTCTTGCCATTTGTCTCTCGTGTTTTTGTCTAGTTTGATTTTTATCAGTTGTATTAAGAGTCGATCCCATTGCTCAGTGGGCTCTCCAAGAGCAGTCCATGCTCGTAGATGTTGCTTGAAAGAATCAATAAGCTTTCTTAATTGTGTAGGACACTCACTATTTGCTGAAGGAGTATTAAATAAATCGTCAATGTGTTTGTCAATAATTACGCGTTTATTTTCATATCTGTCTGTCAGTAATTGTAATGCCGTTGAATAGTTTTCGTCAGTTAATTCTATGTCTTGAATTATTTCTGCTGCTTGTCCCTGAAGCCTACCCTGTAAATAAAAGAATTTTTCTACGTTGGATAGTTGAGTATTATGATCCACTAAAGCGGAAAAACGTTTGTAGAAGAAAAGCCATTTTTTGTAATCACCATCAAATTTTGGTAGATCAATGGGAGGAAGTGAGATTCTTGATGAAGAGTTTGCAGAATGAGCGCTGTTCAATGAGTGTTGTCTGGCACCGTGAAATTCAGAAACTAAAGAACGAGCTTTCGACACGGTCTTATAATAGCTGTTTTCGAAAGATTCGCGATTGTCTGACCCAAGTTCCTCTGGATTCAATGATTCTATTTGTGATTGGACGTATTCAAATTGTTTAAAAATGTCAGAAGCATGGCCCAAACGAGTTTCTAACTCAATGGTTTGGGCTTCTGTAGCTGACCTCACGAAATGAATAAAACGAGTTAGTTTAGCTACCAAAATGTCTCTTTCTTGTATCAATTGCATGAGTCTGTTGCCGGCAGCAACATTGCTATTTGTCTCTGTCATTGTAGTGCGAATAATTGTAGATATGAAATGAAAAGTGAACAAATGTATGCTTTATTAATTGCTATCTCAAAATGCCCAGATGAGAGCTCTATGTGCGTGCAACCTTGGATAAATGAATAGTTCACAATTTCAAGAAAAACGAAAGTATGCAATTTTATTAGAATGTTACTATATAACCTCTAGAAATTGAAAAAACTTGTAAAATTGTGTCGAATGATAGTCTCAAAGTACGCTTTCATCAACGTGTAGCTGATTCAAAATGTGCACAATGATGCAATGACTGCTAAGAATGTAAATGAAATCCTGTATTTTTGTTTTCAACCTAGCCTTAAGATAGGCGAAATTGGCGCTTCATATATATAAACTGAATGAAAGATTATATACCCAATTGTTATTGAAAGCTTAAAAAAGAGAGAACAATCTTTTCTAAATATGCACAATGGATGCTTCAAAGTAAAAACGTTTAATTCACAAATTCTCAGAAAAACGTTCCAAAAATGTTGAGATGCACACAATAAGATTTTTATAATAAACTGAAATAATGTTTTTTAATGCCCCAAAAAATGTTTTTAAAAAATAAAATGTAAAAATGTATTAAAGCTAATGGAATGCTTTTTGAATGCACAATGGGCGCTTAAAATGTGTTAAAAGCTAGAAGAATGCGTTTGTAATGCACAACGGGTGCTTAAAATGCTTTAAATTAAATGTTAATGTATTAAAGCTAATAAAATGCTTTTTTAAATGCACAATGAGTGATTAAAATGTTTCAAAATGAAATGTGAATGTAACTTACAGAAAAGATGTACAGCCGCTAGCACATGGCCAACGCGAACACAAACTCAAAACCCTCAATAAATGAAAAAGGAATGGAAATGATAAAAAACTCACCGACTACTTAACGTCTGGTAATCTTACTTTTACACTTTTCTGAAGTTCATAAGTGACTTGTTAACTTGTTATCAGTCAACCGTAGAATGGCCACGTGGACGTTGATGGTATTGATTTTTTGTTCGATGTTTTCTTCCCTTGTTACAAGCTCGAATCCGTTGAGAAGGACCAAAATGTTGAGAGAAATATTGTAGTGATTGAATAGGTGAAAAATACTTGACATCGAACACTATAAACTTTATTTTGTGGACTGTATAAAAATGTAAAATATAATTGTAATGGTATAATGACGTTCACACCTGGGCTTGCTGTGTGTGACTCGTGACTGTTTCTGTGCGCTTCCCGGTGGTATCGATTATCATCGAATGACGGAAATCCCGCACAGGCGCGTTAGTTTTCAATAGTGAACACTTAAACAAAGGGTACTCCTGACAAACGTCAGTTTTTATGTAATACATTTGACGTTATAGATAGTTGATTAGTATATTCATCGGTAGTCCAGTGGTAAGTATCCCAGCCTCTCACGCGGTAGACCAGAGTTCGATTCCCCGTTGGGAAATTTTTTTTAAATTTTAATTTTATTTCTAAATAATAATAAAATAATAATAATAGTAAAATTATTAAAAATTTTTAATTTGAAGTTATATTATAGTTTAATAAAATGTTTATTTTCTAGATTTTTTCTTAAGTGGGTCGTAGAAAAAATATACTGTTCGACTCGTGTGGATTGTCCATATCGCTCTCGGACGATTGAGCACTCCGCCTACGGCGTCGTGCTCAAACTTCGTCCTCTTGCGAAATGGCCATCATATCCACACTAGTTGCACAAACTACTATAAACTACTGAAGTAGTGAGTGTACTTTTTCATCTCAACACTCCCCCTCACGAACTACTTCGTTTTTTAAACCAACTAAATCTGTTAAAATTATGTGACGAGTGGAAGGTAACGCTTTTGTAAAGATATCAGCTAACATTTCATCTGTCCTTATACACTCGATCCTAATTTCGCCTTTATTAATGGAATCTTTTATAAAATTTTATTTTATTTCAATATGTTTCGATTTTGAACTAATAACTGGATTCGTAATAACTTTCTGTGCTGCTTGGTTATCATTTAAAATCAGTATTTGCTCTTGCTCAATTCCCATGTCATTTATTTAAAGTTTTAGGTGAACAGCTTCTTTAAAATCTTCGGTTATTGACATGAATTATGCTTCCGCAGTAGATAAGGCAACAGTACTTTTTTTTCTTGATTCCCAGCTTATTAGTGCTCCTGCAAAAGAAAAACAATATCCAGTATAGGACCTTCTATCGACAGCACAAGAACTCCAATCTGCATCAGCATAACCAACGATTTCTTCTTCTTTTCTTTTGAAAATTAAACATTTTTCTTTTGTGCCTTGCAAATACCTCAGTATTCTATTTGCTGCAGTCCAATGTATTTTACCATGGCAAGAATGAATTAAATTGGCTTAAATGGCTAAACGCATAGGATATATCAGGACGTGTTGCTACGGCCAGATACATTAAAGAACCTATCAGATTTTGATATGGTACATCAATCTGTTCGTTTTGTTCCGCTTTTGTTAGTTTAGAACCTACTTTCATGGGATTAGAAACACTTTTACAATTTTTCAAGTAATTTTTGTATATATTTGCTTTGGCTGACACTTATGCAATGTCTATGCTGTTGAAATTCTATTCCTAAACAGTAATTTAAATTTCCTAGATCTCTCATTTCAAAATATTTTTCTAATTCTTCTTTTACTTTTTTCTGTTGTTTTTTATTGGACGTTGCTATGATCAGATCATCTACGTAAACGGCAATAATGGTTTTTTCTCCCCCTTTGAAGGATACGTAGATGCATGGATCAGATGTCGATGGTCTGAAACCCATTTCCTTTAATTTTGTGTCCAATTTCTTATACCACTGTCTCCCAGCCTGCTTTAAACCGTACAGTGCTTTCTGGAGAAAACAAGTGTTATTTTTATTCCTTTTGAAGTCTTCTAACATTTTTACAGATTTTATAAATATTTCATTGTTTTCATTTGTACTCTCTTCTAAAACTATTTCTTGTAGATATTTTTCAAGGTTTTCTGGTAATTCCATACAAATTTCTTTGTCTAATTCTCCATTTAAGAAAGCTGTGGTGACATCTAGTTGTTGGAGTTCAGGATTTTCTTCAGCAGCAACTCCTAATAATAACCTGATTGAGCTTCATTTTGCTACTGGCCCAAAAGTGTCGAAAAAATCAATGCCTTTGGTTAAAACCCCTAGCAAGTAAACGAGCCTTTTTTTATTTAATGTTCCATTTGCATTACTTTTTCTTTTAATATCATTTTGCAACTATACTTCTATTTGATTTTCTTTCTTTTAGTACCCATGCCTCATTTTTTATATGTGCTTTTAATTCATTTTTTATCGCTTCTTTCCAATATTCTTCATCTTTTGTCTTTTCATCTTCTATTTCTTCGCCAAAATAAGACATATATAATAATCTTCAGTCCATTTTGGTATTTTTCTCTCTCTTGTTGGCATTATATTATTTCTGTTTTCATTTTCAAAATTTATTTGTTCAAAACTGTTTTCTTCTTTAATTTGGATTTGTTCTACAGTATCTTCTCTATTTCCTAGCCCATTTTCCTCGTTTTCTTCTTCATTTAGAAAATTTTGTTCTACATTTGGTAAATGTTGTTCTTTATTTTGTTGTAAACTGGTTATTTCTATTAATACTTTATTTTTGGCTGTTTCTTCTTTATTTTCTGGAAAACCTTCATAATTGAAATATTCATAATTAATCTCTTCAAATTCGTTTGTCATTTTGTTAAGAATATTTACATCCCTTGAAACTACTATTTTGTTAATTTGTGGCATACATATTCTAAAAGCCTTTGAAAACTCTGAATAGCCCATAAAAATTCCTTGCTTGGCTCTTGGAGCAAATTTTCCTCTATTTGGCTTTTTATTTAGAACATATGCAGCCATATGCTTTCAAACCAAAAATTTGAAGATGTTTTGCTGAAGGTACTCGTTCTACCCATAATTCAAATAGAGTTTTTCCATTTATAGAACTTGATTTACATCTGTTTAACAAATAATTTGCTGTATTTACGGCTTCAGCCCAAAATTTTAGAGGTAATTTAGCTTCAATAAGCAAACATCTTGCTTTGTCTAACAATGACCGATTTTTTCTTTCAGCCAACCCGTTTTGTTCTGAAGTGTATGGTGATGAAAGTCTGCTTTTAATTCCATAATTTTTTAAGTAATTATCAAATTCATTGTTGAAATATTCAGATTTTTGAACCGTTTCAGGCCCCCAAAACAAACATCTGAATGAATAATTTCTAAAGGTTTTACAGTTTTTGGAACGCCTCTTGAATGAAAAGGTTGTCTGGTCATCTTTCCTTGAATGCATATTTCACAATCTTCCAGTTTTTCTTTCATATTAAAATCTAATCTATAAATTGATTCATTTTTTAAAGCATTTTTTAAGTCTGTTTCATACAAATGACCAAGTTTTATGTGCCAAGTTATTATTTTCAGCTTCATTTAATTCAACTTCTGCTTCTTTAATGTAGTATTGAGCATTTAAAATTTTATGTCCATTTTGATCAAATATTATTGCTTCATTTTTCTTGAATAAAACTTTATAATTTTTGTCAGTTATTTTACCCACTGACATTAAATTTGTCGTTAAATTTGGTACATACAGAGTATTTGTTAAATTAACAGTATGTTCTTCAGACATTTTTAATTTTATTGTTCCAATGCCTTCAACATAGGTAGTTTGATCTTTGGATGCAAGTTTAAGACATTTTTCTTTAGTATTAGTATCTATTTCTCTAAATTTTTCTTTGTTTAAAAATAAATAAGATGTAGAACCTTTATCTAGACACCATTCTTCTTTGCTTATTAGGATATTTATTAGTATTCTCTTCATTACGATTTTTGTTGAAATTTCTTGAAAAGTTCCTGCTTACAAACGCACCTTCTTGTGTTTTTTATCTGAATTTTTGTTACGAGCTTCGCTTTCTTCCAATATTTCAATTTTTAAATTTTCTGGCGTTGGTAGATCATCTCTAGATTCAATTGCTATACGAAAATTTTCAAAAGAACTTGGTAGTGAATATATAACAAATCGTCATTTATTGTTATTTGCATATCGGCTAATTTGTCTACAGTATCACAAATATTATTTAAATGTGTTCTTATATTATCGCCTTCTCGCATTTTATGTAGAATTAAATTTTTTAATTTGCTTCGGTAAATTTTCTCCAATATATCTTTAGATGTTATACAGTTTTTAACTTGTTTTAATACCGAAGGGGAAATGATTATAGTATTAGTTCTGATTTGGCATTTAAATCATTCTCTTTCCATTTTTGTTTAGCTTGATCGTCTTCTGCTGGCATTTTTGCTTCTCCGGAAATGTAATCCCAGAGTCCATCTCTTATTAATAACGCTTGTGCTTGAATTTTCCATGTATCATAATTTTCATTACGTAGAGGTTCAATTCTGTGACTTGTGTTAACTTTTTCTTTACGTATTAATTTTCACAAACAGCCGATGTAAATAGCATAATGAAGGAAATTTGTATGATTTTATTTTACTTAATTTGGCATAAATATTTTCTTTATTGAATATTTGTTTTTTGGGTTGCTTTTGTCATTCTCTGAATAAACTTTAATTCCACGTAAATACCGTTTTTTCTTTCAAATATTTACAAAGAAAATTTAGAAATTTTTATATTATCCACTTCAATTGTTGTGCAGTGTATATCAAAATTATCCATTTTAAAAATGCTGGAATCGCTGGAATTTTTTGGTTTTAAAAAGGATGTAGGTAAAAATTAGTTACCCAATGGGGTACAAGGTTTCCTGTTAATATCACGTTGTTCGTGCAGCGCCAGTCGTTCTATAATAATTGGAATTGTTGCATTAGATAAAGCTGTTATTAAATAAATTATCGAACACCTTGAAACTATTACTAGAAAAAATATTATTACATTTAACTGTTCAACAAAGCTACAAATAAACCGTTACCATACTCACCAAGAGATTTTTCTTATGCAAGTGTTGAATTTCTAGTCACTTATAGGGCTTCACAGAAACGAAAGATTTTTCTCGTGTCGAAGACCACACACATTCTTATATCTGAAACCTATGTGCTGAATACAAATCCATAACATTATCCCATCTCTTCATTGAACTATTCAATGTAGGTGTTCCTCGTATAAATTGTGAATTTTACGCCTTATTGCATCTTGAACAGATCCATCTATCTTCGAGAAAATACCGGCATCGTTTTTTTTCTCACCAAAATAGGAATACTCGCAATTTTCTATATATGTAGTTGATTTTGGAATTTCCGTTAATGTGCTTGATTCTCCTAATGCTGCTTGCTTGTAGACATTACCATATTCAATGAGGATTGAATAAACATTGTTTATAATTTCCTGCCTTTCCATGACTATCAGTATGGGCTATCTATAGCAAATAAGTACTGCTAGCCCAGAAGAGACCACGTACCATATCAGGGTCAGTATTAAAATATCACCATGCCTTGGTTGAGGCGACAAACAACAATGTAGTCTCACTGTCGTGTATCAAAGGCCATGCTAAGTCTAAAGATAACCACGCGGCGGATATCCAGGCTAGGAAGGCAGCAGCTCAAAAACTTTTTAAACCTGCCTGCTTCGCCAATGTAACAGTTTCAGTACTAGCAAGCCTAGTGCGTGAACATACTGACAATGAGTTGAGAAAAAGGTGAGATGAAACAAAATACTGCAAACTAGCCAACATCTTCATATAATGAGGCTATCAGACACATGTTTATGAACAGGAAGATGAGACGATGGACTTTGATTGCTCGGCTCTATTATCAACTCGTAAATCTGTGCTCGGCTAGTTTTGGCTAGCACCAGCGATGCTGAGAGAAGTTGCTCTTGGGGACTTTATCAAGTATCTTAAAATCATAGCTGGTTGACGCACTGAGAGGGACTTCCAGGAGGATGTACAAAGGGCCTAATGAGGCCTAGGTGCTGAGGGGTTGTCCTGCCCTCACAACTTATCAGATCAGATGGGCTTGTGACACACTTGAGTTGGTAGATATGGTACACAGACGGCTCAAAAGCAATAGAAGGAACTGGGATAGGAGTGTACGGGCCAGGAACCAAACACTCTGAAATCTTGGGAAAACCCCGAGTATCTTTCAAGCGGAAATTCACGCCATAAGAAAGTGTGCCCAGTTCAATATTGATAAAGGATATAGAAGGCAAAGGATTATCATAATGTCGGATAGTCAAGCAGCCATTAAAGCACTGAGCTCTTATGTTATCAGTTCCAAAATGGTGTGGGAATGCATAGGCAAACTAAATGAACTAGGCGAGAACAATATAGTCACCTTACTGTGGATTCCAGGTCACACTGGGATAGAAGGAAATGAAATAGCAGATGGACTAGCAAAGAGGGGGACTGGAACACCCTTTTGGGGACCAGAACCCTTTTGCGGTATCAGCTCCAATGTAATATTGGAAGAAATAGGCGAAGCCGAAGAAAATAGAAGATCTGACCATTGAAAAGATCTAGTAGTAGATTATTCTGGGTGACCTGTTGAGATCAAATGAATGCATAAGTCAAAGTAAAACTGCACTGAGAGTTTTAACAGGGATCCTAACGGGACATTGTCGCCTGAATGGGCACCTGATAAAGCTCAAAATAGTGGAGGAAGAAGAATGTAGATTTTGTGGCATGGAAGAAGAAACCTCCATCCAGATACTTGCGAAATGCACAGCAATTCAGAATCCTAGGGCACAACACCTTGGAGATTACTGGATAGAAGAGGGGCATTTACCTAAGTTAAAGCCTGCAGATATCCTAAAATTCCTTCGGGAAATAGGACTAAAGGAGCTACTAGTCTCTGAGACTTTCCTCAGGACCTAAGTAGAAGTAAGAGGGCACAATAGATATTTTAGGTCTCAGTGAATGTCACCCCAATTTAAATACATGCATACACACTTGAGTTTAAGGAAAACCCACATATATATCGAGTAGACAAGCATCCTCAACATTTAATGTTAGCTATACATAAATACTTAATACTTAAATAACATACATACCTATAAAATGAGCTCAGGAGCTCATGGAAGACGATTTTAAAAAGAGAACTTATTTTTGTGAACAACTGATAGAAATGTTGGATATCATTATTGTAATAGAATTGAAAGACGTAATGCTTTCTGATGAGTGCACTATTTTACTTAATGGTTTTGCTAATTAACAAAATTGCCGCTTGGTCAATGGAAAACCCTTTGAATGAACAGCCCATGGTCTATTATCATGTTGTTCTGATTGGTTGTATTCAATCAAATGACCTCAAATTAACTGTTGGATATCAACTAGAATCTACGTTGCCATGGATACATTTTGATTTATTTCGATTTTGACGTTTCAAGATATTTAATATTTCAAAATGTCACGATTCTGTCATAATACTGACGAGAATATTAATAAAATTATAGAAGCAAATATACTCTATATTTTTTTTTATAATTAGCAAAAAATTTTCTATTCGAATAACCCTCGAACATTGATAAATGCTCAAAAATTTTATAACAACTTTCTCAAGCTTGTTGCTTCCAAGCAACAGCTTTCGAAATCTGTTATAAAATTTTTTCGAACCATTATCAATGTCCTTGGGTTATTATTACTGATAATTAATTTGATTCGTTGCATTTCGGGTTCTTCTGCCTAAATTTGTCCGCCGCCTTATAGGAGGCATATTGAGTATACATAATTCACAAACACACAACACTTTTTTAATTTTATAGAAATTTGTGGCTTTTAGATTTAGTAATATTATAGATGCACAGCAAAGAGACGTTTACATTTCAAGTGACATTTTACCACAGACAATTTACATTTTACCAAAGACAATTTGTTTTTGAATACCTAATGTTACAATTGACAAATATTGATATTAATATTTATACGATACTAACGTCTCTCAATTGTTTTGCCTTCCCGGCACCTCTCCTCTTTATGGGAGTCTAGAAAAGTGTTGTTTTTAGACTTTTTCAGGCAATTTTTAAAATTTTTCTCTCCGTAAGAACCATCCTCGTACATCAAGGAATATTCTAAAAAAAGAATTAGCGAAATCGGTTCAGCTGCTCTCGAGATTTGCGCTTAGCAACACATTCAGCGATTCATTTTTATATTATAGATTACTTTGTTTCGGATAGACAACACAGATCGAGACGACTTAAACGAGAATTATTTTTTCAGAATTGACGAGACTAAGGCGAGTTTTATGAAATTCTCGCCTTATCTCCTCTCGTGTGGATCCCAAGTCACTTGAGAAACAAAATCCACAGTTTTAAAGAACATACAGATTGCGAAAATCCCTTTCTTACGCTGCGACTTATACAAGTACGACAAGGAAAATATGAGCAAAACTACGTGAAAGAGAGAGAAAACTTGTTAGCCCGGTGATCAGTCCCCTCTACCAAAAACAGTTTTGCGTGTGTTCATCGCCCCACTAGTTCAACCGCTGTTGCCAGAATAATTTGTAAAAATGATATTTTTGTCACGTTATCGTTAACTTTTTTTCGAGCTCATACACTATTAGGTAAAATTAAACACCTTCATTCGGCAACGGTGTCCTTTACATAGAGAACTCACATTTGTGATCTTTTCGCTACAGACCTTGGCTGTTAGCGCACGCCGTTGTATTTGAAAATAAAACATTTTACAATGCCCACATTAAAATACGAAACCTGCGAAAAAGTGCAAATTATAAAATGGTATTTTGGAGGTCATTCGGCTGATACAATAGTTAATTTGTTTATTGTGGCATTTGAAAATCGCCCAATTCCTTCATGAACAACAATTTTGAACATAATTAATAATTTCGCGAAATATGGATGTGTTTCATACTGTAGAAAATGCCAAGCGCCGGAAGATCCAATCGAACGTCCGATAAACGACGAAAGGCAAACTAGAGAATTGAATGTTTGTTTAGCGGTTGAAACAGGACAACCATGTTCTTCAAGACAAATTGCAGAAGAGGTCAACATGGATAAGAGAACTGTACAGAATATTTTAAAACGGACCGGGTACCATTGTTTCACGTTTCAGACAACGCAGGAAATTTTTCCCGAGGACAATATCAGACGAATGGATTTCTGTGAAGAAATGATGGAACGTCAAAATGCTGACGAGAACTTTTTAAAAAATATTTTATTTACGGATGAGTGAACCTTTTCATTACATCAAAAACACAATCCATCCGTCACAAGATATTGGTCTCGGGAAAATAAACATCTAAGCATTCCAATCCGAACACAGTATCCGCAGAAGCTAAATGTTTGGACGGGTATTTCAGGTGACCACATTATAGGTCCTTTTTTTATTGAGGGGAACTTAAATTCCGCCAAATATTTAGAGTTATTACAAAATCATGTAATTCCTGCAGTTCTCCTTATATCCGATGTTGATCTCAACAGAATTTGGTTTCAACAAGATGGTTGTCCAGTCCATAATTCAAGGATAGTAATGGAATTTTTAAGGTTTACATTCCCCGACAGAATTATTAGTACTAATGGTACAATTAAATGGCCTCCAAGATCTCCTGAACTAGCTCCAAATGATTTTTTTCTTTGGGGATTTTTGAAAAGTAGCATTTATCAACATGAATTTGAAAAAGCTAATAATTTAAATGAATTGAGGGTGAAAATACAGCACGTTTGTGCCAGCATTACGCCAAATAATCTTAGAGATGTGAGATCAAATCTTTATGACAGATTTGGTTATTGCCTGGCACAGCAAGGTGGTTTATTTGAGCACTTAATTCATTAAAATTATGTTTACCTTAAGAACGAATTTTTAGTTTAATTTTTTCAAGAAGTTCATATTTTATGTTTAAAATAAGTACCTACTTTATTACTTTATTACTTTATTATTTTTATCTCAAGAATAAATGTTTTATTTTCAAGTTACAATGGCTACATATATAATAATATTCTATTGTAGTTAGAAATTAATTGTCAGCTTGGTCAGAAACGATCAAGTGAATACACGCCCAACTGTTTTGGTAGAGGGGAGTGATCGCTGGGCTAACAAGTCTTCTCTCTCTCTTTCACGTACTTTTGCTCATAATTTCCTTGTCGTACTTGTATAAGTCGCAGCGTAAGAAAGGGATTTTCGCAATCTGTATAATGCTCACAGATTAGGTACATGAACACTAAGTTAGTTGCACAAGTTCCTAAACAATATTTTTCAAATGGAATAGTAGAAGATCATCTTAAACACCGTTTCAATCTCTAGTATCGTATCCATGTGCTTTTTGCACGAGTGTTACTTCGAGAATTATTCATATAGTTTGTAACAGAATGAGAAATTCCCCAAAAAATTGAATTTGCAAACAGTTTAAAATATTACGATCGTTGTGGAAGCCGCACCTGTTTCTATAATTTAATGACCAAAAATATTTTCAATATAAATATATTTTCAGCACCTCATTAAGTCCAAATAAATTTAAAAAAAACCTCTAATATATTAAAAACGTTGGCACGGTTTGTGTACACTTACACTCTCAACTCTCAAGTCGTATTTTTGGTCCGATATTTCTGGATATCATAATGCAATAGTGTTGTCAATGACGTCAATGAGACGTCATTGCCGTTGAAATTGCAGCATCCAGATTTATTGTAACCTAAATCTTGACAACTCTTACCGGAATATACGAGCATGTTAAATATCGCTTGACAGATTACAAGATATACACGGGATTATACAGAACGGCGCTATCTTTTGCCGATGATTGATAATGACGGCTTTTCGGGTTTATAAGAATTAAAAGAAATAATAGTTTACCGCTGGGATAATTAATCTGAACGTCCAGCAATTGTATATTGTGTGAAGTCGGCCGTGTTTTGATCTAGTTAATTTAATAATAGAAAACAGTCAGGTCAACATTTACAAATGATAACTCAAATTTGCGCTAGTACCTATAACATCAATCTTACTATGCATGATACTGTTCAATAAAATGTTGATGTTGTAAATCACTCTTTGATGGGTCTAATTACTTTTATTAACGTTGGGGACACGGGACTTAAAAGTCCCGTCCGGACTAAATAGAAATAAAAGTCTTGTACTTTGAAATAAGGGGGCGTCCATAAATTACGTGAGACATTTTTTAGGATTTTTCGACTCCTCCGCCCCCCCCTGGTGAGATTTCGTAAGATTTTCCCTTACTACCTCCCCCCTCCCCAAATCTCACGTGAGATTTTTTTAAATGTGTTCTGGCTGTAAACCCGTTGGATTTAAAAATAAAACAAATAAAAAACAATTTGTTTTATTACTTTAATTTAAGACTAGCAAAGACTAGTATACAATTGTGAGTTGAGAATATTGGCGTAGTTTAAAATCACTGTGATAAAATTAAATAATAAATACTTCAATTTAAATTAATAAAAGATTATTCTAATTCAGTCCGTGGAGACTCGTGCACAGTCTCAAGAGAAAACGTTACGAAAATAGTTGCTAAATAAAATATTTACGGGCATAAACAAAGCAGGTTAGAACCTGTACGTGCGTCGCTGTTACTCGGCTCTTTACGCTGCGACGTTCGTCGAGTCGCGCGTGTCGATAGCGCTTAAACAATCGAAGAGCTATTGTGCTGCTCGGTAGGATCGAAATTTATCGATAGTGCTATTTTTACTATCGATAATTTTCGATAGTTTTACAATCGGTAACATCATTGTACGATTTTTGTCAAAACGTTAAAAATATTCTTGAATATATATATCTATTTCAAAACAACGTATCAACTTTGTCAAAAATTTTCAGATATTTTGAAAAATTGTCAAAAATTTTGAAAAATAGTCAAAAATGGTCGATAATGGTCAAAAATGGTCAATAATTGTTGAAAATTTTAAAAAATGGTCAATTGTCAAAGATTGTTGATAATTGTCAAAAACTGTCATAAATAATTTTGAAAAATGGTCAAAAATTTAGAAAAATTGTCGAAAATGGTCAATAATTGTCAAAAAAGGTAAATAATTGTCAAAATTTTTAAAAAAATGGTCAATAATTGTCAAAAATAGTTAATAATTGTCAATAATGGTCAATAATTGTCAAAATTTTGAAAAATGGACAATAATTGTCAAAATTTTGAAAAATAGACAGTAATTGTCAAAAACTGTAAAAAATGGTCAATAATTCTCAAAATTTTGAAAAATGGTCAATAGCTGTCAAAGTTTAGAAAATTTGGTCAATAATTGTCAAAAATGGTCAATAATTGTTAAAAAATTTTGAAAAATGGTCATAAATAGTCAAAATTATGAAAAAAATGGTCAATAATTGATAAAAATTTTGAAAAATGGTCAATAATTGTCGAAAATGGTACAAAATGGTCAATAATTATCAAAAACTGTCAAAAATAGTCAATAATTGTCAAAATTTTGAAAAATGGTCAATAATTATCAAAAATGATAAAAAATGGTCAATAATTGTCAAAAATGGTCAAGAATTGTTAAACACTTTGAAAAATGGTCAATAATTGCTTAACACTTTGAAAAATGGTCAATAATTTTCAAAAATGGTCAATAATTGTTAAAATTATGAAAAATGGTCAATAATTGTCAAAAATGGTCAATAATTGTCAAAAACTGTCAAAAATAGTTAATAATTGTCAAAAATGTTCAATAACAGTCAAAAATGGTCAATAACGGTCAAAAATGCTCAATATTTGTCAAAATTTTGAAAAATGGTCAATAATTATAAAAAATGGTCAATAATTGTCAAAAATGGTAAATAATTGTCAAAGATTGTTAAATATTTTGAAAAATGATCAAAAATCGTCAATAATTGTCAAAAGTTGAAAAAAAAATGGCGGATTTTTAGTACTTTTAATAGCAATTTTCGCTTCCAAAAGCGAATTTTTTTCTTTTAAAATGTTCTATAAGCAAAATGGGGGGCTTTTGTAATAAAAAAAAGCGTTACAAAATTCCGAGTGTTGCGAACCTTACGGAATCCGTCTTAGATTCTGACAGTTTAAAATAACGATTGTAATCACACGCAATACACTATCTTTCTCTCTCGTCAATCTCTTACTTCTCTCTCGCTCTCTCTCCCATCTTTCTTCCTCTCTCTCAAATTTCTTTCTCTCTCTCTCTCTCTCTCTCTCTCTCTCATCTTTCTTTCTCTCTCTCCCATCTATCTCTCTCTCTCCCATCTCTCTCTTTCTTTCCTACCTCTCTCATCTCTTTCTTTGTCCCATTTTTTGATTGAATTTTTACTCCATATCAGCTTCCAAAATATATTTATATTCCTCACCTAAACATCTCAACTATCGATATAGTACCGAAAACTATCGATTTTTTTCGATAGCCAAAAATATCGATAGTTATCGATAAACCATCGATGGTTCTCCATTCCTACTGCTCGGCGGGGTTCGGGCGAATTTCGCCATATTTTTACTCTAGAAATTTTTTTTACTTTAATTTAACTTTATTTTATCGAAATTTTACATGGTTTTGTATTGAAAAAAAATTACGTGATATTTGTTAAAACCCCCCCTCTCCCCCAAGTGAGATTTGGAAAGATTTTACTTGACCCCCTCCCCCTCTTGAACAACTCACGTAATTTATGGACGCCCCCTAAACATATCTATAGATTATTAGTGAGGATAATAATAATTAGGAATGTCGTAAAATAAAAGTTAATGTTTATACGTCTGCTTTATTGAACTTTGTTACATATTTATATCATGATATTTAGAAAAATTTTCTCAATAATACATAAATACACTTGACAAGCAGAACATTTAGAGTGTGGTCTAGATTCAATCCCCATAGATGAGCATTGTTCGCACCTGGACCGTTTTTCAGTAAATATTAGCCAGTGATTACCCCTATTTTCCAATCGGACATCATTACTACCAGAATAGTTATGTTTTCGTCGCTTAGGAACTGGAATATTCCGAGCACTTGTTTTTGGACATTCAATGGTATTCCTTGTTTTGCTTATTAGAAGAGTAGAATAATTGATTAGGCCTAAACTAACATTTCGTCGATATTCAAGTAACGTAATTTGTACTTCTGTGTTCATTTTCTTGTAGATAACGTAGCAGTTAACAAATGCCACGTCGAATAACCCAAAAAATAAGCGGTGGCATCGCAACGCATGCAGTAGGCTTGACGTAATCGATCTGCTTGATCCACTCCACCCATATATTAATTATAGTCAGGGATAAATTCTGGGCAGCTAACCTTTTCCTTCGATCAATTTTTCTGAAAGCGGCTTACCATGAAAAGTCGATAATGCAAAAACAATGCGGTTATCACACCATTTGAAAGAGCGAATGATATATCAGTGGATACGCGGTAATCAAATTCACCTCTTTTCCAAGATTAATAAGGTGTCATGTCCTTGGTAAGCCTTCTTTATTGCTTCTTATTGTCCCACATGCTAAAGTTTTCTCTTTTTACCATTTTTCTAGAAGATTAACAGAAGTGAAATAATTATCACAATATATTTTTCTACATTTGTCCCAATATTTTTCGGTCAGAGACAGAACAACTCTTTCTCCAAGTCCGAAACATTAAAATTTTTCTTCACAAATTTCGTCTTTGCCTTGGTATACAGAAAATTGTTTTATATAACCATCTTTGTCAGCAGTACACCACCATTTGTATCCTCTCTTTGTAGGTTTCATAGGTTTGATCTTCCCTTGAAACGAATTATCGACTGCGAGTTCTCTACTACCGCCATTCACACTGTTAAATTGTTCTTTTAGTGAATTTACTAGGGGTCGAATTTTAAAAATCTTATCTTTATTTTTTCGTGGAATGGGGTGTTAAACCGATATCCGGCTTTTGGTACTTTATTTAAGTATATTGCTACTACTTTGCAAACGTTTATTTAAAAAAATTCAAACCGAATATTTCAGGGAGGGGTCTTATCACCCCTTCTTTGGAACATAGTCCTGGATACCCTGATTAATCACCTCAACAATAATGGATTCTACACAATCGCATACGCAGATGACATAGTTATCTTGCAGACCGGAAAATTTGTGAACACACTGTGCGCTAGAGCGCAGGATGGGCTCAAATTAATAGAAACATGGAATAAGGAACACTCACTGTCGATCAATCCCAAGAAGACTGAGATGGTCCTTTTCACCAGGAAAAGAGGATTATCGGGCTTAAAACCCCGCGAAATCTTCAATAGCAAATTAAACTTCTCTGAAGAGGTGCAATACCTTGGTATTATCCTCGACAGGAAGCTAACATGAAACTCTCACCTACAGAGCAGAGCAAAAAGAGCATATGTGGCTTATGCGCAATGTCGGAGGACAGTGGGACGCACATGGGGTCTTTCACCCAGTGTGGTCACCTGGATCTACACTGCAATCATAAGACCTATGCTAACGTATGGAGCCATTGCATGGAGACCGAAGGATCTACAAGCAACGGTCATCCAAAAATTATATTAAATACAGCGAATGGCTTGTTTAAACATCACTGGAGCCATGAGAACAACACCAACCGCGGCAATGGAATTAATTATTTGTCTGACCCCTTTGGACTTGTACATCAAAGAGGTTGCGTTAATGGCCATGTTACGATTGCGTACGACTGGTGTAAACCCCGAAGTAGGAGTGGGTCAATTGAGGCTAAGCCTATGGCGAGAAGCGCTTACTGCGCTACCTCAGCTGCAGGCGGCCAATGATGCAATTGAACCCAAGTTTGTGTTTAATAAACCATACAAAATACAAATAAAACAGAACACAGAGTCAGATGCTGCAAATGCAATACGCATATATGTCGGCATATATAAAGACGGCTCAAAAACCAAAGAAGGCTCAGGATGTGGAGTATACTCCAGATCACTTAGCCTAAGAATTAAGTGGGGAATGGGAAAAATACCAGCGAGGTTCAAACAGAACTGGCTGGTATCAATTGCCACAGAATTTCTGGCAAAAACATAACAAACTGCACTGATAGCAGACAAGCCCTATTAGCCTTGAACAGACAACGTGTTACATCAGGGCTAGTATTAGAGTGCCACCAAGATTTAGCTAACGCCTCGGCAGATAACAATATTATAAAGACTGAAGTGAGAGCTGGAGACGTTTTTTTTTCAGGTAAATATAAAAGACGGTCTTATCAAGGTAACGCTCTGTTTCTTTTCAATGTAGCTCTTGAATACGTCAGCAGAAAGGCAGAATACCAACTCCCAATAGTAATATTTCATTATAAGCTTAAAGTATAGTGGAACCAAAGTCAGTGTAACAACAATGCAATGTTATCAGAATATATTTTCTAGAATTGTTAGGCTCACTATACAAATGTTCTCCTTACTTCAGTAAACTGTTAGTTCGTGATGTTCTTAGAAAGCTAGTTTGGAAATATTTAAAAAAATATACATAAGTAATATAAATTTATTAGTAAGCAATAAAATAAGTCGCTTAAAATTGCTGGAAAAAGAATAATTAATTAAAAACAACTTTATGAATGTTACTATATTTAAGAAAATTTTAAATAGCTGGCAACGTAGCAGCCTTTCGATGAAAACCTAATACATCCAGTCCAGTATTTGGCATAATATAACGAAGTAACCGGACAGTTTCAACTCGGCCAACTGGGACATAAAAACCGTTCGAACATCTGGCCTGACCTGGGTTAGAACATCCAGGGGTGTGCGTGAATTGTGTTGTAGATAAATATTATCACTAGTAATACCACTAGATGTAAAATTATTTCCGGAAATTTTTTCGAGCTTGTGAATATTTTGAAAATTATCCCGAGTCGAAGACGAGAGTTTTGAGTAACTACAAGTGGTAGAAAATTGCTTTTTTGCAAATACAAACCAGACTGTAAAAAAATATTCTGTCATTATATAGTATAATTCGCTGTTAGGTACCCACGAAGAAAAAATTTCCACTAAAATTCATCCGTTGCCATGGTGATCTGTGATGTTATTTACAGAAAATTATATTACAATTTTGTACGCTGGTTAATTTTAATCTACTATATTAATTTGAATGAAAAACATTATTTCACAATATTCGAATTTATGAAAAATTTATATGCACGCCATTGGGCGGCACTTGCCTTCAAAGGGATTAAAAATATGGGTCATTACATTAAGCCTAGAAGAACTATACGACCATAGATCTAAGAAGGACGTAAATCAATATAAGTCGACGACCGTCATTATTACCTATTGTTCGAAATATAGATAAGCAATAAAAGTGTGTGTCCCTTAAAAGATTCCCAGGCCTGGATTAAAATAACCCAAACTCATGAAATAGTTTTGCATTTTAATAATAGTAGACTCTCCATTATTTTTTAACACAGTGTTTAAAAAAGTCTCTTTTACAAAACGGATTTAAACTTAAATACTCACTATAGTAACAGAAAAATCGCAATGGAATCTGTGCGCCTTAAGAAGTGGAGATTTGAATATTTATTGGCAATAAACGAATTTAGAGAATATGGTAGAACAGTAGTGTATTTGGATGAAACTTGGTTCGATACATATACGATATTCCAAACAAAAGTTGGGTAAAGTATTCGCCAGCTAACTTGATGTCCCAGAAATTACCAACTAAGAGAGGCAGAGTAATAGTGCCCTGCCTACTCGGCTGCTATTGGTGGTAAAATTTTGACAAACGCCAATTGCATCGAACCTTATCAGGTGTTAAGATTTTCAGTAGCGTAGCGTCACACAGTTATTGTTTCTGCTTTGTACAATAAAGTGTTTGTAAAAATTTCATAACAATAGAAGACTCATATTTTGATAGAGAACTTCAAACAGATATATTTTATGACGTCAACCCTCTTGTGATTACTTTAGATGAAAGTGATTCCAGTAGCGGCAGTGAGTTCAGAAACTGAAAACATTCCTGATAGCAGCTGGGCCAAGTGTATTTCCCATATTAAAAGGGTGGAAAAGTCATTTATGGATAATGGATATAGAAAAAATTCCCAAAGAAAACTTTATTATCAATTTGGATGACGGTAGTGAAAGTGAAACTGATCTTCGTGAGTAATTTTGTTTATAAATACCTCTAACTTATGTATGTTACGGATAAAGCGCGTAATTGGATAAAGCTAGGTTTAACCAGATATGTCGCGATTCATCCAAACAGACTGGGTAACACGCAAATGATTCAATGCTTTATTGCATTATCCGGTTAATTCCAGATGTAGCCAAGGAGGAATTGCTAAACCACGCAGAAGATACTAATTAAAAGTTGAAGCGCGACCGATATCACATGTAGTAGAATATAAAAAAAAAACATTGATTTTGAAACAAATTTATATTTCCGAACAAACACGAAAACATGAAATAATATGTTTAAGCATAAGCATAAGTATCAGAAGTAAAAAAGAAATATACATTATGCACTCACATTTTATTTGACCTATGAACGTTATTTATTTGCACAAGATAAGCTGGAATGACATTTTGAATTGCATAATACTCCTGCAGATTTACATCGGCATTTAAGCGTGGCACATTTTGCTTTACAATAACACCTTTTATATCCTTGAACTCCAGACATTGATTGACTATTTGAAATTTGGCATAAAGATATGTTTTCAGATGATACGTCATTAATATCAATAAGTTTGTTTTCACATACCGTAAATTGGCTTCTTGGAAACATATCCTCCACTGTCCCACTCTCATTGTCTAAAATTGGTATGGTCTCAAGAACTTGAAATTATTTAGTTGAACTATAGAATTACTTACCCAGGTGGTACAAGCCTTTCCCTCCTACCTCCAATACTGGCATCAAGACATTTCTGGAATCTCCTCTTCCTCTATCAACATCAGGGATTTTTACTTTCGTAGTATACTCTTCGTTACACGGAGGGGATTTGACAACCGACCTTTCCTTCATTTTCTTTGCCTGGCTTTCCAAGTTTGATTTCGCTTCGCGTCGATTTTCAATAATTTGTTGATTGCTGGAGCAAATTAAACATATTCCACCAGGCAAAGAACTTTCCTTATTACAATGTGAACAGAGATTCTCAGAGTCATCCTCCTTTTCACCATTTTCTGTGGTGTTTGATGGAATAACATCTTCTTCATTATAAGTCTCATTATTAATTATCTTCTCTAGCTCTTCTTCTGTTTCAATACTTTCGATAACCTACAAGTGAAATTTAGTATTGTTATAAGAACTGTATAATAATTAATGCTTCTGAGAGAATTACCTCTTTAGGTAGAGAAGAGGATGTAAGTCCAACTTTAACATCAGATCCAAACATGGCTTTGTAAGGTGAAAGTTTTATGTCATCATGATATGCTCGATTTTTCATGAGTTGGACGAATCGTAAACCTTCTGACCACTTCCTGCTTTTCTCGTCGCTCATCCATGTCATGAGCATATTTTCGATATCCTGGTATACTCGCTCTACACTTCCCTGTGGCTGGCTATGTCTAGATTTTCCATGTACGATTTTCAGTCCACTCCACATCAAACACAGCTCGTCGATGATTAGATTTGCGAATTCCCGACCTAGTAAAAATGGTTTTCTCAAAATCTTAACGTTTTCAAATTACGAAAATTGTCATAAAAGATCTATATGAGGAATCCTTTAAGGGCTACCAGAAATTACTCTTCGAATTATACAGGGGGTGTCTAAAAATTAGCGGCGTATCAAAAAGCAGTTAAATGATTTACCTTCTTTTCTTTTTTCCGACGATACTTAAAAAAAAACAATTTTATAGGCAAGAGGAAACGTCCCTAGTTATTCGATTGATCTATAATATGTCCACATGACAGCGTAAAAAAAAGAAACTGGAATTCCCAGCTACCAAAAGTTTTGAAATTTTCGCACATTTTTAGAATTTGCAAAATTCATTAAAAACGGTCGGTTTTAGAGATATCGTAATTAAAAATCATACAAATAAGTGGGTGTTTTTTTTTTGACGACCAGTTTATTCCATTATTCTGACTTTACTCGTTTATTCTCATGTAACTACCAAAAACTATAGTAGAGTAAGTAGACTTACCATTATCCGATTGCAAAATGGACGGAGCACCAAAAATGCAAAATATATCTAATAAATGTTTTGTCACTTCTTCTGCTGTCTTCGATTTTAAAGGCCTGATTTGTACAAATTTTGTTAAATGGTCTTGATAGATCATAATAAACTTATATGCCCCATCTGGGTTTGACTGCATGTCTATTAAATCCACTTGGCATCTGCTATTCATTTCTGAGAATACCATGGGTTTGATCACAATTCTTTTATTAGCCGATTTCTGTTTTTTCTGACATGCAATACAAAGTTTTAAATAAACCATTATAACTTCCTGGGTTATATTTTTATATTTCTTGTTCACTTCCTTTAACATGCGATGTTTCCCTCCGTGTCCAATTGCCAAGTGGATTTCGTGCAGTATGTCAAAGATTTCCTCGTTTTTCACAAAATACCTTATATTTGTTTCGCCATGAGCCACTGGAGCAATAAGTCTTTCAATACCACCAACTACACAAATATCAAACCTTTTTAATCGTCGATACTGTAATGCCGACTTAGATTTTGCTTCTTTTGCTATTTTTAGCGACTCCAAAAACTCACTATATTGGGCAGAATTCATACAACATGAATTTGAGTCTTTTCGCGACACTAAATCGCAGAGCATTTCTTTAAATCGTTCTTTAAAACAAGAACGTACGTCTAAATCACTCATCTTGCCACCTGTAGCTCCTGGACGTGAATGAACTTGAACGATTATTGCTTTATCCAAGTGTCGTTGGAAAATTCTGGTATTAACCGGTTTATTCTCGAAGAGCAACATACGTTGTCCGAGTTACCGACTTTATCCACTTTATTGTTAAAAATGAAACACGATGGTTGGTTTCTCAACACAGACTAACTTTATTATATTACGCTTTTAGAAGTATGAGTTACAAGTGACAAAAGCACAAGGACCTAAAACTAAAAGGGACCTTTCGACAAAAATGCCTTCGCGCAGTGGCGTACCAACCTTTATATTTTGGGCTAAATTACAACAGTCCCACTGCACAAAATATTACTGTAAATTGATTAAACCTAATTTATTTACAAATCTGTTATGCTTATCTGAGGTAAGTCCTTTGCACAGAAAAAAAGGAATGTTTGAATATAGTATTTCGATTTATTTGAGATACAAATACTTGGTTTTAGTAATATTCATTTCACTCAAACATTATTCTAAAACAACGCCACAAAAATATAATATAATATTTTTTTCATTCCAGCGGGTATGTTTTTGAACCAAACAAAATATTTTTCCAATTAAAGAAATATTTGTTTCACTTGAGTAACTCACACTCTTCATTCAAGTATAATTTTAAATCAATTCCTATTTATACATTTGTTTCAAATAGCAATATTCTCGATTCAATACTACGGATTCTGAAATTAAATGATTATTTGCACAAAATAATAATTTTTTTTTTTTATTCTAACAGTCTGGTATTTAACCAAACAATATGTATTCTAATATTCAAGTAAATCTTTGTTTCATTTGAGTATTTAAGATTCTAGAATATACAAAATTATTTATTTGCTTCCATGAAGGAAGATATTCTCAGATGAAAATGAAAATGAATCAAATGAAAAATTCTTGCATCAAATGAACCCGAAGAATTGAATGGAAGAAATATAACAATTGACTTCATCATATGTTTTCTTGAATCAAACAAATATTGGTCTTGGAATCCAAATAAACTAGCGTTTTCTTTTAAATAATAGTTTTATTTCGCCATATTGAAACAACAAATTTGTTTGACTGAAATATATTTTGTTTGATTCAATACTTTTTTTTTATCTGTGTAGTTAAGATATCAGCAAGCATGTCAGCTGTCGGTAAATACTCTAATTTAACTAAATTATCAGCAATAACTTGTCGAATATCAATATTCTTCGACCTGTTATGAAACATCGGATTTGCTGCCATCTTTTGTGCACTCTGATTATCGTTATATAATCTTACACATTTACGCACACCTGTAATCTCAGATATAAGATTTTTCAAGTATATGGCTTCCTTAGAAGCTTCAGAGAGAGCCATATACTCAGCTTCGGTACTGGAAAGAGCAACAGTCCGCTGTTTTGTGCTCTCCCAAGACACTGCAGAGTGCAGATCCAGAAAGTTTAAAACAAAATCCCGTATATGACTTTCTGTCAAAAAAATTACTTCCCCAATCGGCATCTACAAAACCTTCTAGATCCGCATCATCTTTAAGGAATTTCAAACCATGATTTTTTGTCTGTTTCAAATACCTTAATACGCGTTTTGCCTCCTTCCAATGACTCTCGTTTTAACAACTATTGAATTGACCTAAATAACTAACTGAAAATGAAATGTCAGGCCTAGTTAATACAGACAAATACATCAAACTTCCTACAAGTTGCTGATACGTCAATTCTTTTTTACAAGTATCTGTCTGACAAGATTAACATTTGTCTTTATGGGAGTAGCCACAGTATTGCAATCCATCAACAGAATAAATGTTTTAGTGAAGTAACGAACGAAAAAGATGAGGAACCAGACCATAGTAAAAATACAGTCATTGTGTGAAAATGAAAGTCGTCACCGTGTACTGGAGACTAGACAACTTTGCAAGTGAAGATTATACGACTGGATGACTATTGGGAATACTGATTAAAGAGGCGAATTCGTTTTGGATGAAAATTTCAATTCAGGTTACTTCATTTTATTAATACAACAAACGTTACCGACTAATAGTTCTATCTCTTACTATCTACGGCAAACAAAACCCGTTCCAAAGTAACTTTCACTAGAAGCACAACCAAATTAGAAGATAAAAAACTCCACAACAGATTAAATAAGAAATGATGTAGACTGTAGTAGTTACGTAATAGTTGAAATATTAGTTTTCGATAGACTTGCATGAAGAATTGTCAATCAAATTAGTCGCACACAAATTGATTAGCGCTGATAGCATGTTAATTTTTGTTGTCAGCGTCAAGTAAAATTATTCTAATTTAACTGATATATTCATTCATTCATATATTTGAGTTGTGCTCATCAGCCCAGGCACTTGAACTGAATGTTTGTACCTTTTCCCATGTTATCTACTTCCATTCCAGAAGCTTCGTGTCTTCTATAAAGACTTCTGGTTTGACTGGAGGGATTTTCAGTAGTTGTGATGGTTGTATTAATTCCTCTCCAAAGTACTTCCGTCTAAGTAAATTCTCGCAGAAGCAGAGTATGTCAGTAGGTGTTTCATCATCAAGTTCACATTTTCTGCACATAGGCTCACTAACTTTGCCCATTTTGTACAGATGTTTCCTCAGGGTGCAGTGTCCAGTCACCAGGTCGGCAACTGTCTTCAAATGTCTCTTACCCAGATTCAATAGCCTGGTTGAGAGTTCCTTGTCTACCTTGTTCAGTGAACTCTTTGTATGAAGATGCCCTTGTGTCAACCTCCATTTGAGTTGGTGTTTTTTATCTAGCCAGTTCCCGATTTCCCCTCTTATGCAATCTTTTGTGATTCCACAAAACGGTTCAGGACCGGAAAGTCCCCTTTAGAGCCTTCTTCAGCTAACTGGTCCGCCATTTCATTACCTGCAGTCCCCTCATCTGCCGGCACCCATATTAGAGACACTTTGTTGTCTCTTGCCTGTTGAGGGATTCTTTGCAGTTTTTCACCAGTCTAGACCTAGTTGTTGGATTGCTGATAGCTTTAAGCAGACCTGGCTGTCAGTGAATATTTTAATTTTTTGTGCGGTATATCCTCTTCTGATGTTTTCATCAATATAGCGGCAATCGTCTCTGCTTGAAACACAGTCGAATGTCGACTAAGGCTAAAGAATATTCTCTTTCTAGGTCCTTTTATACCAGCTTCAGTGCCAAGGTTTGTTTTGGAACCATTGGTGAACCAGATGATTTCTCCAGAACTAACTGGGTGCATCACCTGTTCCCTAGATGGGATGATTATATTCACTCACTCAGTGAATATATTCTCGGGTGTTGCTATCAAAACTCATGTGAAATATGGGTTCGTTTAGTAATGCCCCAGTTGTATCAGTGTGTCCTTCTCGAACATTGTTCGGGGACCATAAGTCTTCCGATTGCAGCCTAAGAATTGTCTCCGCCCTTATAAAAAGTTCTAAAAAAAGAAGTCCAATAAGTGCTTCCATTGATGCCGTCCCCGTGCTGTTCATTGCCCCGGTAATACCAAGAAGGACTTGTCTTTGGATTGCAGTTAATATATTAACTGCAGAGGACACTTCTGTCCTCCTCCTCCAGACTATTGTTCCATAGGTGATCGTTGGCCTTATCACAGTTATGTAGAGCCAGTGAACCACCTCAGGTCGTATTCCCCAGGTTTTGCCCATAACTCTTCTGCATTGCCAGAAAAGCCTAGTCGCCCTGGTAGTAATTTTTTCCAGGTGGGCCTTCCAATTCAGTTTGCAATCAAGGGTCACTCCTAGATATATAACTTCTTTGGATATTTCTAGTTCTTCTCCGAACAACAGTACTTTACCCTGCGGGAGAACTCTTCTATTCGTAAAAGCAGCTAATTTGGTTTTTTTTGGATTACCTGAAAGATCTTCTTTAAGGAACCATTCCTCCACAATTCGCAGTGCTTCCTGTAGGACATTCATAACCACCTCTGGGAATATCCCAATGGTGACAATCAATATGTCGTCCGCGAAGCTCTGCGTCCATATGCCTTGATCATTCAACCTAAAGATCAAGTCATCCACAACTAGGTACCACAAAAGTGGTGAAAGTACTCCACTTTGAGGACATCCTCTAGTTGTCCTAACGGTGTATGTTTTATCATGCATATGTGCTGTTATTCTTCTATGCTCGAGCTCTATCCATTTGCATGTGGTGCTGTTAATCCCTCTTTTAATTAATCGATGTTTTGTCAAAAGCACCTTCAATGTCTAGAAATGCTGCAAGGGCCACTTCCTTATGATTCAGACTCCTTTCGAGACTAAATTATGCAGGGCAGCTCCACCTTATTTCCCTGCTTAATAAGCCCATTGTAGTCTATATAGAGGGATACTCTTAAGCGCTCCTTCTTGCAAATACATTTGTAAGACTTTTTCCATAGTTTTCACCATGAATAATGTCAGACTGATTGGTCGGTAGGATTTAGCCTGAGTGTACGTTCCTTTTCCTGGTTTAGGAATAAACACCACCTTTGACTCTCTCCGTGCAATTGTTATATACCCCAGAGTATGGCTGCTTCGAAGAATCAGAACTAAGGACACATTAAGATGTCTAATCCCTCTTGCAGGAGCTTGGGGAATATGCCATCTGGTCCTGGAGTTTTGTAGGTGTCAAATGATAAGATGGGGTCTGAATATTGAATATCTTATTCAGTCCTCTTTTGGCAACCAGCCCGTTGTCATAGCTTGACTATATCTTTTCCGAACCTGGAAAGTGCACACTGAGGAGATGCTCTAGAGCCTCTGCCTCAGTATTTGAAAACTTTCCGCTCGGAGACTGAATAGAACCAAGTTTGTTAGAAAAAATATCCCTTTTGAGAATCCTGTTGATTCTGCCGCTGTCAGAGACACCTTGCATGTCCTCACAAAATTCTCTCCAGGACTTCTCCTTGGATTCTTTTATTTTTGTACTGATATAATCTAGTATGCAAAAAAAAACAAATTATACAGTTTTAGTAAGTTCTTCACCAGAAGATTTGTATATATTCTTGTAAAGGAAATGGTCAAATATAAATCTCAACATTATAGAGTTATCATGATTTTAGATGTACGTTGATTCTTCAATCACCTTTCATTAATTGACATTATCGTCATCGTTACACTTAAATTTCCAAATGGTCTACTTATAATAGACATACTCTTAATAAACACCATTAAGATGTTCAATTAATTTTTTTTGAAGGCTACTATGTATATTAAGTGACAGCTCATTGCTAAACCTTTCTCCTGAACGGCGCCAAGACTATAACCGGAGTTATAATGCAGTTTCCAAATATACGTCCTTGCTTTTTATGTCACAAGATTTTTTAATGATACATTTTTAATAGCACAAGTAGTAGAGTCAAATTTTGGGTATTTATAATGCACAACAAAGGCAATAATGGAGTACTTAATCACTCAGTGAGAAACAAGGACACTTGAGTTATACACTATATTTTTCCAAAAGAAAAACACTAGCAGCTTTGAATTTTTAAATATGGCTATTGTAAAAAACGGGAATTAGTTGTTAGAGCCGTGAAGGAGGTGAGTGTCGTGGAGTAGCAAAAAAAATGGAGTATATTCCGGTATGAGTATGAGTATATTCCGGTATGGAGTATATTCCAGAACAGACGACACATATTATGCCCGCAGGCCGAAGCAACTGAATTTTTAACATGGAAAGAAGTTGGATTTCACAACGAGGCTTAAGTGGAGGTGAAAACTGAAGATATTAATTTCCGATATTTAGAAATTCGTTAACGTTTTTAGTACCGTAAGGAAACAATTATTTCATTTGACCGAATGATTTTTGCACATTCGATAGAGGTGTGAAATAAAAATTTGTTATACTGGTCGGGCGCAAAATGTAGGAGAAAGCGGCAAAATACGAGAGGATAGAAAAAATGTTATGACTTTATGAGATTTTCGACAGACATTATTTCGTTTGACCTACTGAAACATTGGAATAGAATTTGAAATAAATTTCACAAGAGTGATGATAGATATCGCAAACCTAAGTAGATGATGGTTTGTCTTCAAATGCCATTTTCTGCGATAAAATTTCAAACAGTTCTCTGTTTGACATCACCATTTATCCAAGATTCAAGGTTTGATTATATTGAAGTGGAGTTATTTTTTTAATGTCGGTTTTCATTGTTTATTAGTAATATTAAACTATGAAAACCTTATAATCTAATAAATGTATTAACTCGGCCTACCGATGAGAAATAATTTTGGAATGTTGTCCAAATTCATGACGAATCAAATCAAAAATATCAGACAATTTGGCAAGACAATATTTATAAATAATTTTGGAATATTCCAGACATTGCCATTTGTTGTGTAGGTTTCAGATCTAAAATTAACGTATATTTATTAAATGAAAATATTACCCATGGCACGAGTATAATATTATAAATAAACATTTTTGCTGGAATTTACGTACCAGGTGAAACAAAATTTGTTTCAGAAAAAATCATATCTTCAAAGGCGATATTAGATGCGACGTATACGCTTTGGTGCAAAAACGAGTAGATAGTATTCCATTTTATTTCCGTTACGGGAAGCGAGTCGCTTGCCCCTTCATCCAACTAGGTTCAGGGGATGGAAGTGGAGTGGTAGGTACCTGAGAGGTGTGTACTGACCTAGCATTCACCTATTGCTACGAGAAAACCTTTAAAACAACTTATAGCTGGGATTTTAACTTCAGTCCTTCCGAATGCAAGCCGAGAGTGTTATCACTCTACCAGGAATGGAGAACTATCGATAGTCCCGACTATCGATATTTATCGATTGGGCTATTTTTACTATCGATTATTCTCGATAGTTTTACATCGGTAATGTTGACATCTGACATCTATCACTCTGTTGTTTATATATAATTGTCAAAATTTTGAAAAATGGTCAATAGTTATCAAAAATTTTGAAAAATTGTCCAAAATGGTCAATAATTGCCAAAAATAGTCAATAATTGTCGAAGTTTTAAGATAATGGTCAATAAATTGTCAAAAACTGTCAAAATTGGTCAATAATTGTCAAAAATGGTCAATAATTGTTAAAATTTGGAAAAATGGTTGAAAATTTTGAAAAAATGGTCAAAATTTTGAAAGAATGGTCAATAATTATTATCAAGAATTTTGAAAAATGGTCAAGATTTTTGAAAAATTGTTAAAAATGGTTAATAATTATCAAAAATTGTTAATAATTGTCAAAATTGTCAAAATTGTCAAAATTGTCAAAATTGGTCAATAATTCTCAAAAATGGACAAAAATTGTCTAAGTTTTGAAAAAATGATCAAGAATTGTCAAAAATTTTGAAAAATGGTCAAGTTTTTTGAAAAATTGTTAAAAATTTTCAAAAATGATTAAAAACGGTCTAAAATGGTCAACATTTTTGAAAAACGGTCAAAAATGCTCAACAATTGTCAAAAGCTGTCAAAATTGGTCAAAAATTGTCAAAATTTTTGAAAAAATGGTCAATCATTGTCACAAATTTTGAAAAAAAAATGTCAAATATTTTCTAAAATGGTCAATAATTGTCAGAAATGGTCAATAATTGTAAAAATTTTGAAAAATGGTCAAATATTGTCAAAATTTTGAAAAATGGTCAATAATTGTCAAAAATTGTCGAAGTTTTAAGATAATGGACAATAAATTGTCAAAAACTGTCAAAATTGGTCAATAATTGTCAAAAATGGTCAATAATTGTTAAAATTTGGAAAAATGGTTAAACATTTTGAAAAAATGGTCAAAATTTTAGAAAGAATGGTCAATAATTATAATCAAGAATTTTGAAAAATTGTTAAAAATGGTTAATAATTATTAAAAATTGTTAATAATTGTCAAAATTGTTAATAATTGTCAAAATTGTCAAAATTGGTCAATAATTGTCAAAAATGGTCAAAAATTGTCTAAGTTTTGAAAAAATGATCAAGAATTGTCAAAAATTTGGAAAAATGGTCAAGTTTTTTGAAAAAGTGTTAAAAATTTTCAAAAATGATTAAAAACGGTCTAAAATGGTCAACATTTTTGAATAACAGTCAAAAATGCTCAATAATTGTCAAAAACTGTCAAAATTGGTCAAAAATTGTCAAATATTTTGGAAAAATGGTCAATAATTGTCACAAATTTTTGTAACGTTAATTTCGTTCACTTTACTTCCCTCGATTGAATTAATAAATTATCGTATGGGCGGCGAATAGCCAGTCCTTTCTCATGCCCAACACCGAGAAATGTTTCAAGGCTGAATATATTTACTGTCGACGAGAGTCGAAATCAACGTTTCTATGCGCGATGATCGAGGCCCGTCTGTCGGAAAATAGTCACGCCCATCTTGAAATTCCCACTTCGATTTCGTGTCTCTTCTTCTTCTACCAATTATAAATCAAATATGAATCAAGAATTCACTACTGAAAGGTAAATTCCTTTCCTGGTCAAATCGTATGAGCGTGACACGAACATGAGACGTAAGTCGGTTGTCGTTCACATGATTTAGTGTATTTAAACAAGTGGCAAAGGGGTTTCGTTCTTTCTTTCCTGCATACATGTGCTATTGAAGCCTTCTGGCTTATATTATCTTATCTTAGAAGTGCATTCATTTGAGTGCACTTTACCTGGGACGAAACTTTACCTGGGACTAAACTTTACCTGGGACGAAACTTTACCTGGGACGAAACTTTACCTGGGACTAAACTTTACCTGGGACTAAATTTTACCTGAGACACTTCCTGGAACTTTACCTGGGCCAGGACTTTTACCTGGAATACTCTACCTGGGAATATTATCTGGGACAAGATATGTAACTTCAAAAGGACACCAAGGACACCATCTCCTCACCATCACTCCAGGAAAGTAATATATATATTTCATCGCTTCTTCAACGACTTCAATAAAACTAGTCAATTTTTTTTTACTTTGTTTGTAACAAAAGTCAATATACAACTTGTAAATTTAATAACGTTGTTCATATAGTTTTTTTCCCTTCCAATCTTCCAGGATTTGTCGCTATAATGCAGAGGTGAAGAACAAATAAACTAGTATTATTCAGAGTGGCGCCCACTTACCTTTCCTAATTTACATAGTTTATCTTTATTTCACCTTAATTGAATTTCAAGTAGAATTACCCGCGAACCGGTAAGACTACTCTCTGAATTTATACTAGTTTGGTCTCAGAATCTACACCTGAGGTGCTCTCTAACCTGAGCAGCCGTTGCAAATTGGCGCCCAACGTGGGGCCTTGTTTTACACATCTGCTTTATATCGATAAATCTTGAAACTTGGAAGTTTGGACAGTAGTTGAAGTCAGAAGCAATATCTTTTCTTTCACTTATCGTATTATTTATCTTTCTATCTTTTACTTACCATATCGTTCATATGTTGAGTTGGTAATATCTATTTTTATTATCGTTTATCTAACATATCTTTATATTTTTATCGTATATCTTCACGTATCGTACCTATAAAATTTTCTTTTTCGTCAATATCAACAGTACTCGTTTTTTCTCTTTTATCTTATATTTTTAATACCGTCAATTAACGTATAAAAACATGGCTCGAATTTTCAAATTAAATGTTGATTATCTTTTATCTCATGAATTGGATTACGAACTTTCTTATCGTGGCTTGGAAATCCCTTCACTGGTTACAGAGAAGAGGAAATTATTACGCGGTGTTCTAACACAGGAAGTATCTATGAGGAGTTCGATTTCATATGTTGAACTTCCTTTTATTACCGAAATTACAGGTATTAAGATGTCTTTTGCCGACTTGAAGAAGAAGGTTCAAGATTTTGTTGGAACTTCTTCGGATGTCGAGTACAGAAGATTGACTTGCCGTCTAACTCACCTCACTCAACGTACTTCTCGTGTAACTTGCGAGGAGGACGAACAAGAACAAGTAAAGAGACATTTAACAACAGAAATATTTTGTTTAGAAGGTGAATTAGATAGCAAAATCAATGTTATCGATTCAGACAGACAATCCACTCCAGTAAATACAAGTCAAAGCTTTTCTTTTTCTAAACCTGTACCTGTACATAAATGGGGAATAAGATTCTCAGGAATAGATTCCAAAGAATCTGTACTTGGATTTTTAGAACGCGTAAATTGCCTCAAACTTTCGAGAGGTATCACAGATGCTGAATTGTTTTCTAGCTCAGCTGATTTATTTAGTGATCAGGCTTTTAATTGGTATCTTATTAACAGATGCAAAGTTCAGAATTGGGAACAATTAGTGACCAAATTAAAATCCGATTTCTTACCGTATAACTACCAAGATGATTTACTAGAGGAAATCAAAGCTAGAAAACAAGGTCAACATGAACGAGTTACCTTGTATATTAACGCCATGTGTGGTTTGTTCAACCGTCTTGATGACAAACCAAGTGAAAGTGCCATCATTCGCATTATTCGTAGAAATCTTTTACCTCATTATGCACAACCATTAGCTTTAATTGATATTGATACTGTTGATATTTTGACTGAAAAATGTAAACGACTAGAGGAAACATTAACTTGGGACCAACAGTTCACAGCTAATCATAAAAGCAGTCAATATTTACTTGAACCAGATTTGAGCATACCTAGTACCTCTTTTAAGGATAATTCTTGTTTTAAGCAAACACGAAAAAATCTATCTGTAGTATCTTCTACCTGGACTTGCTGGAATTGCAAACAAGCAGGTCATATGTATTATAACTGTCAAGTTCCTAGGAAACTGTTTTGTTTTGGTTGTGGACATCCTGATACAGTAAAAACGAAATGTCCAAAGTGTTCAAAAAACGAACAAAGCGGTGGTCGAACTTCCCACTCAACCACAGTCGCTCAGAAACCGGGAACATCAGGAAAATCCAGCACCAAAGTAAAACCAAAACCTCAGGAAAAACCTACAAAAGACAAAAATTGAGGTTATCTCAAATAAATCCTGTAAATTCCAGTTCTGCAAGGAAAATTTCTCCTTCTATCTTAAAAAAGGTTCCTACTGTAAGTCACTCCGACTGGAATTCATGGCTTTTATTTGTCAAAAATTTCTATAAACTAAATTCAATAGTTTCAAATTCGAAGCATAAGTCTTTAGCAAATGTAGGGTCACTGTTGTATAACATGGAAAATGATAATCGACCTTATGTCGATATCATAATTTTTGATAAAACAATTTCTTGCCTTGTTGATACTGGTTCAAATATCTCATTGATTGGTTCTCGTGCACTAGATTTTATTCATAACTTATCGATACCTATCTTAGACGATGATAACTTAAAAATATCTACTGCAGATGGCAAGTTGCAGGACGTTCTTGGTTATATCGAAACATATGTCATCACAGACAAGATATCTAGGCTTATGAAATTTTATCTAATACCTTCTGTTAAACATGACATTATTCTCGGCATGGACTTTCTTAAGATTTTTAATGTAAAAATAAATTTCTCTAAATTGTCTTTAACTGTAAATTCTCTCTCGTTGGCTGTAGTCAATACAATTCGGGATGTATCTCATTTAACTCCTAATCAAACAGGTAAATTAAATCAAACTATTGATCTCTTCAAGACTATTAGTCCTTCAGATAAAATCGGCAAAACTCATTTGATAGAGCATTTCATTGATACCGGAAATTCCCCTCCTTTTAAACAAACCCAATATCCCTTACCTCAGGCAATGCAAGCTTACCTGGAAAAGGAAGTAGATACTTTGCTTGAATTAGGTGTAATTCAGGAAAGTAAATCTTCATATTGTAGCCCTATCTGGTTAGTTCAAAAGGGAGATGGTAAATACAGAATGTGTTTTGATGGACGTAAATTAAATAGTGTAACTTTAAATAAAGATGCTTATCCCTTACCTTCAATCGAAGTTATACTGAGTCAACTTCGAGATACTCGTTATATATCTAGTATCGATCTGAAGCAAGCATTTTATCAAATTCCGTTGGAGAAATCATCTCGGGAAAAAACAGCTTTTGCAGTTAAGGGTAAAGGTTTATTCGAGTATGTCACTACCCCTTTCGGTTTAGTCTCTGCTCCTGCTAGTATGTGTCGTTTGATCGATTTGGTCATTGGTCCTTCCTTAGAACCTTATTGTTTTTACTACCTGGATGACATCATCATTTGTACTCCTGATTTTGACAAACACATGGAAATTCTCCAGAGTGTTTTTGAGAGATTACGAGATGCCGGCTTGACGGTGAATTTAGATAAATGTCAGTTTTGTCGTTCTTCCCTTAGATATCTAGGTTATGTCGTGGATGAAAATGGTCTTCGTACCGATCCTGAAAAGGTTTCTGCTATTTGTGAGTATCCTGTTCCGAAAACTGCCACTCAGGTGCGTAGATTCTTGGGAATGGTTTCGTATTATCGACGGTTTCTTAAAGATTTTTCTTCCTTATCTGCTCCAATTTCAGATCTTCTAAGTGAGCGAAAGAAACACCAACCCATTACTTGGACACCCCAAGCAGATCAAGCTTTCGAAAAGGTGAAAACTGTCTTAACTACCGCTCCTATCTTAAGTAGTCCCGATTTCACCAAACCTTTCTTCCTTATGACAGATGCTAGTGATGTTGGGGTAGGAAGTGTTCTTTTTCAACTGGAAGATGGACTCGAACATCCCATAGCTTATATGAGTAAGAAACTCACAAAGGGTCAAAAGAAGTTCAGTACTACCGAAAAGGAACTGTTAGCAGTTTTGTTAGGGATCGATCATTTTAGGTATTATCTTATCGGTCGTCATTTCACCGTAATTACCGATCATTCTTCTCTGGTTTGGTTGAATAACATGAAAAAACCTTCTCCTCGCTTAGCTAGATGGATATTGCAATTGTCGCAATACAACTTTTCTATCGTACACCGTAGATCTACCGGAACTGTAGTTGCTGATGCTTTATCTCGTATACCTGAAGTTAGTATTTTAGACTTATCTACCTTGCATCCTGATAAATGGTATAATGACATGATATCTCATGTTCAGGATTTTCCGGAAAAATACCCAAGTTTTCGAGTTGAGAATAACATATTATATAAACATGTCTTTAATAAATTTGGACCAATTAGTAATATTTCCGATTGGAAAATTGTCGTTCCTACTAAAAATAGAAATGAAATTCTACATTATTTTCATGATAGTCCAACTTCTTCTCACTTCGGTGTTTTTAAAACATTAGAGAGAATTTCTGAAATTTATTATTGGCCAAATCTTAGAAAATCGGTTTATAAATATGTCACTCGTTGTAAAATATGTGCATCGTGCAAACCCTCTAACTTACCCCAAGCAGGATTAATGGGACAATATCGTAATATTAACTTCCCTTTCCAATTAGTATCGTGTGATCTTTTAGGGCCATATCCCCGATCTCGCAAAAGTAATCAGTTCGCACTTGTTGTAGTTGACTGGTTCACTAAGTTCGTATTGGTTCATCCCTTACGTCAGGCTACCGCTCGTTCTATAGTGGATTTCTTAGAAAATCATGTTTTTCTCATTTTTGGAATATCTCAAATTGTTTCGTGTGATAATGGTAAACAGTTCACGAGTCATCTTTTCAAAAATCTCATGGAAAAATATTCTGTACAAAAGATATGGTATAATGCTAACTTTCATCCGCAAATTAATCATACTGAGCGTGTAAACAAATCCATTGTCACAGCTATACGATCTTATAGTTATGAAGATCATAGAACATGGGATGAAGAAATATATAAAATTGCTCAAGCAATTCGGCTGTCGAAACATGAGGTTACCGACTTCACCCCTTCCTTCCTTACCTTTGCTCGAAATGTACCTGTCTCGGGAAATTTTTATGGTAAAATTGCAGAAAATGCAAATAATCAGGTTACCATTTCTGACAAAGTTCACCGAATTCAGGATACACAAGAAATGCCTAAATTTTTCGAAGTGGTGAGAAAGAACTTGCAAACAGCATATCGACAAAGTAGTCAACGTTATAATTTGCGCAAACGTGATCATAGGTTTTATGTAGGTGATCGGGTTTGGAAAAAGAACTACCCAAAATCGGACAAAGCCAGATATATTTCCGCAAAATTTTTACCGAAATATACACAATGTACCGTATATCGTGTTATCTCTCCCTTAGTGTATGAATTAAAAGATGAAACGGGAAAAAATATTGGTCGATGGCACATGAAAGACCTTAAAGCTGGTATCTTGTCTGATGATGAGTGTTCTGATATCGATGATTCCGAAGCAGCCCTAACGTAATCAGATAAATATATCTTTCCTAATTTTTCATTCTATTTGTGTTGTATGTTGGTGTCTCGAATATTTTTTTAATCTTTTTATCATAGAGATTTTCCTTTTCTCTGACTAGTAAACGATAATGACTTTCTTTCCCTACTACTGATTAGCAAATTAACATTCGTGTTCTGGGATAAATGAGTAGTGTAATAAATATTTTCCTAGCCGGATGGAATTCTAATCTAAGAATTATAATATAAAATCTGTTGAGAATTTTTCGAATTTTTAAAATATTCAAATTTATTATAATTTTGAAAAAGTTTTTTTTGCACCGTCAAATCAAATTGAGTAATAAACCTGTTGCGCACATGCATAGAGGTTAATGAATTGGGTCTAATTGATTTGGAGAAATATCGGATATACCTTAAATGTTTTAGGGGTGATATTATATCTTCAGTACCTTATCTTATCTTAATTATCGTAGTTTACGATAAATATCTTAACTTATCTTATCTTATCTTATCTAAGTGGACAAGGGTAGTAACTTTGTCTACTGTACTATATATTTTATAGTACTTATCTTATCTTATCGTTACAGACAAAGTGACTTGTCTGTATTTATATACCGAAAGGGTATATTAAATTTTTTTTAGACCATTGACAATTTGACTTTGCAATTAACTTACATAGTTGCTGACATATCAGGGGATATCGAAGTTATTATCTTAGCTCTAAAGTTTTATTACTTCAGTTATCTATAATTTCTATTATCTTAACTATCTTGAAATTTTAATATCTGAAATGTTTTAAAATTTCCTTTATCTTAATTATCTTAAAAATTTTCATTACCTTCATGTTGAAAATTTTTAGTATCTCAAGTGTTTTAAATTTTTTTTATTATCTATTTGTTAATATGTTCGAGATGTCAACTTACATTACAGAAATTCTTTTTGCCTATCTTCAATCAATATCTTACCTAATATCTTGATACTTAAAATTTTTCTATTTTGCTCATTACATACCTCTATCTATGATCATTCCGAAAGATTGATCTAGATATTTCACTTATAGACATGGATTCAATCTGTCTATATTTTATTGCATCACATTTTCCCTTTTTGATATATTTTTTGTTGGATTTCTCAGCAGTGGGTGTTGAGGGAGCTCAGAGCGGTCTGGAATGTGTTTCAGGGTTCAGCGTCGGGGGGTTAATCAGCCTGGGAGGCAGAGGTGGCTAAGGTCTGCTGTCATTTAGTTAAATCTACTTGGGGGGTTAGCTACTGCGTTTGTGCCAACATGGCTCACATATCGCTCTGGGGATTTTCCAACAGTACTGTTGTGGGATGCCGTTGTCAATTTCTCTTTTCCCCAAATTTCAGCTTGACAGAAGCTACATTCTGTTAGGGGGTTAGATCGAGTCTCCTTGGACTTGCTGTATCAGCTTGTTCAAAAAAATTTTTTTTTTGAATTTTTTTTTCTTTCGTTTTTATCGGTTGTTGTTATTCATTATTTAGTTTATCGATCTTAAAAGCTTTCCTATTTAAGGAACGTTATGTTGTATTGTCATGGTGTTTCGGGTTTGGATTTCATCTGAAGCTGAGATTGAAGACCACGACGCGATTTAACATCTCTCGCGAGGTCCTTCTCATTAGGCAGAAGTTGATTTCTTGATCGGTGATACTGTGGTGATGCACATATCCGACCAAAAATATGAGTAGTTTTTTTTTGGGTTTTTTATTTTTCTTTCATATATCGTTATATGGGGTATAATACATTGGAAATTTTAGCTTGACAGGAGCTACATTCTGTTAGGGAGTAATACAAACTTCCTTGGCATTGTTCCAAAACATTTTAGCTTGACAGGAGCTACATTCTGTTAGGGAGTAATACAAACTTCCTTGGATTTGTTCCAAAAATATATTTTTTTTCTATTCATATGATAGTAGTAATTAAATAAAGAAACATTTTATAAATAATAACTCATCCATATCTTTTTTTTATCTAACTGAGGGATAATCAATGTATCTGATGGGAGTCTCATTTCTTTCCTTATCTTATCTTATCTTAAGTCATTATCTTTGGGAACCCACTGATGCAGTGATTCATCTTAATATTAAATTTCTAAATTATTGGTATGTAGATACCTGGTACTGGTTCCGCTTTTCTCAGAATTTACCGTTCAAAGTTTCTGCTGTGTTTGTGAGATGATTTTTTTTTCCTAGTGTTCTGCTTGCGCGATGACCAATGGCTACTGTGGACGCTAACTGGCAACCTCCCTGGTAAGAGCCTAGGAAGAAAGAAAATCACCTGGCGTACCGGTGAAGACTTTGGACCGTTCCCTTTCTTTCATTTTTTTTTATCTTTATTTTTCTCTAAATTAATTATTCGGAAGAATCCTCAAATTCTTTTCCTTCAGTATCGCAGTGACTCGTTCCTTTCTTCTTAGTCTTCCTATCGTTCAATATCTTCTTAATATCTTCTTTATTTCAGTCTCGTAATAGCTCAATGATTTTCACTTATAAAAAATTTTTTTTCGGGTTGTAAGGGTGTGTAACGTTAATTTCGTTCACTTTACTTCCCTCGATTGAATTAATAAATTATCGTATGGGCGGCGAATAGCCAGTCCTTTCTCATGCCCAACACCGAGAAATGTTTCAAGGCTGAATATATTTACTGTCGACGAGAGTCGAAATCAACGTTTCTATGCGCGATGATCGAGGCCCGTCTGTCGGAAAATAGTCACGCCCATCTTGAAATTCCCACTTCGATTTCGTGTCTCTTCTTCTTCTACCAATTATAAATCAAATATGAATCAAGAATTCACTACTGAAAGGTAAATTCCTTTCCTGGTCAAATCGTATGAGCGTGACACGAACATGAGACGTAAGTCGGTTGTCGTTCACATGATTTAGTGTATTTAAACAAGTGGCAAAGGGGTTTCGTTCTTTCTTTCCTGCATACATGTGCTATTGAAGCCTTCTGGCTTATATTATCTTATCTTAGAAGTGCATTCATTTGAGTGCACTTTACCTGGGACGAAACTTTACCTGGGACTAAACTTTACCTGGGACGAAACTTTACCTGGGACGAAACTTTACCTGGGACTAAACTTTACCTGGGACTAAATTTTACCTGAGACACTTCCTGGAACTTTACCTGGGCCAGGACTTTTACCTGGAATACTCTACCTGGGAATATTATCTGGGACAAGATATGTAACTTCAAAAGGACACCAAGGACACCATCTCCTCACCATCACTCCAGGAAAGTAATATATATATTTCATCGCTTCTTCAACGACTTCAATAAAACTAGTCAATTTTTTTTTACTTTGTTTGTAACAAAAGTCAATATACAACTTGTAAATTTAATAACGTTGTTCATATAGTTTTTTTCCCTTCCAATCTTCCAGGATTTGTCGCTATAATGCAGAGGTGAAGAACAAATAAACTAGTATTATTCAGAGTGGCGCCCACTTACCTTTCCTAATTTACATAGTTTATCTTTATTTCACCTTAATTGAATTTCAAGTAGAATTACCCGCGAACCGGTAAGACTACTCTCTGAATTTATACTAGTTTGGTCTCAGAATCTACACCTGAGGTGCTCTCTAACCTGAGCAGCCGTTGCATTTTGAAAAAATGTCAAAAATTTTCTAAAATGCTCAATAATTGTCAGAAATGGTCAATAATTGTAAAAATTTTGAAAAATGGTCAAAAATTGTCAAAATTTTGTAAAATGGTCAATAATTGTCAAAAACTGTCAAAATTGGTCAATATTTGTCAAAAATGGTCAATAATAATTGTTAAAATTTTGAAAAATGGTCAATAATTGTCGAAAATTCAAATTGTCAAAAGATTTTTGGAAAATGGTCTAATAAGAAAAAAAATGCTTACAATATTCCGAGGGTCGTGAACCTTACCGAATCTGTCTTAGATTCTGACAGTTTAAAATAATGATTGTAATCACTCGCAATACACTCTCTTTCTCTCCCGTCTTTCTCTCTACCTCTTTCTTCTCTCTCTCTCTTGTATCTCTCTCTCATTTTTCATTCTCTTTCTCACATCTCTCTCTTATTTTTCTTTCTTTCTCTCCCATCTCTCTATCATTTTCCTTTTTTTCTCTCCCATCTCTCTATCATTTTCCTTTCTTTCTCTCCCATCTCTCTATTATTTTTTTGTCTCTCTCTCCCATCTCTCCCATCTCTCTCATCTTTATTTCACTCTCCTCCATCTCTCTCTCTCTCTTCCCTATCCCTCTCTCTCATCTTTCTCTCTGTCCCATCTTTCTTTCTCTCCCATCTCTCTCTCTCCCATCTTTCTTTCTCTCTCTCCCATCTCTTTCTTTCTTTCCTATCTCTTTCTCTTTCCTAACTTTCTCTCTCTCTTTCTCTCCCATCTCTCTCTTTCCTAACTATCTTTCTGTCTCTTTCCCATCTCTCTCTTTCCCATCTTCTCTCTCTTGTATCTCTCTCTCCCATATATCTCTCTTTCGCATCTCTCTCTTCCATATATCTCTCTCTCCCATCTCCCTCTCTCTCTCTCTCTCTCTCATTTTTCTTTCTCTTTATTATCTCTCTCTTTCTCTCTCGTACCTCTCTCTTCCTGTCCCATTTTTTGATCGCATTTTTATTCCATATCAGCTTTCAAAATTAATTCTTCACCTAAAAACATCTCAACTATATCGATAATACCGAAAACTATCGATTTTTTTCGATAGTCAAAAATATCGATAGTCATCGATAAAGCATCGATAAGTTCTCCAATCCTATCTACCACTTGCTCGGTCGCCTTGGTGCTGGTCTCATGTGTTTTTATAGAGACCTGTACACGGGGCGAAAGCGGTGAGGATTCATCAAACCAGTCAAGATGTAAATCACCGGCCAAATAGCGTATAGTCAGTAGCTGTGTGTGGAGGGTGAAGGGTCTTATTTTTACGTGAAAGAGCCGATAAATCCGTGAAATTTGAAATCTGTAATTCACGATTCCAATAAGCTCTCGAAATAATGTTTTCTGGAAATAGGAATGAACCCAGAATCTTCTATTTTTCTTTTTACTCATTAGACGTACGTAGGTACTAGAGGAGCAATAGATCTTCTTCGTCTGTAGACATCGTTTCTACTATTATTCAATTCCTACGATACCCGTACGTTCAATGAACGCCCCGTGTGTAGTCTTCTAGGTGTATAGGAATCTTCGCTGTAAGACGAAGAGTAGACCTATATATTTTTTTATTGATACTATTTTAACACATCAATACTAGAAACAGATAAAGCAACAGCCGCATTCAAAATTGAAATATATCTAATAGGAATAATAATAAAAAATGAAATGTTTCCTAGCAAGTAGCTGTTTAAATTAAGTGTGCTATTCGATGGTAGATAACTCTATATTTCCAAATTCTCACTTTATTTTAAAATGAATAAAATTCGTTTAACTCGCTTAGACCACAAATGGAGACGAAACTTATGTTATCTAAGAGGGAGATGTTAATCGGACAGTGTTATTTCAATTACTTAAACCCTGAATCAAACCATCAAATCACACCACACAATCAATTTCTAGGAAACACCTAACATTTCTAATAATAAACCAGATATACTCAGTACCCCGAAGTTAGGTTAGGTTAGTTTTTTGGTGAGTGGGTTTTTCCACTGCAACTCGCAAGAGTCTATTGTGGCTGACACCTATTCATATTTCACTAAACAAATTCAGCTTCTTAACAAAGCCGATGTGTTTATTTGGTGAATGCTATTTCAGGTCTGAGGGCGAGAGAGAGATCCTGCTCAACATTAAAGGGCAGGCACAAAGTATCTATGCTGTTCTGTCATCTTCCAGATAAAGACGGCACGTCGGATCTTCCGACAATCCAAGTCTTACCATTTGATGATTCAGACGACAGAGGCCTGAAATACAACGAAGGTCATGCCTGCTATAGTCTAACACTTGTTTGGAGACATTCTTCTAAGCATGTATAAAAGTCTTTAAACGGACCAATCCCAGTATATTATGCCAGAAGTATCAGTATCAAACTTTTCTGGCTGTCCAGCTATTTATTGTTCATTTGGTTCTGGTCCGATAAAATCATCTTCGGCACCCCCTTTTCGTTGTCATCCATACCAGAATGGCGAGGAATCCATAACATAGATACTTTGTTGAGTCTTCCTATTAAAGAGAGTCTTTTTTGACAGTTTGATACCAGTATTTACCAGAAAAACCACCGAAATAAGATAGTCCACCCAATAAAGACAACTTACCCATATTTTTATTTATTATATTAATAACTGTGACTGTCATAATATCACATAAAATTGTATATAACTTTGTTGTAGAACAACTTCTGTCATTATACAGCGTGTCCCAAGTTATCGTTTGCAGGCAATATCTCGCTTAATTTAAAAGATAATTCAATACTTTAAAAACTATAGTGAATGGCATCAAAATTCCTTCCTAATGACGTATCAGAAACTTTATTTCACTTACAGTCCTTTGGCAGCTCACTTTCTATTTTCAAATGGCACAACTTGTCTATTATTGAACAGCCATTTTGGAGATAATTAATAAGAGTGCGTAGAGCGTCGACTCCAAACACAACTAACGAATCCGACTGAGAGAAATAGTTTCGTGCTTTATCAGAGTAAGTTACAGGGTTGTACTGAGAAAGAAAGGTCAGGTAAATTTAATAAAATTTTAATAGGTGGAATTATATAAAAAAATAAAAAGATCATTAACTGTATTCAATACTTCATATTTATTTTATTTTTGAATAAATATTGGCGCCCAACTATATAATGCAATAAAAACACAAATTCAATAATCAATTTAATAAATAAAAAAATAAATTTACCCCAACATCCCCATACACACATTGCAATATAATGAGCATCAATCCCTGGGATTATTAGCGCTCAACAAGAAATTACATTAGTTACAAAAGTCAAACATGATAAATCAAATTACACTTGTGAATATATACGAAAATATAACATTATAAGAATGGAACGTCAAATTTACTCGCTTTCTTCGACTATATTTAGACTTGAAAGTCCTTGACAATTTCACAAATAAAACGCTACAAATGAAGAACCACTTGTAATAATAAATCCTTCCAAATTGAAGGAAGTTATAATTCTAGGAAATGTTGAGATTTATTTCAGGTCTTTCCTAGCCGAGTTACACAAAGACGACTGATTCATTCTAAAAATACACGGTAGCCACACGAAAACGATACAAAATCTGTATGATAAATTGCATCAACGTTCAGATCAAAGAGGAGTATTGTTTTCTTGATTTTTGATACTTCACCACTCTAGTGAGGGGGAGTAAGGGGGGACTTCTTTTTTGTATAATTTACTCAAATATTCACCTTTTTCCCTTCTTGTTTGTTATTTTTAGGAGGATGAGTCACTGCACCTGCAACACATTCTATTCGTTATTTTGGATGACTCAATAAGAATGGCTCTGGATAATATGTCCGGACACCCGGTACATATTTAAAAAAATTCGGTTAGCCTCCTTACAGCTTGTTAAGCATCCTCATTTGTATTTTATATGCATCACTTGGTGATGAAAAAAAAGTAATTTCATATATTTGTTAGTAAAAGTATTGTTATTCCTTATACTTTCTTAAACTTTAACTTTCACAATTCAATACAAATAACGTTTCACTATCAGAACACATAAATCAAATTTATAATACTTCAAAAATGACTGGAATTGGTTGATCTACATTGACGACACATCGAGCTACCAGAATTCCTTGATTCACGAGTTCCTCACTTTCCACAATGCCCACATGTAGATCTTTTGGTTTATGGCTAAGTCTCGCGAAGATGATTCCTTCAGAATTTTCGGGAACTTCTGTATCTTTGTCCACCATAACTTTTATCTGAGAAGTATCTTCTTCCGGATTTAGGATTATCTCTTCATTTCTGGATTCCCTATTCGTTGAACGGGCTCCGCTTTTGCAAGTTCTCTGAATGTGTCTGATTCTTCCACTACCTTTATTTTGGGTGTTTCGTCGCATAGTTTGGAGTATATCCAATATTTGTGAGAGAGTAGATTATGGGTGGCTGGTGGAAGTTGTTTGTCTTTTCGTTTTCTTGGAATCTTATTTCTCTCAATTTGGGTCGGAAAGATTTTGATATGTTTTTTGCTGCTTCATATTCCTGAGCTCCAATCAGAGTTTCGTTCAACGTGTTGTGGTGTTGTAGCCGAAGAGCTTGTTGCATTTCCACATCTTGTAATCCATCAACGAATGCCTGTGTTCCGATTTGCTCTAGGAAATCTTTAGGTGCCTGGAGATAGGCAAGATGCAACAACATTTTTATATTGGCCTCAAATTCCTGTAGGCTTTCATTTGATTTTTGATTGCGGACTTTTAGCTGACTCTGGAATACCTGCTTCAAGTGCTGTAAGCATGTACGAGGGACGCATAATTGGGCATGTCTTGTGGAAGAAACTGCAAAACGGTTGCTGCCTGCCCACGAAGCGACACTATTAAGGAATCCGCCATCTGTATCTCAGTCCAACCATTGGCTCTGGCCGCAGCATCAAATTGGAGTCGATTTGTTTCCCATGCCGTTTGGCCATTAAATGTGGTTGGTTCCAGGGTCTTGCTAGAGTGGCTTTGAGAAACTATACTTTGAATGGGTCCAGGTTCGATTATTTATAGAAGAGGATGAGGTCGTGCCTTCAATTTCAATATTAGTTACTGAAGCTTGGATACGAATTCTTCTTTCTAAATTTACTTTTTCATTTCTAAATTGCTTTTCTAAATTAGATTTTAAATTTTCTTGTTGCTGTTCTAAATAAAATCTAAAATTTTCTTGTTGCTGTTCCAAATTATATTTTAAATTTCCTTGTTGTTTTTCTAATTGGTCTTCTCTATTATTAGGCAGTACCTCTAGCTTTACTGTTTCCTGAATTTGTGTTAGGCCATTCATAATTTCTACATCTGCTTGCCTACGCCTCTCCTCCTTCTGTCTTTCCTTCTCCATTTCTAGTTTTTTAGATGACAGTACTAGATGATTCTAAATGTAAGTCATCTTCTTTTTCTTCATGGACCTCTACATATTCTCTGGACAGATCCGATGTAAGAGTATTTTAATGAATCTTCAAAAAATATAGTGTGCAACATAAGATAGCAGCTCCGTTTCCAATCGTACCAGGAACTTAAAAACGTTTGCTACACAATGAATTATTTTAGTTTCCTCATCCAGTGACGTATATTTTTATTAATGGTTTTTATTTTATTTCAGGTAAGTGAGTTCACCCATTTCACCTCCCTAATGTAAGTAAACATTATGATTTTTTTATAAATATATAAGTAATCACAATAAAAAGGCAATTATATAGTTTAACAACTTTAGCTACTTTATCAATATTTAAAGAACAGGAAATTGCTTGTGTAATAAATATATCTGGATGCAATGAATTGAACTTTTGAAGCTGACACGTGTCAGAAACTGAACCATTTAGATTATTCAATCCATTGATTTTTGTTTTCCCAATCCAGAATTCCTGGATTAGTGATAGTGTACTTCTTGCAGTTCGTCCAGGCGGCAGCATAGAGCTGCTGCAGCCGCCCTTTTATGCTGCAAGTTGCACTGTATTATTCTCACCTTGTTAACCACCATTGTGCCCAAAATAAGTGGGGGTGATTGACTGGTGGTTGTTTAGTCGACCATCCTTTCTTCGTTCGTTGGTGGAGAAGAAGGAATGATGGTCTCATCCTTTGTGCCAGAGTCAGATTTAGGGAAGTAATCTGCATCAGTCGGGTTCACTGCAGATGGCTCGACGAAGATTTGCTCGAGTTGGTCGGTACCTATTGATCGTGGAAAATGGTCTCCTTTAGAATCCTCATTTTTGGCGTTTTCCTTCCATCGTATGACCATAGAGGTGAACGCGTAACTCATCCATCTTGATCTTGCTTCCAAAATTTTCTTGTCATCTTGCACCATTTTGTGACCTGTAAGTTAGGATTTTGTCTTCCCAGCACAATCTTCATTTTCTCAAGTTCAGCTTGACCATCACTTGCAATCGAGAGAGTGGCTTTCGTTAACTAGGGAAGTCTATCCACACTCACTACCGCAAAAGTAGCATGCTTTCAAGGCTCTTTTTTGGTATTTTATACCCAGAAAACGTCACTAATTCGTAACGTGGTTAAATAAAAAGTCAATATAGAACTAACTCTAAAATAAAATAATTAAAATCGATTATCATTTTGATAATCGATTTCATGCAAATAACCTTCGAAATCAATGATCGGTGTGGACTGTGCAACTGTGTGCGTCAGACAATAATCGAATTTTTGTAAATTATGTTACGTTTTTCAAATGACACTCTTATCAATATAATACAGGAATATAAAAAAAGAAACAATATATCCTTTATTTACGTTCACTATCCAAAATAGACTTTATACAGTCTCTAAATTGAATTATTACCTTAATAATGACACAGTGATTTCTCATAATTTCATATAAGATAGGCTGGTATTGATATTTCTGGAGTTACAAACAGTGGTGTTGCTATCTAGCTATATATCTATATGTTTAGTTTCTGAGAAAGCTTATTATCCGTTTTGGAGCTAGGTCTATAATCTTATCAGGATCTAAGTAAACATGTTCCAGGTATTCAAGTCGCCTGAGTGCATGTTCCACTTTCCACTTTGCCTATCTCACAGAGATGGTATGTATCTAAGTGAGCAGGGTCCAGTGAGAATTTTTGTGAGTACTCTGAGATCAGATTTCTGAAGCTCCAGGAGCAATTTATCGTAGTGAGCAGAAGATCGTAATAACCTTTTTGCCTGTCTTTGTGCTGGAGTGTTCTCCCAGTAGGCTGCTCTAAGTTCCTTTTCCCATTTTCGGACTTCCACAATGCGGCTTTTTGGAAAATCACAAAATGGTTCGGGTCTGATAAAAGGATTACGGGCTCCTTTTTAAGCGAGACCATGAGCAATATCGTTTCCGACCATTGCTTTATGCACTGGTACCCACAAAAAAGTTACTTTGTTAATAAACATCTAAAATGACATAAGATATTTTTGTTTGAAGATATTTTAGTCATTTGTATCCTGGAATTGAATAAAAAACAGTGGGAAGTGATATACAGATACATTCAAACACAAACGGAACATAGGGATTTAATGTATTGTCCGAACTAAATAGTCCACCAACAAAACATTTCTATAAGTTCACTTCAATGAATATCAAGTATTGATCTGGCCAGCTGGATTCAGACCAATGTAAGAAACCCCGCCCATTCTCCTTCCAAAATTTGTTAGTTTTGTGCGAATTGCGATTTAGTATTGAATAATTATTTGATGGGGGTAGTAAACGTCGCTACATATTGAAACAATATGCTTACGTTTTATGTTGTTAAAATCGAAAATTAATTGTTAAATTCTCTTTAACAATTAATGTTTCGAGTTAAGATAATATGTTTTGATTTCTTTTGGCAATAACGGCTTTCAAAATAAAAATAAATTCGTAAATAAAACAAAATAGGATTCTTTAAATTGAAACAAAGCAACGATCTCATCTACCGACTGCTGTTTAGTGACTGTCTGACGCTAATTAAGGACCGCCCACCGTTGAGAATACGGAGTGGTGGGAATTGTACGATATGTTATAGGTGTCCAAATAAACGATTGTAATAATCGTGTTTTTAATCTGTTGAAGATGGATGTTGGTCGACTAGTTCAAAAGCAGTTTTGATACAATGCTTAAAATCCCTATGTTCCGTTTGTGTTTGAATGTATCTGTATATCAAATGAAATTAAGTTATGTTGTTATATCATGATTAGACTTTCAACAAAATTATCAAACGATGGATCACTCTAAAAGTCGCTACTTGATCAAGTTTGTTGGGATGAACGCGACCAATCTCATTTCTTTATACCCTGGCAATCACAACAAAGTTACTTTGTTGAGTCTAGCCAGTTGCTTAAGGGTTTGTTTGCAGTTCCAGACTATTTTAGACTCCTAAGTTGTGGACTTAAGAGCCTTTAAAATAGCCTGGCTATCAGACGCAATAAATATTCTGGCTGAGTTGATGCATTTTTGAGGCACTTTTGAGCACAAAAATCTATTACTAATAGTTCCGCTTGGAATATTGTTGGAGTGTTTTCCAGGACGGTTAATATTCTAGTTACCTCTATTCCTACTCCTTGTTTTTGACCCATTAGTATCGTAAGTGAGGGTCCCTTTCGTAATTAGTGCGGTATTTCGTTTTGTGTTAACTAACATTCGTTGATAACAACATCTAACGTGAGTTCAAAATCCTACTTCGCAGATATAAAGTCCGTGGGATCTTCATGGATTGGGTAAATCCAGCCCTTAGTATCTCAAGAGGTTCCGTTAGATCGCCGGGTTTCGAAGATGTAGCCTGAGTTAGTCTGTAAAAACTCTCCAGAGTGATCCTCCATATTTGTAGATCTAGTAGAGGAAGATCTAGCATTACCTGCGCTGCGCTGGGGCACGATCTCATTGCACCTGTGATTCCCATGCAGGCGAGTCGTTGCACTTTTTGCAACTTTGCTTTTGCCTTTTGCCTTTTGTTGTGTTGTTTTGTTCAACCAATCCAACACAGCATGAGTAATAATAATAATCTAGACATAACACATAACTTTAATGGAAGGTGAATCCCTATGAGACCAAACAGGTGTTTTTTGTTCAATAATTCAATAATATTTAAAAAATTAAATCCCTCAAGCGAATGCTGTTTTTACTTACTGTAACTCATTTTGCTTGTAGATATACGTCTCGTAAGTCAAAGAAATTGTAGAAACATTTGAAATATCTAAATACACTTTTGAAAGTTTGTGAAATTGAGCCTGATAAAGGATGGTACAATGAAAGATTGGGAATCTCTGGTACCCGCCACTGGTTTTTAAAGAATGGACAGAAATAATACTGTTGATGAGATTTGAGAAGACTATAACCTACAAAAAAATTTTTATTTGGATTTCTATCCCTCGAGAAGACATGCAATAAAATGTATATTCCATCCTCAACCTTTATCAGTCTGAATCTCACAAACTAACAAGGTTAAAAAAAATAATATCTAGGTATTTCAAATTTTTCTCAACGATCCACCATTCTTCTAATTTAAGGTACTTATTCACAGGATACTATGTACAAAATGTTGTTATATTATGATACATATCAGCATTAGTGTTTTATTATTGTGTTCTGTATAGGTTTGGTCGACTTTGTAAACGTCAACATACTTTGATATTAATAGTTTTTGTATCTTTGGAAAAATAAATCAAAAATATCACAAGCAGATCAATTATTGCTCTTCTACTGACGTACGAACAAAATAAATCTATCAATTTTTTTTTCTAAACATCCTGCTTCCATAATAATTTTTACATGCTGTACTAAATATTTGTACAATCAGGTAATGGGAGATAGATAAGTATATTTTCGCAACAAAATTGAAAGTACACATGCCCTGTTTACAAAAAGTAAACTTCTAAATACTACTATAACATTTCAGGACAATTTTCAAAATTTCAATTTCATTTTATGTAACTTCTGTCATTCTGACGCTGATATGTCAATATCTAGATAATTGTCAGTAGTAATAACCCAAAATTAATGAATTTACTGTTTGGACCCTTACTCTGTGGAATCTACTTATATTACTTTCTTGAATGGAACTAAGTGTTTCTAATTAATTCCACTATTTAATCAAAATTCTAAAATATTATTGAAAATTTTTTGCTCTAGTAGATATCCAATGAAATCAGTTAATTTGAGGTCATTTGATTGAACACAACCAATCAGAACAACATTATACTGAAAACAGACCATGGACAAATATACCCTGTATTTTTTTCTATAATTAGCAAAAAATTTTCTATTCGAATAACCTTCGAACATTGATAATTGTTCGAAAAAAATTTATAATAAATTTCGAAAGCTTGTTGCTTGGAAACAGAACGACGCCGCAGGCGGAGGTCTGTTGCCTATAAGCAACAAGCTTGAGAAAGTTGTTAAAAACTAACTTTTTGAGCATTTATCAATATAATTAGAAACACTTAGTTCCATTCAAGAAAGTAATATAAGTAGATTCCACAAAGTAAGGGTCCAAACAGTAAATTCATTAATTTATAACTTCTGGGCAACTGATGAATTATGTCTTAGATAAGATTTCATGATGTGGCTAATAAGCTTATTCCGACTTCCTCAGGTATTTTGTAGTCCTCTAGATTACATCCTGAATCTCGACTTTTTTCATGTAGCCAATATTCATAGAGAATGAACCTTTGACGTAGTTTCTTGTCGGTGGATTCTCTTGGTCTTATACAAGAAACCGCACTTTCGTAAGGAATGTGTCGGCAGTTTTCTCCTCTGTGACAGAATCTGCACATTGCTTCGTCTGTCAACCCCATTAGCTTTGCGTACTAGTATAGTGACAGTTCCCTGTTATCATACCTACCAAGACTTGACAATTTTCCTATTTTGCTCAGTAGGTCTGCCCTAAATTTTAGCAAATGTTCTCTAATGAACTGTTTCGTCTATCTTCTTATCTTTAGAACTTTAGCCAGGTTCAATGTCTACGCAGTTTTGGGGAAATTTACGTCCGCATTTCTGGCGGCAATCCACGCTATCGACACGTGTTTGCATATAAACATTGGAAAGGGGTATAGAGGCCAAAAGATCCCAGATCCAGTCTGGTCTGGGACTGCCTTCAAAAACTTTTAATCCTAGCAAACCACAATTGAATTGTTGGCGATGAAACGGCAGATACCCTAGCAAAACTTTGGTCTGAACCAGCATTTGGGATACCAATAACTGCAGGAAGTCGGCGTACATCTTAGTGGATTTGAACAAATCATCAGACGCACTGGAAACTCGCACATGTGCCAAAGCAGAAACACAGCAAACTTCTGGTCTAAAAACCCACGGAGTCGCTAACTAACGAATTATTGAACCTCAGCATGGGCTAAATGAGAAAAGTGACGGGATTACTCGTCGATCACTGTACTCTAAGGAAACACATGCATCCAATAGGCATATACAGAGATAAACATATTTGTCGATTGTACATGAAAGAGGAGAAAACAGCCTCACACACTTTGAATGTGAAACACTGACTCAATTTGGAGTTATAAAGTCTTAGGACTATAGCGCCCAATGGAGAACTACTTCAAGAAGGTCCCCGTGGTAAGACTGTTAAGCCGGATAAGAACAACTAGTCTCTTCACATAAAAGGTACAACCAAGAGCACAAAAATCCTAAAGGCTGAGGAGCCGAGGATTCGAAGCCTCTGACTGCTGGAAACGTACAAATTAATCAATAAAATTTGCTATCATAAAAATATCAACATAAAGCAGATTGTCGGATTGCCGTTTGTAATGTCCTTTTCCAGTCATGGACACAAACGAAATTTAATAAATCACAATTAACCACCAATGCAAAGAAATACATAGACACAAAAGTAGACAATGCGATAATGAATACTAAAGCGATACTTTTCTAATCTTATAGGCGCTGCACTGCGATCATACTGTCTGACGTCACAAGAAATAGCAACTCGTTAACGGCCGCTTGAAACAATTTTAATCTTTCAGCATTTCAAATTCGTTAAATTGGTTGTTTGTAGAAAAAAATAGTTTTGTTGTTAACATACGTTTTCATGCGATATATGAAGTTCCCTAGTGAAGGTTTTTTACCTCTGCCTTGTTGACTCCTATATAAAGAAAAGTGTATACAAAACAATACTTTTTCTGTAGGTGTTATTGACAACTGACAGGATCAACCAGTATTAATCATATGTACTTTTTTTGTAAAGTCTGTCTAAATTAATTTGGGAAATATTTGTAAATAAATATGATTATATAGTGTTTTCGATGTTTGATAAGGTCTTTAGACGTATAATGGAAAAACAAAAATATACAAAGTAAACCTTGTGGCTAATTTCCTACAAAACTATTATTTTTCTTATATTTCAATCATACAAACAAATGTTCAAAAGATCAATGTTTACATCGAGCACCTTGAAATATGGAATGTGTGTTGCTATATTCACCTCTGTCAAGGTAACAAAATTGATTCTGATGCCATTTCATAATTAATATACCTATAAATATCTTGATACCATTTCTCGATTGTAAACATTAACTACAAAACCTTGTTAATTTATTAAACAGAACATTAAACAGACTTATGAAGTATTTTGTAGTTTTGTTTGTTTTTTATCTTTATTGATAGATTAAATGGATAAGTAATAGGGTATGATCTGAACATCTAAATGATTGTGAATATCTGTCCGTTAAAATTTGCTTTCATCTAAAATTAACTGTGACTACAAATCGAGATGTACAAAGAAAGCTTTTACATATATAAAAGAACAATTAACAAACTTGTTATAGTTGTTATAGTATTTTATGAAAACAGCAGCCATATTCTTGTCTAAATCGTAATTTATTGTAAGGTTTTTTTAATATTCACTTTTATAATATTTTTGAGAAAGTCTGGTGGAGGAGAACAGAAGTGAACATATCAATTGCAATCCAAAGACAAGCTCTCCTCCTTGCCTAGTACCATCAATGGAAGCCCTTATTGGCATTTCTCCTCTGGAACTTTTTGTGAAGGCGGAGGCAATGATGGCGATCATCTGGCTCAAATTGGAAGACATATGGACCCCGAACAATGTTTGAGAACTGATGCAACTGGGACGATATTAGATGGACCCAATTTCAAACGAGTTTGGAAAGCATGACATGATAATCCTGGATACATCATCTGGTTCACCGTTGGTTCTAAAACAAACGGGCTGATATAAACGTACCTAAAAAGGGAATGTTCTTCAGCCTTGGTAGTAGTAGTAGTATTAGAAGTATATCATAGGGAAGGAATTTGTGTTTTTATGACTATTGAATGGGGCTTTTTTCTCACACTTTTATTACTTTCACTTGTATGTTTGTAACCAATAGTGTCAAATTATGATATATCGCGGAAAACATTAACTTTCCAGTTAGATTTGAATCTGCAAAAGAAATATCACTTTCTGGACTAATTGGGAAAATATATATTTTCATACAATTGATTTAAGTCTAGTTTAATACAAAATTATCCGTGAGAAAACTTCAGACGCCCTTTAATTCGGCCAAGCATCGATATATACTTTTTTTAAATTTATCGCTATTTTTTATCCAAGATGAATTTTCGGTTCGCTTGGGCAGGCAAATTCATCCTCGTCTGATATCGTCTTGTTTCATCCCTTGCTCCACAATTTACTAATTAAATGTTTCACTTCAAGGAATGAAAAATTTGAACACCTTCAATTCTTTGAAACATGCCATTTATTTTTCTCGGTATTTTCAGAGTAATAAGTTCAGATAACTAATAACTAATAATATGCAGAAAATGTATTAGAAGTTGACTATACTTTTTTTCTGTCAAAAATTGTCAAAAACTGTCAAAAATTGTTAAATATTTTAAAAAATGGTCAAAAATGGTCAATAATTGTTGAAAATTGTCGAAATTTTTGAAAAATTGTCAATAATTGTCAGAAACCTCCAAAAATGGTCAATAATTGTTATAATTTCGAAAAATGGTCAAAAATTGTAAAAATTTTGAAAAAATGGTCAATAATTATAAAAAACTGTCAAAAATGTCAATAATTGTTAAAAGTTTTTGAAAAATGGAGAAAATTTTCGAAAAATTGTCAAAAATGGTCAATAATTGTCAGAACCTGTCAAAAATGCTCAAAAATTTTCAAAAATGGTCAATAATTGTTAAATTTTGGAAAAATGGTCTAAAATGGACAAAATTGTCAAAAATGATCAATAATTGTCAAAATTGGTCAATAACTGTTAAAAATGGTCAATAATAATTGTTAAATTTGAAAAAATAGTCAAAAATTTTGAAAAAATTGCCAATAATTGTCAAAATTTCTGAAAAATGGTCAAAATTTTCGAAAAATTGTCAAACTTTTGAAAAAATGGTGAATAATTGTTAAAAATTGTCAAAATTTTTGATAAATTGTCAAAAATGGTCAATAATTGTCAAAACCTGTCAAAAATGCTCAAAAATTTTCAAAAATGGTCAATAATTGTTAAAATTTGGAAAAATGGTCAAAATTTTTGAAAAATTGTCAAATATGATCAGTTATTGTCAAAATTGGTCAATATTTGTCAAAAATGGTCAATGATCGTTAAAATTTGAAAAAATGGTCACTAATTGTCAAAAATTGTAAAAATTTTTGAAAAATGGTCAAAAATTTACGAAAAATGGTCAAAAATGTCATTCTATTGTGCATAAGAAGCAAGCTTTTGTCGGCGGTCTGACGACCGCTCACCTTTTATAAAATAAAATGTCGAATGGCGTTATTCTGCTTGTTGAAATTTATCGTATAATTATTTTCCCACAAATTTTTTTTTGCATTTCTGAAATTTTCTGAGTAAAGTATGGCTATTTAATATAAAGTATAATGGTGAACTGTGGAGGTGGTAACGAAAGATTTTAAGATAAATTTACGGAGGAATTTAAGATGCGGGAATGGGGATGAAGAACAAATAAAGAGATCAAAGATATGTATAAGGCATCATGCATTACAAGTAAAATTCAAGCACAACGGCTTCGATGGTTAGGCAGGATGGATGACGAAATGTGTATGAAGAAGAATTTTCTTTGGAGGTGAAGGGAGTGAGAAAAAAGGGGACGACCTAGGAAGAAATGGATTGATGCTGTTGATGAAGATTTGAAACAGATAGGAATAGAAAACTGGAAGAGGATTGCAAAAGGTGGAATAAAATGGAGAAAAATTAGAATATATGGCCCTTTAAGGCATAAAACGCTGTTTATGTAAGTTCATGTATGTTCATGTAAGTTCGTAGTTCATGACTTACCAACTTTTCAATAAGTTCCTCTAATTAAAACGACACAAAAAAAACAAAAAATAAAAAAATAATAATAAAATGGGAAATTGTGAAATTTGTACCTAACATTGATATTTTACCCAAATTAATACAATGTGGTTTCTGTGACTTGAACTATTAAAACTTATAATAATAAATTTAAACATAGACGTGTAACCTATTTATTCAAATCGAAAATAGATCAGCATTTTAATTTTAGACTGTCCTAAGCTATTATTAATCCGATTTTGAATTGCCTTTACACAATTTTTATTTAGGTAATCTAAAATTAACAAACTGATAAAATGTTTTCCCAATCATTCATACGTTATGTTAAATTAATATTGATCTAAATTGTAGAGAGAGAAGGAAAACTGGGGTAAAATTTTATTCTAGATCAATTTTTATTTTCTAGGTTAATGATAAAGGTCAAGTAGACAGAAGTTCAAATGCAATTCCGTAGAGTAAAAATAGAACAAGTATTTCCATTACATTCTGTATTTGTGTTATAGATTCTTGAAATAGGCAATTTGTTTGTCCTAAACCCGAGACTTATTTGTTCAAAAATTACATAAGATAGAACTATGATATTTTGTATTAGTGGCTTTTTCGACATCGCTATTGATATTAAATTTATTATTTTAAATCGAACACTCTGTATATTTTTACATTTTTGAAGTTTTCGATCTATTTGAGGCCATTTTTCTCCAATATTTCATCGTTTTCGAGATATTTAGATTTTTATTATATGTTTTTGAAAAATATCCAACAATTATGCATAATGAAAATTATAATTTTAAGACAATTGTTAGCTAATTTGTTTGTTATACAAGAGTGTTAAAATTTTTATTTCAGTTTTGTTACAAAATATATCGTAAAACTCAATTTTTTTAAATGAAAGAGTGTATATTTTTACATTTTTGGATTTCACGGATAATGTTTGGCCTATTTAGCTAAGTCCGCTTTTATTTATATTAATATTGGATAAATTGAATAAATAAATATTGAATAAAAAACAAAACTGAGCAGTTGAACACGATAATTGGCTACACAAATCTGAAACTGAAAATGGAAGTGAATACAAATAAAACTAAAATGATGATCATAAATTGTAAACAACAGGAAATTATTACTAATGAAATAACATGTAAAGACGAGACTCTGGAAAGAGCAACGACGTATGCATATCTGGGAACTATATTGACAGAAGATGGGAAGATTGAAGAAGAAATAACAAATAGGGAGAATAAATCAACGAGACTGTACTCTAAATAAGACAATACTGGGACATAGAGATATTGATATGGAATAGAAAATGAAGATCCACAATACAATAACGATACCAATAATAAAATATGCAAGTGAAAATTGGACACTGAGGAAGAAGGATGAAGCCAAGATTAACACAATTGAGATGAAGCACCTAAGAAGAATAGCAGGGAAAACAAAGTGGGACAAATGTAGAAATGAAGAGATAAGACGAATGGCAAAACAAGAATCAATAATAAGAAAAATAAAGAGAAAACAATTAAATTGGTATGGACATATTTTGTCAGAATGAAAACAGAAATAATTACAAGAAAGGTGATGGAAGCTGGAAGTACCATTCACAGAAGAAGGGGTAGACCGAGAAGAAAGTGGATATACCAAATAAAGGAGATAGGGACTAAGAAAGGAAAAACTCTAGATGGAATGAAAAGATTAGCAAGAGACAGGAAAGACTGGAAGCGTTGGGTACAAGAGGAACCGGAATCCTCGTCCGACACCTGTAAAATTTGAAGAAGAAGTATTTTACGGATAATTTTTGGTCTATTTTCTCTTATAAGTCGTCTCAATATCTTATTATTTCCAAGATGTCTAATTTCAAACAAAATAATTTTTTTTTGGTGTTATGCATACTATTCCTAAGTGGAAGGCAATCGAAAATATTTAACAAATGTTACTTTTTATGTTGAACTACTTTAAAAATATCTTGGTCATTTTAAAATAAAAAATTTCATGAGAAGAATGGTTTTAATGAAATATAATAATTTGTACAAAAAATACTGTATTGGTGAAAGAGACAAAGTTCAAGTCAATCGTGTTTATTCAACAAAATTACTGCTACTCTCTTTTAATTATATCGGACGTTAATGCATTTATAGTGGCTCTAACTCTGTCTTTCATATCGTCTTTGGTTGCGTTGTGATCTGAATACACAATGTTTTTTAATTAGCTCCAAAAAATCTGAGGTTCTAGGGGGCCATCGAAAAGGACTATTATTTGCAATCCATCGATCTTGGATCATTTCTGTTGATAAATCAGCAACCAAATGGTAATTAGAGCATAGAGTTCCCTCCATTTGATACCAAAAATTGTCTATTTGTGGGTAGTTTTGTGATGTTGGTCGCAGGCCATTTCTTATTATATTAGCATATCTTTCTCCTGTCAAATTAACTTTCCTTATTGCACACAATACATGAAATCGCCATTTCTCTTGAAAATCTCTTCTTCGCGTTACATGGGAATTTGTTGGAGCCCTATAATTGCTGTTGTGTCTATTGGAGACTCAGTTTCTCGTAAATTTTTTTATGAAAAAATTCGGATCTTTTTGACTTTTAATAAGCGGCGACTAAAAAAACTCTACCCTTCTAGGTAAGTCTCTTGCTTTCTAATGCTGGACGCAGTAAGAACCATTTATGTTACGATAAATTGTTACCCAGTTCTCTTTCAGCTTCAAGTCCTCATGCTTCCGGATACTTTCCAGACGGACTATACGAATATATTCCATAACAAAAGTTGGAAAGAAGTTTCATGGAAAATACTCAAAACATCCAATATTTAAGAATATTTCTTCTTTAACAAGTATGTTTGCAAAATTAATTTTGGTATTCAGAATATCCACAAAGGTAATATCGCTTCTCCGGAAGAACAATGACGCAACTGCGAATTGATAAATTTTCAGAAATCGCAAATAAGAAAATGATAATAGTGAAAATTTCGCTGCTACCTTAAGGAACAATTTGGAAATGATCGATGAGTACTTGTAGTGAGCAAGTTCGTTGTAGTTTTAGATGCTAATACGCAATTTATATATTTTTAATAAAAAATTAGATAAATAGGCCCTAAAAGTGACAAAGGTTCTATTTGCGTCATTGTTCCTTTGAAAAAGACGGTGGTAATAGTTAGTTGTGACAAGATTGGAAATAATTAATATTCAAGTTGTTAGATCAATATCTATCAAAATCTATCAAATGACAGAACAGCATAAAGAAGTTTAATTAAAAATATTCAGTAATAATACACAAAGGCAAAAATATCAAAACAAACTGCCGAAAAACGGTTCATAGTATTTAGGAATTATGTTAGTTGTTAATAAAGTTTGTAAATGCCTTTTTTTATTCTCAGTTAGTGGGAGTTTTGAATTGTATGCGGGTTTTTTGACGATAGTAGTTCCGGACGAACGTCTAGCGGTTCTACCCCAAACTTTTACCCAATTTATGTGTTTGTAGCTGGATTTGTAGAAGTATACATCGCTTCCTTCCACAAATTTAATAATTTTAATATCTGCCATCTTAATCTGACCACCCTCTAGATTTTTTTGACAATTAAAACCAGTCTCATTGCACAATGATTTTAAGTCTATGAAGTCGCCAAAACTCATTTCTTTGACCAAGTACGGAATTCCAGTTTTTTTTAAATTTCTTATGATTGTGACTAATTGGTCTGGAACGTATATGGGCCCTGATTTTGGGCTGACAGAAATTATTTAACTACTGAAGTACTTTCGTAGTGAACAAATGATGTTAGAAACATAGAGACAAAATCCGTCAGGTAATTACTATATGTATACAAATACTTAATATATACAATAGTCGTAGTGACAAATTCACTCGTTACATTGTGGGATAAAATTATACACACTATTATGGCTAATTACTATCTATTTATTCAAAGAAACACACACACTGTATTAAATTTAATTTATATACACGCTCTACTTAATGTCTACTAATTTATTTACACTCGGTATATTAGTTCTAATTTATTTTCACCACTTGAGTATTAAACTATTTATCTCCACTATTTCATTCACTGTTCGATTACTGAGAACTTCTGTAACTAACTCTTTACTGTCCGTTCACTAATTTCGAACTAACTGTTTCAATAATTATTCACGCACTCAAAAACCCGCGTATATATAGACCTTCTCAACTCTAGAAAATTCCAGTACCTTCCGCGCTCGCCCTATGCACAAACAAAGCATTGTACTCGAATATTCTCGAAAGGGGGGGGGCGCAGCCACCAAAATTAGAGTCGAGAGACAGGGCCGGCTTTGAGTTGGTGACCTCGCAACAATAATTATGATTAAAGTCGCTAATTTATTTATATGTCCTACATAACATTGAAGCATTTTTGCTCACCGTAAAATTAAAACAATTAAGTCGAGATTATAACTAATAGCATTTAAACAAAGTCGATTCAATTTCGTACACCGATTTTGATATGTGAAAGGTTATGTGCATTTCATTAATCAAAAAATTGTCATATACAACATGCAAAAGCGTAAATAATACGTTTGTTTTGAGTTCAAATTGTTTTTGCGCTCCAATATTTTCACGATAATTACATTATTTTTTTAATTAGATTAAATAATGAAGCCATATTTCATATTTTGTTTTTCGCTAAAATAATTCTGAAAGGTCTAATATAAAACATTTGCAGTTAAATACTTTCACATACGTCAATCTCTCTAATTATATTTACGCCATTATCAGGTATTGATCAATTTTACCAAAACACGAGGTGTTTCTACTACGCGTAATATACGTTATAATTACAAATAGGTGTATACAACGTTATATTTCCGCATGAAAATAGTCTGGAATCGATTATGTGTCTACTTTGAATACACTTCGTTATAAAGAAAATTTTCCCAAATGTGTCAATTTACATAAATAGATCAGAGAGGTTTGTTCGTTACAAAAAAAATAGAAAATGCTATTTTATGCTATTATAAATCACAATTATTAGGATCAACTTTCGTTTAGCTAAAATCAGTTATGTAAGAAATATTCGTTTATTTACTATTTAGACTCAATTTTTTTTTGCGGAAATGCATAATTTTCCTTGCTTCGACTTTAGAATAGCTGAAACCAGTTACAAGAAAATACGTTTCTGTTTTATATTTTAGACAATTTTCTAAACATGAACACGCAAAAAACTTCTTGCTGAAATATACCATTTTCATTTATTGATCAAATATTGTAGAATTTAGAAAGATTCGAACTATATTCGGCACTTGGACTCCGTAAACAGGCGTGTACAAAAACGTTCGACAGGTTTTTACATGTCTTTAAGATATGAGCACTATTATTGTTAGTATAGGCATAGTAAAACAGATGGTGGTTAAATTATGTCTTATTTTGTTATAATTGAGCAAAGCCTACCTAAATCTAGGCAGGAAGCTTATGAATTTGCCAAAAATGAAGGTTTAATACCTCGACCACCTTACTGTAGGACAAAATGTAGAGGACATACAAGTGATTTGGATACATTTTCGCATTATTATTTTTCTGAAACAGATTTGGGAATTTATAGGTGTTCTAAACGACAACAATGCCGAACTTGGTGTAACGGTAAAAGGTGCTAATTTGTACCCTTACAGGGCGCCAATTTGTAACTGTAAACGCTCTCGCTTGAAAAGCTCCGGCTAGACACTCCTCTCAAGTTTATGTCGTACAAGGATAACAGAAGGTTGTGAAAATTGAGGGCGCCACTACCTTTTTGAGGTCGATAAAAAGTACTAACAAACTAAGGTGGAAAAGGTAGAAACGCCTCGTAGAAGTTAGATAAAAGTTTAAACAGAAATCAAAAAATAAAAAAAAGTTACTTAAAAAAACAGAACATTTAAAATTTTACCTCCGGGCGATATCTCCCTCAACTTTTATAGTTGAGGAGTTAGAAAAAAATAAAAAATAGAATTGCCACAAGAAATGGAACAAATGTAAAAAGAATTGTACTTTTATAGGTACTTAGCTTATGAAGTTTCCGGAAAAGGGGGTGGTTGAAGAAGGTAGGTTGGTCTTGCTCCTACGAAGTCTTGAGAAGATGGAGACTAGATCTCGAAGAAGATAGGAAGATAGAGATGACTTGATTAGAATGGTATCCTAGCAGCTGTGTCCTGGTCTAGGACGGTATTTTGGTCTAGGGCTGTATCCTGGTCTAGGGCTTGTATCCTAGCCTAGAGCTTATACTCTAGTCTAGGGGTTTTATCCTAGCCTAGGGGCTGTGCTTACCACAGCAAAATTAATTAGATAGGAAATGTATAAAAGGGATGAGAAAATAGAGGTCTTTCCTCGAAGAGAGTCGATAGCGGAACCTGTCCCTCGTGGCGTTGAAAAAATGGAAGCGACCGTTAACAGACGTCAATTGTCTTATGGTCAGGGTTGAAGATTGGGGTGGCTAATGAGACGACGAGCGGTAATTAAAAGGATTTATTCTATAAAATCGAAACAGGTCGATAGACATGTTAAATTCGTTTTTTGTTGCAAAGGAAACCTGGTTTGAAAATAGTCATCTTCCACCAAAAAAAGAGTTTAGGTAGATAAGACTTTTTAAACTGTTTTTTTTCTCAAATATTTTATATGCAGGGTTCTTTTTGGATTTGCTCACGGAGAATCATATGAACGAGTATGTGTTGGTGTAGGTAGTTCAGAAGGGACATTATCAATGGCAGCAATAGCTGCTCAGATAATATTGTCTGGAGATGGTTACCAGTGCTTTTACTTCAATGCAGGTATCTCTGCCGAAAATTGGGGGGCCAGGAATCATAGTACAGGTTTGTTTTTGAAGCGATATTAAGCTGATAAGAATACATATTATTGATATGTGTTAAAGGTCGGGAAGAGGATTAAACTCAACTTTTACATTGTTTATATTACGGGAAAATGAAATTTTTTTGTGATTTTGTGTTTGGGGAGGCATCTATATACTAAAAAGAATTTTTTTTAATAGTTTCAGCTAAAAAAAAATTTCACCCCACAATTACAACTACAAGACAACGAATGATTGGGATGAGGAAGATCATTGGGGAGTTTATTTATTAAAAAGTGACATAAGATGATAAGAGATAGTTTGAGTAACGAGGTACTTTTTAACATAGTAGGTCGACAGTCGACAGAGGATGGAATGAGAACCTATTGTTAACTACAATAATTGGTGTAATCAAAGAGACAAATTTTGCTCCAACTAATCACATTGCGACTGATACGCTAGTGCCCAAACGAATTTTTTATCTTGAAAAAAAATAATAGCAAAAAAACATTATTTACAGTATTATCAATAAACAAATGTGAAAAGCGATGCTATTATTATGTCTTATTTACTTGATTGATTGATTAGTTCGGCACTACCAATCAGAGGCTTAGAGACCTCGGCACCTCAGCCTTTTTGTGCTCTTGGTTATAACGTTTATGTGAAGAGACCAGTAGCCTTTTTCAGGATCAACAGACTTTTCACTAGGTCCTTCTTGGAGAAATCATTCCTTGGATACTCTAGTTCTAGGAGTCTATATCTCCAATGAGACAGTGCTTCACCAACGAAGATAATGTGCGAGGCTGTTTCCTCCTCTTCTATGCACAACCAACAGATAGGTTCCTCCCTATATATGGCAATTGTATGCATGTGATTCCTTAGGGTACAGTGACCGGTGAGTAATCCCGTCACTTTCCTTATCTGGCCCCTGCTAAGATTTAATATTTCGTTAGTCAGCGACTCCTAGGGTTTTTTGACCAAGAGTTTGCTGTGTTCCTATTTTGGCACGTGTCTCCAGTACGACTGATGTTTAGTTTGGATCCACCGAGATGTGCAGTATATTTTGATATTCCAAATACTGGTTCAGAACCACTGAATGCAGTTTCAGACCTAGGGTGTCTGCCTTTTTATTGCCTACAATATCCTTGTGCCCCGGAACCCACTTAAGTGTTACTCTATTATGGTTAGCCAGGGCTACAAGTTTTTGTAGGTAGTCCCAGACCAATCTAGATCTGATTTGGGGACAGGCTAAAGATTTCAGTGCTACCTGACTATCTGAGAGAATGAGGATCTTTTGGCCTCTATACCCCCTTTCGATGTTCATTGCACCTGGGTCTGGCACCGTGGACTCCAGCTCCTGTTCCTATGTCAGTTTTAAGTCCAGTCTAGCTGGATATGGTATGGTTGGTTGACTTATTTACATTGCACCTAATTATGCCTTCAAATTCACAAATCACATGTACGGAATCTGGAATCTGTAACTTCATTAGTTATATCAAATTTATTGATTCTCGCCCTGTGCGACATTGCGCATCACCCGTAATTATGCTATTTGTTTTGTTGGTACATTAATGTGTCATTATTATTTTTCCGCAATTCCGCAACCGTGGGAATGATTATTTAAAACGACCTTATCTGTAATACATTATTACGTACATTGATAAAGCATAAAAAGCTTTAATCTGAAAAAAATGTCGTCAAGAGTCTTGGAATAGATCGGAGTTACAGGCCATCAAAGTCAAAAAAGTTTTTCAGACAAGAGAGGTTTTAAACAATATTTCACAAAACCCAATCTCAAAAAAAAGGTTTTATATTGAATAAAGTGAGGGTTGATAATTTCACCCCCTTGGAATAGGAATGTTGAAAAAATATCGGTGGCTAGTCATTGCAAGTGCACGGAAATTACGAAATGTAACAGTTTCCATTTTAACTTAAATTTGTCTACAATCCCGCAGAATGGTCCAGATCCTACAAGCGAAATTACCGCTGCGTTTTTGGCTAGCTCATCAGCTATCCATTTCTCTGTTTACCAGTTTGGTCTGGACTTCAAAGCAAGGAGTCTGTGTTATATACAAAAATCGACATTTTTAACACACTCTGTGCATGTGTTTGTAGGTTTAAACGGCTTTTAATCCTTTATTGATGTCTAGTTCGTGTTGAATTTTCAGTTTACACAAATTTTATCTGTACAATAATAAAACGTACCTTGAATCAGCTATGACTAATAAACGTAAGTAAGGTCAATTTATGCAATGTTTTCAATTAACTGCCAACTAATTATCTTTACTTGATTTAACCGGATCGAAGTATTAAATTATTGTTTGAAAATGATTTACTTTCGTAAATATTTCGCGGTCTGTTTCTTTTCAATATTAACACCGAGTCGGGTACAAGTATAAACAAAAAAAAGTATAAACCTTGGGGCAGTTCAAAATATTTAAATTAATTTTCACTACATTCAGATTGTCTTTGTTTATTATTGGTAGTTTGAAATGTTTGTGCAAAAACTGGAAGGCTATAATACAAATTTTCCTTTGAGGTTTATTTTCATTAATTTCATAAACTTTATGTCTCAGATGAAGGTACGATTCGAAGCAAAATATTTTGAGCATTAACCAATGTTTTTTCTTTATTTTAATAACCAGTTCTACCGAAATACTCTTGAAAGTTTCCTTTTACAAAAATTAATTGACGTTTGGGAACTAAATACTTTTAAAGTATTCAACAAATAATATATAACAGAAATACAACTTTAGGTTTGTTCCCACAGGATATGTTTCTTATAGTTTGCAAACCATCAGTCACAAGCATGATAAGTAATAGGGTACAAACATAAATTTTGCTATTGGTGGGAATTGACGCTTTATCAGGTCTCCTAACACCTTGCATGCCTATTTTTTCCAAAAAAATATAAACTTTACTTTTAAAACGACTTTAAAAATCATAAAATTTGAAAGTCCGCTAAAACGCGCTTTACGTCATAAAGATGGCAGCCCCATCCGTTGACGTCACTCCATTTGTTTTCGTTCTTATTCGTGTAACACGCTCTGAGTTTTTGTGACCTAATTTGTTTCTGAAAGCTTTAAAAATGGATAAAGCCGAAAAAAACTTGGTATTCCAAGTATTGCATTGTTCCAGAGTGTAAATCAACGTCTATTAAAACTCCAGACAAAATATTTGTTACTTTACCTGGTGGCGCAAGCAAAAATGCACTTAAGAGAAGGGCAAGCTATGCGTCGAAACAAAGACGATATTTCGATAAATACTACTGCTTTTGTGTGTGAAGGCCATTTTAATGTAAGTACCTACTTCTATGTTGGTAATTTTTCTTCTTAAATAGTTTGAGATTATGTACCTATATGTCTAGGAATCAACCATAAAAACATTATTTTCTTACCAACTCAGGCAAACATGGCATCGACATATGGTTGGTATATATTATATATAATACATAGTTTAAATCGTACTTACGATAATGCTTTAACTCCTCTTATTTCCTCTGCATTAAAGCAGCTGTTTGACTTCATAAATTCAAGCAGCATAAATGAGTCTACTTTGGGCAAGTTATCAGTTTGTGCTTTTACAAAACCTTCGCTAGCCATATCTTTACTCACAAAATATGAAAGAATCGTCACTGAACACTGAACTAGTAAATAAAATATTTTCTTCTAAAAGTTTTAAAACATCCTCGGAAATATCGAATATTTATGTCCACTTTCCACTTTACGTTGACTTTTAGAAATAAAAAAAAGCACACACAAACACGTTATGGTCTCAAACAAACATATAAATGATATTTTTACGTCGATGAAGCAATTAATAGTCAATGAAAATACAATATAAACACAAAACTACACAGAACCTAATGCAATACCGGCCATATTGACAAAAGTAAACAAATGGTATGACATCACTCGTATCATCGGTAACGTTCGGAAATCCTCGGGTGGTGGTCGGAAAGTGCATTAAAATTTGAATTTTATTTTAAAATTTGGAAGTAATTTCCAATGGAAACCAGTTTATTTCCTATTATTAGTTATTTTTGATATCAACTTTACTATTACAAATTAATATCTAAGCAAAATATGAAATATGCGTGTACTCTATTGTATGTAAATTGTGTAAGTGCCTTCAGTCCTACTTCCGGAAGAAATTTTAGGATATTCGCAGGTTTGTTTGAGTAGATGTCCCTTTTCTATCCAGGAGTCTCCTAGGTGTTGTGCCCTAGGATTATGTATTGGTGTGCATTCCGCAAGAACGTGAATGGTTTCTTCTTCAATTTAGTAGAATATATAGAAGATATCGAAGAATCTATTGGTAAAACGCTTTACTAAATACGACAATTTTACAGGAAACTGTAATAATACTTCATAAGAAATCATCTATAAAGAAAAAAACAGGTATCTAAATTTACTTGTATTGCCATACAAACACAAACCTTTCAGAGTTGTTTTGAAATATAATCTATATGGCTCTTTCACATAATAAAAATATTGATTTCCATCGGCACGTGCGGTCATGGAAATAAAAATTAGAACTTGACGTGAATAATTTACGTGAAAAACACCACTCTTCTTGTTATTGTTATGAAAATTTAGGGGTTTTCCTTTTTCCACCAGGTTAATATGTTGTTTATGTTTTAATATTCGGTAACGGAAATCTGGAATGATAATTTTATCTTGATTTAATTAGCTAATTATAGGGAAAGTTAGTGTATTATGACTATTTTTGTTTGCTTATTAACCTGCTGATTATTTATTAAATTTTTTTGTCGTTCCCAATAAACATTTTCGATTATATAATAGTAACCGTAAAGTTACCATCACTATTTTATAACACTGTAATTTATATAAGCTGAGCATAGTGATATTTCTGTAACTCTTATAAAACCTTTACAACACTTAAATGGAGCAATTTACAAGAGTTGCGAACACCTTTATTTAGTAACGTTATAAAACCTATAAGTCTATAACTAAAAGTAACAGAAATATTTCCGGTACCTTTATAAAACTTTCTATAAAACTTCTTCTAGGAAGAGGATGGAATGATATTTATTTTTATTACTGACTTGGTTACTCTTATAAAATTTTCCTATAGAGTTGTTGATAACCTTACCATTACTAAATCATTTCTTTGTCAAGCTGTCATCTGTCATATTTCCAATATTATGTGTTTTCTCTTTCTAGCATACATTGGTTATTATATTTTGTTTCTTTTTGTTAATTCCTCAATTTCAAACATCATGCAGTATAGTAATTCATTTTTGTCTCCATGTCTATATGATATTAAGATGGATGGTGTGATATATATTATGTGCACTTTAATACTTGTCACATCATTTCCACTCATAAGGTTAGACCAAAATTATATTGCCAATCATTTTTTACTGTAAGCACTTCTAAAAAATTCATTGGCCTTTCAAATATGTATTATTAAAAGAATTATTATTAAATTTCAAAAAATAATTATTTTAATTTTTTTAAATTTGTTCATAAAACAGAATCAATCATATGTTCTTATGATATAATGTAAAATAAGAGTCCAATCTGAAGTCAGTTTTCCAAAATTATGTTAAGTATTTAATTTTTTATTCTTGTTTATTTCTGCGTTTTAGAAAATTGTCATGGCGGATACAACCAACACTTTTATAAAAATAAGTTACCACAAAATTACTGTCGGTAACAATATAAAACTTAAAGTAACACTATATATCTATAACTGGTGATTCTATAAAACTTTAAGACTACTATAAATTCTTACGTGTCACAGCACACCACAAGTGATGGTTAGGGAACTATTGGTGGTAATATTCAACGATAAAGAAGAAAAAGAAGAAATTTTGACGAACTTAACCTCGAAAAACTTTACTACATACATTTTTACTTTTCTCTCTGTGTCGGTGTCTTGAGTCAGACAAAATTCAATGTTTAAAATTGTTCAAAATAGAGAACTAGGGCGAAAATCCCCATCATTAACCATTGTACCATGGGCATGGGAAAAAGATGGAACGTTATTTTTGCCCCCAACCAAGAAGAGGAGCCAAAACTCATCCTTTGAACTCTTATAAATAGGACCATCTATGTTTATATTTATAGATATATTTGTTAAATGTTTAATGCTCTCATAACACTGTCTTATGGAAACTTCTAAACCCTGGTGCCAATACTGGCCTTCGCCCATTTGTTGTAGTGTAATTTCAGTCGGTGTTCCTAACAATGTTCTGGGATCTAATGGTAAATTGTTATTTGGCACAATAGTTCCTTTAAATATCGCTGTAGTATATTATAGTTAATTGCCCATTTTCTCAAATCATTTATAAATATTTCATTTTTTTCTTTTAATTCTACATGTTCTGCATCAAGAACACGTTCTTGTTCTGCATCTTCAAATTCTGTGAGCCATTTCATTCTTTAGTCATCATTGTTATTAGCATTCTCATTATTTTCAGAAAACACTGATGAGTCTCAATTTCATTATCAAAACTTTTCTTTTCTGTGTCATTTGTTGATAAAGTGGAACTGGAAGATACCTGTCGATTAACGATGCTGGCACTATTTGTGTTATTCTGGAGAAACGCCTAGAAACTTTCCGGCAAAATGTACTGCTGTACTTGATTTTTTTCCAGCTATTAATCATAGTTATATTCACAATTATAGAAGTAGTTAATAAAGTATGATCCAGACCACTCCTCTTTTAGGTTAACTTTTTACTGAGAACACAAAGATAAAACATCAGTTACCCAAAGTTTCATAACATATTTATAAAAGAACTTGTTACTAAAAGTTTCATAAGGTATTTATAAAAAACTTAAGTATCTCAAGTTTTAAAAAGGCAAACAACGATGCTATTATAAAACTCAGAAACCATTAGTTTTATTACAGAAGTAACGGCAAACCTTATATAAATTTGTTATATAAATTGAGGTAACGATTACTTCAAGTTTTATAACACAGTTATATAAATAGTTACAACACTCCATTATAAATCTAGAACTAACAGTAATGGCATAAAACCCTAATAAACCTAATTTACTATGAGTGTTGCAATAAAACTTCAAAGCATTTCCCTATATAATTGTGTAACCTTTATAAATACTTTATAAAAATATCAGTTACTATAAGTAACGAAAATTGTTTACTGGGTTGTCCAATGCCTTAGTTCACGTATTTAAAAGAGAAAATGTTGCTGTTTATCAGAAAACATGAAATATTCAATGAAGTAATACTGTGTTGTTTATACAGAGTGGAAGAAAAATCGAAGTTTTCTGTCAAATCATTTTTACAAAAAGTGGTGCCGTAGCTCCAGCAAATCGGCCTTAACAACCACTAAAACGTAGAATTATTGAGTCATCCGCCATACAGTTCTAATTCGACCCCAAACTACTCTTTCTTCTTGTTTTTGAAAAAAAGTGATTTAAAAGGTCTGTTCCAACCGCAATCAGAAACTGTCAGAAACGAGCAGAGAATAACTGGTTAGAGCAAACAACGAGTTTACTTTCTTGTAATTCCTATCACTATTTGCAATGGTCGACTATTCTTTGATCGATTCTGACAGTTTCTGATTGCGGTTGGAACAGACCTTATATTTGATGAAAGCTCATGCAGATGTATTAATTTTGGGGGGAGAATATTTGGAAAGACAGTAAATGTATTACTTAATGATCATCAAATGGAACCAGTAATTAACAAATATAACATAATTATGACACAAATTACAAGATTTACATAATCAGGATAAATTATAAGAGTTGATATAAATAAACAAGTAACTACGATACCCAATTTATATATATGTAACCGAAAATAAGTTATACTAAGATATTTTATGGTCTAACCATCAATAGTATTTGTCAGATCTTCCAGCAATTCTGATCAATCATAAACTTGTTGGAAATTTATCATGCTCGCGACTTCTGGTTTGCCAACTATCAGAAACATATCAACATCCAAATGCAAGTAGGAACTGCTCATCACTAGAGTAGCAGAGACTACTGTGTGGTGTGACTGTCCTCGGAATGTCCTGCCTAGAATATGCCGATGACATTGTCATTACTGCCTGGGGAAAATTTGGGAATACTTTTTGTGACATCGTACAGGTGGAAATAAACATAAATACCACCAAAATAATCTTCACTTGGATTAGAAAAATCAACCTCAAAACCGTTAAACTTGATAAAGGTGAGGTTGAATGGAGGCAAGAATCTAGGTTTCACCCTAAATACCGATATATTGTCCTGTGGAACAAACATGAAAAGGAAATTACACACAAAGCAAAAATGACTCTTATGGTATGCAGGAACCTGGCTAAAAAAAATTGGGGTTTTAGCACAAGGATATACACTGCCATAGTGAGACCGATCATTACTTATGGAGCCACCGCGTATAAAAGTAGGACTAGTCCATTGACGATGAGAAAAAACCCCTCCAGAATACAAAGACTAGCCTGTAAATCCATTACAAAAGCAGTGAAAACATGCCAAACGGCGGCCATGGAAGTGGTTCTCAAATTCACGTCACTACATATACAAACTAAATAGAGAGGCAATTATTAAAAAGACAACCTCCTCGCATTCGAGGAATCGGAAATCCTGGAACATGCCCCCGATGGTATCAAGAAAAAGTATAACTTCTTAAAGAAATTCTACACAGAATGTAGTGACAAGAAGGAATGGGATCCAAATACCATTACTATTCAACAGTATACAGATGCCTCCAAAGTAATAGAAGGAACTGGGATAGGAGTATAAGGGCCAGCAACCAAACACTCCGAAACCTTGGGATAGACCCCAAGTATCTATCAAGCGGAAATTCACGCCATAGGAAAGTGTGCCCAATTCAATATTGATAAAATAATAGAAGGCAAAGAATTATCATCATGTCGGATAGTCAAGTAGCCATTGAAGCACTGATTTTTTGTGTTCAGTATAAAAGTGGTATAGGAATGCCTAGAAAAATTCAATGAACTAGGCGTTAACATCATCGTCACTACACTGTGGTGCCAGGACATTGAAATAGGAGGAAAAGAATTAGCAGGTGAACAAGCAAAAAGAGAGGCTGAAAGACTCTTTTGGGGGCTGGAACCCTATTGCGTTATCAGCACCAATGTAATTTTGAAAAAAATAGACAAAGAGAAGATGTGTCCATTGGTAAGATCGAGTAGGGCTGAGACAATCAAAGATATTCCAGGGAGACTTCAACCAGGAGAGAACTGATGAAAGCTGACTAAAGCTTAAGTAAGACTGCGCTCAGGTGTCCTAACTGTACACTGTTTCAAAAATCTCAAACTAGTGAAGCAAGAAGTATGTATGTATATTCTACGAAATTGAAGAAGAAACCATTCACGTTCTTGCTGAATACATAATCATAGTGCACAACACCTAGGAGACTGCTGGATAGAAAAGGGACATTTACTCAAACAAATTTTGATGCCATTCACAACAGTTTTTACAGTATTGAATTATCTTTTAAATTAAGCGAGATATTGCCTGTAAATGATAACTTGGGACAATCTGTATAGTCGATAATTGATTTTTCTGCTCTATTTGGCTGTACTCTAGTATATTTTTGAATATAGTCATGTTGGTAGAAGGAATTACTGATTATTAGATTTTGTAGTTGGCTGTATTCTAGTAATATTTTCCCGTTAGAATTTTGGAGTTGGCCGCATTCTAGAAGTCTTTTCTCGTTAGGATTTTTCGTTTCTCATCCGTTTTATATTTCCACCTTATTGTTGAAATCTCCTGCAATATATATGGTTCCTCTTACTTCTTCTACATTTCCTGTTAGCTGTTCCAGATTTTCTTCTAATTTTGTGCTTCCATCCGGTCCATTATACTGATATTATTATTCTGACTATTATGCAGCTTACTTCTGCTGCGGCTCTTGGATTTATGGGTACTCCACTGCAGAGACGCATACGTTTCCGGCCCTTTTCTGACCGTCAGTGTAGTTGGATAAATAAATTATTCTCTGAATTGTTCGAACAGGACATTTTGTTTAGAAGTTACGAAGGGTATAAAAATTCCTATTGTTTAGTTGTCATACCAAGCGAATTCCTAGTTATAAATAAAAATCACAATGAACGAATTTATCAAGTTTTAATAATCAGCATACTGTTTTATTACCTTTTGCAGCAGGCTATGTTTATTCCATAATTATTACTTAAACTAGTTATTACAGTAGTATGGCCCTAATACTCCGACCACTAAATTGCGGAAATTGTTGAAATTCCATTCTATAAGCTGCTTCTAATAATAACATATCCCTTAGGCTATAAATGCAATTAGTTCAAGAATCCCGTCCAATAACTCGGTGACTGATCTCACGAAAATAAAAGCAAATACAATTTTCGTTTAAATGTTTGCACTAAATAAAAACAAATATTACAAATTTTTGTAATTTTTGATAAAACCATTATTTAAGTAGGTAAAAAAACGTAGGCTAGATCCCCTAGATGTAGAAAAATTATGCTATCTTTAGATTTTTATTTTATTGGGGAATGTGCCATGTTCTTTTAAAGCAGCAGAAAAATTCAAATTTTTTCGCACTTAACAGTTGGAAATTGTTATAAAACTAAATATTGAATTAAAAGAAAAATGCGGTGGCAACAGTCTCACCAATCGACTATGGAGGTGTGTGACCTCGAAATATAATGCTCATGGATATCAGATTTCGAAGCGGTCGTTTCTTCTCAAAGAATACCGAAGTTCGATGATCCTTGGAGTTTGAAAATTTTGTTTTGACCAGCAGAAAAGGTCGAGGTCTGTAACCGCCGCCTTCAATAAAAAAAAGGTTACAAAACTTTGTTTTAAAGATTCAATATTAATTCCGTGAATGTTACTTAATATTTTACTCTGACTCGCAAGGACAGGGTAATCGAGTTCAGAATGTTAACAAACTACTCTTTATTTGCATATGCCTGTGTTTTAAAAAGTTGATAAGTTTGGATATACATTCTGGATTTTTTTTAAATACAGGGTTAATTTCAACTTGAAATAATTGGAATTTAAAATTTTGTGTTTGCAAAATCTTCAAATGTTTTTGTTATTTTAATGGTTTAACATTCCAGCGAACTTACGAAAATTCTTTCGACTCTGGTACTACCTACAACGGTGCTATAACTTCTTCAATTTAATTGAATTTAATGTTTGGACCTTACTTTGTGGAATCTACTCATATTAATGTTATAAATGAAACTAACTGTTTCTAATTAATTCCACTATTTAATTATGAAAGGATATTGATAATTATTTCGATATTGACATATCATCGTCAGAATGACAGAAGTTACATTTTATGTGATACCTACTTGATGTTTAATATTTTGGCTAGACCAAATAGTAAGTGACCTATCTTGTGATTGACTTAATATATATGAATAGAAAAAAGAAGAAGATTTGATTTTACAAATATTAAAGCTTAGGTATTATTAGCCCTATGGGGATATCTTTTTCCCATTTAAGATCAGTATAACTGTGCAATGATATAGGAAACCAAGGAAAACTATATCTGCTGATCTTTACAATAGTTACTTAAGAAGACAATTTATTAGTGGAGAGCTCCCTAGATTTATCTGTTCACTGACAACTTCATATTGTGGGTCTCTTAAGTGTCTTCTTATTTCTAGTTCTTCAAGGAAATCTAGTTCTTGTTTCTTATCACAAATATGCAGTACTTCTAGTTCTGTGTTCGGTGTTAATGAATGTTTTGTGTCGAGAAGATGTTTTGCGTAATGTGATTTATCTGGCTGTTTTAATCTGTATGCTCGTGAGTGTTCATTGTATCTAATTTCAAAATTTCGAATTGTTTGACCAATATAGACAGCATTACATTCTGGACATTTAAGTTTATATATTCCAGACTTTTTTAATGGGGGTATTTTTGTTTTTACATTTAACAATTTTTTACCCACACTGTTTTATGTTTCAAAAGAAATTGCTGTATCTGTTGAACATGATATTATCTTTGAAATATTATTAGAAATATTACCAGCATATGTGATGATTTTGTAATTTTGTATTTCCCTAGTTTTTTTCAGGAAATATTAATTGTAATGTCACTTTTTCCTCTTTTTTATTAATTAATTTATTAATTATATGTAATGGATAACCGTTGGATGTGGCTATTTGTTTAATTATATTAATTTCTCTATCAAAATTATATTTGTTCATAGGAACTGATAATGCTCTATGTATCATTGAATTATATGCTGCTAATTTATGTGACATGGGATGATTAGAATTATATGGTATAGTCACATCAGTATGTGTTGGTTTTCTGTAAATTGAAAAATCAAGTATATTATTGACTCTTTGAATTTTAATATCAAGAAAATTGATTGAGTTATTTTCTTCAACTTCTAATGTAAATTTAATTTTTGGATGTAAATTATTAATATGATTGAACAATATATCTAATTGTCGTTCACTACCTACAAAACAAGCTAATATGTCATTTACATACCTATATCAAAATAATATATTTTTTGAAATGTTACATTCAAAGATTTTTCTTTCTAAACTGTCCATAAAAATGTTTGCTAAAATTGGTGATATACGGCTTCCCATTGGTAAACCTTCATTTTGAATATATACCTTATTATCAAAAGTAAAATAATTCTGATTAATACATACATCAAACAAATTAAGTATATCTGATATTATTCCTGGATTGATATTTTTATCCTCTAGTAATTTTTTAACAAGTGTTATGCACTCTTTTGGAGGAATTTTAGAGAACATATTGGTAACATCGAATGAAATAAGTTTAGAGTTATCTTGTAATTTGTATGTTTTTAATTTTTTGATTAGTTCTATTGAATTTTCAATTGAGTATTTAGATATACCTCCATAGCTATTAAGTATATTGTCAGCGTTATGAAGCACAAGAAATACAAGAAACAAGAACGAAAACTACAACAACTGGAATACATAAAACATAACACTCAATACACTGAACATCATAAAACTGTAAGTACTTACACACCAATACACTTTGCACCACGATTCGAAAACCTTTCAGACACTAACTTCACAAATAGTGAGATAGAATTTTTGAATAGAGGCTTAAAATACAGCATACCACCAAAATTCACAAATAGTATCAAAGAAATTTTAGCGACAGAGTCAGAAATAGCTTTAAAAAATCTCAGTCAAATAGTTTTCTTTATGAAAAGTTACAAATTGCTAATTTGATTAAAAATATGAAACCTTCAAAGGTTAAACGTCAAACAAAAAATGATATTTCACCATTAAATTCAATTAAACAAAAAGTAGAAGATTATAACCTCACAATAACAAAATTTGACAAAGGAAATGCCACTGTCATTTTAAAATCCGAAGAATATAAATCTAAAGTTAATAATTTTATAGAATCTTGTGATGTAAAAATTCTAAGAGCTGACCCAACAAAAAAGTTTTCTAATAATGTTAGAGAGATTGTCAATAGTTCAAATTATGTTTTCAATGATTATGAGAAAAAAATAAAAATCCTCAGTCTCCACAATTATATGGAACTGTTAAATTACATAAAGTATCGAAACCAATTAGACCTGTAGTTTCTTACGTTAATACTCCTAATAATAAGATAGCTAAAAAACTAAACAATATACTTAATAGCTATGGAGGTATATCTAAATACTCAATTGAAAATTCAATAGAACTAATCAAAAAATTAAAAACATACAAGTTACAAGATAACTCAAAACTTATTTCATTTGATGTTACCAATATGTTCTCTAAAATTCCTCCAAAAGAATGCATAACATTTGTTAAAAAATTACTAGAGGATAAAAATATCAATCCAGGAATAATATCAGATATACTTAATTTGTTTGATGTATGTATTAATCAGAATTATTTTACTTTTGATAATAAGGTATATATTCAAAATGAAGGTTTACCAATGGGAAGCCGTATATCACCAATTTTAGCAAACATTTTTATGGACAGTTTAGAAAGAAAAATCTTTGAATGTAACATTTCAAAAAATATATTATGTAGATGACATATTAGCTTGTTTTGTAGGTAGTGAACGACATTTAGATATATTGTTCAATCATATCAATAATTTACATCCAAAAATCAAATTTACCTTAGAAGTTGAAGAAAATAACAATCAATTTTCTTGATATTAAAATTCAAAGAGTCAATAATATACTTGATTTTTCAATTTACAGAAAACCAACACATACTGATGTGACTATACCATATAGTTCCAATCATCCCATGTCACATAAATTAGCAGCATATAATTCAATGATACATAGAGCATTTTCAGTTCCTATGAACAAAAATAATTTTGATAGAGAAATTAATATAATTAATTAATAAAAAAGAGGAGAAAGTGGCATAACAATTAATATTTCCTGAAAAAACTAGGGAAATACAAAATTACAAAACCATCACATATGCTGGTAATATTTCTAATAATATTTCAAAAATAATATCTTGTTCAACAAATTCAGCAATTTCTTTTAAAACAGAAAACAATGTGAGTAAAAAATTGTTAAACGTAAAAACAAAAATACCCCCATTAAAAAAGTATGGAATATATAAACTTAAATGTCCAGAATGTAATGCTGTCTATATTGGTCAAACAATTCGAAATTTTGAAATTAGATACAATGAACACTCACGAGCATACAGATTAAAACAGCCAGATAAATCACATTACGCAAAACACCTTCTTGACACAAAACATTCATTAACACCTAACACAAAACTAGAAGTACTGCATATTTGTGATAAGAAACAAGAACTAGATTTCCTTGAAGAACTAGAAATAAGAAGACACTTAAGAGACCCACAATATGAAGTTGTCAATGAACAGATAAATCTAGGGAGCTCTCCACTATTAAATTGTCTTCTTAAGTAACTATTGTAAAGATCAGCAGATATAGTTTTCCTTGGTTTCCTATATCATTGCACAGTTATACTGATCTTAAATGGGAAAAAGATATATCCCCATAGGGCTAATAATACCTAAGCTTTAATATTTGTAAAATCAAATCTTCTTCTTTTTTCTATTCATATATATTAAGTCAATCACAAGATAGGTCACTTACTATTTGGTCTAGCCAAAATATTGAACATCAATAATCAATATCGAAATAATTATCAATATCCTTTCATAACTTTCATAATTTTTTCATTAAATAGTGGAATTAATTAGAAACAGTTAGTTTCATTTATAACATTAATCTTCAACTTAAGGTGACTTGAAATATCTTTCGTGCCATTTTTCTTCTACTTAGTTCTTGAGGAAAGCCTTAGAGACTAGTAGTTCCTTTATACCTATTTTAGAATATCCGCAGGTTTAAATTTAGGTAAGTGTCCCTCTTATATCCAGTAGTCTCCTAGGATTCTGTATTGGTATGCATTCCGCAAGTAAGTGAATAGAGGTTTCTTCTTTCATTCCTCAGAATCTACATTCTTTTTGATCCACTAGATTGGGGTTTTTGAGCTGCCTTTCAGGCGGCAGTGTCCTATCAGAGCACCTGTCAAAACTCTTAGTGCAATCTCACTCTGGCCTAGGCATTCATTTGTTCTCACCTGGTTGTAGTTTCCCAGGAGTATATTTGATTGTGTTAGCCCCACTAGATCTTTCCAATGGTCAGATCTTCTTTTCTTTTCGGCGTTGCCTATTTCTTCCAACATTACACTGGAGAAAATGCCGCAAAGGGGTACCGGTCCCCAAAAAGGTGCTTCAGCCCCTCTATTTACTATGTAATTTTCTTCTATGCTGTAACCCACAGTGAGATGACGATGCTGTTCATGCCTATTTCTTTACGTTTTCCTAGTCATTCCCATACAATTTTAAAACTGATTACACCAGAATTCAGTGCTTTAATGGCTGCTTGATTATACGACATGAGGATAATCCTTTTCCTCATACATTTTATCAATATTGGACGTCACACTTTCCTCTGGCGTGAATTTCCGTTTCAAATATACTAGTGGTTTTTCCCAAGTTTTCAGAGTTTTTGGTTCCTGGACCAAACATTCCGATCCCAGTCCCTTCTACTACCTTAGACTCATCTATATACCATTTAATGGTATTCTTTTCAAATCTGGTAATGATTGGTTGGGTGTTGGGATCCCATTCCATCTTGTTACTATATCCTGTATGGAATTTCTTTATGAAGTTTAATATACATTTCATCATCCACAATTCTAATAAAAATATAACCTTAAACTGCAAAATATTATTGATTGTTTGAAATAGGTATTAGTGATTGATCAATATGTGAGGAAGTACTTTCAGTTTGTTTTTCTAATAACTTATCCCTTTTTTTAATGACTTTTAATACTTTTTCACTTGTTGCCTTATTACGTAAAGAATCACTATCATTGTCGCTAGACAAACTAGAAGTTTGGTGACGTCTACTTATTTTCTTTGATTTTCCCACTATTAAACGCAGGATATTCCACTTATGACTTGTTACACTACTTTTAATTATACCAAACAACGTTTTCGTTAAAATACAGCCAAATTGTAACTCTTTCGACCCAAAAGAACCAACTAACTATATCTAAAAATAAACTCTTTTCTATCTCCGTTCAGGGCGGCAGGTATATGAAGGGTAAACCATCCCACAAAGTCGTACTTTCGTTACCTACCCAATTTCTGATATTGTCACGTAGTTTTAATACACTAACTAACTTCAGATTAGTGGAAGCAGTACAAACTGAATTAATTATTTATAATCAGGGTTAGATGATGTAACATAACAACTGAAACAACTGTGTGCACCTTGAAAGTAGATATCACACTTAGGTGTATTATGCAATATGCCCATTACATATTTCCTTGAAATGTATTAATGGAAAAATCGTAGGTGTAGATGAAATGTTAAAGTATCATATGGTCGAATAAATTACATTAATAATTATTACTTGACAATATTGTTGATCAATTGCAACGAAGAGGTTAGGAAAATAACTTACAAACTTGAAAATAACCAACAATGATAGAAAAGTGGTAGAGAAAAAAAGTATCCCATTAAAAACATAAAATGTAAAAAAATCACATATATTCAACAACTTTTCAGAAAACAACATTTCATAGTGAAGTGAAGACATATTTAGGTATATTTCACTATTTTAAATAGTCATTTTGGACAAACGTTACCAATCGAGAAGTTTTAAAAAATGAACAGTAAATCTTAGATATTCTAGACAATTCAAATCGTTAATTATATAAAAAAAATTAGGGCTTCACACGAGACGAGAGTGGGCGAAAGTATCAAAAATCTCGTCTCTATCTCGTCTATTCCCAATAAATTTAGTCTCGTTTTCAAGTCTCGGTCTCGTCTTGTTACCGGTTGTCTCGTCTAGTCTCGCTTAATTCTAAATATTGATAATAGAATCCATAAATTATTTTTTAAAAGTATATTTATAACAATCACACTCGTTGACATTTTAATGTAATTTAAGTCCAAAAAGCAAAGGAGTGAACGTATAATGAAAAATTTTTAATTCATACTTAAATACGGAATTTTTGAGAATATTGACAAAGTATTACAAAATGTTTACGTGGAAATAATGTACAAAAAGTGCCTAAATACGTAATTCCACAAATATTAACAAAGTTATTGAACAAGTTTATCTGGAAATTCATTCACAACAATTACTCCTGACCTATCTTCTAGGTAAATACGTTTAATAAGGGAGAATGGTTGATATCTATTTGGTGGTTAGGAAGATTACCAATTTTTTTTTATTTATCTCAAGAGCTTCTAAAAGATTTAATTTAAAGGCTTATCATATTAATGAAACCTTAACCATCCTGCTGAATTTTACGACCCTATTGTATTTGAGGCGATACAGGACGTGTCGATTTAATTTTGGTAAAACCGACCTGTTTTTTCATTTTATTCCACATAGAAAAAAAGAAAGACTCACCACTTTAAATTTACAATAAAATATTCTACAGATGGTCACCCGATTTTATATATTGTAAAATGTATTGTTCTCTATATAGACCTTTTCTAATTTTTCTAATAAAAGCTTCATAAAAAAAATTTAACGAGACTCTCGGGTTGCGTTGTATGTGGTCTCGGTTTCTCCCATAATATTTTCAAAAATGTCTCGTCTCGTCTCGCTTTTTAGAGACGAGAACGAGACGAGACGAGACGAGACGAGACGAGACGAGACGAGACGAGACGAGACGAGACGAGACGAGACGAGAAAAATCTCGCTCTCGTGTGAAGCCCTAGTCTCGAGTCGTCTCGTCTCATCTCGCTTTTTCGAGACTAGAACGAGCCGTACAAAAAATAACAAAAGCTATTTTTGTTTTTAAATACTGACCACTGCAAAATATATAATAGAAATTTATAAACGTCGCTTTGGCTTGCTTTAACCTTTTTTTGGTAATTTTAATAACATTTTCGATAAAAGCTGAGTGATTTAGAATATTAGATAAGATACTAGACGCTTAGGGTCATTAGAATAAGAGAATAGATTAATGAACTGTACCTACATACTAGACACGTTTTGACATTTGCAACGACAGCAGTAAATTTAGCCAGATAAAGTAATAGACTTACTTTTTCACATGTGGATATACAGCGTGCTACATGTAATTAACATGAACAGTGTGTTAAATTTTCTCGAGGTCACTAACCTGTATGACAAAATTTAAAAAATTATTAAAACCAGGTATGTCTATATTTTATAATTATTGTATTATTTGTATTTTATCAAATTCCCGCGGTGTATGGGTAAATTAAGAAACGGTAATATTATTGTAAAATATATCAATTTTTTTTCATTCAAATTTTATGTGTCTCAATAACTATGACCATTGGCACAGTACAAAGGTATTAACTGTATAATATTTTATTAAAATAGGTTGGCTCCCTTCAGAAACTTGATGATCAGTACATTGATCTGGTAGGGGCGACTTTTATATTTCGCTTCAAATGGTTTCTTATGTATTAGTTGGCAGCATTCGGTTGGTTAACGGTAAGAGGTCGCAAACAGGCCAATCTTCCCTGGACATCAGGTGACCTCGTGTAAGTGTTGTATGGCCAATTTGGACTCTTCTCATAATGGTACTCTCTCTCCTTGGTTGGCTAGATAATGTTGGGCTACCAAGAGTGGGCTGGATCTCATGCAGGTGGGTGTTGTAGGCGTTCCAAATAGTTTCCCAGGATTCGTGGATTTTATCGCTTACTTTGGGCTTAAGGTGCTTGCTAAACTGGATTTGCGTTAATGAAATATTGCTGGAGGTAGATTTTTTGGCCTTAAGGTATTCATTCACTCACATATTTGGGTTGTGCTCATCAGCCCAGGCACTTGAACTGAATGTTTGTACCATTTCCCATGTTATCTACTTCCATTTCAGGAGCTTCGTGTCTTCTATAAAGGCCACTAGTTTGACTGGAGGGGTTTTCAGTAGTTGTAATGGTTGTATTAATTCCTCTCCAAAGTGCTTCCGTTTAAGTCCTTGTAAGTTCTCGCAGAAGCAGAGTATGTGAGTAGGTGTTTGATCATCAAGTTCACATTTTCTGCACATAGGTTCACTATTTTATGCAGATGTTTCCTCAGGGTGCAGTGTCTAGCCACTAGGTAGGACACTAACTCTTACCCAATTTCAATAGACTGGTTGAGAGTTCCTTGTATACCTAGCTTGTTCAGTAAACTCTTTGTATGGAGGTGCCCTTTGTGTCAACCTCCATTTGAGTTGGTGTTCCCTATCTAGCCAGTTCCCGATTTCCCCTCTTATGCAATCTTTTGTGATTTCACAAAACCTATGAAGTCTCGTTTAGAGCTTACTTCAGCTAACTGGTCTGCCATTTCATGACCAGCAATCCCCTCATGTGCCGGCACCCATATTAGAGACACTTTGTTGGCGTGAAGGTAATTTGATTGCCAGTTATTACAGCGTGACTGTTATATCATGTTCATTTAGATGTTAGTAAATATCATGAATGTTTTGTACAAGGGGGTTGTCGGTAAAACATTATGTTATGAGTGAATGGAAGAGAAAGAGAGTCAGAACATAATATGGTAGTACGTTTGATGGTGTGCATAATATATTCAAAAGCTTGGAGTATACTAAAGAGTTGACCTGTGTGGATACTACAAGTAGAAGGGAGCAAAAGCGTAGGTACTTATAATTTGCTGCCCGCTAGTGACTGTGTTATTCCCAAAAGGAGGGTTTTCTGAAAAATATAATTATATAAACTGGAACGTACCGGTTTCTCAACGGAGAGGGGTCGAGGTAAAATAAAAAGACAATTATTTAACGGTTTCAATAAATTATTTAGGTTTACTAAATAATAGGTAGTTACTCAGTTTTACGACTTACACTTTTCTGTGTGTAGAGTAGGCCTGATAGTAGTTGGCTCACGCAGTTGACCTACTTTTAGCTGTCGCTGTCAAATGACAATCGAGAGCACGCTGTTAAATCTTAAACTAACCTAATAAAATATAAAAAGCTAACGCCTCGGTAGATAACAATATTTTCCTGAGTTGGGTTAAATGGCACGACAGGAGTAAAGGTAATTGCATTGCAGGGAAGCGGCTGGACTAAAAATTTTAGGACCCAGTGACACCTACGGCCTGACGACTTCTACAATTGCGGAACTAGCCAAGCGTTACACCCATGCTCAATCCCTAAAGACATGGGATGGAATCAAAGCATGAAGTCTTGCTAGGATCACCTTGGGAAGCTGGAGCCGAAGAAATATTTGGCGATTACCAGGAAAAACCTACGCTTAATAGTAGGATTCCTGACTGGCCACTGTCAACTAAGGAAACTTCTCCTTACTATGGGGCTAGTGGACACACCTCAATGCAGAATGTGTCAACAAGAAGATGAATCTGTCAGGCATGTCTTAAGTGAGTGCCCGGAGTTAACGTCAATAAGAAAGTGTGTGTTCGGTGAGTCTTGGCCTACATCTGCCGTTATAAAGGAAATGTCTCCTAGTGACCTGTCCACCTTCCTGGATGGACGATGATCTAGGAGAACAACTCCTCGGGAGGATGTACAATGGGTCACATGTGGCCTAAGTGCTGTGGGCCTAAACTTACCCTCCCCACTCTACAGATACAGATAGAAAATATAAAATGAATACGTATAAAACTAAAATGTACCAGTGGTCTCAGCTGATTGTTAAAATGAAAAGTAAAAATAAAAATGTACCAATACCAGATGGTAGTATAATAATAAACCCTGAGAGGGTTGTCTACAAACTATCTGAGACACCTATAGGTACTATACTGTTCCTACAAGAAGCAGGCAGAGCACAGTGATATGTACAATCTTTCTTGTAAGGTATCAGGTGGTGTGTATCCGATATGTCGTAGAAGCTAGACGAAGAGGGCTGGTCCTCTACTGGAGAGTTTTGCCGCTCGTAGTTCTATTCGGTAACTAATATGGCTATGTTAAAGACTAGGAAGAAAACTCTCAAGACGTCTGTGAAAAAGACTGCGAAAAGGACTGTGAAGAAGATGATGTCGAATACTGTTAATAAGACGGTGGATAAGAGATCTGAAATACGAAATTCCCATGATGCTTAGGTCAATAAGAGAGAAGAGTGGGTAGTTACCATGGATGGAGTGTGAACTCAAAGTCCATTTTCAAGTTCATCATTTTTCCTGTTAGGAGGAAATCCGCTAGATGCGTTTAAATAACCACTTAAGATGTCATTGAATTATTCCTAACAGGTTACGATTGTAGCTGGGCTAAATCCGAAAAAACGCAAAAGCAAGTGACCTCTTGAAAGCACCAGCACAAGAATGGAGGATTATGGACCAGTCCAAGCCTCACAAGGTCAAGGTCGGTCTTCTTCTACTTATTAACCATTAGCATCAGGTGAGAAGGTCAAAGGTTAATCTAATAAGTAGCTGTATAGTTCATTGAACTTGACTTGATAGGTCAAGGGTATCTTGAGAATTTTTGAGAGGTTAATACATTGTCAGAAAATGTAAACATAACTGAATAAAGTTTGGGCAATGATGTTTAATTATTATTAATTATTTCTGAAATAGTAAATGGTATTAGATATATACAAGGTGAGTGGTGGATTTCCTTTACATTCAGAAATACTATTTATCTTAATAAAATTGTATTGAAATATATTTTTAATATCCAATGTTGAATTGAAACCATTAGAACTGAACACCCCACGCTCGTGGGTGTCTTAGAAGCGTCAGTATAAAGGACTATATCAAATGGCTCTTTTTATACTATGATGCTTTTAAAAGTTCGCTGGGTGTATTCTGCTTGTCGATTCTGGTAAATTTAGTGATTACAGTGGGAAGGCGTTTTGTCCAACGTGCACTAAGAGGAGGAGGAAATGGTATCGTGAAAGAAAGGTCAATGTGGCTGGATAACAGGTATAAGGTTTGAGAGGCGGGATTTATTGTCGGTTAGGGAGAAGAAATAAGAGGATAGGCGGGGTTATATGGATTGGAAGATGTTGAAAGAGCATACGAAAAAAGGAAAAGTTGTCGGCTTATAGCTAGGGAGGGTTCATTAATACATAGTGAAGACTTTTCACGGGACTAGAACGTAAAAAGAACCGAGACAAACGTGGAGAGCTGTGTTATGAATGATATTTTATCTTCGTTTTGCCATGGGTATAATAAAAAAGTATTATTGTATTCTTAAAGATAATTTTATAAGTATTATTTGTAGCATTTAGTTACAATTAAAATCGTCTTATTCACCTTTGTATATCCATTGGCATTGGCAGTAATATTTTATTTATTCAACATAAAAAAACTGTTTGCATATTAATAGATTGAAATCATGTTAGATGAAAGTAAGAGTAGTTATAATCAACCCACGCAATCGTGTCGAATCTATCATTCTCCAATCATCAGAGAAAGTAAGCGGTTCGTTAACATGGGTAACCGTTTAATTATTATTATTTACGACTAATGATATTTTAAACATGATTATATATGTTGGTAACGAAACAAAATATACCGGAACCACTTTTTTTTTCAAGTTTTGCCATATAGATAAACAAACGTAAATAGGCAATGAAAGCGGTTGTTTATAAGTAGTACCTAGTCGTATCTCGAATATATACAGAGTATAAAAGCCAAACGGAATAAATTCATTATTTCGGTTACTGTACATATTTATAAAAAATCACGTCAAATTTAAATTATAAATTGACATTCTTCAACGTGAAAATGCGATCCATACCTTCAACCCACTTTCTAATAACAGGTACAACCCCCAATTTTTTAAATGGGAAGTATAAGATTGTAATAAGTATATCGTTTTTTTTTGTGGGTGGAACTGGCTTGGAAATAAATCCTTCAGCCACAGATTTTATTTTTATTTTTTTTACCATTCTAAGCTACGTTCAGGTGTTACTTACATCTACATTTCGACTTCATTACAGATCAAGTTTCGTTTGTCTAAAAACTCCACCAGAGCGTCATAAACTATTTTATTATTCAGCCCCATTAAATGAGCTAGATTTACGGGGAACTGTGTTTAATTTACTAAGGGAACTAAGAAGATTTTCTGTTTCTTTTTTATATTTAATACAATTAAATATTATATGATTAATATCTGCTATAGTAATATTATCACAACTGCAAGCATCCGTATTAACAATACCTAATTTAGCCAGATGAAATGGATATTTCCCATGTTGGGATTTCAATCTTACGATTGAGGATACATAAAATTTAGGAACATTACAATCATATATATATATATATATATATATATATATATATATATATATGACTGTAGCAATGGTAGTTGAGGGTGTATGTAGTATATCGTTTGAATGCTCTTTATTCTCTATTCAAAAATGTTATCATTTTCAAGTTTATTGCAACAATTAATATAGATACTGAAATTCGCTACAATACAATCAAAAACTAAAATGTAATGCAAAACGTAAAGAAATGTAAAACACTAAAAAGAACTATGTATGTCAATAAACTAGATGTTCAAAATGTTTAGTTTTGTACACGTGACAGATGGCAAGTGACACACGTGACAGATGGCAAGTGGCAAGTGACAGATGACGCAATTGGCAAGTGACAGATGACGCGATTGGCAAGTGGCAGATGACAAGTGACAGGTGGCAAGTGACAGATGGAAGCAGACGCGTTACCTTGAAGGGAACCATTTTTGCTATTTTTGAGCTTAGCTCATGGAGATTCCCATGGTAGCGCCTCCACCAATAGGCCGAGTCGGTGCAGCACCTTTACTAATGCTCTCCACATATACCCATAAAAAGAAATCTAATTATGTTAGATCAGGTGATCGCGCTGGCCATTCTATCGATCCTCGCCTCCCTATCCACCGATTTAGAAATATTGCATCGATGTACAGCCGGACATTGCATTGGTGATGTGGTGGTGCTCCATTCTGCTGAAACCATATCGTATTCACTGGAACTTGAGGGTTTCCTGGATCAGGATATAAATTTGCCAAACTGGGAATGAGATCATTTTGAAGTAGTGCCAGTAATGATCGACATTTAAATTGCCCTCAATGAAAAAGGGAACAATGATATAGTTTCCAACAATCCCTGCCCAAACATTAACCTCTTGAGGGTATTTCGTGTGTTCTTCTCTCAACCCCTGAGAATTTTCCGTTGAGCAGTAGCGGCAATTTTGCCGATTAGCATGACCGTTGAGTGAAAGAGTGAACTCATCAGAAAACATAACGTCTTCTAATTGGATAATAGTGTTATCCAGGGCTACGTTCATAAACTTACTCCAGTGAGTAGAGAAGAGTATGATCACGTGATTAGAAAAGTATGTTTGATGGTTACTCGGAGTAACCGTTCAGAGGCTACACCGGCCGGAGGCAAATCAAATGTCATTGTGTTGTGTATGAATTTGGGGTTATATTGTTCATTTCGAAAATAGAAATTAATTAAACATGGTTGAGTTGAATATTAATAATCAAATAATATCAATTTATCAATAAAAATAACCTGGCAGTGATCTGAACTGAACTACTGTATAAGCGAAACTGTCATAACTGTCAGAGTATATAATACTCCATTAAAAAGCGGAGTATGCAGAGTTTACTCCGGGTAGGTTTCTGAACGTTTATAAAAGCATACTCTATACTGGTAGAGTAAATTTATGAACGCTTCGGAGTAAACTATCCTTACTCTGAGTAAGTTTATGAACGTAGCCCAGCATGTCCTTCATTCGCTCACAAAAATAAGTTATCCTATCAAAATCGTCTTCAATCAGCTCCTGAGTAGGTATCATTTTATAGGGATGCATTGTATTTTCTTTTGATATTTTTACTATCGATGCATGGATAACATTGAATGTAGTGGATGCCTATCTGCTCGATGTATGTGGGTTTTCCTCAAACTCAAGCATCACTTCTAATTTGATTTCATCACTCATTGAATAGGCAGCTGGTTTTTTATCTGCCTTACATGACCAAACTCGCGAAACTGCTTCTCTATTTTACTAATTGTTCCTTAGGATAAAGTCGGTAAATCAGGAAATTTCTCATGAAATAGGTGAGTTACTTTCTGTTGTGTTCGGGTTTAATCTCCGAAACCAATCATTTGTAAAACTGTTATTTTATACATTTCCGTTAATCTAACCATTTTTCAGAATTGAAGTTAACGAATTTCGTTTTAAATCAACTAACGTTGCCACGGAACCTAAACGGGAAATAAGTTTTGGGTATATTGTAATTAGTTTTAAGTATATTATAGCAAATTTCGGTAACCACATGACTTTATTTTATTCTATCTTAATTGAGACCTTTCAAACAAGCCTATACTTCCCATTTAAAAAAATTGTGGGTTGTACCTATCATTCGAAGGGAGTTGAAGGTAGGGATCGCATTTTCAAGTTGAATAATGTCAATTTATAATTTAAATATGACGTGTTTCGGGATTTTTTCTCTACCTTGATTGCCGCTCATTCCCTGAGGATAGTTACCACCCCAACTAAGGAGTGTGAATTTATATATACAAAACAACCTCACAAAACGATAGAGGGGTACATTGTAGCAAAAAATTCTGTATAGGTACATTTTTCTTGAAATATTAATACTTTTTGAATTATTTCTTCAAAATTGGCACTACCAAAAAAAAATTTGCTTGAAGGATAAATAGATAACATCCTGTACACGATAATCTATTCAAAAGCCTGTAATATTGCAAATTACTCAATTATTGTGTTAACCAAGGACAATTTTTTTGAAGAGTAAAATAATTTTCAAAGTTTGTTTAGCAATGGCGGACCAGTTAGCTAAAGAAAGCTCTGAAGGAGACTTCATAGGTCCGGAACCGTTTTGTGGAATCACAAAAGATTGCATAAGAGGAGAAATCGGGTACTGACTAGATAGGGAACACCAACTCAAATGGAGGTTGACCTTCAAGAGTTCACTGAACAATGTAGACAACCAGACTACTGAAACTGAGTAAGAGACATACGAAGACAGTTACCGACCTGGTGACTGGACACTGCACCTTGGGGAAACATCTGTACAAAATGGTGAACCTATGTGCAGAAAATGTGAACTTGATTATGAAACACCTAGTCACATTCTCTGCTTCTGCGAGAACTTATAAGTACTTAGACGGAAGCACTTTGGAAAGGAATTAATACAACCATTACAACTAGGTACTGGAAATCCCTCCAGTCAAACGAGTGGCCTTTATAGAAGACACGAAGCTTCTGGAATGGAAGTAGATAACATGGGAAATGGTACAAAGATTCAGTGCCTGGGCTGTTAAGATAAGATAAATTTGGGGCTTAAGTGCTTCTGAGAGCTTCTCCACTACGACCTTTGCAGATCTATTGTGTATGCCCTCCTGTTATTCTAGAGTTCCTTGTCTAAGCCCTTCCTTATTACTAGACGGATGGCATACCTCAGGTCCTCCATATATTGGGAGGATTGTGGTTTTTCCTCCTCTATCGTTGAAAACCTCAGCCTAGTCAGGCCTTCGCAGTAGCACAGTATGTGTACTGGGGTTTCCTCATCTTCTTGGCAAAACCTACATATGGTTGTTTCTGCCAATCCGATGTTGTTTATGTGTTTGTTACGTCTACAATGCCCTGAAAGGAGCCCAACCAGGATCCCGATTGTTTTCCTATTCTGGCTCAGTAGATACTCCGTGAATTTTGGCGAGGGTTCCTTGATGAACTCTTTGGCCTGCCTCATTTTTGGCGCCTTGTTCCACCCTTATCGAGACTGATTTTTAATCCAAGTGCTGCTATTTGTTTTTTGCAGCGCTTTCGCTATGCCACAGAAAGGTTCTGGGCTAATGGGAGCACAACGTGCCCCTTCTCGGGCAAGTGAGTCTACCTCTTCATTGTCCTTGTGATCTGAGTGGCCTGGTACCCAAGCTACGGACAGTCTATTACGACTGCCCAGGTTTTTGAGCCATATGTGTAGCAGGCCATTTCTTCATTAATAGGAGGTCCTTCCTTCCATGCCTCTCTGCCTGTTATGACATGACAGCCAGGCAAGCTTGCCTTTGGATACCACTTAGCTTTGGGATCGCCCTAGCCTGCCCAGTCTTTGGCCACCATACCACCGAACCATATGCTATCATGGGTGTGATGACTCTTGTATATAGCCATATGATCATTTTTGGTTGTAGCCCCCAGTTCTTTCCGCACATTCTTCTGCACAGATTCAGGGCTATCGTATCTTTTTGTATTGCCTGGGCTGTTGAGCACAACCCAAATGAATGAATGAAGATTGTATTGTATTGTAACAAGAACTTAATATTCAATAATATCAAATTACAAAACATCAAAATTAATTAAGTATTTCGGCACAAACTCATTAATTTTCTGGAGATTTTCTTGTACAAAATAATTCGAGTCGAACACTTTTTGGTTGAATAACAATAAAAATGCATTCAAGCTGTTTCTAGGGCGACAAGCTTCATGCATGATTTTCAGTGATTTTTCATGCACCCCGGCAATATTGAAATTCCGAATTTTACTTCTACACACTTATTTATCTTTTACGCCTGATCAAAATATCTTTTGACGAAAAGAAATCAAGTTAAGTTAAACTTCCTTACAGTTCGAGAATATCTGTAGTTTGAGATTAATCATATTTTACTCATTATCTACCGAAATTGGGTATATGTTTAACATCTGAAAAATATTCCTTTTTTCTATTATACATTCTGATCAGTTTGTTGCCTGAATGTTAACGAAGTGGGAAACAAAACAAAACAATTATTCAGTTACTGAAAGTTGAACAATCTCGTCTAACCTTCGGGAAAATTTTTATTGCAGCAAGTCTTAACAATTTGTTAATTCGTTGTTTATTTAAAATCAGTAAATATTTACTAGTGTCTGTATTTTTCGAATTTAAAAAAAATATTATTTCAATGCACTGTACAAAAAAGTGCTTTTTCAAAGAATAACATGAATGGGAATTTTACAAAAACGAGGTAACAACAGAGTAAATATACTCATTCTATAATTTCATCCGACCCTGTTGAAACTTTCTCAAGTAATCCTTTAAGGTCGAAACATACTATCAGCACCTCATAGGAACAGCGACTGATCATCACCAGCAGATTTTATTTATTATGTATATTTAAATGTAAGCGCGCATACATACCTTACAGCATCAGCACAGCACCGACAAGGCACGTCAACGCCTCAACCACAACACATTTCTCAGAGAGAATATTTTGCGGACGGCGTGCTTGTGGTTTGCTGATCCAGGCTTAAAGCAAGTACATAAGAAATTGAAATGAATATATTCGAGACTTTCTCCAACAATAGTAACATGCTAACTAAAAATAGTTTATGTGATTGTTGATCTTAAATCACATCACAGAAAACTCAGTTTGCCTAAATTGCCAGGTAATGCGCATGAGTACAGACTACCAATCTAAAGGCGAAATTACACGGTTCACTTTTGTCTTTCAATTTGGATGAAGCAACCAAATTGATCCATGTAAACATAAAACTGAATCATTCAATGTTGTCGTTCAATGGCGTTGAAAGAATTGAACATGCTCAATATTTTCACTTTTAGCGTTCAATCTTCAACCCGGTTGAACGAGAAATGAATGTGTAAACACAAGAATTGAACGATTCACTTTTACAGTCAGTCGTGCGCGCCGCAGTGTCGAGGATTTCCAATTTCACTCTTGCGGGCAAAGCATCCCTCATCATAGTATTTTCTTTCTGAATTAACGGTGTAACCATTGTAAGAAGTTCATCCAATTTTGCTTCATTCATGCGAAGATGATTGAGGTATGCATCTGGATCCTCTTCTGCCAATTCTTTCAATAGACGGTTTGAAGCGCCTAAGGCTTGTCTTCTTAATCGCACCCACCAACGACGGCCTTTCCTTAGCTCCTTTTTCGAGAATTCTTTTATTAAATGATTACATATTAATGCAACTCCTAAACGCACGACCTCATTCGACGATATCTTTCGAAGAATATGTGTTTACAGTTCACTTTCCAGTTACCGTGTAAACATAATTCCTTTCATTTCTGCTCCATTCAACCAAAGTGTTCAATTTGGATGAATCGTGTAATTTCGCCTTAACAAATTTTCTCGGAGCCGCACTTTGTTGAGCTCTCCTGCCAGCTTGTGCCTATTGAATCTACGGCTCATTTTGTTTTAAAAATTATGTGGGGAAAAAAATAAAAAGGTCATTTTTATACTTTCTTGAATGTTGATTCGAATTTTCAGAAACCCTATACAGGGTGATATTTTATATACGTATGAACAAAACGAACTAATTTTCAAAGACTTTTTCTGGTTTTTATCAATGAATCAGTTAATGAGGCGATAGTAGTGTGAAATTTTACCAAAATATGAGACAAATTGAACTTATCATTCAAATTCAAATTTAAGTCTAAAATCACATTCTGACTTGTATATTGAAGAACAATGGGAGTAGACACTTCTAAACGGCAATTTGATATTCCCCATAGAAGCCTCAATACGAGGTAGGAGTATATACTGATATGAATTTTTAATTTATATTGTTAATATGTGTTTTAATTTATGTATTGTAATATATTTATTTGGGCGCCAATTAATATGAATTTTAATTTAAATATTAGTGATATCATACAACACTCACCTTTTATGATGACTCTTCACCTCAGGTTGGGTTCATGGGTCTAATGCTCATTTAGTTTCTTTTTTTATTTTATTATTTAATATATCCTCAAGCCGGTTCTGTGTCCTTGCCCTTGAATAATAGGAACTATCCAACTGTGAAGCAGTTTTGCCAACTTAATAGGAAGAAAACTCTTCATATTCGAAATTTATGAAATATTATTTAATTTATTTTTTAATGAACGGCGTATTTATATAGAATTGATAAGTAAATACATAAGAAACAATTCAAAACACTTATCTAAATGATCTTTCGCTCAACGTTCACACTAAATGAAGTTCTTATATCTAATAAATATATGAAAATTATACAACTCTTTTTACATGTAACACTAATAACCAAAGACAAAATAGAACATCTGTTTTTAACAGATTTTATATACAAAATGGACGATATTGTAATCGTAACGAAGATGAATAAATATTAAGTTCTGTATTTAATCACACGCACGTAAGTTTAATGATTTAACTTATAGTTTATAAAATACCTTTTTATCTTGTATTATTTTTTTGAAGATTTTCTATGTTTTAGACCTTTCTGGGCCTTGGAGTCCCTCGTAGAAATGGCTTCAATATGGCTTCGGCGTCGGCTTGGGAAGATTTTCAGTTTTGTTTACCTCTCGGAACCTTCTCTCATGGTTTGTTTAAGGAATTTTATATTTACAGAGATTATTCAACCTGATTTTAACAGGAACTTGTTTGGAAAGGTTAGCAACACCAAATCACTTTATAGTTTCACTTTTAACACAACGTAGTCTAATTTTAAATAAATTTTTAAACATGAAAAAGCTTATACTTCTCATTTCTGTATATTTTTTGTAACTAACCGTTTTCTAATCAATAGCAACCAATATCAAATTTTTCTATCTTTTCAAAATCCATATGTCTCTTTATTTTTAAGTTTTTCTATATTTGCTGACCAATCAAATTCATTTAATAATTTTTGATTTCTGTTATTTGACATGATTGTTTTATAATTTGATCTTTTTCTGATATGAAAGTTTATTTTTAATGTCTCCAAATAATTTATCATCATTTTTATCTTTTAGTTCAAAAATTTTAAAATTATTTTACATCTGTTTTAATTTCAGTTGTCATATCCTTTCTTCCGTTCGAGTTGACAAATCTAGATTCACACTTTGTTAGATATGTTCATAAGAGTACTTCTTCTATTTTTACCAGAGTCAGATTTTATAACCTAACTAATAATTTTTAATTTTCAGGTTCTTTCTTTTTCGATTTATGATGAGCCAAGAAACTTTTGCAAAGCTTTTGAAAATTCTGAAACTATGTGATAGGATTTTAATAAATTAGAGAAAAGTTATAAAGATTCCCGTTTAATGTTTGGGTTGTAAATATTTGTCAGGTGATTTGTTTATATTTTATTTAGATTTTATACTGAAATAACCCTTGTTTGGTGTATGTGTTGTATGATTTCACTTTCCATATCAATACATTCCCTCATGACTCCCTCTGTAAATTGCTTTTTATAAAAGTTCTAAGTAGGCATATGGTTTTAAAAAATATCAATTTTTTTATTGAGGCTTTCGTTCCTACTAAGTGTAATACTAATAAAATATTTTTTCTCCTACCTATATTGTAAACAACGCATTTTGACACTGTTTGGAAGGACGTAAGTAACAATTACCAAAAAGGAATCGATTGCCCTTGACAACGGGCTGAAAGTCAACTTACCACCCTTGGGTGGTAATAATTGATGCAGTCTTTGTTTGGCACCATTTTTTGAAAACAAATTTTATATACTTCACGAGATGTAAGTATATTTACTAGTCTCGAACTTTATTGCCAGCCTTCTATCGCTCGGGCGCAAAATCGTTCTCGACTAGTAAATGTTACTTACATCCCTTATACAGTATTCGCCAGCTAACTTGATGTCCCAGAAATTACCAACTAAGAGAGACATAGTAATAGTGCCCTGCCTACTCGGCTGCTATTGGTGGTAAAATTTTGACAAACGCCAATTGCATCGAACCTTATCAGGTGTTAAGATTTTCAATAGCATAGCGTCACACAGTTATTGTTTCTGCTTTGTACAATAAAGTGTTTGTAAAAATGTCAGCCGTTAATGAAGAAAATCGTAAATGTACTGAAGTACAAACTCGTCAAGTGATATTTAGAGTGTTTAATTATTTTAAGACATAAAAAAGTGATGAAGATACCTTAATAAACGTGAAAATTAAAACAGGCAACAGGTAAGCCAGCTAGCTAGCAAGCCATCACAAGCAAGTTAGCACAGCTTATTTTATTTATCTGCGAATTTAATGATCCTACGATTAAAATGTTACGTGCCGAATTAAACCTTAATTTTTTGGAATAGGTAGTTGGTTTTTTAGTTAAACATTAGCTTTCAACCTAACCTAGAAAATTTTTTTCAAACACGTCAGAAATGGTAAAACCCAATCATTAAATATATTGAATATTTTGCACACTTAGAAAAATTGAAAACTAATAATTATTCCTAGAAATATACCTAGCTTAAATAATTTCCCATTATCTTGTGTTTCTTTTATTCTCATTACTGCCTGGAAAAAATTATTTAGTTTCTAACAAATTTTAATTATAGTCCGTCCGGAAATATAAGATCCTAACTTTATAATCTTCAATTAGATAAATAACATGTTATTGTAATGGGTACCTTATTGTTAAAATATTATTTATGTACTCAGAATTCAGGTATAAAGCAGATCCGTTTCTATTAAAATCAATATACCAATAATTATAACAAAGAATTAAATATTATTTATTAAGTTAGGATCATATATTTCTGCACGGACTTTACTTTATTAATTGTACAAGTTGTGTTAATTTGTAACAGAAAGCGTATCCTCAGAACTTGCACGGCACTGTTTACAGTTATCGGAAGGGCGGCGTCAATAGCTCCCTAGAAAGCATTTAGGACATCAAGTTAGCTGGCGAATACTGTAGTATAAATAACTAATGATTACCCAGTAATAGTAGATGATGTGTAGAATGCATGGAACTTTGGTCGACTCGATCGAATTATAAAATGGATAGATATATCGAATTAAATTTACGGTAAAAGAGTATGTTGTTACCTACTCCACCCATGTGTAAAGCGTAGTATGTCGTTACAAGGCTCATGTGCGGTAAGTTCACACAAGTATTAGGTATCAGTGAAATTGCGATAACTTTATAAAGGAGAGAATCCAATTACTGCAACTGCACAATGCATTTCTAAACATCACTATCGATGGGAAGTTGTTACAGTGCACTTCAGTTCACTCTGGGTGACGGCAACATACTTATTGTATTAAATATCACACTCGGTATAAAGTCATGCAATTTGAAGATCCTTTTTCTTGTAAGATCCTTTATATTGTAAGGTATACATGTTGATTTGGTTTATTTTATTTATATATACGACACCCGTGTGTTTTAATGACCTTTTTTCGGCAAGTCTTTATCAGTGCTACATGAAAGTGCCGACGACGAGTGAATCTACTATTCATTGCCAATGTACGGTGGTATAACCGATTCAGCAAAAGAAACATGTAAAATTACCAAAACCCCAATATCCACATTTTAAAAGACATTATCAATAACCCAATAGATAAACGAAAAAGAACAAAGTGACGCTAATAAAACCAAATGTGATACCAAAACTAGTTTAATTCAAAGTGATTGTTAGAACTAACTATTCTTTTTTTTGTCAACGTTACGGTGTATTTTAAGTAGGAACCTACTTTAACATGTTAAATTGATTGTATAGGTGTATACGTTTGAATTTGTACAAGTAGGCCACTGCATAATAGTTTCCTCTTACCTTTTTATTCATTGATTGGTAGGTCCCACGCAGGGCAACCATCGCATTTATTTTTTTTTGTATGACAACGAAACACCTACAGTCGTAATTTATTCACAGAGTTGTCAGTGTTTCGTGAAAGGTTTACGTATACAAATTTAGTGTAATTTAATGTTTGCCAAACTTACGCATTACGAAAAAAGTTGATGTTATCCAGATCTTTAACAGGGTACTTCCAAAATACAGGGTGCTTCCGAATTCATGCGAAAAAAATCAGGAGGTGATTGTATAAAACTATAATGGGTCTTTCTTAAGACAAAATTTACTCAGCCCAACTTCTCCCGATATATTACTCCTTAAAGGTGCTGAGCTTTTTCCAAATTTGAGTGGAGATGGAAACTTTTTTTAATTTCCATGGTCCACCAGTATTTTTTCAATCGAAATTATTTACCCCCACTTCATTTCATATTGCATCTTTTGACTTTTTCAACTCTAGAAGTTTTTTTCCTAGAACCAATAGATTCGAAGAAAAAAAATACAATAGGATTTTATTCTTCTTTAAATAATATAACTACGTATTGAGAGTGGAGAACGGTAGAGATGGAAAATGTAAGAATAAAATACGATTCATAATAAATGTTCGAAATCATCGCCTCCAGCCAAAATACATGAACGCTGTCTATGTCTCAGCGATCGTCGAACACGTTCAAATATTTGATGCGTACAGTATTCGCCAGGTAACTTGATATCCCAGAAATTACCAACTAAGAGAGACAGAGTAATAGAGCCCTGCTTACTCGGCTGCTATTGGTGGTAAAATTTTGACAAACGCCAATTGCATCGAACCTTATCAGGTGTTAAGATTTTCAGTAGCGTAGCGTCACACAGTTATTGTTTATGTACTCAGAATTCAGGTATAAAGCAGATCCGTTTCTATTAAAATCAATATACCAATAATTATAACAAAGAATTAAATATTATTTATTAAATTATGATCATATATTTCCGGACGGACTTTACTTTATTAATTGTACAAGTTGTGTTAATTTGTAACAGAAAGCGTATCCTCAGAACTTGCACGGCACTGTTTACAGTTATCGGATGGGCTGCCTCAATAGCTCCCTATAAAGCATTTAGGACATCAAGTTAGCTGGCGAATACTAAATTTCTTGTAGTATCTTTCGCTATTCTTATACGATTCTTCAAATCGTTGATATCGGTGTGTTTTAAGCTAATAATTCAAGGTCACCCTATAACCATATAGAAGAAGTGTAGACAGCACAACATCCAAATGGATGTCGGAACTGCTCACCACTAGAGTAGCAGAGACGAGGACATTGTCTCCATCTGTACAGCCAGAGGATGTCCACAGGGAGGAGTAGCATCCCCTTTAATGTGGAGCCTGATGGTTGACGAACTCCTGTGTGGTTTGACTGACCTCGGAATATCCTGCCAGGAATATGCCGATGATATTGTCATAACAGCCAGAGGAAAACTCGAAAACACCCTTTGTGACATCGTACAAATGGGTCTGACCTATACAAATAGCTGGTGTAGGCAAGTGGGACTTAGCATCAACCCCACCAAAACCATCTTAATAGCCTTCACTAAGAAAAGAAAACTCAAAATCATTAAACTTGATGGGAGAAAAGAAGTCAAGAATCTAGGTCTGACTCTAGACAGTAAACTCCTGTGGAACAAACACGAAAAGGAGATTATATACAAAGCAAAAATGGCTCTAATGATGTGCAGGAATCTGGCAGGGAGAAATTGGGGTTGTAACCCAAAAATCCTGAGCTGGATGTACACTGCCATAGTGAGACCAATTATCACTTATGGAGTAGTAGAACTAGCCTATTGACGAAGAGAGAAACGTCTCCAAAATTCAAAGACTAGCCTGTATGTGCATTACAGGACCAATGAGAACATGCCCAACGTCAGCCATGGAAGTGATTCTCAACCTCACACCGCTACATATGGTGGTGGAAAGTGTTGCAGAAAGAACAAGATACAGACTAAGTAGAGAGGGAATTATTAAAAAAAAACACCTCCATACTTCTTAGAAATTAGAAAACCTGGGAAATGCCACAAGATGGTATGATAAAAAAGTATAAACTTTCAAAGAAATTCGTTACGGAATTAAGCAGCAAGAAGGAATGGGATCCAAATACCATTACCAGTCCTGGAAAGAATGTTATTCAATGGTACACAGATGGCTCAAAAGCAATAGAAGGAACTGGTATAGGAGTGTACGGAACAGGAACCAAACACTCTGAAAGCTTGGGAAAACCCCCAAGTATCTTTCAAGCGGAAATTCATGCTATAAGAATGTGTGGCCCGCTCAATATTGATAAAGGATATAGAAGGCAAAGGATTATCATAATGTCGGAGAGTCAAGCAGCCATTAAAGCACTCAGCTGTTGTGTAATCAGTTCCAAAATGGTGTGGGAATGCCTAGGCAAACTAGCAAAGCAAAGAGACTGAAACACCCTTTTGGGGAGCCTGAATGCGCTCCTGAAAAAGCTCAAAATAGTGAAGGAAGAATGTAGTTTCTGTGACATGGAAGTAGAAACCTCCATTCACATACTTGCGAATTGCACAGCACTCTGACGAAATATCTACACAAAATGGGAAAAGTCAGTGAACCTATGTGCAGGAAAAGTGAACTAAGGGATGATCACCTACTCACATACTCTGTTTTTGTGAGAACCTACAAGGACTCAGACAGAAGTACTTCGAGAGGAAATAATACAACTGTTGAGGTGTTGAGTACAATCTAAACGAATGCATGCGAAATGCATACACTATTTTTTCTAGTCTCATCCTTAGCACCATCAATTTCTATAGTACCAATCACTATTATTATGAAAATTTCAAAGTGTTATAACTTTTTAATGAACGGTCAGATTTGACGTTTGGGGTGCCGATAAAAATGTTTTTATGTCTAGGTTTAACCTGATGATGCTTGGCATACCAATAACATTGCTTGAGTTTGCTAGAAAACCTAAAATTTAATCTATTTCTCTGACTAAACTCCTATTTTGTTGCATTAGGTTGAGCAATTGTCAAATTGTAAAGTATGTTCTAAGACTTTTTATAAATTCATTATTAGGTAAATGAACAATAATATGAAAAATCTCGAAACTGGTAGGCAAAGTCAATTAACTAGGCGCGAACAATATAGTCACCTTACTGTGGATTCCAGGACACACTGGAATTGAAGGAAATGAAATAGTACATGAACTAGCAAAGAGGGGGACTGAAACACCCTTTTGGGGACCGGAACACTTTTGCGGTATCAGCTCCAATGTAATATTGGAAGAAATAGGCAAAGCCGAAAAAAAGAGAAGATCTAACATTGGAATGATCTAGTGGGACTTAGATAATCAAAGATTCTTCTGGGCGACTACAACCTATTAAGATCAAACAAATGCATAAGTCGAAGTGAAACTGCAATAAGAGTTTTAACAGGGATTCTAACGGGACATTGTCGCTTGAATGGGCACCTAAAAGAAGAATGTAGATTCTGTGGCATGGAAGAAGAAACCTCCTTCCATATACTTGCTAATTGCACAGTAATTCAGAATCCTAGGGCACAACACTTAGGAGATTACTGGATAGAAGAGGGACATTTAGCTAAGTTAAAGCCTGCAGATATCCTGAAATTCCTCTGGGAAATAGGTCTAAAGGAGCTACTAGTCTCTGAGACTTTCCTCCGGAACTAAGTAGAAGTAAGGGGGCACAATAGATCTGTGAATGTCATCCTATAATACATACATAAATACAACCCTATTACCAGAAATCACATGGAGATTATTTTAGAGTAAACTAGTGTAAGCAAATCCATTTTATGGCTGAGAAGGAAAATGTAGCCCAATTAAGTAGTGAATTTTGAGAAAGGAGCTCTATAATCGTCTATACTCCATTCGGTATTAGATTAAGTAAATAAGCAACAATAAAACTGACCATCTTTATAAATATTGTAGGTTGATACTTTGGGTGGGTAACGACCGTAGAAGGCTAGCCGTTAATCATGCGATTTAAAAAATATATTAGTTAGTGTTAGGGTATCATTTGACGTTAATTAATATTTTTTTGTGTCGAGTGTCACCTTCTCTTTTCTATTAAAATTTAGAAGTTCAACTATTTCGCTAGAGACTTCCATTAGATCATCTAAAATTGGAAATCATCAAACCTTTTTTTTTCAATAAATTGGGATAATTGAGATTATCCCATTTGGGTGTTCCATATTGTAGGCATGAAAATACCTAATAGTCTAGAAAATATTGGATTTATTGGAATATTTGGCAACATTGTTTTCACTTATGACGAGGGGAATTTAGGTAACAGTCTTAAATCATTTTTTTCGACAGCTGAAAAAGTTGACTATAACAACATTTCCGTGAAGTAGGCCACGCATTTAATTGTGGGTTACTAGGCACATCATAAGTGAAATTGGTGGGCTTATTAGTAACTGGATTTATTTTTGCTATTTTAAAGTAACGGTTTTGTGATTTATTAGAGGCTAGGTTTCTGCTATTAGATATTGAATAATTAAATCAAAAGATCAACTCATTTGATGCAAATAAAAATCATTTGCTTGCACTAGGATCGTTAGCTATTATCGAATGAATAAGAAGGAACATCGAGGGAGAAAATAACTGTACAATTTTGATGTGACACTGCTAGAAGAAAGTGAATGGCCTGCGTTCTTTTAGAACTAATGGACGAGCGAATGAATTATAGAAAAAAGGAGAACGTAGAAGCAAATAATCGCTATACCTATGTTACGTTGGCAACAAAATAGTCAGATCATTACAGACATCGTAAATGTAGTCATTTTAGGCATATGGCTACCAAACCATTACCTGGTCTTGGATATAAGGTATATACAGATTGCGAAAAATCTTATCTGGACATACGATTTACACAAGTACGACAAGGATAATATGAACAAGACTACTTGAAAGAGAGAGAAGAATTGTTCGCACACGCCCATCTAGATTTGCGACCATCTTAGATCTCTGGTCGTACTTTAAGTATTGTTAGTGAAAATAAATGAATTTGTAGTAATATGTACAGTACATGTATACTTTCTCAATAAACATGTATATTTAAAAATTAAATCTTTAGTCACTAAATGACAAAATGAACAACATCTCGTAACTGAACTACAAAAAATATTTTCTGCATTATTTACATTCTCATTAACTGATCGATCATTTTGAACACCCGATGTATACCAATTTCATTTATCCTTTAAACACTATAAAAAATCTAAAACAATATTTATTAGAATGCAGAGAGTAGAGAGTAACTGTCATTGTCTGGTAAATCTGAACTTTTGAAATCAGATTCTACACAAGTATTTGCATAACAAAAAGAACAAAGCCTTGTCTGAAGATTCTCAAGAATGTCGTTGAAAGTAGGTATACATATATATACCTCTATATATCTACGAATGTAAGCCTCTCTGTCACAAAGGAAATGGGAATGTCATCTCCGTCGGTATCTTTAAATGTGCATAAAGCCATCTTTGTTCTGTCACGTGATCTGAGAGGAATAACCGCTGATTCTGCACGTTTCTTTGCCGGACTGTAGTTAGTAGATCCCGATTTAATCTTTTTTTTTTACTTTAGAGAAGTTATGTCCTCGTTTATAGTGAGACATGAACTTTTGCTCGATGTTGCCAATATTATAATGGTACTAAATATCTTAACTGTTAATTAAAGTAATTATTATTGTGATTGAATAGTCAAAAAGCTTTTCTTTCTTTACGTAAGGCAGATTAGATTAAGATAGACATTTCAGATTAACATCAAAATATTTTGTCGAATTTTGGTTAGTTTTTTTAGATTTTTTTTAACTGATTTCTATGTGGTTACCCATTAAACTGAATTTTTTTTTAAATTTCATCTGTCAACAACACAGCCAAACGCACAGTAGGGGTGCGCGATACTATCCGATACTCCAGTGTATTTTGTATCGATACTATGCTTTTCGATGCATTCCAAGTATCGATAAATTTGTAGTGTATCGATACCTTGCGATACGGGATTATTAGTGGTAGCGGCAAGTGGCGTAATTTATAGTGATGAGCGATATCGTGATTTCACGTTGTGAAATGATGTCGTGCTTTTTTTAACGAAACTAAAAATAAATAACGAAAAATGTGCAGTATTTTGCGTTTTTCGAGCTTATTTTGAGGTTATGTGGAAAAGTCACTAATGAAAAAGTTGTTGATTTTCTCAAGATCTACAACTTTTATAATCAACTTTTTATTCTTTTCTTTTCACCCCCCCAAAGTGTTTTTTACCGAAAAAACGCTATAACTCGAAAAATTTCCATTATTTCAATTTGAAATTTTTTTTCATGGTTTGTGACTGTCAAAGCTACCTTCTACTGAATTTTCACCAAAATCGAACATTTTTAACGAAACTAAAAATAAAAAACGAAAAATGCAGTTTTTTGCGTTTTTCGAACTAATTTTGAGGTTATGTGGAAAAGTAATTTATGTAAAAGTTGTAGATTTTCCCAAGATCTACAACTTTTATAATCAACTTTTTATTCTAAGAACTCAACTTTGGACGGAAATCGCAATAATGTCTTTTTCCACACACCTCCAGCTTCCATCTGCTCCACCGTATACATACTCAAAAAATATAACTCAAGTTCTACGCATCCTCACTTTCCAGACTGAAAATGCTGCACGGTAGATATCCTTATCATCTGGCAAAATTGGGAATTATTGGATCCAATCGATGTGGTTGGGATAATACTTCCATCGGAGATATTAATCATATTTATTTTAACCGCAGCAATAATAAAGTTCATTTCGAAAGTCTTTTGAGTGATTTAATCACACTAAATATCTATCCACCTTTGAATATTTCCCCTCTTTTTACACACTCACACACACACACATCCACAGTTCTGGCTATCGAAAGCTGATCGAAAAGCTGATGACCTAATTGGGCAACCCATTGATGCAACGACCACGAGATATAACTTTAATAATAAGTTCCAAATAACTATACCAGGTACGAAGAATGGAAGAAAGGTGCACCCATACAGGCAACCTGATATACGGACGGCTCCAAGGCAGTGGTATGTGTAGGAACCGGAATTATAGGGCTAAAACAAAGACCAATAAGCCTATCTGAGGACGTCACAACTTTCCCAGCGAAAGTAACGGCTGCTATCTTCACAGACAGTCACGGTAGCCTGGGTACCAGGTCACGAAGGTCATAAGGGCAACGAAGAGGCATATGAAACGACCAGACCAGACGGTTTCTTGTACTAGGCGATGAGAAGCCACCGGCAAGAAACTTGAGGCTGAATCTTGTGTATAGTTCCTATCTCTCCAGTTTCCCATTCCTTAGACATAATTTCTTCAATCCATATGTTTTTAATTAATTGACCAGACCATTTTCAATTGCGGCTATACATAATTTCATATATCTCCTCCCTTGCCGGTTCGGTTAAATTTACTTTCTTTGATTCTTTTATCTGTCCTTCTTCTTTAAGTTATCTTGTCCAGACCATTTTGTAATAATATTCATTTTCAGTTACTTTTCCAGTACTATCTATCCTTTATGCCTATTCTTTTACCCTTATTAACTTTAGTCCGTTCGTTAATCCTTTTAGTTTAGTTTACATTTCTCTTCGCACCGGTATTAGTCTTCTTTATTCAACTCTTTTCGAAGAATTCATTACAAATATAATATTACTTAAACATCTAGACTATAGTCTATAAAATATTTTTATCTATTCAAAAAATATTTGAGTTATATTCCCTTTATGCTAAGATTATTAACCTCGAAATGGTTCATTCTCTTATTATAAATTTAAGAAGAATACGTCTGGGTCTGCAGCTGCCCTTTTCTTAACCTCCACCTGCTTTTATATTACCACCTGTATAGACGATACATATTTTTGTCTGGCAGCTGGTGGGTATACGTTATTTTCACATGCCTTCATCGTTACTGTCAAATTCGACTAGACCATGGATTTTATACCGAAAATAATAATGTGATATATTTTTGTCAATATTTTCTTTGTTCAAATTCAAAAACGAATAAAATATTAAGCCTTCTCAAGCCGCAAAAGAGTGTCTTCAAGATTATACAAGGTGACATGTTAAGTGGGTTATATTTGCATCTAATCATCGCGAATTGGAATGATAGAGATAAAATTGTAGCTAGACTGTGAATAATCAAGGTTGAAAAATTGTTTATATGCTGCTTTAGACACAATAAAGTCAATCAAGAACATCATTTATAGACCGGTTTCACCTTTATGCTTTTTGTGCTCCTGGTTATACCGTTTATGTGAAGAGACCAGTAGCCCTTATCAGGATCAACAGTCTTTTCACTAGGTCCTTCTTGGAGAAATCCTAGCCTGGATACTCTAGTCCTAGGAGTCTATATCTCCAATGAGACAGTGCTTCACTTCGCACCCGTTATGCACAGACAGGCAAGCCTCTGGTAACTCCTTAAGTAACCATGGGTCTCACCACATTTGTGTACAACCAGTTAACGATCCGTGGATTTAGTCCCCATGTGTTTCCTATCGCCCGTTTGGCAGCCATCAGGGCAGTTTTCGCTTATTGGTTTTGTCATGTAGGTGTGAATTCCAGGTTAGTTTTGCTTCCAGAATTATGCCCAGATACTTGGCTTCCTGGCTAAGACACATCTGCACGTTCAATAGGCTTGGCTGTTTTGGTCTCTCAAGCTTCCTTTTTCTAGTGAAGGGAATGATCGCAGTTTTTGCAGGGTTCACCCTTAAGCATTCCCTCCTACACCAAATCTCCACCATTTCCAGAGCTTGTTGCATCAGCTCCGATGTAACATTAGGGTATTTGCCCAGTCAGATCATCTGCATACCCTGGGTGTATATCCCCTTTATGTTTAATTCCTCCATGAGTTCGTCTATGACAAGGTCCCACAGCAAAGGTGCCTGTGGGCTTCCCTTCATTATCGATATCTCCATTGAATCTCCAAATATGGTTGTCGTTGTTGTCCTGTTGAAAAGCATGTCCTTCATCGACCGACATGTGGTGTGTCGTCTGCTCCACGCCTTGCAACAGAAGCTATCATGGAGTCAAATGAGGTGTGGTCGAACGCTCCTTCTATATCAAGAAATGCTCCTAGAGCTATTTCTTGATTTCATAGGGCAGCCTCAATTTTCGACACCAGTAGTTGGTGTAAGGCAGTTTCCCAGGACTTTCCTGATTGATATGCATGTTGGTTATAATGTAGTGGCCTTTCAATGAGAAAGTTTTCCCTAAGATGCCCATCAATAAGTGTCTCCATTATCTTCAACATGAAAGAAGATAGAGTTATTGTCCTGAATGACTTTACCGGGGAATAATCCTTACCTGGTTTGGGAATAAAGTCGATTCGGGCTCTTTTCCAAGTAGTTGAAATGTATCCAGTTGCTAGTGATGCTCTGAAGAGTTCACAAAGTACTGGATATAGATGTGCAGTTGCGCTGGGATTATACCATCTGGTCCAGGAGTTTTGTATGGCTCAACCGAGTTAATAGCCTTATTACAAACCAGAATGGTTGGTTATATTTTGCAGATATACCAACCCCGTTTAACTCAGAAGTGTAATTCAATGTATGTTGGGGCATATAGCCCGAGAAGTAGTTGTTGTTTCTTACTGAACGGACTCTGTTCTTTGAAAAATATTTTTCAAAAACTTTGTAAGATGTTATAATAGTCTTCGAAATCTAAAAATTTTATCTTTTTAAAAATGCCTCTTTTGCGATAAATATTTGTACTTGTGCTGGATGGATTCACTATTGAAATATCTATCTTCTCTTTTCAAAAATATTAATTTAAAATACTAAAAACACGATTCTATAGCAGAAATTCTAAACAGACGACAACTTTTTTGTGATTTTTCCATGACTAACTCAACTATTTTATATTTAAATTATCGTTTAATATTATCAAACACATTAAATCTGTATAAAAAAATCAGGAAACATTAATAACAAACACTTTTAATGAAGTGTATTTCACCTATCAGTGATTGATTCGTTTTCCGAGAATTTCTCTGTGTATCAATTACCATCCATCATTACCGAAATCTGCTGTTTTTTTAATAGTTATTTTTAGGGTGCATGTAGTTCTCAAAAAATTTCAGGAAAACGAAAATATTTTTGCGGTTTTGGGGTCCAGCCAGTTATGTATTTTACATTTTAAATATGCAGGCATTTATTTGTTGCCAAAAGTCTGCGTGGAATTTTGCCAACCTTCGGAACAATAAAAAGGTAAAGACCGCAAATGTTAATTTCCAACTTGCACAACTTAATTAAGTTTAAACATCGGTCACATATACACACATACTAAATTATTGCGGAAAAATTTCCCGTATGAAAATATGATGGGTCTCTCCCATGACAAAATATTCTCATTCCTTCTGAGTAGGAATGGAGAAATATCGATAGTCCCGACTATCAATATTTATCGATAGTGCTATTTTTACTATCGATTGTTATCGATAATTTTCGATAGTTTTACATCGGTAAAGTTGACATCTGACATCTCTATCGCTCGTTTATATTTAATTGTCAAAATTTTGAAAAATGGTCAATAATGGTCAAAATTTTAAAAGAATGGTCAATAATTGTCAAAAACTGTCAAAAATGATCAAAAACCGTCAAAAATGATCAATAATTATTAAAATTTGGAAAAATTGTCAAAAATTTTGAAAAAATGGTCAATAATTCTCTAGAATTGTCAAAATTTTTGAAAAATGGTCAATAATTGTCAAAAAATTTCAAAATTTTGAAAAATGGTCCATAATTGTCAAAAATTGTCAAAATTTCAAAAGAATGGTCAATAATTGTCAAAACTGTCAAAATTGGTCAATAATTGTCAAAATTTTTGAAAAAACGGTCAGTAATTGTAAAAATTTTGAAAGAATGGTCAAAAATTGTCAAAATGGTAAAAATTTTGAAAGAATGGTAAAGAATTGTCAAAAATTTTGAAAATTTTGAATGAATGGTCAATAATTGTCAAAAATGGTCAAAAGTTTGAAGGAATTGTCAAAAATTTTGAAAAAATGGTCAAGAATTGTCAAAATTTGAAAAAAAAGGTCAATAGTTGTCAAAAATGGTTGAAAACGGTTTAAAATGGTCAAATTTTTGAAAAATTGTAAAAAATGGTCAATAATTGTCAAAAACTGTCAAAATTGGTTAATATTAGTCAAAAATGCTCAATATTTGTTTAAATTTGGAAAAATGGTCAAAAATTTTGAAAAAATGGTCAATAATTGTCACAAAATGTCAAAATTTTGAAAAAATGATCAATAATTGTCAAAATTTTTGAGAAAATGTCAAAAATGTTCCAATAAGATAAAAATGCTTACAATATTCCGTATCCAAGGGTCGTGAACCTTACCGAATCCGTCTTAGATTCTGACAGTTTAAAATAATGATTGTAATCTCACGCAATATACTCTCTTTCTCTCCCGTCTTCTTCTCTTTCTCCTCCTTCTCTATCTCGCTTTCCCATCTCTCTCTCTCATCTCTCTCTTTCTCTCTCCCATCTCTCTCTCTCATCTCTCTCTTTCTCTCTCCCATCTCTCTCTCATTTTTCTTTCTTTCTCTCCCATCTCTCTCTATTTTTCCTTTTCTCTCTCCAATTTCTCTCTTTATTTCCTATCTCTCTCTCTTTCCTTATTCTCTCTTTCTCCCTCTCTTCCCTATCTCTTTCTCTCCCATCTCTCTCTTTCTGTCTCTCTCCCATCTCTCTCTATCTCATCTCTTTCTCTCATCTCTCTCTCATATTTCTCTCTCTGACCCATCTTTCTCTCTCTCTCCCATCTCTCTCTCTCCCCCTTTCTCCCATCCCCCTTTTCTCCCATCTCTCTCTCTCATATTTCTTTCTCTTTCCTATCTCTCTCTCCTATTCCTATCTCACTCGTCTCTCTCTCTCTGTCCCATTTTTTGATAGCATTTTTATTCCATATCAGCTTTCAAAATAAATTCTTCACCTAAACATCTCTCAACTATCGATAGTACCGAAAACTATCGATTTTTTTCGATAGTCAAAAATATCGATAGTTCTCCAAACCTACTTCTGAGATGTCACCCCTAGAAGGTGCTGAGTAAAATTAAGTTTCGATTTTTCTTCTCATATTTAAGTAAAAATAGAAACTTGAAATTTTATAATTTCCGAGCACTCGCAATGACTAACCACCGGTATTTTTTCATTCCTGTTATATTATAAGGGGCAGAAATTATCAACCCTAACTTTATTTGATATTAAATCTTTTTTTTTTTTCGAGCTCGAGTTCAGTGAAATAAAAATATTATTTAAAATCTCTGTTGTCTTGAGTTTTTCCCCAGAATTTTTCCCCAGAAAATGTAATACCTTGTTTTAATTACAATGCAACAGTAGGCGTATGTCACTTTGGCAATTGATACGTGTCTACTTAATGTTCATTTAAGTTTTAGTAGGCTGATGTCAAATTCTGTTGTTGTTAGTTACAAATTGAAGTTAACTATAGCTTGTTTTTAAACTAGGAGGAGCATTTTAAGAAACCTCAATCACACCATTAAAAGTTACTAGATTGAGATTATGTTCCGAAAGGGTCGTGTTCAGACTTTTTGAACTAATTGACAATTATTAATAAACAATTAAATGACAGTATCGGCACCTAATTATGGAGGTTATGGAGGCTGTTTTCAGTGGTAGTAATAATTCAAGGATATTGATAATTGTTCGAAAAAATTTTGCTCTAGTAGATATCCAATGAAATCAGTTAATTTGAGGTCATTTGATTGAACACAACCAATCAAAACAACATTACAATGAAAACAGACCATGGGCTGTTTTCAGTGTAATGTAGTTCAATCAAATGACCTCAAATTAACTGATTTCAATGGATATCTACTAGAGCAAAAAATTTTCAATAAGAACGAAGGTGTCATCTCTGTGTGAGTGGGGTAAGATATGTGCTTGATATTAAATTATTTTTATTATATTGGTATTGTAGGGTATACAACCACCTCTACACTCCACAATAAAAGCAACTTTGTTGTCGATATCGTTTGGTTTTTGAACTTGGACTGGGTAGAGCTCCACCACTTCCATCGTCCAATTGATAACATGTTGAGAATTGCTGATTTGAAAGATGTTCTATCGAAAAATATCAAATGAACAATTATTTCGTAATTTTTTACATATATTATTTGCTATGAATATCTTCAATATTACTCATCAAAATGTTTCAACGACCACACGAAATAAAAATAATGCAATTAAAATCGTGATCAAACGTAACGAGATGATCATGTGACCAGTCTAGCCATTTGTTTGTCGTGCTGCTTTGGTGAATATCCAAAAATAACAATTTTAAAATATTATTTCCAGCTAGTCGGGTGTTAAGAAAGTGAACAAAATCAGCGCGACGCTGGCAAGATCAGACATTTTGGCAGACGATCTACTACGCACATATCAAATAATAAAAGTCAACATATTGTAAATTGATCAGTTCAAGAAAAATCGCTTCAAAGTGAGATATTAGCATTATTTTTATTTTAAGATTTTTTGATCTAATAATACAAGTGTCAGTGAAAATTGAAAAAACTAATTTTTTTTATAAATGTTTCAAATCATTTCGTTTATTACATTAAATACGCTGCTTAACAATTTTTCTGTTTTACTTGATATTTTAAAAAGCATTTATCCCCGTCCCACTTCAACTGGACACTCACAATATAACAAATAAAAATATCACCAAGTCCAGAATTTAAATCCACCGAGATGTACAATCACGTGCAGCAGATTTTGATATTCCAGGACCAGTGAAAGCAGTTTCAGTTAATAGTTTTTGTAAGCAGTCCCACACCAGTCTAGACCTGATCTGGGGATATGCTAAAGATTTCACTACTGCCTGTCTATCTGACAGTATAAGGATATTTTGGCCTCTATACCCCCTTTCAATGTTCATTTGCAAACATGTGTCGATAGCGTAGATTTCTGCCTGGAATTCGGATACAAACTTCCCCAACGATGCGTGGACATTGCACCTGGGTGTGGCACCATGGCACCAGCTTCTGTTCCTATGTCAGTTTTAGATCTGTGTACCACACTTCTCATTACAAGAAGCGAGTTTGTGATAATATCTGTGATTCTGAAATGACTATGGGTGTTGGTACCTTCGTGCCATCTCCCACTGCATTCCAGCCTGTATGCAGCCATTCTCGCTTCCGCCCTAACATGCAGAGCAAGAGGCGAAATATTAAGAATGGCTTCCATTCTATTGCTGCTTCTCATCGCACCCGTTATACCTCTGATTAATAGCTCCAGATCGGCTTTCCTCTGATCTGTTTTTGGCTACCAAATTAAGGCTCCATAGGGAACCATGGCTCTCACCACAGTGTACGATCCGTGGATTTAGTCCTCTTGTGTTTTCTAGCGCCCGTTTGGCAGCCACTAGGGTCATTTTTCCTTTATTGGTTCTGTCATGGTGTGAGTTCCAGGTTAGTTTTGCATCCAGAATTATACCCAGTTACTTGACCTCCTGGCTAAGACACAGCTGCACGTTGAAGAGGCTTGGCAGTTTTAGTCTTTTAATAATCGCAGTTTTTGCAGGGTTCACCCTTAGGCATTACCTCCTACACCATATCTCCACCATTTCCAGAGCTTGTTGCTCCGATGTAACATTAGGGTATTTCCGTAGTACAAGTATTGTCAGATCATCTGCATACCCCTGGGTGTATATCCCCTTCCTATTCAATTCCTCCAGGAGTTCGACTATAACAAGGTCTCACAGCAAAGACCATAGGACTCCTCCATGTGGGCATCCCTTTATTATCGATACCTCCATGGAATCTCCAAATAAAGTTGTCATTGCTGTCCTGTTGAAAAGCATGTTTTTCATCCACCGACATGTGGTGTCGTCTGCTCCACGCCTTGCAACAGCAGCTATCATGGAATCAAAGGAGGTGTGGTCGAACGCTCCTTCTATATCAAGAAATGCTCCGAGAGCTATGTCTTGATTACATAGGGTGGCCTCAATTTTCAACACCATTTGGTGTAAGGATGTTTCACAGAATTTTCCTGATTTTCCTAACATGCCCATCAATAAGTTTCCCCGTTATCTTCAACATAAAATAAGACAGAGTTATTGGCCTGAATGACTTTGCCTGTGAATGATCCTTACCTGGTTTGGGAATAAAGACGATTCCAAGCAGTTGCTAGTGATGCTCTGAAGAGTTTACAAAGTACTGGACATAGATGTATTTGCCCCTGCTGCAGGTGCGCTGTGATACCATCTGGACTGGGATCTTTGTATGGCTCAACCGAACAATTATACACTACTTATCATCCCAATAAAAGTGTTTTGGCTTCAAATGAAAACTCTAATAAACACCTCAAAGCTACGGGGATCCATTTCTAAAAGGGTGTTTTATTCCTATATGATATTTAATTTCCTTCTATTCCAGTTTGACATGGAATAAATATTTTAAAATTAAAACTACTGAAATTTATAGCCGTACAATTTCTAATCATATTTTTTCCGAATTGGAAAAATATTATATTACAATGAATTAAATTGATTGGTAGTTGATTTACCAATCGACTGGACCCAAATAATTTAAATGATTGTTTCAAAAGTCGAATCCTTGAACTCGTACAAAACATTAAAGTAATAAAATCTGACGTATGTTAATGAAGATTAATGGATTGTTGAACCTCAACACCAATTGAAATGTACTTAAATAGTTAACATTTGTTAAAAAAGCTCACGATAGAAACTAATGTGGAGCAAAGAAAACATTATAGAACTAGTTTTGGATGAGAATAATGTTACTTAGCCTTACGTAAAACGTGTAGAAAGACAAAATGAATAAGCGTATTCCTGGATGTATTTGAATGTTAAAGAAAAAACCTCTTTCGAGGTATAACAAACACATAATATAATCTGAATGTTTACCTCGATAATAACTATTTTTCTACGATCACTATCCAAAAAGTTGACTTCTGCACATTCAGATTCAACTGGAAAGTTGACGTTTTCTGCTATTTGTCATAATTTGGCTCTATTGGCGCTCTAGAGCGGCAGAGTTACGTTGGCGCTGGAAGAAGTTGTCTTAAAAGTGTTCTTGGGTTAGACCAGAAGTGTCCTTGAGCTGGACCAGAAGTGTCCTTGGGTTAGACTAGAGTAGCCTAGGATCGTTCTAGAGTGTCCTAGGGGCTGTGCTTACCTAAAAGCTTATGCGGATTAGGGATATGGGGAGCATAATGTTGGTTCAGCTTTTGAGGATAGAAAGAAAGGCAGACATTTAAAATTAATGAAATACTGAATGTACTGAAAGATTTCTAACATGTATGTTTCATGTTGAGACAATAGAAAATAAATAAATGAGAAGAATTTGAAGAATTTAAAGTATGGCACTATTTTTGAGATACCATCCTCGGTACTCTGCGAAACACAAAAGAACTCTTGAACTTAAATAACTCATATAGGGTACTACCCTATATGATTTTTCCAAAACAAAAATTAAAAGTATTAGTCGACTCCGAAAGCACAAGATATTTTGTGACACCAGCGGCAGGAGAAGCTAATATTTAGTTTGAAAATAATGTACAAGAATTGATGAAACAGAAAGATGGCTACGTGGCAAATATTATTCCAACTAACTGTGTAGAGAACAGATCAAAGGAAAGCCGAACTGGAGATGTCAGAACTTCAGAAGCTTCCCTGTCTGTGCATAACTGGTGCTATGAGAAGCAACCCTACTGAGGTAATGGAAGCCATACTCACTCTTCCACCTCTTGCTCTGCATGTTAAAGCGGAAGAGAGACTGGCTGCATACAGGCTGGAATGCAATGGGAATTGGCACGAAGGAACCAATACCCACGGTCATTCCAGAATCACAGATGATCCTTATACTCGCAGATAGTAAGGCAGCACTAAAATCTTTAGCGGTCTGGGACCGCCTTCGAAAACTCTTACCCTGGCAAACCACAATAAGGTGACACTTATGTGGGTACTGGGGCACATGGGTATTGTAGGTGATGAAACAGCATTCACTGGTCCTGAACCAGCATTTAGAATATCAAAATCTGCAGCACCTGGTTGTACATCTCGGTGGATTCAAACAAATCATCAGAAGTACTGAAAGCCAAAGCAGGAACACAGCAAACTCTTGGTTAAAAACCCTCGGGGTCGCTGACTAATGAAATATTAAACCTCAGAAGGTGTCAGATGAGGAAAGTGATAGGATTAATCACTGGTCTCTGTTCCCTGAGGAAGCACATTCATATAATTGGCATATATAGGGATGAACCTATCTGTCGGTTGTGCCTGGAAGAAGAGGAAACAGCCTCACACATTATCTTCGAATGTGAAGGACCCAGTGATAAGACTGTTAGCCTGAGGATTCGAAGCTTCTGACTGGTGGTGCCGAAGTAATCAATCAATCAACTTTGTAGAAAAACAACATAATATGTTTACGATTATTTCAAATGAATCTAGTTAATTATAGAGTCTAATTTTGGACCACAATTAATTTAACAAAAGAGCTCTTTCGATATAGTTATGTTCTCTAACAAATAGTTGACAAATGTCTTCCAGCTGGAAGTGCCTAATGAGATGTCGAGCGAGAATTAAAGGATTTGAGGTGAAAATTCTAGGCAAAGAAGAAACATGTCGGTAGACATGTGCGTTATTGCGTTCTATCTTTCGGACAACCCCTCCAGGCAATTTAATTCTTCCACGCAATTCACACTACGTTTCAACGTTCGCCTTAGACATGGGACGTTCGATTCTTTTCGGCCTATTGATTGTTTTGATTCGATTCCTTAAAAAGTATAAGCTACATATTCCGAAAATTGAAAAAGCGAAACCACCGGGACCCCTCAATTACAAGCCCTTACGCTAATCCCAGCGCTACGACGGTTCCAACCTATCGATGTTCGGGTCGGTATTATAAGTTACCATTAACCGCTACTGCTTTTTACATTCGGCCATCCTTCTCCGCTCTTCGTCCTCGAGGTACCTAGAGTGTTGGACCTGACGTTTTGTGCGTACACCTATCTCACCTACTCGTTCCTGAGCCTGATGCCTTGCCTGCTACGCCTATCTCGCTCTCCTGGCTTGTGGCCCTCCTGGCAAAAAAAATAAAGTATAATTAAACTCAATAATAATACAACTATCTGAATCCATTCTTTTCAATACGACGGCTATGTATCGACTCCACATTCCAGATCACTTCCCTTTTTAGACCCCTTCACCCCTTGGCCATGTGTAGGTATATATTACAAGAGATGGGATAAACAAAATTCAACATTCAAATGACATCTTTGTTAATGGGTCTTGTCTAATAAATAAAGTAAGGTTACATATTAATGGCTCTTGTGCAATAAATATAATACTCTAGAAATATGAAATATAACAATAGTGAATCGTTCAAAAAGAAGGAATCAATCATGAAAAACACACGTCTAGTTCGCTTGGCCCTTGGACTATATTGTTTGTATGTCCACTAACTTTCCAAATAACATCTACCAAATCATGTGTATGTACTTTCAATTCATACTCGTCACTGCCATGCACCGTAATTTAATGCTGTAAATGATTATTAAACTACGATCTAATAGTGCAAATTGACGTGTATTTTAGTTATATGATTTTAATTGGTGTGTAATTTCCACTATTAATTGTACAATATCACTATATACTTTCAAAACGTTTAGTTGAATTAACAGACATAACAAACCGACTTTTTAAGTAGTAATTACACCAATTTGATAACGCCAACCATTTTTGTATTAGCAACAGTTTTGCGTAGACAGTTCACGTGGCTGATAAATGTTCAATTTAAAGACGATTGTCTGACTAAATAAGCATGTATATGGGTAAAACTGATGATGATGATCACGTTCCGATTCAATTTCACAATATTTATTTTTAAAAAAGTCTCATCTATGTCTAATATTCGTTCGACGTTTCATATACCTACAGAACGTCCCAAGAATTGAAACCAAAAATTAGTAATACTTTCCCGCGTATGTTCCTTGTCGAATTATAGGATTCTAAAGTTGAAAATACACATTAATTTGATGTTATAGTTTGCACGAAGTCAGTTGGATCAAACAAATTTTTGGAGTACGGTCAGTAATTAAATGAATCTTATTGGACACCGAAATGTTGTAATTGGTCAAAAAATTTTATTTGCTGTTAAATCATGCATTCTCATGTGTGTTGGATATTGTCATAGTAATGGTGTGAAATTTTGGATACTTTGTGGTTAATGATACATTTTGTATGTTTTTATGTAATATGTAAGTTGGTGTATTGATTGATTAATTGATTAGTACGGTACCAACAGTTAGTCGAGTCTTCCGCACCTCATAGCTTTTAGGCTTTTTTTGCTTGTCCTTACCAGGCTTAACAGTTTTTTCAGTAGATCCTTCTTGGAGAGATTCTTCCTTGGTCCCCTAGACCTAGTCCTAGTTTATATCCAGAGCTGGGAGTAACGAAAAAAACAGTTACTTTTCAGGGACACGTTTCTAGTAATTTTGTTACTTTTTGAAATCGGCGAAAAGTATCGGTAACTGCGTTACTTTGACAAAGTAACTCGTCATCTTTACTTAGTTACAGTAACGCGTTACTGCAAAAGTTACTGCTGCAGCTGCTTAGGATGAATTTTTATTTTTGAAGCTTGCTTCTTATTGCACGACATAGGACATTGTCAAAAACTGCCAAAAATGGTCAATAATTGTCAAAGACGGTAAAAATGATTCAAAAGGATCAATAATTGTTAAAATTTTGAAAAATGGTCAAAAATTGTCAAAATTTTGAAAAAATGGTCAATAATTGCCAAATATGTTAAAATTTTTGAAAAATTGTCAAAAATGGTCAATAATTGTCAAAGAAGGTCAATAATTATTCTCAAAATTCGTCAAAAACTGTCAAAAATGGTCAATAATTGTTAAAATTTTTAAATATGGTCAAAAATTGTCAAGAATTTGGAAAAATCGTTAAAAATTGTCAAAAACTGTCGAAATTTTGAAAACATGGTTGATAATTGCCAAATATTCTCAAAAAATGTCAAAAATTTGGAAAAATGGTCAATAATTGTCAAAATTTTTCGAAAAATTGTCAAAAATTGTCAAAATTTTGAAAAAATTATTAAAAAGCTGTCAAAAATGGTCAATAATTTTTGAAAAATGGTCAAAATTTTTGAAAAATTGTCAAAATTTTTGAAAAATTGTCAAAAATGGTCAATAATTGTCAGAACCTGTCAAAAATGCTCAAAAATGGTCAATAATTGTTAAAACTGTCAAAATTGGTCAAAAATTGTCAAAATTTTGAAAAAATGGTCAATAATTGCCAAAATTCGTCAAAAACTGTCAAAAATGGTCAAAAATTGTAACATTTTTAGAAAAATGGGGAAAAATTCACGAAAAATGGTTATTCTGTTGTGCATAAGAAGCAAGCTTCTGTCGGCGGTCCGACGACAGCTCCCCTTTCTTTCATTTAAATTATGTTGCTTTTAGAAGGTTTGCATTACCACCGCACTATCAACACCATACCCCATTCCCTGATATTACAGAGTGTAACCAAAAGTGTAAAGGTGTAAAGGGCGATACAAATATCCCCGATAATAACAGACCTATTGCCATATAGTACCTGTAATTGGAAAGGTATTTGAAATAAATTTTAAGGAGAGGCTTTTGTGTAATTTGGAAATTAAAAAAGTATACGGTCGTCGGACCACCGACAGAAGCTTGCTTCTTATGCACAATAGAATGACCATTTTCCGTCAATTTTGACCATTTTTCAAATTTTTTGACAGTTTGGGACTATTTTTTTCAAATTTTAACAATTATTGACCAATTTTGACAGTTTTGACAATTATTGATCATTTTTGACAATTTTTAAAAAATTTTGACCATTTTCCCAAATTTTAACAATTATTGACCATTTTGAGCATTTTTGACAGGTTCTGACAATTATTGACCATTTTTGACAATTTTTCAAAAAGTTTGACCATTTTCCCAAATTTTAACAATTATTGACCATTTTTGACAATTCTTGAGCATTTTTGACCGGTTCTGACAATTACTGACCATTTTTGATAGTTTCTGATAATTATTGACCATTTTTGACAATTTAACAAAAATTTTGACCATTCTTCAAAAAATTTTGACAATTTTTAACAATTATTGACGATTTTTGACAGTTTTTTATAATTATTGACAATTTTTCAAAATCTGACAATTTTTGACCATTTCTGACAATTTTTCGAAAATTTTGACCATTTTTCAAAAATTTTGACATTTATTGAACATTTTTTCAAAATTTTTGACCATTTTTTCAAATTTTAACAATTATTGACCATTTTTGATAATTATTAACCAATTTTGACAGTTTTGACAATTATTGATCATTTTTGACAATTTTTATTTACAGGGCATCACATGGTTCTATATTGGGCCCTCTGTTGTTTCTAAAATATGAGAATTTACAGTCCGGCAGTTGTCTACAGTTCGCGAATGACACTACTTTCGTAGCTAACGAGCAGTCTGACACAAGAGAATGTATCTCTGCCATGAAAAAATGGTTTTCAAGTAATAAGCTGAAGTTGAATAAACAAAAAACACAGGAGATTACGTTCACTTCAAACAAGTCAATATGTGAATGTGCATCACAACCAGTAAAGTTCTCTATTTTTCGGAACTAGATGGGAAACTCATGTTCGAGTGGGTCCAGGATTCAAACAGTGTTGGACTCATCCCCAAGGGGATGCCTACCAACCAAACCCACCTGAAGCTCGCCATTACCCCCGCCTCGGAATCACTACCCTAGCATACTTCGAGACGGGCGGCGGTCCCTCGCATACTCTCCGCTCACACCGTCGTCTTCTCCCTACTATCACTCCTACCCCTCATGCCATATAGAGTCCTTCTCTCCCCCTAACCATGGTCTCTACTACTCTACTCACCTCCATCCATTCCTCTCCCCTCAACATTATCTCCACTATGTTCTCCCAGTACTCTCCAGTTTCCTCTCCAACTTCTTCAGCACTTCCTCGTTACTCCAGCATCTAAACACATGCCCCACATCATCCTCCACTTCACACCTCTCGCACACTCCATTCTCTCTTTTCCCAATCTTGTGGAGGTACCCTACTCTCGGCCCATGTCCAGTGAACACCTGTGTCAAGAAGTAGTTCACCTCCCCGAATTTCCGGTCCATCCAATCTCTGCTATTCCCAATCGCTCCTATTAGCGCGCCCACATACTCCTCCCACCTTTTCTCCACTTCCTCCACCATCCATTCCTGTTCTTCCTCTCCGGTCGCATCCCTCCAGCGTTTATTCTTGGCACTAGCCATTACGTCCAATGGGTAAGACCTTGCCAGTGAAGCTCTTAGGCATCACACTTGATACACGGTTACATTGGACACATAAAATTAATACTTTGGAAAAAAAATATCTTCGCAGCTGTTCGACAACATTTCCCTGGGCGAAAAATTAGCCAAGAACCTCTTCTCTAGAATAGATTTGAACTGTTCGCTTCGAAATTGCTTACCATTATCGAGTATCACTTTTTCAGGAACACCAAACAACAGAAAGAGATGATCTTCGACGATTTCGGCAATCTTTGGAGACAAAATAAACTCACTAAAAACATCGTTAATGGTGAAAATATACGAATAGCCAGCAGACGATCGAGAGAGAGAGAGAGGACCAACTAAATCCATGCTCAGAATCCGCCATGGTCGAGTTGTGGTGGGGGAGAGACTTAACATTAAACCTCTTGGTGGTTTTTGTTCTGGTTTAGTTTTTAAGCAGGTCTTACAACGTCTTATGTAGCGAGCTACATCTGCTTTCATCTTCGGCCAGTAGTAGTGGAGGTTCACTCCGTTCAACGTTTTGTAGATTTCCAAATGTCCACAGGTTGGAGGATCGTGATGCTCTTGAATGATGGCTGTACGATTTTCTTTAGGAACTACCAATAACCATCATCTGTTAGGAGATAACAAATCCGGGTATACTAATTTGGCTAACTGAGACTGAGACAACTGAGTTATCCTCTAAATAAGCAAGTTATAAGATCAGTGTATTTTGCAACTATTCACAATGTACTAAATAACGGTGTACTTTTGTGTGGTAATTCGCACAATTGATAACGCGGATTACAATTCCATGTGTCGTCCTCTATATAAAAAATATGAAATTGTTCCGCTTCCTTGCGTGTATATTTCACACTTTTTACAAACAATTTTATACATCCATAAACACAAGGAACGCAATAAGTTTCTTACCATGGAAATCTAAATTACACGTTTCACAAAATAATAGATTGTACAACATTCTACAGAAATACACCAATAGTAATTTCAATAGGTAGGGAGGAGGAGATTGCATTAGCTTGTTACATATTTTCTTCAGACTAATTGTTTTTACAGAGTCGATGAGTTCATAAGTTTTGTTCATTAGTTTGTTATTTGATGAACATATATTTTAAGTTTGTGTATTATATTTTCTTTTATATATTTTTAATATTTAATGCATACAGGGTGTCAATTTTAAAACTTGCAATGGTATTTCAAAACCGTTTCTAGGGTAGAGAGGGGGAACTAAAATGACAGGAGAGAGAGCGCACCTCCATCAACCCCCTATGCCCCACCTACCCCACCTACAAAAATTTAAATGGCAATCCCCTACTTGTGATACGACGTTGGAAAGCCCGTTGAAAATGCTTTCCAACGGTCCAAGTCATAATTATATAGGGTGTAACAATAAAGCAGAAAAATTTATTTCACAACAAAAATAACAATTAATTGTGGAACGATACTTTGCTTCGAAAGTGCAAGTACGGTCCCTATTTAAGTGTTAAATGTTCTATTACTTGTATTTAAAAAAAAACTTGTTTGCTTTGCAGTTTTTAAACAACACATTTTGTTATTTTGTTTTCCATTTCCTTTCTGTACTCAAATTATTGGTTTATTTGATACTCGCCTTAATGTCATTGTCATTTGTGATAGATTAATTATTTGTACGTTTGGTCCGAAAATATTTTGGTACGTTTTGTACGATAATTTAACCTTAGAAACGGTTTTGAAATTTTTTTGAAATCTCTTCTCGTTCACCAGGTACAGCCCATTGTAAGTTTTAAAATTGACACCCTGTATAATTATTTGTATTTTTGGAGTTTTTATACTGGGGATTGTGAATTTTTGTATCGTAATATCCTCAATGTGATATTGTGTACTTCATGTACACAGTTTCTTATCATTAAATGGACCCTAAAACATACCTTTACGTACTTGAATGAAATATTACGTGCTACTATCTCGTAATGAAATTTTACAAGCTTTTACATTTTAAAAACTAATAAAAACTCAGTTATGCTTCAAAAGTATGAATATACATTTATTGAAATTCAACAGCAAAACAATAAACAGAACTTACTTATTGCCTATATTAATATTAACGGTTATATTTTCAAAAAATAAGCCATCATGACATCTTCATTCACAATAGTTACGTTGCTGTCCATTTTCCATCGACAAAAAAGCTTAAATTCTTTGTCATAATGGGACGACGATTTGTTGGGTATCAGATGCCCCGTGGATTCATGAGATTTGCGCAAAATGTCCTCAAGAATGAATTGATCTTGAGCCATTTCGTTAAAATCGGATAATGACAATCGCTGACAGTATCATATTATTTAAAAACAATATTATGTTTCTATGAGTACCAACTACAGGCCAGCTATCTTGGCATTGAATGCAAATTTTAAAAATAGCGAACGCCGATAAATATAGTAAAATTAATACCTATTTAGAGGTACCAGCCGTTTTAGTAACTTAACGTATGCGGCTTCTTGAACCATCTGACATTAACATAGAATCAAAATTTGACGTAACTTCAAAAACGTGACATCTAATAAATTAGTTACGACGTTCATTTTTGTTGGTAATTTTTTGTTTCAACCGATTTATTAATAATAAATAAGGATGGTCTTATTCTAAATGGGTATAAAATTTACTATATATCAATATTTTATTTTTTCACTGCTCTTTTGTGTTTTTTAGCAGTATGAAATAAAATGTTGTACGTCACTCGTCCGGTAAACTCTTACTGTACTCGTTTCGAAACATCTCACTCGTACTGTAAAAGTGTACTTACCGGACTAGTAACGTAAATATCTATTATTTCATACTGTGCTGTAATAAGCTACTTAGTTAGGCGATCCTTGGCCAAGAAAAGTTCAAGCCAAGGTTCCGGCACTGAGACCACTGGCGGGCCCATTGTGCCATTCCTGCTACTTATGCATCCATGAAGCCGAGTCCCTAGATGAAGGACTCAATCCTCTTCAGTGGATGTCTGCTTATGTCCCCAGGGGCCATAACAGGGACTCCGAAGATTCGCCTGCGTAGCTCAGCCCAACGTGGACATACGAGGAGAACATGGTTCGACGTTTCGTCAGCCATGCCGCAACCCCTACCTAGGGGACTTTCCTCTAAACCTAGGTTACAGAGGTGTTTCCTCAGACAGCAGTGCCCTGTTAGGAGTCCTGCTATCTTTTTTAACCTACTCCTTGGTAGTTCTAGAGCAGCTCTAGTATGTCCATCAGTCCATCGATCCCCTCAATAGGAGCTTGGATTGCCTGAGACCCTGTGGAGCCCTCCAGTGAGCGAGGTGCTGGTTTCTCAACCAAGCTATTTTCCGGACTCATTTAAGTCCGGGAAGTAACTCATTACAGTACCCGGTCCGGGAAATTTTTACTTCCCGGACTGCTAACACCTATATACATACAGGGAGGTAACCTAAAATAAAATATTGAAATTTCATTTTTAATACAACACAGTATGAATTAAAATATTGTACGATACACGACCGTGAAATATTATTAAAGTACTCGTCTAGAAATTCCAGACTCGGCTCCATCGTCGCCTCGTCCGTAAACATCTAGACTTGTACTTTAATATGTCATTTCCCGTTAAATTACTATAAACAGCGAGAGCAAAAAGCCAAATTTTCTCAAGGAACTTTAATCAATACAATAAATTCCTCAAAAATTTCAAATATTGACTCTATAAAACTATTATATAATAATATCGTGATTCCTACTTTTACGTACGCTGGTGGTATATGGGCTCTCCGCTACTTGGAGCAAACGGAAAAAGTACAAAATAATTTTTGGAAAAACCTTCTGTACATGCATAGGTCCACATCCGAACATACAGTCAGGACGGAAGCCAGCTTGTGTAAAATGGGTTACTTTATAATAAAACAAGCATTAGAAATACTACTGAGAATAAAAAATAAGAACCCTAACCGATATGTTCATCGTGCACTAGTTTGCCTAATAACTTTGCAAGGATCCTCTAATAGTAACTTGAAATACATCAATTACGACAATGTCTAATCAACTATTGTAACACAGAAATTAACATTAATGATATAAATTGAAATACAAAACACAAAATCCTGTCTAGTTATGTTCAGAAAAACTATGAGAAAGATCTAAACAGGATCCTAAACAGTATTCGCCACCCTCTCTATACACACCTGTTACAAAAAAATCTCGTTATTAACTATAATTACCTAAATACTACAATCCCTTTGCATATTAAAAGACTTGTCGCTCAGCTCAGAACAGCTAACATAGAAAAATTATATACACTGTGTTCATTTGAAAAGGACCCACCCTTAATATTTCGGAAATGCGACATATTAGAGAGAAATACCGAAACACGTCAACTTTTAACTTGAGGGGGACACTTTTTGGCGCTAATGTCATAATCAAGTATCAAGACACACCTCATTTAAAAGGTCTGGTAAATCTCTATTCAATCATTTTGTTTTGCCTTTGATACCAGCCTTCCATTGTTATTTAATCGTTGTTTAAAATTGCCTCTCTTTCAATTTTTCGTATGCCCCCCGTATTGTGTTATGATAGAAAGACTCTTTAAAGAATAAAAAATTTACAAATAGTAACAAGACAACTGTTAACAAGGAAAAACTGCTATTTAATCATGTGAACAAAGTGACCACCGTTAACATTCAGGCAATAAAAGTTGAAAAAGAGCCAATTTTAAACAAAGATTAAATAACAATGGAAGGCTGGAATCAAAGGCAAAACAAAATGATTGAATAGAGATTTACCAGACCTTTTAAATGAGGTATTACTTGATTCCTAATGCCATTTGAAAAAATTCGAGGGGTATCTGAAGTAGGGAGGGGGTGAATCTGACGTTTATGATATTAGTGTCCCCCTCAAGTTGATAGTTGACGTGTTTCAGCATTTCTTTCTAATATGTCCCATTTCTGAAATATTAAGGGTGGGTCCTTTTCAAATGAACACAGTGTATATACATAAATAACATTTCTTATAAAATCGACACAACTGTTATTTGCTCAATCTGTAACTCTTTGACAACGGAAACTCTCGAACACATATTGCTGGTCTGTCCAATGTATAAAAATCTCAGAAATAGATAGATTAGACCTGGAGGTCGTATAGACGATTTAGACTCACTTCTGTCATCTACAGATACCTCTACTCTGTATCATCTGCATTGTTTCGTAAGTGAGGCAATGAAAATGAGATCGTTTTTAATAATTAACGAATGAACGTCAATTGACATGCTCATCCAACAAGTAGGTACAACTTTCACTTGTCATTGTATTTATTTATTTTTTGTTTTTATTTTGTTTTATTGTAAAAAACACTTTTGTACAACATTTGCCCGTCTCCCTTGTTCCTGTTAAAATATTTGCGAATGAACAATAAATAAATAATAATAATAATAATAGTGTACGCAGTTTCTGTGGTTGAAAATAAATTTATAGCTTCACTTGCCTATATAAAAAATCTACATTTTTTTCCAAGTTGTAAATAGTGAAAAAATATTCAGTTAATTGATCAGAAGAAAAATTATTTCTGATTATTTTACATTATGAGCTAGAGCCTTCTGGTTAATGCCTATAACGATTTTACGTAATTAAGTATTTCACAAAGAAATACAACGGTACAAAAAATTTTAAAAACAGACGTAGGTTTTCGGTGATATCCTGCTTTAACTGAATTTCATTATCCAAAAAATAGGGGGATCAAAGGGGTTCGAACCCACTAACCCCATTTTTTGGCCAATGTATAAAATGTATGACTCGTTTTTGAGTAAGAGTGAACAATCACTTGCTGAAACTTTTTACCCTCAATTTTTTATATAAGCAAGATTGGACTCATTTTTGACAAAACTATTAAATTCGCAGTACACATTTTTGTTATACGCTGTATATTTATAATTATCTTGTATTGTTGGCAAATTAATATGCATAGGGTTGTTGGCCGTACAGCAGCATTGTGAGTACTCCTATTTATAATGTAACCTTAATTTTCTCTTCCTTTTTCTATTAAATCCAAAGGAGAAAATGTGTACTTTAACTTTTTATCAATTTATTGATAAAATTAACGCGTTTTTAGAACTTTCTTACTTTTAAAGTAACGCTTACTAGAAAAGTAAGGTATTACTGAAAAACTAACGGTTACTGCAAATTAAGAGTTAGTAGAGCGTTACTACTTTTTTAGTAACGTGTCACTTCAAAAGTAACGAAGTTACAATAGCGCGTTATTTTCGGAAAGTAGTGCATATTTCGTTACTTTTTTATCAAAGTAACGGTAACGATTATGAGACGCGAAAATTTGAAGCAAGAGTAACGATAAAGTAACGCGTTACTTTTTTCATTAACGATCTTAGCTCTGTTCATATCTCCAATGAGTCAGTGCTTCATATGCAGTACATCTAATGTTAAGTTGGGGTAGGTGGACATTTAAAATTTCAGTTTTGAGTTGTTAGATAAATATTAAACATTGTATTCTCAGTACCATTCGATTTTGATAATAAGGGTGGTTTTGGCAAGCAAAGGAACGTTGAATTGTTTTAATTTCTTTGTTAACAAATTTGATGATTATCTGATAGCAAATATAGTCAAGCAGCTATTAAAGTACTGAGTTCTTTTGTTATCAGTTCCAAAATGGTGTGGGAATGCCTTTTAACCCCAATGAACTAGGCAAGAGCAACAATGTCTCCTTAGTGTGGGTTCCAGAATACACTGGAATTGATGGAAATGAAATAGGATGTATTAGGAAATAGTAGGACTGAAACACTGAAACAATGTAATATTGGAAGAAATAGGAGTAGCCAAAAAAGAGTAGATTTGACCAATGGAAATATCTAGTAGGGCTAGAACAATGAAAGATACTGCAAGCGCCAAACGTGATGGCGAGCGATCGCGCAAGTATAGACTCTCCCAACTAAATTACTATTGGATTACCTTGTCGGTCAGTGTCGTACCTATAATTAGTTTTAATTAGGGTAGCAAATGGAACATGATTTCTTTGTAATTTCTTTTCATATTTTATTCAGTATTATAGGTAGTAGTACAGCTCATTAAAATATTATATAATGATACACTTATTAAAAAATAAACTTTAATTAGTCACTATCTGAATACAAATTTTCTTCATCTTCTCTGCTGTTTGTGTTTGTGCTGCTATCGTCATTTAAATTTATAATCACTGGATTTACCTCTGAACATCTGTGAATGTTTCATTTTTCCAATATTTCCGCTCTATATCTACTACATGTCGGCAACGCTTTTGCCATTCCTCGGAAGTGATTTGATCAAACTCGTGCTCCGCCAGTTTCCTCACATCTTCCAACTTGAAAGTTACATTCTTTTGGAACACATTGTTTTTGACAGTAGCCCAAATGAGTTCAATGGGATTCAAATCCGGATGGTAGGGTGGAAGTCGCAAAACGTTATGTCCGTGTTCAAGCATAACCTCATCAAATTTGTATCTAATATGATGCTTTTTATATCTTGATCAACTCGTATAATTCGGGTTTGAGCATGTCAGGGGTGAACAAAATGTTTTTTTCGTGCAACCACTTCACCATGTCAGCCTTCCTAGAATTTGTGTTGGGGGCTGGATTAATTTGAATATTATGGTATGGAGCATTATCGGTCACGACTATCGAATTGACAGGTAAATTTGGGATCAACTTTTCTTTTAACCATTTACCATAATTTTCAGAATTCATTTCTGAATGATAATCCCCTGATTTTGTGCCTGATTTAAATATAAGCCGACAGTTAGGTATAAGGCCCATGCCACCTCCTGCATGGACAATAATGAGTCTTGGTCCCTTCAAAATATTTTTAAATAACCCTTTGGTTGATTCATCCGTCCAGTTCTTAGAAGATGTATGTCCACTATGAAGGTATGTTTCATCAAGAAACACAATTGGTCGCTGTTGGATACGAAAATAATTGATTTTTTGTAAATACTTGATCCTCAATGCTCTGATGTCCATTTTCTCTATTAAAATTTTTCTATTATTTTCAGTCCTTCTCCATTTGAAACCTATTTTCTTTAAAATTCTACGAAGAGATGTTCCTGAAGCCACAATTCCCAAAACGTCATTAATTTTCTGTTGTAGCTTTTTTACCGTAATACGACACCCTTCCGTCTATGAAAGTCGTAAATAATCCGTCTAATATTGGAATACTCATACTCGGGAATATCAGTTATTGGTGCTCTTCTAGGCCGCTTCTTTCTTGGGGTGGAAAATTTTACTTGCACGTTATTTGCAGAAATTAATTGCTCCCCTCCTTTAACCACTCTTCCAATGGTTCTTATCGAAATACCCAATACAAAATAAAGATTAGTGTTGAAATAGTTATTTTTGAAATTTATTTTAATGTTACCTGTAGCGAGAGATGTTTTATTATTCACATTTGATAACGTATCCGACTCACATTTGACACTTTGAAAATAATTGAACACTTTAAAAATTATTTCACGTGCCTGACTCTTGATAACTGGTTTTTTTGTTAGGCGATGACATTTTTTCAGAAACAACACAAAAATTATTCAGACAATGCCAAACGCCAACAGAATTGGAGGACAACTAATGATACGCCTCCGTACAGAGCATTTATAAGTCTGTACTGGGAGGTAACATTGAAAATGAGCTTGTACGCATGGGGGCGGGCTCGCCATCACGTTTGGCGCTTGCTGTACTTTAGGAGGTTCTCGAAAAAAAATTGATTTAGGTGGTTTATAAATGCAAATTATATAAAAATCTATTTTTTTGTTATAATCATGGAAACTTCAAAAGTAAGTATTTTCTACTTGTAGAAAATCATTTTTTAATTCAGCCGAGAAGTCTTTGCTAGAAGATAAAATTAGGGTTCCATAGAGAGCTGCATTACCCCTGTCATATCTTAAAACTTGATATTTCTCAACAAAAACTGGTTCATTTACCTGTAGCCAGTGTTCAGTAATTGCAACTGTCTGTGGGAACCCTAATTTTTCCAAAAATATTAATTAAAACCATTTTTGATTTACTGTTTTTAAAACTTAGTGAGGATTCTAGTTCCCCTGGAAACGTCTTATTTACTAAAAATTTCTCTTAGAAGAATCGGCTGTAAAGTAACGGCTATTACACTCTCTAATGTTTTGTTGGTGAATTATCCGTTCCGAGGTGGTGTAAGTTCTGGTAAGGTGGATAGATCGTCATCCACTTCAACTGAGCTTATGCCATACAAATCATGAAAGTTATAATGATCTGCCCTTAAAGCTATGGGATCAACGGGCAGACCCTCAGATGCTAAAAACACCTTTACACTTGTGAAAGTATAACTTTCAAAACATACAGACGATGGTTGGTCATGAAGATTAACTTGAGAGATGACAAAAAAGCTGGTTCTCTTAATCTAGAAGAGAAGTCACCGGGTCCAGCGAAAAGTTTGAATGTTTTGTAAACTGAAATGATTTATCACACGAAAAGATGTTTGCTTAAGATACAGCTATGGCGTGTTTGTCAAATTTGATGGCTGCTACTATGGGACGAGAAAGGTCAGAACTTTCACTTACAGGATGTGTTACTTGTCATTTTCACAGGCTGATGAGTATCCATTGTCGTAGGAGGCGAGGCTTGTTGGGATAACGAAGATTCAACAGACCATTTTAATGAAACTTCAGGTTGCCAGATATCATTGTTAAATAATTTGCTCATTTTTGTTTGAAAATCAATTTTAAATGTAGATGTTTATGATTCGCTGCTTCCCTAAGATTGATAAGGTCATCCAGTTTCTCTACAAAACCAACCAGATCAAAAGACACACTGTGAAGTAAAGTTATTTTCATAATAGTTCTTTAAAGTTAAGGTAACTACATTTCACCTCTAAAAACTTCATTTTTAGGAATGGGAGCAGAAAACTTGAAACTTTTCAACTCTAACTGGTAACTTGAGTTAGGAAAAAATTACTGATAGATGACGATGGACTAGATGGAAATTATACAAAAAATATTTCAAAAAACTTGTTAAAATGAACTGCGAAATAGGCAAAATGTGTTTATAATGTTTATTTAATGTTATTATTACAAACTTGTACAATCATTCATTTGTTCATTATGGTTTCCATCGATGGGTCTAATAGAAAGTGAGAGTGTTGTGATGTTGTGAAATAGGTGAAAATAGATGAAAATATGGATAATTTACAAAATGGTGAGATTAAAACAAATATTTTGTAACTCATGATATATTTTGAAAAAATTAGTCTCATAACTATTCTCTTGTGATAAAAAATTTTTAGAAAACGTTTTTTCGAGGGAATAGATACTATTTTTTTATAGTTAATACTATAGTTTTATGTAAAAGTGGAAACTAGAAAAAAAAATTTATTATTGCATCTACCTACATACATTTGGCCTTGAATACTTTAAAAATTATCACCTGTATTCTCCGTACCAATTTTTTGAAAATATCCTACGAAAATTTCATTTCAACATAGTATATTTTCTCAACGAGTGACGAAAGTTAAATTTTTCTAAACGAGAGAATTTTCTCGAGCCTAAAAAAATGCTTTCGACAAGTTCAACACTATACTTTTTCTATGACCTCATAACAAAATTTAAATAAGGCAAAAAATTTCGTCTGTTGGAGGAATAAATGAGGAAGAAAAACTCAAGCTACTCGTAAATTATGTGAGTCACATCAACTTTGTACTTATTGCTGACTGTAAGAAATATGCTGATGTTATGCAAGTCCTTGAATCTGCTTTTGTAAAACCTAAGAACGAAATATTTGCAAGACATAGTCTCATGACTAGAAAACAACAATTTGGAGAAAATGTGGATCAGTATATACTAATCTTAAAGCAACTAGCTAACGACTGTAATTTTAAAACTGTTTCTCCTAATCAAAATCGAGACGACTACATAAGAGATGCTTTTATTACTGGACTAACTTCTGCGCACATTAGGCAGCGTTTTTTAGAGAACCATACTTTAACATTAGAGGAAACTGTAACCTCAGCTCAATCACTAGAATCTGCGCAAAAACATTCAGAAGCTTATATTTCTGCTCCTCAAGTTGTTAATTCAATCCAATCAATCGAAAATTCGCTAGAATCAAATCAAGTCACGTCTGTTGCAATTAAAAACTTTAAATGATACTACTGTGGATCTAATAGAAAACATTTACGGAGTTCATGTCCAGCTAAAAATTCTGTTTGTTCCGAATGTGGTAAACAAGGACACTTCACAAAAGTATGTCAAAGCAAGAAGTATAAACCTTCATCAGCTTCAATTTTACCTGTTGCTTCTTCATCTATCTCTTCAAACTCCGAATATCTTGCTGCCGCCCCACAAAGCTTATCTAAAAGTCTAATTAAAATCAAAATTAACGGAACTCCTGCCGACGCTTTAATAGATACTGGTAGCTCAGAATCGTACCTAAATAAAAACTTTACCTCATTTTTGAAGATTAAAATTCTTCAAAGTTCTGGTCACATACTAATGCCATCTACGAAATTGAAGTCTTCTATATCTGGACACTGCTTTTTAGATTTAGCAATAAAGGATGAATTGCATTCAAATATCCGTATATCTATTCTTCAAGATTTATGCGCTGATGTAGTTATTGGACATGATTTACTTAAACAGTATTTCGCTCTTGAAATCACATTTGGAGGCCCGAAATCACCTTTAATAATTGATTCATCTGACAAAATATGCAGTTTAGCTCATCTTAATATAGAATCTCCCACACTATTTTCAAATTTATCAGACGATTGCAGACCTTGCAACTAAGTCCAGACAATTTTCGACAGAAGATTCTAAATTTATATCTGATCAAGTAAGTTCCCTCTTATCTCATGGAATTATAGAAGAAAATAACTCGCCTTGGCGCGCTCAGGTATTAATTACGAAGAGTGAAACTCATAAGAAGAGAATGGTGGTCGACTATTCTCAAACTATCAACAAATTTACATATATTTAGATGCTTACCCACTTCCGAACATTGAAGTTGTAGTCCGCACTGTTGCCAAATATGCTATATTTAGTACTAGCGATCTCCAGAGTGCTTACCACCAGGTACCAATACGAGAAGAAGAAAAGCATTTTACAGCTTTTGAAGCTGATGGAAAGTTATATCAGTTCCGACGAATACCTTTTGGAGTCACTAATGGAGTTGCATGCTTTCAGAGGGTAATAGATAATATTATAAAATTGGAAAACCTAGAAGGTGTACATGCATATCTGGATGATATTACTATTTGCGGAATAAATCAAGCACAACATGATGACAATCTTAACAAGTTGTAAAGAAGTACAACTTTACAGTTAATCAAAAGAAAAGTTTGTATTCACAAAAATCTATTAAACTTCTTGGAATTTTAATCGAAAATCAAACTCTAAAACCCGATCCTGAAAGACTTGAACCTTCAATAAAACTGCCACTACCCCAAAACTCTCAAACGCTTAAAAGAGCTATTCGTATGTTTTCTCACTACTCAAAATTTATTCCTCGTTTTTCGGAAAAAATCCATCGATTAGTTACTATTAAAACTTTCCCTTTGTCTGATCCGGTAGCTCAGGATTTTGAAATTCTTAAAAACGAAATTGCCCTGTCAGCTGTAACTTCTATTGATGATAAAATACCCCTTGTCGTTGAGACGGATGCGTCTGACCATTCTATTGCTGCGACTCTCAGTCAAGAAGGAAGACCTGTAGCATTTTTCTCAAGGACATTAACAAGTAGTGAAATAAATCATTCTTCCGTTGAAAAAGAGGCATATGCTGTAGTGGAAGCCGTTAAAAAATGGCGCCACTTCTTAAGTGGAAGACATTTTCAACTTATAACAGACCAAAAATCCGAATCGTTTATGTTTTCGCTTTAGTTATTACACCTTTGTCAGCAAATATTTTGAATCGTCTGCATTTGTTAAAAACGTCTTTATTTCATGTGCAGAAAAAGTTCTAGACTCCTTACTTTTAAAACCGCTAGATTTCCGTTTTTTCTTATCTCTGGTGGAATATTTGGAACATCCAAGTCACTTTCTGAATCAGAATGCCTACATGGCGAAATCACGACAAACACAAACTGAGGTGATTCAATACTGATACTGTTACAGTGACAGCAGGTAACTAGACATTAGTGAAATAATTTTCGTCTCCATGGACGAAAGTTAACTTTATAATATGATTTTTTTATCATTTGTTGCGAAAATCAAATTTTCTTTTTATAAAGGGTAATAGAAAAATTATTTTCCCGTCGTCCCTACATTTTTGAACTACATGAATGTACACAAAATCATTCATTAATGACCCCTATTAATGAACGATTCTCCATTAATAAACGATTTTCCGTTGATACAATAGTATCAACAAAAAAAGCCGTTAAACTGACTTCTACAATAAATTACTTCTAGTTTTTGACTCACCTATCGTTTTTACTATACGATTCTACAGAACTATAATAAAATTGGTATTAAAATATCCAAAAAAGAATTTAAGAAAAACGAAAACAGTGTCATTTGAACCGGTGACATTTCAATGTCATCTTTCATTTTTGACAGTACTTACCTATGAAACAAATAAATATTTCCACGCTAGCTGGCGCCCCAATTGACAAATAAACAACACCATTAAACGTCAGTATAAAAATAAATTGTTAGCAGTTGTCAATGTCTGTAAATTCAATCATAAGTTGTCGTATTTTGATGTTTGTTTGAAGTTATGGAGCCTGAATCAGATGAAATAATATATCTCACTCCACCCGAAATAACAGATAAAGCTAACCAGGTCACGCTTGACTTATTACCGGAAAAATCGAAAGCGAAATACAACCTCCAATACAAGCTATTTATGGACTGGTGTGCCTCCAAGCAAGTAAAAAAATATAGCGAAAATAGAATTTTTATATAAAATACTACCAACAATTATTGTGTAGAATTAAAACAGTACTGAATTTCATATTATAAAATAAAATTTTTATAGAAAAAATATTACCAACAATTATTGTATAGGATAAAAAATTATGTGTAAACCACGGCAGTAAAGTGCTTTTTTCAGGCCTCAATCTCCCTTGTCGCACTGAGCTCACACACCTATAGGTGTGAAAAATTGTCAAAAATGGTCAAAATTTTAAAAAATGGTTAATAATAGCCAAATATGTTAATATTTTTGAAAAATTGTCAAATTTTTTTTAAATATGGTCAAAAATTTGGAAAAAAGATCAAAAATTGTTAAAAACTGTCAAAATTTTGAAAAAATGGTAAATAATTGCCAAATATTTTCAAAAATTGTCAAAAATTATCAAAAACTGTCAAAAATGGCCAATAATTGTCAAAAAAATTTTTGAAAAATTGTCAAAAAAGGTCAATAATTGTCAAAGACGGTCAATAATTGTCAAAACCAATCAAAATTCGTCCAAAATTGTCAAAAATGGTCCAAAAGGATCAATAATTGGCAAAATTTTGAAAAATGGTCAAAATTTTGAAAAAATGGTCAATAGTTGCCAAATATGTTAAAATTTTTAAAAAATCGTGAAAAATGGTCAATAATCGTCAAAGACGGTAAATAATTGTCAAAATTCGTCAAAAACTGTCAAAAATGGTCAATAATTGTTAAAATTTTTGAAAAATTGTCAAAGATTTTTAAATATGGTGAAAAATTGTCAAGAATCTGGAAAAATCGTCAAAAACGGTCAAAATTCTGAAAAAATGGTTAATAATTGCCAAATATTTTCAAAAATTTGGAAAAATGGTCAATAATTGTGAAAAATTGGCAAAATTTTTGAAAAATTGTCAAAAATGGTCAAAAATTGTCAAAATACTGAAAAAATGGTCAATAATTATAAAAAACTGTCAAAATTTTTGAAAAGTGATCGAAATTTTTGAAAAATTGTCAAAATTGGTCAATAATTGTCAGAACCTGTCAAAAATGCTCAAAAATTGTCAAAAATGGTCAATAATTGTTAAAAATTGGAAAAATGGTCTAAAATGGTCAACATTTTTGAAAAATTGTGAAAAATGGTCAATAATTATTAAAATTTGAAAAAACTGTCAAAAATTGTCAAAGTTTTGAAAAAATGGTCAATAATTGTCAAATATGTTAAAATTTTTGAAAAATTGTCAAAAATGGTCAATAACTGTCAAAGACGGTCAATAATTGTCAAAATTCGTCAAAAACTGTCAAAAATTGTGAAATTTTTTGAAAAATGGTGAAAAATTCACGAAAAATGATCATTCTATTGTGCATAAGAAGCAAGCTTCTGTCGGCGGTCCGACGACCGCTCACCTCTTTTTTTTCATTGGTGAGCCTCAATAATAAACAATGACGTAGTAGCATATAGAACTATCATCAATTCGATAGCCTCTTACTACTTTATTTCAGCCAATCAAAACCGTAGAAAAAGGGTCAGTTGACACATGAATTGTATTCTCATGTAAATATACACACAAACTGACAAATGTCGTTGTAAGTTGTATCAAAAGAGCTGTGTGAAACGGGCGGCAATCTGCCCAATCACTAGGCAGCAGAAATGCCAACTTAAATTAAAATCGCTCCTCCTAGTTTGAAAACAAGCTATACCTTGATAAAACTGGGCCTAAAATGTCCTTTTGAATTGATTACTGTTTCGCATTCTTCGAGTTCGCGTTCTTTTATTCTTTACATTTTCGGATGGTGACAAAAATTGCCGCCTCATTAGGCTGCCACTCCAGGCAGCTGCCTTTTTCGCCTAATGGATAGAACGACCTGATTATGTCGTTTGTAAACATAACATTCACGCTTGTGTGTGTTGTGTAGTGAAAAGGCCTATTTACGTTTTACTGTGAATAAAATAAATGAATAAACCAAATATTTGTATACAACTTCTCTTCAAGTTCGACTTAACGTGGTCGTTGATCTTTAAAAAAGTGGGATCAACTTTCTACGTTTTATTTTTAATCCACATTACATCCGCTTTCTGGTTTGGAGTTCTACTTCTTTGTTACAGTTGAAATCGAAACACGGAAGTTAAACAACCGAACCCATGTGTTTTGAGTGATTCTTCAAACGCTCTCACGACTCAGATCTCACTTTATTTTGTTTTGAAGTTTATATTAGATTAAACGATGATACTTTTTTAACATATTTAGCAGACCAACAGTCTGGCAAATTCACTTTTGCTTTGGGACGAAAACCGAATTAAATATTTTCAGCAAAATCGAATATACCAGGCTATATCTCTTAAACGAATAGAGATTTTCGAATGGGACAAAAACTGATCTAATACACTTTAATATGGCGTAGAAAAAATCATCCCCTAAATATTTATCCCTTAGTTACAGTCCCTAATTTTAAATTTTTTAATAGCACCCTGTACATTTTTTTATATATTTGGATGTGGTCTTCCATCGTCTATTCAACAAATTTTTCAAAAATAAAATGGGTTCATAAGTAATCAAGAAAATATCAGTTTATTTTTTATTTTTGTTAAATTAGTCAAGAAAGCCTTAAAGCTTAAAGGAACAATAAAAATAAATGTAATAAAGATTACATGGCTTGAATCATTACAGGAGTAATTTGGCGACATGCTTGTCTTATATTTTCTTTTAATTCGTCTACATTTTGCGGATTTGATTGATAAACAATATCTTTTATCACTGGTCCTGGCCCCACAGGTGAACCCTTTTCCAAAAAGGGTCCAGTACTCAAAATCTTCCTCTTACTGGATGGCAACCAACAAATAATGAACCAACATCAACAACATGTGGCACACCTCCAATGCCAAAACTTCAACGTTGGCAGTTTCAATCGTTTGAGTGCAATATATCCCCTATAAGGGTTTGTGAAAACGGCTGCCAGAAAAGGACGGTTTTCTCCAACAATACGAACTCCTGTAGAACAAAATACTAAACCGTATATTCCACAACTAATTCAGAACGAGAACCTATAAAACTTCCCAGTCATTAACAAAATTCAGATTCTCGTTCGATGCACGTTTGGAAACCAAGCCATCTAGTACAAAGCACATAGCGGAAAAAAGTGACTGACACTTCCTCAACTTCAGTACAGAATACTACCATAGAGAAACCTACCCGAAACATACATCCGAACTACACTGCTCACTACACCGAGCGTGTTCCGCACAGATCAAGTCATAAAGTGCTACACTTCCCTCTATGTAAGCCACGACATGACAAACGAACGCTTTTATCCAAGACACGACTGTCACGGCCAATTGTCAATGTCATCCAACAAATAATTCCACTTTTTGAACAATGGACAGAAATAGCAAAGTCTGTATTAAGGATTGTTTAAATAAATTTGAGCAATAGATGGTACCACAATACCCCCCTGTCAATGTAAGCCCCCTGTCCAAAAGAAAGAGTCAAGAGGTGACAAATCAGGTGAACGTACTGCCCACATAATTTCTGGAGAGTTGTTTGCTTTCCAGTGGTTATCGAAACGGTTTTGTAGGTGGTCGCTAACGATTTTCGCTTTGTGTGGAGGAGCTCCGTCTTGTTGCTTGTTTCTTGATTACTTACGAACCCATTTTATTTTTGAAAAATTTCTTGAATAGACGATGGAAGACCACATCCAAAATTATAAAAAAATGTACAGGGTGCTATTAAAAAATTTTAAGTTAGGGGTTGTAACTAAGGGATGATTTTTTCTACGCCATATTAAAGTGTATTAGAAATGGAATAGAGTTTTTGTCCCATTCGAAAATCTCTATTCGTTTAAGAGATATAGCTTGGATAAATTAGTCTGGGACACCCTGTATGTAAAACTTGTACTTCAAAAAGATTTTACTTCGAAACTCATATTATTAACCAGAAAAAACGAGCATGGACTATAAATATTGTTTATCAAATTGAATAAATAATTAAAATAGTAATTAACTTGGTTGGACTATTTATAATACTTTGTTAAAAATATAATAACAAACGCAAAAAAGTGGTAGTGGAGATTGAACTAATCAAAAGGCAACTGGCGGCAATCTGACCAATCACTAGGCAGCGGAAATGCCAACTTGAAGTCAAATCGCTCATCTTAGTTCAAAAACAGGGTAAAGTAGCAGATAGTTTTTTGTTACCATATTTTGAATTTCATGAAAGAATGTTGGGGAATAGGGGCAAAAAAATAACGATGGGTTATTCACGCTGCAAAACGAAATTTTGTGATGTTGCCAAATTGTAGTTTTTTTTTATTTAAAGGAAACCCTTAAGACAGCAGTTTCCAAACTTGATGTTACTACGCCTCGCCTAAAAATATTTAATCATTTGGCGACCCCCCCTTAAATAATCATTTGCCCCCCCCCCCCTAAAATAATAAAAACGCTTTTGCTCCAAAAAAATTTATTCATACAAACTAATGGAAAATAAAGCAAAATAATAACAACATTTTATTATTGTTTCTTAATGAGAAGGATGTGCTTGACTATTAGCACAAAGTTCATCAAAACTTGGTGTTAGGGACGAGATAGCTACTCGTAGCTCTTTTTCTACAGCTAAACCAGCTCGATATTTGGATTTTATTGCAGCTAAGGCAGAAAATACATAACCAATTTTTTTGGTTCGTTTCCAGCTAGAAATGAATTATTTCCAGTGAGTGAGAATAAAAATGGTTCAAGCTTCGTTATGCAATTTAATGTCTTTCGAAATTGAAGAACGTTAAAAACCCAACTTCTCCAACCATATAACGTCCACTTAAATCTCAACAGATGTACGAAGTTCTACTTTTGTAAAGTGCCAAACAAAAATAATGTTCAATTTATCATCGGTAAAACCTCAGACAGAATAATCTAACACTCATTTATTTTTGGATCTTTTAATATAAACCCGATGGAGTTGAGTTTCTTAATGACCTTAAAATCACCGGTGATACTAATTTTGTTTATTTTGGTTGTTAGAGAGTCTTGATCTTCAAAACATTGTGTTGCATCTGGTAGTGAGGATGGTGTTGAGGGATTTAGAACTGTTGCATTTCTATTAAAGCTTCAGTTTCCGTGTGTATATATATATATATATATATATATTTTTTTTATTTTGTTTGGATTAAATTCAGTTAAATTATCGGACACAAGCTTATTTACTATTTTAAAATTTGTTTTGAGTCAAAAAGTGTAACTTTCATCCATGTCTTTCCATAGTCACTTTTTCAATTTATAAACATTACAATATAAATAAATGATACGGAAACTCACATTCGCGATTCTTTTTATTAACGTCCAAAATAATTATCATAATGATTTTCCTGGAATAATTGTATTTTTTTCTTTCAGGTGAGTAGAAAGTCGCTCTCTGTATATACATATCCAAAATAGTAAGTATAAAACCTACATTAAATGGGAATTTGCAGAAAATATTGTAATAATTTATTACTTGTTATACAATAATTATTTTTATTTATTTTTCAATTTATTAGTAATTTTAACTCTATATCTCTTGGGACGGCTCTTTCAAAGATTAAAGAAATAGACAAATAAATTTAATGTTGAATTTCTTATTAACTTTATTGAAACAAATTTAAATACATTTTGGTTGTAAAACAAGAAAAATATATTTTTAATTATTTGTCAGATATTAAAAAAAAGAAACAAATATTATTATTTATCTTAATACTCAAATAATATAAAATTGTAATTGGAAGCTTCCGCAAATATCTATTCTCCCATGAATAATATTATTATTTTTAAATTTTCTTAAAAAAAATAATTATTCAACTCTAAACAATGTAATCAATGAAATAAATCTTAATATTTAATTTTACTAAATATACATGAAAAATTTCTTAAATTTTTATATCATCAAATCCTTTTACAATCTAGCCCTAAATACAGTCCTGTCAATTCTTATTTAGAATCGATTCTTGGCTACCGAAATATGTGTACTCTAGGGGATAAATACCACAATGGCGGTTCAATCTCAAAATCGGAGATGAATTTTGAAATCCCCAATATTAAAATACAGCTATGAACCATAACAATGTCATGTTTCTGGATTTAGTCTATGTCTTGGGATATGAATTAATTATTCCATGTGGATTTTGTACAGGGTAATAAAATTGTCTTACCAGTAATATAAATTTACGGGTTATAAATGAACAGGTGAGTGTTAATTGTCCTTTACCATACTTTCCATGTATATTCTTCTCTTGTCTTAATATTTTTAATATATTTTACTAACTTTATTTTTCTAATTTTTAATCTTCACAAACCAATTCTTTTCCGGTTCGTAATCAATAATCCTCGTCTCTCTTTTGTCCTCTTTCTTAGTTACCTGTCTCCAGGTAGCTGCTTGATTTTTTTAATTTTGAATCATCCAATTATTTCGCGCATGTCACTTTTCTATGCTAATTTTGACAATTTCTATTACATTATAAATATTTAAATTGTTGTTTCTTTTCTTTCTTCGATTTATTATTTGACATTTTATATCATTATTCTTTTAATTTATATTGATATCATAATAATATATTGTAATATTATAGTTTTGGTTGTTATTATTATTTTATTTAATGATTTAATTTTATCATCTTTCCTATTAATAAATTTAAAATTTGTATTTCTAATTAGATATGCCCGGCGCCAGCTCACATTTCAAATAAATGAAACAGAGCAAAATAAAAATAAAAAAATACTCAAATTCTCAAGGGATCAGCCTTCAAAATTGACTTTGTTGTAATTTCAATAATTAAACAAAAATTTTACTTTTCTGAAATCAAACTCCAATGAATTTGTTTATAAAGACTTTTAAACAATGATTCTATCCTAACTTACACTAATATACAATATTTCCTTTTTTAGAATTAACTTTACAAAAAGAAAGTTCAAAACACAGACAAACATTTATTTTAAATGTTCATACCTTCATTCACTTTTAAAGCAATAACTTTTCTTTCTTCGAGAGCTCTCTAGGAGATGAAGGATCTAAATTCTCTGTTCATATAATTCTTGCAATGCTTCTTCCTTTTATCTCTTTGTTGATCTATACTTTCCAATATAATATTTTCAAAATATTCCCTCAAACATTTCCATAAAACCATTCTAATACTAACCATCTATATACACAGAACTCAATATGACAATTCATTCCAATAAAATATTTTAATTAACCATTTTCCATTAATGTCTTTATAAACAAATTCTCTTCTTTATACTACTATAAAAATATTTATCCCTTTCACAGGTGAATCTCATTTATCATTTAATTAAGCTGTCCGGGCACAATGTTTATAATCAACTAACCAAATACAAATCGTTAAATTTATTGCTCATGTTTAGCAATTTATCAATATATTGACCATTTATAATACTTAAACGAAGATTATTTGGGTCCTAAACTGAAGAAGAGTCATTTTTTCAATATTTTTTTTATTATCGTAATTTATGAACAATTTTAAATTTAACAAACCCACGTGACTTAAAACTCATCATGAAGGCAAAGTACGGAAGAATATTACGCGTTCGGTAATGACATAATTTTATAACCCAACTTTTGCGGTTTAAAAAAACTTCTGTGTTTTTTTTTATTTGAAGCGAGTTTTTGATTTTCGTTGAGCTTTTGTGATATCGACTTCATGTCCATGTTCGTGTATTGGTAATTTGGTTCCCGCCAGGTAGTAGATTAGATATCAATTTAAGATGCCTGCCAATAATATATAATGTGTAATTTGGTTCCCGGGCATTTTTGCATTAGAGGCACTACCTGGGTAATCACTGTTTATTTTATTATAGTTTATTGCAATGTAATTATCTATTATTCTAATTTCACCTTTATTTAGAGTTGTACTTCATCTGTGACGTTCAGTTGTGTTTTGAATTGTGCTTGCTCAATCTCTTTTCTTTAAAGTTGTGTTAAATTCCCTCCAAAAATCCCGAAATAATTTTGAGTGGACGAGAAAAACAGTTATTCTATAAATATTGTTTTCAAAAGGTCCTGAAAATTGGTGAGACTTATACCAACCGAAAGAGCAAATCATTTGTTCTTACTTTAAGCGAAAGTGATGAAAGTTTAACAGTTACAAAACATATACAAGAACATGATGAAGTTGTGCAGGACTTGAATCGTTAATTCTTCCTGCAAACAAGAAGCTGTAGAGGACCTGTCCGAAAAACCTGAAGATTATTACATGAGAATATCCCGATCCATGTTTCTTTCTGTGTCTTAGTTAATATTTTTATAGAAACTTCATGTTGTAAATACTTTGTCTATAATGAACAATTATAAAAACTAGATGGGTTTCATTGCTTTCCGGGAACCAAATTACACATAAAAATTAGGTACACCTAAAATATTGGGAACCAAATTACTCATGTTTTCTTACCCTTCTTAATATGCCAGAAGCATGGAGAAAGGCAATAGTAACCTTCATTCCAAAAGCTGGAAAACACAACAAAGCCCAAATCCTTCAGATCAATTAGTCTAACATGGTTTGTGATCAAAACAATGGAAAAAGCTGTCGACAATTATATTACAACGGAAATCCTAGAGAGACTACACCTCCACCCGCATCAGCATGCTTACCGGGCAGGCAGATCTACGGAGACTGCTCTGGTACAACTGACGAAGAGTATCCGAGGTGCTTTGAGCAACCAAGAAACCGTAGTATGAGCATTTTTGGATATAGAAAGAGCTTTTGACAATACTCCTCCAGAGGGTGTCAAAATAGCATTAAATAGAAGAGGTGTAGACATCACAACCTACAAATGGATGTCGGAACTGCTCACCACATTGTCTCCATCTGTACAACCAGAGGATGTCCACAGGGAGGAGTAGCATCCCCATTAATTTGGAGCCTCTGGCTGACTGAACTCCTGTGTGGTTTGACTGACCTCGGAATACCCTGCCAAGAATATGCCGATGATATTGTCCTAACAGCCTGGGGAAAATTCTAAAACACCCTTTGTGACATCGTACAAAAGGGTCTGAACTATACAAACAGCTGGTGTGCCATAGTGAGACCAATTATCACTTTTGGAGCCATTTCGTGGAGTAGTAGAACTAGCCTATTGACGATGAGAGAAACCTCTCCAAAATTCTAACTCTAGCCTGTATATGCATTACAGGAGCAATGAAAACATGCCTAACGGCAGCCATGGAAGTGATTCTCAACCTCACACCACTACATATGGTGGTGGAAAGTGTTGCAGAAAGAACAAGATACAGATATAGTAGAGAGGGAATCATTAAAAAAACACCTATACTTACTTCTTAGAAATCAGAAAACCTGGGACATGCCAAAAGATGGTATAACTTTTCAAAGAAATTCGTTACGGAATTCAGCAGCAAGAAGTAATGGGATCCAAATACCATTCCCAGACTTGGGAAGAATGCCATTCAATGGTACACAGATGGCTCAACAGCAATAGAAGGAACTGGGATAGGAGTATACGGGCCAGGAACCAAACAATCTAAATGTTTGGGAAAAACCACAAGTATATATCAGGACGCACTGGAATAGAAGGAAATGAAATAGTACATGAACTAACAAAGAAGGGGACTGAAACACCCTTTTGGGGTTCGGAACCCTTTTGCGGTATCAGCTCCAATGTAATATTGGAATAAGTAGGCAACGCCGAAAAAAAGAGAAGATCTGACCATTGGGAAGATCCAGTAGGGCTTAGACAATCAAAGATTCTTCTGGGTGACTACAACCTGTTGAGATCAAATGAATGCATAAGTCAAAGTAAAACTGCACTAAGAGTTTTAACAGGCATCCTTACGGGACATTGTCGCCTGAATGGGCACCTGAAAAAGCTCAAAATAGTGGAGGAAGAAGAATGTAGATTCTGTGACATGGAAGAAGAAACCTCCATCCACATATTTGCGAATTGCACAGCTATTCAGAATCCTAGGGCACAACATCTAGGAGATTACTGGATAGAAGAGGGACATTTACCTCAGTTAAAGCCTGTGTATATTCCTCCGGGAAATAGGACTAAGGGAGCTATTTCTCTCCGAGACTTTCCTCAGTAACTAGGTAGAAGTAAGAGGACACAATAGATCTTTTAGGCCGGTCTCAGTGAATGTCACCCCAATATACATACATACCTACAAAAAAATGGGATCCAAATTACATGTACCCCCATGTTTAAACGATAGAGACTGTTTCACTGTTTGTTTTGGTTGTTTCATAACCTCAATATCAGATTGAATCTGTTTCGTCGATCGAAATATCTCAAGCTAACAAATTCTTTTCATACAATGTCCTGTTTCGAGCAATAAAAACTTGCGCAAATGAGTAATATAGTCCATGGAAAAATGAGATACGCGTTCGTGGATTAGGTCGTTATTTTAGTCAAAATCGGAGAAAAAAGGCCAAACACACAATTTCAATAGGTATATGTCAAAATTCTAAGGAAACGCATGCATTATTTTGTGACACATTTGAAATATAAACTCTTAGGACTAGAGCTCCCAAGGGAATATTTCCTCAAGGATTCAGTGGAAAGCCCATTAAGCCTGATAAGGACAACTAATGAAGCCAGGAGCACAAAAGCCTAAAGGCTGAGATGCCGAGGACTCGAAGTCTCTGATTTGTCGTTCCGTACTAATCAACCAAACAGTTCGATCTAATGGGAACAATTTTCTTCTATCTAATATTCTTGACCATTCAAATAGTTTAGAAGGGAGTGTCTGTCTAAATAAAGTTTTCAGTCAATGTTCAACGGCTGTTTTATGCACTTTCCTTCTAAATCAGTCTCGTTTTCATTAGGTTAACGTGCTACCCGAACCAGACGCCGTTTAAGCGATTCGTTAAGCTTAATGCCGAGAAATGAATAATCGCCTGGAGGTCAATGATATTATTTTTTTTTCGACAAAAAATTTCGTCTGTCCATCAGTCCATCGAAGATGCCGCGAGAAACTAGGTAGAACGTACCTTGTTTCATGGCCAACTGTCCATTTCATAGAAGTAAACTTGGAAAACAAAAGGTTGTATGCTAAATACCGAATGTTAACGATGTGATTATGTTCCTAAAAATATTTGTGTTCTAGATATTTATATCGGCGGTATCGTTTTTTGTTGATGATATCGACGATAAACAAAATTTAGGAAATGGTTAAAGTCTGGAGGTGAAATACCTCTATGGTATCAAAAAAGTTCAGATACAAAAAATAGTTTCTAAAAATGATTTTCTTGAAAGTTTTACTTTATTTTGTGCGGTTTTTGTGACAATAAGTTACATCAAATATGAGGCAGGTCACATACTGGAGAAATCAATTTCATGATGTCCTTTTATTCCATATTTGACCCGGACCACCGAAAATTATGATTTAGCGCGTATTCCATTTAAAATGACATCAAAAAAAATATTTCACTGGAATATTGAGGCTGGCAAATTAAGTAAAAAAATATGGTTCGGTTTTTTGCAAATATTTGAGATATCCAGAATTTGAAAGAAGATCCTTAAAGTACAGGAAACCTAAAAAAAATTACTGCCTCCCGGAACTGTAGTACCGACAATATTTACGCAAGTGCAACATGATTCGCTTCATCACTCATAAAAAAGTTTCAAACTATTAAATATGAATATTGAGGAATAAATAAATTTCGGTACCATCTAGGCACATGGATAAACAATAATGTCCTCGTGTGGTATTCGGTAAGAAAATTCCACACCAAATTGTGTTTGAAATAATTAAAATTTATTTTTTCTACAGTCGCGCGTAAAATGACTAATTACTATATTCATATAAAATCGTAAAGTAGACAAATGCCGAGGATTGTTACTTTACGCTCTAGTGCAAAAAAGGAATCTTTTTCGCTCGCTTATTTAATCAAACCACGCCCTCCGAATTAAATCATTTGGTGAATAATTAACAATTTATCAGATTAAAAAAAAATTAAATAAAATTAGATAAATTTATATGAAAATTGTCAAAAAATTTGAAATATGGTCAAAAATAGTCAAAAATGGTCAATTATTGTCAAAAACTGTCAAAAATGGTCAATTATTGTCAAAAACTGTTAAAAATGGACAATTTTTATCAAAAATGGTCAATAATTGTCAAAAATGGTCGATAATTGTCATTTTTCAAATTTTTTTGAAAATTTGAAAAATGGTCAAACATTTTCAAAAATTGTCAAAAATAGTCAATTGTCAAAAATTTTGAAAAAATTTTGAAAAATGGTCAAACATTTTCAAAAATTGTCAAAAATAGTCAATTGTCAAAAATTTTGAAAAATGTTCAAAAAATTTCAAAAATTGTCAAAAATGGTCAATAATTGTCAAAAACTATCAAAAATGGTCAAGAATTTTGAGAAATTGTTAAATTTTTGAAAAATTGTCAAAAATGGCCAATAATTGTCAAAAACTATCAAAAATTGTCAAAATTGGGCAATTTTTGTTAAATATTGTCAAAATTTTGAAAAATAGTTGGTAATTGTCAAAAATTGTTAAAGTTTTTGAAATATGGTCAAAAATGGTCAATAATTGTCATAAATGGTCAAAAATTCGGAAAAATGGTCCATAATTGTCAATAATTATCAAAAATGGTCAATAATTTTGAAAAATAGTCAATAATTTCGAAAAATGGTCTAAAATTTTAAAAAATTGTCAAAAATGGTCAAAAACTATCAAAAATGATTAAAAATTGTCGATTATTTTTAAAAACTGTCAAAAAATGGACAATTATTGTCAAAATTGGTCAATAATTGTCAAGATTGGTCAATAATTGTCAAAATTAGTCAATAATTGTCAAAATTTCGAAAAATGGTCGATAATTGTTAAAATTTAGAAAAATGGTCGATAATTGTCAAAAACTATCAAAAATGGTCAATAATTTTGAAAAATGGTCAAAAATTTGGAAAAATTGTTGCAAATGGCAATTAATTGTGAAAAACTATCAAAAATTGTCAAAAATGGACAATTATTGTTAAAAATTGTAAAATTTTTAAAAATAGTTGATAATTGTCAAAAATTGTTAAAGTTTTTGAAATATAGTCAAAAATGGTCAATAATTGTCATAAATGGTCAAAAATTTGGAAAAATGGTCCATAATTGTCGATAATTATCAAAAATGGTCAATAATTTTGAAAAATGGTCAAAAATGGTCAAAAACTATCAAAAATGGTTAAAAATTGTCATTTATTTTTAAAAACTGCCAAAAATTGTTAAAGTTGTAATCAGAAGGGATAACATAACTTGTAGACCGGTTTCGGCGTATTGCGCCTCATCAGTACAAGGTACGCCGAAACCGGTCTACAAGTTATGTTATCCCTTCTGATTACAAACCAGAATGGTTGGTTTAAATCTTGTAGATTTACCAACCCCGTTTGACTTTGAAGTGTAATTCAATGTCTGTCGGGGCATGTAGCCCGGGAAGTAGTTGTTTCTTCTTAGTTGAACGATCACTGTTTTTGAAAAATATTTCTCAAAACTTAGTTTGTTAAGCGTTAGAATAATATATTTATTCTTCGATATCTATTGGTAACACGCTTTACTAAATACGACAATTTTACAGGAAACTGTAATCATTCTTTATTAAGCTATATCTGCGCTTCTCTGAAGGGTGTAAATAAAAATTGAAATCTATCAAAAAAGGACTTGTGGTTAAGCCAATGGTTATTTCGGAGATGAACAGCCGTTGTCAAGCTGATCTTATAGACATGCAATCTCATCCAGACGGAGAATAACAAATTTATCTTGGTATATCAGGACCACTTAACGAAGTTTGCTCAGATACGTACATTAAAATCGTAAAGGGCTGAGGAAGTTGCTATGATCCTGATAGACCTATTTTGTATTTTTGGCGCCCCATCTATACAACAATCGGACAACGGGCGGGAGTTCGTGAACCGTGTCATTGAAGAGTTATGTTCCATGTGGAATGGCCTTAAAATAGTACATGGCAAACCACGTCATAGTCAGTCACAAGGCAGCGTGAAAAGAGCAAATCAAGATATACAAGGGGCGATGGTCAGAAGGTCTGCGATTTGTCCAATTAATAATACCACGATGGAATAAAACGAGTTCCTTACGCCGCCATGTTTAGGCATGATATTAAAGTCGGCCTATCCACATCAGCTTTTCCAAAAGAAACTATTGAGAATCCACGAACCGAAGAGGAGCTTGAGAAAGTCGTCAGAGAATTTGGTGTAGAAGAACAGCGTCAACAAGAACAAAACGAAGACCAGTCTATGGATAGTGGTCCAGAAATAGACAATCCGCAAGAAGATATTACTGAAGGTGACAATATGGAAGACGTCGACAATAATTATAAAGAAAACGCCAATAATATGGAAACAACGGAAAATCAGACCAAATGTGCAGAATGTGATGAGCCAAGCACATGAGGTAATATAAGGTGTGAACTATGCTTGTTCCAAACAAATATTCAGTCAAATAGAAGAGACGCAAAAATAAATTTAGAAAATCAAGCAAAAAAGATGAAAGCTTTATCTAATTCGAAGTTCCCTCCATGTTTCGTTGGAGATACAGTGAGAGTAAAAATTCCAGACGTTGATCGAGGGAGGGGCGATTTTAGAAACATTCTCATGACGGTTATCGAGAAAACCGATGACGATTTTTATAAGCTATCAAACGAGAAAGAAACAATCGAGGAAATGTTTTCCAGGAATCAATTTTCTATGTGCAGTGAGAAACTTGTAGATCTTGTAACTGTAAAACTAAATGCATGACCAATAAATGTAAATGTATTGGAAATCTTTGCAACTCAAAATGTCACAGCAGTTTGTCTTGTTTGAACAAATAAGTACTCGTGAGTAGATTTCCTTTAAGAGAATACAGTTTTAAAATTCTAATTTTTATTTGTAAAATGTGTTTTTTGAATTAAATATGTTTTTCAAACATTAATGGCCTTGTCATTTATGGTACATCCAACTTTAACCATGCGAAAGCGGATAAAACGCGGTTTACCCGGGTAAAGCCCGAAACGTGAACAATTTCAAACATATTCTGGACTTTACCCAAGAGTCTTAGGTATTACGCAGTTTACTCGGGTAAATCTAGTTTTACTCGCTTATCTAACTTTACCCGTAACATATACATACACTAGCATCACTATTTGATGATCCTGGCATTGAACAGAGAAGTTCTTCAATAGAAATGGGAACATAAAACAATATACATAATCATATATTATTAAAATTGTTATGGTTATACTTAAGACACCTAGCCTTATTATATATGGTGTTTCTCTTTAAAATAAAAGTTTTCTCCTTGCTAGAAGTACATTCGGTAAAAAATTTCAAAGGCAGACACTTATTCTTGGGTGTGGCGAAGTGTTGCCAAGAATATTTTTTTTACCAAGATTAACAGTTTTAATTTGTGTTAGGCGTCTATCTCTAGAGGGTTTTAACCCATAAACCCCCCCTCGCTGCGCTACTGTTTCACATAACAGTTTTCTTTTTTTTTTCATTGTCTTATTAATTGTTTCAACAATCAAAATCAACATTGCTTTCAGTGAAAAATATATATCTACCCTCCTTCTAAGAAAAATTAGCGGCAACATTGAATTTTGCTTTGTTAGCGCCATCTAGCCACCCTCCATATAGCTTAATAGAGATAGTCCGATTGATAAGTCTATAGTTATAAGCGAAACAGAAGATACATAATAAGCATTTATCTGATCGACCGAACTTTTTTGTCTATTAAGTTACCGGTCTAATTGGTTGTCTCTGTTATAGTCTAAAAATAAACTCACAACAATAGCTAAATATCGAAACATCGACAAACGTTGTTGTTCATGTCAAAATGCCATATGGTTGAAACATACTTTATCTGTGTGAATTTTCTGGTTATAATAATAATAACCTATTTATTTATCTTATCATATATATATAAGGGGTGATAACGGCGCTTATACTCAGTTATATAACCAGATTTTCAGTATTTAGCTTTTCAATTTTTCGTTTATGTTGCTAAAAATAACGTAAGATAATCAAGTGGCGAATTAAATGCCGTTAAAGTGGTAGGTAAATATAATTATGGTAGTTTTATTATGAAGGCGATTTATATGGATACGAAATGCGTACTAAAGAATAATAATAATGAAAGTATATTACATATTGGTTGAAAAGATGATATAAAGTAATGGAAAACAGGAGGCAGTAGTAAATGAAAGAATCAGTACAGCCATCAAAGTATATTATGCACTGAGAAATTGTACTGGGTAGGAAAGAAATATTAAAAAGCACCAAATTAAATGTGTATAAAACAATTTTTCGTCCAATCCTGATGTACGGAAGTAAAAGTTGGGTAAAGTACCGGCAACTGAGTCAAAAGAGTCGCCAGAAGAGATGGTATAAGAAATGAAGACTTAAAAGTAGAACCTAATTGAAAACAATTCACAAACATCAGCTGAGATAGTTTGGAAATCTTTGTAGAATGTGACAAGTATTATTTGACAACTAACTTTATTCATTAACATGTCCCCCTTAAACAAAATACCTCTTTGGTTTTTTAATGGATCGTCCGCTTCTCGTTTAAACTACATCAGGATCAGGCTCTACAGGATCTTCTTCTATGCCCTCGCTGCTTTCCTTTTATATTGAGCTGTTTTTATCTGTACTACAGCTACTTCCATCTAGAAGTCTTCCAGTCATCGCTTCAGCTTCAGCCTCATCATGAAAATTAGGAGAATTATCTGAACGCAAGTAGATTCTGTTTCATCGCAACATTGAACCATTTTTCGTTTTAATTACGTGAGACTGCCTGTCTTCGCATTTCCTTAAAATTATTGCAGTCTTCCAATTTCTATGACTTTCTTGATAAAATATGTCTTCATTCAATTGAAATTCTTCCAACTGCTTTGCATGTTGATCATTACATTTTTTCATTTTTATTGGCTGTTCCAATAGCTTTTCATAAGTAGTTTCAGTCTCGAAAAGTGGTTGTAAATTTTCTATTAAACATATATTTTTACTGCGAAGTTTTCGTCCCATTAGCATTTCTGAAGGAGATGGTAAGGATGCCTTTGGACTGTTATTATATTCTAGTATAACCTGGAATTCATTTTCACCACTTCTCGCTGCTTTCTCTATTAGGCTTTTTATAGTTTGAATTGTCCTTTCTATAATACCTTTTGATTTTGGGTAGTGTGGGCTAAAATTTGTGATCTTGAAACCACATTTTTCTGCAAAGTGGTTATATTCTTGATTAATTCTTCAATATTCTTAGACATTCGAGGCCAGTACATTGTGTATTAAGTATTACATAACAAAATGAATAGCAATACAACATACTAACTACAACATTTTGTTCTCCGAATCCCATGTCGTATTCATCTCCTGCGACCCCAATATTTTATTAAATGAGAAACTTCGTATCCGAGAACCAATATGCCAAATATATACCGATACTTCCAAATCCAGTGCTGGAGTTGGTAGTGCTGTTTATGTCGTAATCCTTACAGTACAAATTAAATCCAAATTGTTCAATCTTTACTGCTGAATTAGTAGCCATCAACAAAGCCTTGGAATGGATCATAAACAGTAACTTAGAATTTGAACATTATATAATTTTATCTGATTCCCAATCAGCTTTAATGACATTGAGAAATTACCAGAAACATAATATACAGATACATTCAAACACAAACGGAACATAGGGATTTTAAGCATTGTATCAGAACTGCTTTTGAACTAGTCGACCAACATCCAGCTTCAACAGATTAAAAACACGATTATTACAGTCGTTTATTTGGACACCTATAACATATTGTACAATTCCTACCACTCCGTATTCTCAACTGTGGGCGGTCCTTAATTAGCGTCAGATAGTAAACAGCAGTAGGGTTGCGCGATACACTAGAAACTATCGATATTAGGTATCGATACCGATCGGAACGTAAAGTATCGATACAGTAGAATATCGAATATTAATTTATCGATACTCAAAGTATCGATACGTTAACGATCCGAGGTTTTCCTAATCTTGACGTTTTTTCGGTAAAAATCACCTTTTTGGGGGGTGGAAAAAGACATTATTGCGATTTCCGGCCAAAGTTGAGGTTCTAGAAAAAAAAGTTGATGATAAAAGTTGTAGATCTTGAGAAAATCAAAACTTTTTAATTGGTGACTTTTTCACATAACTTCAAAATTTGCTCGAAAAACACTAAAACTGCATTTTTCGTTTTTTATTTTTGATTTCGTTAAAAAATGTTCGATGTTGATGAAAATTTAGTAGAAGGTAGCTTTGATAGTCACAAACCATGAAAAAAAATTTCAAATTAAAATATTGGAAATTTTTCGAGTTAAGACGTTTTTTCGGTAAAACACACTTTTTTGGGGGGGTGGAAAAAGACATTATTACGATTTCCGGCCAAAGTTGAGTTCCTAGAATAAAAAGTTGATTATAAAAGTTGTAGATCTTGAGAAAATCTACAACTTTTACATCAGTGACTTTTCCACATAACCCCAAAATTAGCGCGAAAAACGCAAAAAACTGCATTTTTCGTTTTTTATTTTTGGTTTCGTGAAAAAATGTTCTATTTTGATAAAAATTTAGTAGATGGTAGCTTTGATAGTCACACACCATGAAAAAAAATTTCAAATTGAAATATTGGAAATTTTTTGAGTTAAGATGTTTTTTCGGTAAAACACACTTTTTGGGGGGGGCAGAAAAAGACATTATTGCGATTTCCGACCAAAGTTGAGTTCCTAGAATAAAAAGTTGATTATAAAAGTTGTAGATCTTGTGGAAATCTACAACTTTTTCATTAGTGACTTTTTCACATAACCTCAAAATTAGCTCGAAAAACGCAAAAAACTGCATTTTTCGTGTTTTATTTTTAGTCTCGTTAAAAAAAGCACGATATCAAGGCCAAAAAAAATATGAACTGGAATTTCTCATGTGCTTTTGGCTGCAGAAACAGACATGCTGCCTGCAGCTTATATTTCCATAGTATGATGCCTTTTGGCCCAATAAAATAATATAATAATAAATATTTAAAATAAGAATTAAATTCCCTTGATCTTATTTCAACAAAGCGTTCGAACATTTTATTATTATATAAATATAAATTAAGAAGGTTATTGAATATAAAGTCAAGTTCAAGCGTGAAGTAAGGCGAAACAGTAATATGTTTATTTGTTTTATTTGAACTTGACTGGTTATATAAATATGCATTCAATATTTACTATAGAAGTTGATTTAGAATAAGTCATGAAGAACATTCTATATAGTCGAATGGTCAGAGATCAGTAATCTTTAATTATCAAATATAAGTATGCTATACGGCTAGGTACTCATGTATATCATTAGCCATAGTAAGTAGTGTAATGTATTATAGTAAATAAATCAAACATATCCCAGTGCTAGTGCTAGGAGTAGTTGTTTCATTCCCTTGACATGATCCTCCAAGTGACCCGCAACACCACCGATTCAGAGGCCTTTCCACACCCCTAGTCTACCAACGTATCCATTGGAGACGCATTCATTACACTAGTATTAATAAAAGTGTCAGTTTTTTGCATTCCGAATAAGTTGAATACCTACATCAAAAATTGATGTTTTCAACCACTTCCATTCAGCTAAATAGCACATCCTGTTCATTGATGTGGAAATGTTACTACGCTATCCATATTTTCGATACCAAAATAACAAAAAATGAACCAATATTCTGAATCCAGTGAATTCAATCCAAAAAATTGGGGTTATTATAGAAAATGACAGAAATTCCAAGCGCCAAATGTCAAAATGCTGGTTGATTGGAACTATAGTTTGGCAAACATAACTGAAGCTGCGAAAGGAATGCGATCGAAAACATTCGATATTGCCACGTTTAACTATGAAAAACCTAAAGGGCTAAGTATGTAGTGATAATAATTAGAAAATGGACTTTTTATTATTAACAATATGTTAATAATGATTAAACGTTAGTTCTTTAATGTGCTTGTTTCATTGGATTTTGTCTATTAACATTATTTTTTCAATTTCTGAATATTAAAAGATGAACACTTTTCCAAATATGTTATGGGTTTCCTTCAAGCCGGCAACTTCGTGCGAAAATCATAATTACCACGCCCTCCGAACTAACTCAATTGGTGAATATTTATCGAACCGCGTTGCTAAGTAACCACGTGCCTTCCTATTGGCAAGCGCGTGCGTTTGTTTTTCCCTCTCACTTCGACAATTGACTGACATTGATTATCCAGTGGCGTTTATATTGTCAGTATTCACTAGTAGCAGACTATACTTTCTCCACGATCAAAGATTTTAAATATATATTTTTAAGTGGAAATGAACAAAAGTTAATTTATATTACAGAACTGAATCACAATTATTATATTAGGTAAACACTCAATGATCCAAGAAACATTCTACATTGTATTAAATGTTATATTTGTACAGTTCTCGAAATAAAAAATTGGTGCATTATTGGTGGTATTTTCAACAATTGTGTGGTTATGTTAGGTTACGGTTACGTGACAGCAATAATTTTGACACTTTTGACACTACAATGACAATCAACTACGTCAAGGCTAATGCTATTATTGCTTACCAGTGTGAGAATATTATTCTATCACTAGAGAGAGAATGTAAATACATTTAAATTGCATGGGGGCAGATGTGTTGCAGAATATTTCTTCAATCTCAAGAGAGAGAATTCCAGCATTCTGTAATCAAATTTGATTTCAGAATTTTCAAATTCTGTGATGATCGTGGAGAAAATAGGTACCGTACGCTATTGGTACGTTTATGACAGATATCGGCCATGTTTCCTCGCCCTTTACCGATGCCCCGTAGCTTCAGATATACTTACCAAACTATTCCAGCGAAATATTCTCGGAATAACTGTATCTGTCATAGAAATGCATTGTAGAACTGACAACCAGTTATTCTCAGTGTAAATCTAGGTAGAAAATATGGAAAGAATAACTATACTAACTTTTATGCTGGCATTGTAGAATCGGCCCTAAAAACACGAATCTATCATGTCTTGCCAAAAACACTTCTCTTCGGAATGGAATTTTAGAAGAAATTTAAAGTTCCAGCATAGTTACGATAATTAGTTAGATATTGAACTGAATTCTTTTTCAAACCAAAACGTTCAAGTTACAGTATTATTGTGACTACCACTTTAGAACGGTAAAGTACGAGACGGTTACCCTGAAATTAAAAAACGATCTTCCAATCTTATTATCTGGTTTAATTTTAATATATCAGTCTGATTTCAACATAATCATAATGGTGTGACACATCAACTTATATCAAGTGTAAGCAATAATCTTGTTAATCATTCACGATAGATATAGATCTTCCTAAAACTAATGCTATACATTGTTGAAATGAGTCAGAACGAAAATAAGAGCTAATTTTATGGATAAATTAACGTTACTATGAAATTTGTTAGCAAGTAAACAGTTTCATAAAAGGATGACATTGATAATAGGAAATTATTTGGAGATACGTAGGTATGGTCTGTATACTTAGAAACTGGGGTAATAAAATGAAAGAAATGACAAAACCCATGAAACGATCGACTTCTTTATCGTGCTTTATTTAAAAAAAAAGGTAATCATTTCAACTAAAAAATAAAAAATTCCATTTCTATTTTCGGAAATAAACATTTTTTATGAAATTCTTTTGTTATCCTTTTCTTTATCCTTTTGTTGTTTAACTGGGGAGATTTTGAGTAGTTCTAATGAGGTCTGTTCCAACCGCAATCAGAAACTGTCAGAACGATCAGAGAATAACTGGTCATAGTAATTCCTATCACTGATTGCAACGGTCGACTATTCGCTGATTATTTCTGACAGTTTCTAATTGCGGTTGGAACAGACCTATGGTTGAATCATCTCTTTTCCAAAGTGTTTGTGCCTGAGACCTTGCAAGTACCCTCAGAAGCAAAGTATGTGAACAGGTGCTTCATCCCTCAGTTCACATTTTCTGCACATAGGTTCACTGACTCTGTCCATTTTGTGTAGATGTTTCCTCAGGATACAGTGTCCAGGTCGGTAACTGTCTTCAAATGAATCTTAATCAGCTCCAATAATATGGTTGAGAGTTCCTTGCCTTCCCTGTTCCCTAGTAAACTGTATGAAAGTGATTTGTGACCTGAATTGGCGTTCTTTGTCTAACCACTCTCGGAATGTCTCTCTTATGCTATCCTTTGTGATTTCACAGAACGTTTCCGAACCTATGAGGTGTCCTTCAGAGCCTTCTTTAGCTAACTGGTATATCAATTCATCACCTACAACCCCCTCATGTCCTGGCGCACATACTAGAGACATTGTGTTATCTTTTGTCAGACTGTTAAGGGATTTTTTATCAGATCATACTTGCTGATAGCTTTTCGCAGAGCCTGGCTGTCAGAATAGTTATTTGTGTATTTAGAGCGTAAAGTAACAGATTGCCTCCTGAGAAAGAATGTTGCCGCGCGACGCGGAGCGGAGCGCGGCGATCTTTCGAAAGCGGCAATTTTACTTTACGCTCGAAAAACGCACATAATTTTTTCTACAGTCGCCCTTTTAATAATTAAAACAGTTTTTTATATTATCTTAGGTTATAAAAGGAGTGCTAGAATAATCGTCATTTTCGCTATTCATCATGATTAACCTTAAAAAGATCTACTGACTAGGGATGTTAAAAAATAATCGATTTTTATATAAATCGATTATTATTTTCTTATAATTGATTTTTAGTAAATCGATTTTCGGAAACGGCTCGTATTATTTATTGACTATTTTTCAAAATTTTGACAACTTTTGACGATTATTGACCATTTCTCAAAATTTTAACAATTATTGACCATTTTTCAAAATTTCAACAATTATTGACCATTTTGACTGTTTTTCAAATTAGTGACCATTTTTCCATATTTTTGATAATTTTTCCAGATTTTCGATAATTTTTAACCATTTTTGAAAGTTTTTGACAATAATTGTCCATTTTTAACAGTTTTTAACAATAATTGACAATTTTTAACCATTTTTGATAGTTCTTGACCATTTTTGACAATTTTTCAAAATTTTTGACTATTTTTTATAATTACTGACAATTGTTGACAATTATGGACCATTTCTCCAAATTTTTGACCATTTTAGACAATTATTGACCATATTTGACCATTTTCTACAATTTTTCAAAAACTTTAACGATTTTTCAAAAACTTTAACAATTTTTGACAATTATCAACTATTTTTCAAAATTTTTACAATTTTTAACAATAATTGTCCATTTTTGACAGTTTTTGACAATTTTTGATAGTTTTTGACAATTATCGGCCATTTTTGACAATTTTTCAAAATTATTGACCATTTTTGACAGTTTTTGACAATTATCGACCATTTTTAAAAATTTTAACAATTTTTGACCATTATTGACCAATTTTGACAATAATTGTCCATTTTTGACAGTTTTTAAAAATAATTGACAATTTTCAACCATTTTTGATAGTTTTTGACCATTTTTGACAATTTTTCAAAATTTTAGACCATTTTTCGAAATTATTGACCATTTTTTAAAATTATTGACAATTATGGACCATTTTTGACAATTATTGACCATTTTTGACCATATTTCAAAAACTTTAACAATTACCAACTATTTTTCAAAATTTTGACAATATTTAACAATAATTGCCCATTTTTAACAATTTTTGATAGTTTTTGACAATTATTAGCCATTATTGACAATTTTTTAAAATTTTTGACCATTTTTCAAAATTATTGACCATTTTTAATAGTTTTTGACAATTATCGACCACTTTTCAAAATTTTAACAATTTTTGACTAATTTTGACCATAATTGTCCATTTTTGACTAATTTTGACCATTTTTGATAGTTTTTGACAATTATTGACCATTTTTGACAATTTGTGAAAATGTTCGACCATTTTTCAAATTTTTTTCAAAGTTTTTGACAATTATCGACCATTTTTGACAATTATTGACCATTTTTGATAAAAATTGTCCATTTTTAACAGTTTTTGATAATAATTGACCATTTTTGACAATTATTGACCATTTTTGACAATTATTGACCATTTTTGACCATATTTCAAATTTTTTACAATTTTCATATATATTTTTCTAATTTTATTTAATTTTTAATCTGATAAATTGTTAATTATTCACCAATTGAGTTAACTCGGAGGGCGTGGTTTGAATAAATAAATGAGAGAAAAAGATTCCTTTTTTGCGCTAGAGCGTAAAGTAACAATCCTCGGCATTTTTTGTCTACTTTACGATTTCATTTGAATTATAGTAATTAGTCATTTTACGCGCGACTGTAGAAAAAAGAAATTTTAATTATTTCAAACACAATTTGGTGTGGAATTTTCTTACCGAATACCACACGAGGACAAATTAAATCCGGAAATTTTTTCTCGTTCATGAATATTTTCAGAAAATATTCATGGGATCGAAAAAATTTCCGGGAATAATTTGACCTCTAGTGGTATTACTAGTGAAAATTTGATTTAGATTTTTTTCATTTGGATAGCAACCGAGTGCAGTCTAAATTTTCCGCCCAATTGTACATTTAAATTTCTCGCCAACTCCCTAACTGTTTTATTGGACAGAACAAGACCAGTTAGTATTAGAAGATGACGATAGTAGAGACATCTACGTCTCCCTTTCACAAAGTCGGCCAGTTAACTAACAAACTAAAAATTAACTTGAGTTGCTCTCAACTTTTGACGATTATTGACCATTTTTCATTTTTGACAGTTTTTGACAATAATTGTCCATTTTTAACAGTTTTTAACAATAATCGACGATTTTTAATCATTTTTGATAGTTTTTGATCATTTTTGACAATTTTTCAAAATTTTAGACCATTTTTTAAAATTATTGACCATTTTTTATAATTATTGACCATTGTTGACAATTATGGACCATTTTTCCAAATTTTTGACCATTTTAGACTATTATTGAACATATTTGACCATATTTCAAAATTTTTGACTATTTTTGACTATTATTGAACATATTTGACCATATTTCAAAATTTTTGACAATTTTTCAAAAACTTTAACAATTTTTGACAATTATCAACTATTTTTCAAAATTTTGACAATTTTTAACAATAATTGTCCATTTTTGACCATTTTTGATAGTTTTGACAATTATTGGCCATTTTTGAAATTTTTCAGAATTTTAACAATTTTTCAAAATTTTTGACCATTTTTCATAATTATTGTCCATTTTTGATAGTTTTTGACAATTATCAACCATTTTCAAAAGTTTAACAATTATTGACCAATTTTGACAATAATTATCCATTTTTGATAGTTTTTAAAAATAATTGACAATTTTTAACCATTTTTGATAGTTTTTGGCTATTTTTCAAAATTTTTTAAAATTCTTGACAATTGGCCAGTTTTGACAATTTTTGAAAATTTTTGACCATTTTTGACAATTATTGACCATTTTTGACCATATTTCAAAATTTTTGACAATTTTCATATACTTAATTTTATTTTATTTTTAATCTGATAAATTGTTAAATATTCGCCAATTGAGTAAATTCGGAGGGCGTGCTTTGATTAAATAAGCGAGCGAAAAAGATTCCTTTTTCGCGCTAGAGCGTAAAGTAACAATCCTCGACTTTCGATTCCATTTGAATATAGTAATTAGTCATTTTTAAATATTTTTCTTTATTATTCGGTATATCATCTCCTGATGTTTTCATCAATACAGGCTATACTCTGGGTTTCAGGATTTCCTGGGTGCATCACCTGTTCCCTAAATGGGATGATGATATTCACGCCACAAGTGTAACGCTCTGTAGCGAATAAACCTGTGTAAACATGAAATTATTGTGTCCAAAATCTAATATTTATTTATATATTATTTTTCATAATCCTGTATCTTTTATGTTCAATTTTAAAGCAATTAAAACCCGTGAAAATAGTATACCCACAAATATAGAACATTTAAAACAAATTTGTATCTAATATTTCATGTCGCTTTAGTTTATAAAACTAATCTCAATTTTAGATCAGATTATCTAAAAATACTCGAAATGAAACTATATTTGACTACTGATAGATCTATATTTAACTTGGTGAATAGTATTGTATAAACTATAAAGATTTATGTCCACTACAGACTTTGTATAATGTATACACCTATTGAAAATCGTAGAATTTAAGACAACATTGCTAAAGCATTGTTTCATGAAATTAAATTGTAGGTTTTGTTTTTCATTGCTTAATTACTAATTATCGAGCTTTATCAACTTTACCTGTATGTAGAATAATAATAATAATAATAATTTATTCAAGTAAATTGCCCGAATAAAATTATGATGGGTCTTTTCCATGACAAAATTTCGTCATATTTTTTTTCTCAATATAATAAAGATGGAAACTTGAATAACTAACCACCGGTATTTTTTCAATATTCCTGTTACATTATAACCCTTACTTTATTTAATGTCAACATTTTTTTTGTGAAATAAAAAATCTTAAAATCCTTGTGTCTTGAAAAATTTTTATCTCTTGAAATTTGTTCTTAGAATTAATAGATTCGGGAAAAATAATATACAATTTCCTGTATCCTCTCCATTCATGTTTCCTTGGTCTTCCTTTCTTTCTTTTTCTATCCCTTCCTGCCTCTGTAACTGCTTTTTAGATTCTAAAACATAAATTAAATTTATTTCATGAAAAAAATCACTGAATATTTTAAAAACAAATTTACCTTTTATTCATTATTTGAAACTGAACGAATCAAACTGTTGAAACATACAGGGTGGCCCACCGTATATCTACGCTTTGATTTATTTCATCTAATTGGCAGATGTTATCAAATAATGTTTCAAATAAACAAAAAGTAATTTAATAATGGCCACATTTTGTACAATACAGGAAATCTGGCATATATTGTATTGATATTGTATATGTAGGTGTAGATCTATGAAATTTAATATGTAAAAATATGTCA